>OX438682.1:7046829-7706478 GCA_949316385.1 Globia sparganii
GTTCCACGCGCGCCTCAAAGAGATGTCAGCATAAGGAAGGGGCCCGAAAGGGCCGAAGCCTGCCGGGGCAGCGGGATTGTCCGAAAGGGTTACCGCTACCCCGGAACACAAAGGGCTAAGGAAGGAACACGGGTGGGTTTTAGTCAGTAAGAGTCTGACACTGCCTTCTGCTCCACCCAGAGCGGGAGGGGTCATTGGATGATTTCCCATCCACAAAAAAAAAAAAAAAGGGGCAATTCTCGTAATTTTAAGAACGTTCACAGTCTGATCTCAGTCTCAATCTGTCAAAAATACCTCTCATTTCCCTACATTTTGACAAGTCTTTGACATTTGTTTGCCGCTGAGATGAGACTGCGACTAGATTTTGTACGTTTTAAATTACGAGAATTGGCCTTCAGGTTATCGAAATGAATGATTTTCGATACGATATACTGTCGGATGGTGTAGCAATACAGTTTACTGTTTAAAAACAAATCAAATACAGGGGGTCTACTCCGAAGTGGTAAATTTATCGTATCGGCCTCGTATCGGCCGAATGTTCGGTCATTTCCTACTACGAAGTTCATTCTATTTGGTTCGGTCGGTTCCGATCCGACTGAACTTCATTTTGACACTAGTTGTATCGTTACCCTACTCTGAACGAGAAAAGACTGACCATGAGTTTGACAAGAGTTACGTCGTGAAATAAATGTCAAAATTTCAAAGAGCTGTGGATTTTGTGAACAATAAATAAATAAATATACGACAGCAAAATAGCTATCTTTTGAGTATTGTAAGTTTGAATTATTACAATTTTATTGAGTTTTATATGTGTTCAAAGTGTTAAAGTGAATGTGCTATACTTAAAATTATAGCGAAATGGCAGTACGTATGCGTTTAGCGGAAGAGAAGAGCCTCCCAAAGAAGAGCATTTGGAGCATAGAAGGAATCGCAAAAGGCTTCGTTGAAATTGTACACTACTCATTGCAGTATTGTCTCTCCTTCTTCCTTTAAATCCACCAAAGGTTGTCTTTAATAGATCTATGTAAAAATTTCTACTTTAAAATCTGTAACTCTGAATATAGGTAGTGTACAGATGCCAGCACATCAAGCTACCCGAAAATGTCAAATTTTCCCAATCAACTTTGAACCTTATGATTTAACGATAAAGTTGTAAAATCTATTAAATAAATTTTACACATTTTAGTAGCTTGATGTGCTGGCGTCTGTACATAATAAAGAGTATTTTATCCATCTATCTATCCCGTTAATCACGGGCATAGCGCTAGTTTTAAATCAAAAACCCCGCTTAGTAACAATAACATCGTACTAAATTAAAACCAGACCATCTAACTCCTCAATAAGACCCATGAACGACAAGTATAACGCCGTGCATACTTCTAATACCGCCATCTTTGTCTAACTATCCGAAAATCGCATCTCCCCATCTCTGTCTTATCCACATTGTTCTCAGAATGCACTTTTGTTTACACGAGACAGTTTAAAAGGTCAGGTTACATGCAGAGCCCTGTTTTTTTGAGTTCCATAAGTGGTAGGATGTTTTTAATTAAGTATTTGATTGCGACACTGGTGGTTTAGTTACAAATTCGCGTGAAATTCGACGGCAGTTTTGTAAATCGTTATTCGTTCTAATTCAAGACAACAAACTTCTTAGTTGTCTTGTCTGACAACCAGTCTTACCAAGGGGTATCGTGTTACCCAGTAACTGGGTTGTGGAGGTCAGATAGGCAGTCGCTCCATGTAAAATATTGGTATTCAGCTGTATCTGGTTAGACTGGAAGCCGACCCCAACATAGTTGGTAAAAGGCTAGGCAAATGATGATGATTCGTTCTAATTCAAGCTTCGAGAGGACTCATCACACTAATACTATGGCGAAAATTTGTGAGTCTATTTGTTACATGTTTGTTACTTCTTCACGCACAAACGGCTGAATGGATTGGGATGAAATTTGGCACACAGATAGTTAAATATAACCCACTGATGATGCGATTCGACCGATTTCGGCCAGGGCGATTGCTTCAGCTCCGCAGTAGTTGTCGTTCGTGAGCTCGCATGTGTTTTTTTTTTATGGATGTAAAATCATCAAATGGCCCTCCCGCTCTGGGTGGAGCAGAAGGGAGTGTCAGACTCTTACTGACTAAAACCCACCCGTGTTCCTTCCTTAGCCCTTTATGTTCCGGGGCAGCGGTAACCCTTTCGGACAATCCCGCTGCTCCGGCAGGTTTCGGCCCTTACGGGCCTCTTCCCTAAAGCTGACATCTTTTTGAGGCGCGCGTGGAACACGTACGCGCCGTCCGGCACGGGCCTGGTCCTGATCGGACGGAGAGTTACCCATTACTTCTGCGTCCGTAGGCCCGAACCTACGGTGGCCGGGAGTCGTCACTCGGCTCCCGACGCCCGGAGCGTCTCCCGCGGTGGCTGGGACGTGAGGCTCTCTCCCTCAACCGTTCCGCCACCTCCTTCGCTAGCATCGCTGCTTCGCAGAAGGAGGTGACTGCCTCCCTCTCTCGCCCCGGACCATGGCTTGAACCAGGGCCGGGCGCGAGAGGTCGCCGCCGAGCTCGCATGTGGCTTATTGCGGGCACGTGAGCACACCATCATCTATGTAATTATAGTTACAAACAAACAATTAACCAATTAAGGGTACTAATAATATTTATTTATTAATCAATCAAGTAACATAGACTCATACAATTATTAGGCATACAATGTCAATAGATGGGGCTTGTGGCTAAGTAATAACGCCACGCTTGCCGCGGTTTGTCCGTGGATGCGTGACCATCTTTACATACCAAGACCCCTCCGTACCTCGGAAAGCACGTTAAGCCGTTGGTCCCGGCTGTTAATCGTGGATCTTTGACAGTCGATACGGGTCGTCAGAAGCCCGAAAATCTGACAACCAGACGTACCAAGGGGTATCATCGTATTACCCAGTAATTGGGTTGTGGAGGTCAGATAGGCAGTCGCTCCATGTAAAATACTGGTATTCAGCTGCATTCGGCTAGACTGGAAGCCGATCCCAACATTGTTGGGAAAAGGCTAGGCAGATGATGATTATGACAATGTCAATAGCAATAATTACACATATAAACTCAATAAATAAGACAGAATAGTTATAGTGTTCTGACCGGCATTCGAACAGCAACATGGCTGTCACAGCCATGCCGGATATAAGGGCAGTCCAGCCTATTGGCTATCATTGCCAAGATGGTATTGGTACTATAAAGGCGAAAGTTTGTGAGTGTTTGTATGTTTTTCTCGAACCGAAGACACAGTGTAGGCAGGCCTCCCGCTAGGTGGACCGACGACATTGTGAGAGTCGCGGGCAACCGATGGATGCAAGTGGCGGATTGTCGTTCGGCGTAGTGGTCTAAGGGGGAGGCCTTTGTTCAGCAGTGGACGTCTTCCGGCTGATGATGATGATGTATGTTTTCTACTTCTTCACGCACAAACGGCTGAACGGATCTGGATGAAATTTGGCACACAGATAGTTTATAACCAGGATCAACACATAAGTTACTTTTTATCCCGATATTCCCACAAGATCGACACTTATGCGGGTGAAACCGCGGGACGCAGCTAGAACTTGATGGAATAGAATACACATACAGTTGTGGCTAAGTAATAACAGCTGTACAGGTCGATCAGGTTGGTCCATAGATGGGTTACCATTTTTACATACTACGGTGCCTCGGAAAGCACGTTAAGCCATTGGTCCCGGCTGTGATTTGTGGATCTTTGACAGTCGTTCATCAGCTTATAATGTGCCCACTGGTGGTACAAAGGCCTCCTCTAATGTGAGGGAGGGGGCTGTAAATGCTGTAATCCACCACGAGGGTCCAGTGCGGGTATGGTAGATGTCACATCTGCTGGGGAGTTTGTTGCGCCACTTCTTCTCCCCAGCAAAAGCACTAGGAAGTGGTGAAGGGCGGCCGTTTTGGGGGGACTGTCTTTTGTAATTTTGACGTTCGAAAAGTGCTGATTCTCAGCCTAGTTTGAATAAATGACTTTTGATTTGATTTTGATCATGTTTTCGAATTTTTGGTTCTAGGACATGCCGGTTTCCTCACGATGTTTTCCTTCACCGTTTTGAGAGCAGCGGTGATGAAATAATTTACACAAACTAATGCGTCTGCCGGGGTTCGATCCCACGACCTACAAGATGAATTAAGATGATGATGATTTCTTTCAAATCTGGACCCATTCTGATCATAATATCCTAGATGGATCTGCCGAATTTTCTTCGTATCTCGATGTCAATCTAAATTGTGTAATCCTAGGATGAGGTACAAGTATAATATTAAAAGTAGCCTCCAAAATCTAGAATGATCTACATGTTTACTGACCAATCTGCGTATTACTTTAATAATATTAGTTGATTGAAGTACTATACAACGTGTAAACGTTAAATGCGCAAAACCTAAAAATAGTTTGTTCATAATTGACTACTGAGTCGATTTCAGTAACTGTTAATATAGGTTTTTTTTTTTTCAAAAATTATGTACCTACCTATTTTGCCATACTATCCGCCGATTGAGCCAAAGAAAATTAAGTCTTATTTTAAGGCAATCAGACTCAATTTTGAACGCATGAAGTAATGGCAACACGATTTTCTTTATAAAAATAGTTAGCTTTAAAAAAAATTGTTTTGGTCATTGTATTATACTTTTAACTTATCTTAACCTAACCTAACCTAACCTAACCATTTTTTTGGCAACACTGGCAGCCGGCCGTCAAAAATTTTCGTGATAAAATTAAATTGTAAAATTAATGTATTTCGCGTTTATTTATCTAAAAACATGCTTAATTTCGATAGATTTAGTTATAAATAATAATAATCTGTGTTTGTGAGCTATTTCGTTGAAAAAATCAATGAATAATCAAGAAATTAGTACCAGCTGTCATCCAACGGACGGATTTGAAACCCGGGGAGTATTTCTTTTAATTTGTATTTCTTATAATTTATGCTCCTATTAGTTCGTAATGCACCTTTTCCCCCTTAATGTGTGTACTGCTTGTCCCAATAACCAACATAGTGAGCAAACTTATAATTATCTTTATTGTGCTGAACACTGTTCGTGCATTATTGGGATAAAACACTTAATTAGTTAGAGACCCCTTAGAAATCACTGTAGTTTATTACTAGACATACCTCTGTTAAGTTTAATTACTGAATTAGAACCGCTTTATGAAATTAACGTTAGAAACTGGATTTTCAATAACTTGACAAAAGTAGTACCCCCAAACATTTTGCAATAATTTAATTTTGTTATTTTTCCCTTCTTATTGTAGAATGTCACTATCTTAATTAAGATATACCTAATAATAATTAAATTTGCTAACCTTAATTATATCACATACTCATCTTATCTTTTATTCCTTTGTTTTTTTGTTCACTTCATCCTGGTACTTACTACCCACATCTCATCCCTCTCTCTTATTCCTTTCACTCACTTGGCTTTCTCTTCTCTCATTCCAGGGTGCCTCTAGGGTTTGCCTGTCAATATGTTGACCCGTAGAGCTGCATCCTTGGATGAAAAACTGAGGGCTACATTGAAAGAATTGGAATCTAGTAAAAAACAGAACAAACAGCTACTGCAGGAAAGGGATGACAGCGAGGTGGAAATAAAATTCATAAATGACAAGAACACTGAGCTTAAGAACCAGTTGGCTGAACTACATGTACAGCATATGGACATACTTGACCAGCATCAACACCTCCGTCAACTTGTGTCAAGTTTTCAGGAATGTAGTGACACACACGAACTGGCTTTGAGACGCATATCTGAGCTAGAACTGGAATTGAGCAGGGCCCACGACACAATAACCCACTTGGAATCTCTCAAAGCCGGTGAAGAGTCTGCGATCACCTGCAGTCTTTATGATGAGTTGGTTGGTAGCGGGTCCGGACCCACATGTGTTGAGCCAATTGTAACAATAGACTTAACTAATGATACCCTCAATAAAAACAAATTGTTTACTAGTCATAATAAGATAAAAAAATACATTAAAATTAATAGATTAATAAAAAAACAGGAAAAATCATTAAAACGCCAAAAAGTTAACAAATCAAATATAAAACTTAGGCAAAAAAACTTACATTTAATACAAGAATTAAAAAACTGTAACAGTGAATTAGAATTATGTAATACTATGTATGACACTGACACTCAGCACCTACAGGATGAATTGTTTGTTATGGAAAATGCTCTAAAGGATATCTTCAGTAAATATGAGGCTTCTCAACAAGACCTGAGTAAGCGCATGCAGGAGGCTAATGAGTTGGCAGACCTGGTCAAGTACAATGCGGAGAGGTATGAGTCTCTGACAAATAACCTCTCTTTTAGCTGTACCTGCTCCCAGGGACCCCAGCCTCAACTCCCACCCACACCCACACCCTCAGTGGCTCAATCCGTAGGTAGCTGTATTAATGATGATAACAATAGTAGGAATAATTTAATTAACACTACTTATGTATTTTCTGACAAATTTGGTCAAGGTTTTGGTAGGATATTTAATCAGTGTTCGGAACATTATGTAATTAATAATTGTTTACCCGGTGCCAGTTTTAGCCAATTAATTAGTAATATTAAATTGACAAAAATAAACCCCAGTTCAACTGTTATATTATTATATGGGGATAGTTTAAATGTAAGAAAAAAAGATATAATTGAATGTGTCCATTTGATGTTACATCTTAATGAGACCAATAATTGTAAATTCATTTTTTGTGCCTTGCCTTACTCATATTATTTAACTGATAAGCAAAATATGCATACCCATAATTTAAATATGTTAATTTATAATAGGACTTGTCGTCGCAGTGACGCTATTTTATATTTTGATTGTAATCAATTCATTACTAATTACAAACTGACAAGTTATACTATGTATTTACCACCTAGTTGTAGGAGACAAATTGCTAATCTTTTAGCATATAATATACACAGTGACACTGGTACCTGTAGTATACCATCGATTACTGTTAGTAGTAGTACTAACACTACTTTTGATACGCCTTGTAGTTTAAACTCTTAGGTGCGACAACGGGTCAGCCTCATATGTTGAATGTTGTACATCAAAATATGCAGGGTCTGTCCGGCAAAGAGCTAGAGTTAAGTTTATTTATGGAGAACTATGATGTTCACGTGTTATGTTTGACTGAACATTGGTTGAAAGAACATGAAGTAGTGTTTATTAATGATGATAACTTTACTGTACAGAGTGCATTTGTCAGAAAAAGTGCTATTCGTGGTGGCTCTTTAGTTCTTGTTTCAAACAAGTTAAAATGTAAACAACGTTTAGATTTAGTTAATCTTTCAATCGAGCGCACTATTGAGTTGTCTTGTGTTGAACTTGAGCGACATGTTATAATTTGCGTTTATCGACCCCCCTCTGGGGATTTTATTAGTTTTGAATCGGTAATGGAAGATTCTCTCCACAGGTTGAAATCAAGTAACAAAAATATTATTTTATGTGGAGATTTCAATATTAATATTCTAGATGTTACTCCATTAAGTATTAGACTTCTCAATCTGTTTAGGTCTTATAATTTAATTAATTTGTTTTTTGAACCTACTAGGATTACGGCATCTTCCTCAACTTGTCTTGATAATATATTTAGTGATTGTGATGCCAAAAATAATTTAGTGTTAACTGACTTAACATCCGACCACTGTGGTTTATTAGCTAGTTTCCCCATGCCATTACCTAAAAAGCCGCATAAATTTGAATGTAGGCCTTATACAGCTAGTCGTTGCAAAATGTTTAAAAATAATATAGCTCAAAGAATTACACCATCTATAGTTGAACACGAGAATCCTAATGAAATTTATGGTGCCCTTTTTGCTGTCGTGCAAAAAGAGTACCAATCTACTTTCAAGTCCAAAACCATTGACATTAATGGATCCTCTGTTGGCTTTAACCAATGGGCTACTCCAGGTATTTATAGAAGTAGAGCGAGACTATACGAGTTATATGGTTTGAAAAAATACAGGTTTGATACTCCTTTCCTAGAGTATGTAAAAAATTATTCAAAATTATTTAAAAAAATTTGTGCTTTTGCTAAATCAAAATTTTTAAGTGATTCAATTAAAAATTCGAGTAATAAAGTAAAAACCACTTGGAAAATTATTAATAATGAAATGGGTAAATCGGTTAAACAAGATAAACAACTTGAGATTATGGTTGACAGCAAATTAGTTAATAAAGCTGCTGACGTAGCTGAGGCATTTAATGAGTTTTTTGCCAACATACCTGTAACCACGACTCGCTCCTTAAATTCGTCCCCGTCTAAAGCTGAAAACCTTTTGCATAGTAGTGTACCTAAATGTAGTCGCTTATTTAGCTTCGAACATGTAACCCCGCGTGATGTAGTTAATGTTTTTAACACACTTAAATCTAAAAACACCGGTGATTACTGGGGCATCTCCATTAAACTTTTAAGTAATATAATAGACATCGTAGCCCCCTATCTAGCTGTTACTTTTAATAAATGTGTTGATTTAGGAATTTTTCCTGACCTCATGAAGAGTAGTAAAGTCATACCTTTATTTAAATCAGGTAATAAAAATGACGTTGGCAATTTCAGGCCTATTTCTATCTTACCTGCATTTAGCAAAATATTTGAAAAATTAATACTCAAGCAGCTGCTAAGACATTTTAATTTAAATAGCCTCCTTCATAATGAACAATATGGCTTTACAAAAGGTCGTTCAACTACAGATGCGGGTGTTGCTTTGCTGAAACACATATTTAATGCATGGGAGGACTCGCAAAATGCTATTGGAATTTTCTGTGATCTCTCCAAAGCCTTTGATTGCGTGCACCATGACACACTTTTACGTAAACTACGTCATTACGGTGTCCAAAACGAAGCTCTCAACGTAATAAATTCTTATTTACATAATAGGTTCCAATGTGTAGATGTTAATGGTGTGAAATCTTCTGGGCTACCAGTTCAGTTAGGTGTACCGCAAGGCTCAATACTGGGTCCATTCTTGTTCTTAGTATATATTAATGATTTACCTTTCTATTTAAAGGGCATCTGTGACGTTGTACTGTTTGCAGATGATACCTCTCTTATTTTTAAAGTAGACAGGAATAGACAAGATTTTGACGACGTAAACAGTGCACTCTCTATTGTTACGGATTGGTTTACGTCAAATAACCTAGTTCTCAATGCCAAGAAAACGAAATGTGTAAAGTTCGCCTTACCGAATGTTAGAAATCTAGGACCCAACATCGTCTTAGATAAAGAGGTGCTTGAAACTGTGGGCTCGGCAGTTTTTCTTGGAATAACATTAGATGCCAAACTTCAGTGGGGACCACATATATCAAGCCTAGCAGGAAGGCTCAGTTCGGCTGCCTACGCCGTCAGGAAAGTAAGACAATTCACTGACGTTGATACAGCTCGTTTAGTTTATTTTAGTTATTTTCACAGTGTTATGTCCTACGGTATTCTGCTATGGGGCAAAGCTGCTGATATACAAAATATATTTGTCCTGCAAAAACGAGCTGTTCGAGCAATTTACCAGCTAGGTGCTAGAGTTTCTCTAAGAGATTTTTTTAAAGATATTGGTATTCTCACGGTTGCATCACAGTTCATCTTAGCCAACATCTTATATATTAGGCAAAATATACACTTGTACACTAAAAACAGTGATATTCACAATGTTAACACCAGAAACAAGGACAAACTACGTGCTCCCTTTCACCGGCTTCATAAGGTTCATAACTCATTTGTTGGGCTTGGTATAGCCTTTTATAATAAGCTACCTTCTTCTTGGCTAGATTTGCCTTTTAATGCGTTTAAAGCTCAAGTAAAATCTAACCTTTGTTCAAAGGCATACTATTCCATCAACGACTACTTAAACGATAAGAATAGTTGGTCGCCCTGATTAACTCAAGACAATGTTTATGTTCTTTCTCCAGAATTAGCTTACTGACAGGTTATATGAGTTCATATAATTTTTTTTTTTTCTGTTTTTAGTTGACTTTATAAGTCAATTAATTTTATTTTAATTTATTATTGACATAATCTACTCATTTCAATGTTTTCTAATGAGTTGATTGCAACATATGTGGTTAGCTAGCGACCTCTACGATTGATCACATTTATCTTGCCTGAGCAACCGGCAGCAAGTTCGTCATGCTCCCTTAGATGTCACTGCTTACGGTAGCGTCGGGGGTCGGGTTGCCTCCTTCCCTCAAATATGGCGAGGGGGGTAATGGCTGATCTTTGCGTTATGCTCGTGAACGGGTGCTGCTTGTGGTGACTGGTCGTCTTGCTGACCTTGGTTTTACTGTTGTTATTACTAATAACTTTTTTAAATTTATTTTACTTCGATGGTCCTAGTTTACCATTCACAGCTATGTGAACTGAACCCAGTATTGCATACATATGTAAGCTGTCACGCCCTTTATACCTGGAGGCTTTTATTTAGGTAGCAAGTTTTTGTTTACATTTTTAATTTTTGCTTGAGTACGTATTGTTTTTATTGTATTTGTGGGTATATTGGCGTGGCAAGCTAACATATGGCAAATAATTTAATTTAATGTGTTCTGTAACGTCAATAACTTTGCATATCTAGTATTGTATACAATTAAATATTTTCTAACTGAACAGACAGCTGTGCTGCTGGGGAGTTTGTTGCGCCACTTCTTCTCCCCAGCGAAAGCACTAGGAAGTGGTGAAGGGCGGGCGTTTTGGGGGGACTGTCTTTTGTAATTGACGTTCGAAAAGTGCTGATTCTCAGCCTAGTTTGAATAAATGACTTTTTGATTTTGAACTCAATACTCTATTTGGGGTGTATGAGGTTTTGCGCATTTAACGTTACACGTTGTATAAAGTCGTGTTTTTTTTTTACGAATTTCTTAGAATTCGAATGAGGAAAAGGACTGTTATTGGTATCACCAATTGACGTAATCTGCATTCGCGATTTATTTGCCAAAAATGTAAACAAATATGAGTTTATGGAAAAATAACTTTAAATCCTCCACAATATAGTTCTAGTGCTATTCAACATAATTTCCATTAAAATAATGTTGATATTTGATTAACTTGAAATAAAGTTTATTGAAAATTCAAAACATAACTTTGAATACATTTTAGGTAGGTTTGTTTCGGTAGTGTTTTCTTGCTTATTTCATAGAATAAAGAATAGCGCATAGAAGTGATAATAGTTAAATATTATAAAACATGTACTTTTTCTTAGTACATATATTATGAATTTTATGCAACTTCATTGCAAAAAAACCTATAGGTATTAAAAGTTACTGAAATCGATTCAGTAGTCAATTATGAATAAACTATTTTCAGGTTTTGCGGATTTAACGTTACACGTTGATAATATCGTCGGCTAAATATTCAAATATTTTCTCTTACCAAAAAGTCAGTTTAGCCAAATATGGAATTAGCAGTTTGTTTGGCTAAACTCACTTTTTGCATTTGACTAAAATTCCACTGGTTCACTTCAAAGGTACAGACACCAGCACATTACGCTACCTGCACCCTAATTGGGTAACACTAACACACTATTACTCTCAATTTGAATAATTTTGAAGCTTATTGCTAATCCATTGCTCCATTTACGTTCGAAAAGTGCGTCTGATCAACAACGTAAATAACGCAATGTATGTTGTTGAAATGAAACCGATTGCTACTGATAGTGTGTTACGCAATTACCCTGCCGAAACTGTCAAATTTTCCTAATCAACTTTGAACCTTATGCTTTAGCGGTAAAGTTGAAAATCTAATAAGAAATTTGACAGATTGTAGTAGCTTGATGTGCTGGTATCTGTGCAAAGATGACATTATAGTTGAAGTGGTTTCCTTAGACAATGTCTTGATTTGGATCCAATGAGATAAGAAAAGTTTATGTAGGTCATCATAATCATCTGCCTAGCCTTTTCCCAACTATGTTGTGGTCGGTTTTCAGTCTCACCGGATGCAGCTGATTACCAGTATGTTACATGGAGCAACTGCCTATCTGACCTCCACAACCTAGTTACTGGATAATATGATTGGGCAGCGGGATTGTCCGAAAGGGTTACCGCTGCCCCCGAAACATATAGGGCTAATGCTTCATTTAGCCGTAGTGAGCAGGGAAGTGGGCAGGACGAGTGTGTAAACGAGATACTTCTCATGCCACTGCCATTGCCACTCATGCTGCCATGCGAAAATTGAAAGCGAAGTGAGTGGTAGGGCAGTATGTAAACACACACTTCTCTCGATCCTGCTGCGGCAGTATTTAGGGAAGTATCGCTGGCAGCGCGAGGAGCAGCGGCAGGGGCTGAATGTAAATGAGGTAATAGGAAGGAACACGGGTGGGTTTTAGTCAGTAAGTCTGACACTCCCTTCTGCTCCACCCAGAGCGGGAGGGGTCATTTGATGATTCCTCATACACAAAAAAAAAATTAAAAAAAGGGTTGTTTGATACACCTTGGAAAGACTGGTTGACAGATTAAAAAGTAAGTCCTTTTTATTTATTTACTAACTGACCCAGCGAACTTTGTACCGCCTAAGAATGTGAATAACTTAATTTTTTTTTCGTGAATTTTACCCATGTTTTAATAGTTATTCTGCAGAGATAAATTCAACTAATCAAAGATCATACAAATCGATCCAGCCATTCTTGAGTTATATGGTGTAACTAACCCAACTTATTGAAATGTATTGATTGTATTGATGACCCAGTTGATTGATAAATTCTTTAAATTATCTTCTTGAATAAAATACCTTTTAACTTTGTATTTAACTAATTACTTATATTCAAAAACTGTTTCCAGTCTAACCAGATGCAGCTGAATAACAGTATTATTTTTTTTTTTGCATACATGGCAGGTGATTTTATTTTATTTTATTTTTGTAAAGGATATGGTGACTTGTAACATCGCCTTGGATTATTCTGTAAAGATGTTATAATTGTGGTTTCAATAAATAAATAAATAAATAAATAATTTTTTTTAATTTATAATATGCAACGCACTTGTAACTAGGTACTTGTAACATATTTACATAGGTAGGTACTTACTATCTATGTATCTATTCAAATATTACATAAAATTTAAGTATGCATTAAAGACTATTTTTATAAGTGTACGGTAATATGCAAGAATTTTTAAATTACTTACATGTTGTACAGTCAGCAAATGATATAAGTATGCAGCGTCATTAAATATAATTGAAGTTTAATAAGAAACTGATTGATGTTTTCAAATGAGATTTAATTTGATAAATGAACTGTAGGCCAATTCTGCTAATTTAAAACGTTCAAAATCTAGTCGCAATCTCATCTCGGCGACAAACAAATGTCAAAACTTGTCAAAATGCAGGGAAATTTGAAGTATTTTTGACAGATTGAGACTGAGATCAGACTGTGAACGTTCTTAAAAATTACGAGAATTGCCCCTCTGTTTGTTTTCTATTAATTAAATTAAATTTTATTCAAGAAACATCAATCGGTTTCTTACTAAACTTGAACTATATTCGATGACCCTGCATACTTATCTCCTTTGCTGACTGTACATATCACAAGGAATTAAATTGTTAGTAAGCTTATAAAAAATATCTTTTGTCAAATTCTTGTTAACATCTTTATGTAATCTTCAAAAAGTAGATAGTAAGCGTTATTTATAACTTTTGTCTTCAAATAGGGTACAAACTTATGTAAGATTAACATTTGTTATTTTAAGTGATTTGTCTTATTAACCTTTGGCATTATCTTTCAATATATTTACTATTCATTTTTTAATGTTGAATTCCTTTGAATTAATTTATAATTTGTGAATGGCTGATTTATGTCATCATTTATTGACATCAAAAATACTCTAGAATGTAGGTTGGTAATTGGATATTGATAAACTCATTTAAAATATAATTAAATAACTTAGATGCTATGAAAAATAATTTATGTTAACATACCATGGGGCTTTTTAGCCCATGGCTGGACAAATGTCTCCCACATACTCTAAATTTTAAGTACTCAACAATATAGCCATAATAATTAACTAACAAGAAATGTTTTTTTTAATAGAGAACCTATTTAAAAAATATGAAAGATAAAGATATATTACTTTGCAAGGGTGAACTTCTGTAGAAGTTAACATTTATTTTGGTATACTTCCTACATATTTTATAGCAAGCTTCTAGAATGATTGTAAAATCTAAAAATGCTAGAATTAACATAAAAATGTTGTTGATATATTTTCTAAAATTCTGTGTAGGCTGAAGTTATATTTAACTCAAAACTGTATCTTGTCATTCAAAGTTTTTAGTGGATTGTCATTTTTAACTTCTTCTGTGACCTTTAGCTAGCATTTCAATTTTAAAATTAACTACACACACAGAAGAAACATAAAATTTAATAGTGTAGTTTTTAATTAAGCTTTTTGGTAGGGATTTATGCCTGGCTGGTTCTTTTAATTTTGATTATGTTTTCAAATAATATATTTGCTTTACTAGAGCAGGATGTTGACTTGTTTCATGGTATTGTTTTTAAGCTGTATGATGGCAGTGCTAAGGTTATGTTAGACATAGATTTAGATTCACAAGAACTACTTGGTGCAACAGTGTCAACTTACTTTACGTAGATAGCTATCGTTGGTGAACTTTTAAATGGTGTCTGTAGCCCTACCAGGTCATTCTAGAAAGGTTCCTTGTACTTACACTAGTGGCCGTTCAGGTGAGCAAGGTGCGCCTAGGTCCGTGGCCACAGCTGCAGCATCCAACGCACAATAACACTAACCGTGCACTTTCACAATCGGAATGCACCAGACACAACTATCAACCAACTATGCACTAAAAACTTGCACTAACACAAACATTTTTCATAGGATCGTATCACAGAAGTCAACGCTCGCAGTGTCCGTGTTCCTCACCACTAACCCATATTCGGACACTATATTACTGTGTAATCAACGGAATTATTACCAATTTACGGCACCGCACTCGACGTCCGTTCGCCGCCGAGAAAATACTTGTAAAATATTTTTCGAAAGCGCATAGACGCGCCGCGGACCTTTCGAAAATGTATAAAATACGATAGCGCGCTAAATAGGAAAATCGATAAGGCCGTTGGAACGCCGCCGAACCGAAACTAGAATAATAATTTATCAAAAAATGTAATAAAAACGACATTATTTTCTTGTGACGGTTCTGAGCTGTCAGATTTTTCTCTGTACAATACGGTCTATTTCAGCGGCGCGTTCGTCTTCACGGCCCAAGGGCTCCCGACAAGCCGTTTCAATTCGGCTGGGTAGGCGTTCAGTGCGCACGAAAATCAACCTTATCGTCATCGCCACTTACGACTTTCCTACATTGCTGCTAATCGCGAAAAATACGAAACGGACTCGAATTTGTTTGTAAAACTTACGTCGAGTAGTAATCAGTGGATTGGAAAATTCCAAATAATAAACGGCGAGCGGGCGCGCGGTATCCGTAGAAAGAAACGCGAGACACTGTGTTTTCGAAACAACATTGGCTCGACGTCATTTTTGGCGTATTTTGAGTTGGATCATGAACGGAAAACTCGAAAGCGTTCGGTTGAGTAAAAGAGACAGAATATAATATTGATACAAACAAAACTAATCTCTATGGCCTGGGATGTTCATACATTATAGTTTGAAATTGGTATAATATAATGTGAAAGTGAGTGAAGCCGTACTATTTTGAAGTTTTTTTTCTATAATACGTATAGATAGGCTAGAGCGGAGAACGGCTGTTTTTCTATGTAAAATTGTGTCTGTGTGGGTGACTTCCCGTATGTGTAGTTGGCGTATAGATGAAAATGTGTCTGTGTGCGTTTTTGTATTACACTTATATAAAAATTGTATAGCCAGTGACGGCTCACGGAATCAATAATCTAAAAAAAAATTATATTTTTGAACAGTCATGACGGGCAGAGGTACCTTCGTAGGGAGTTTGTATTTCAGTGCTAACGCGCTATTGTGCATACATACATAATTATGTATTATGGTTTCAAAACTGTTATGTAGATGCGTTTTTATTCCTTCGTTAGGTAAGTATTTCGTTTCGTAGGTAAGTATGCAACTTACCTACGAAACGAACAATATTGTTGAATATTCTATAGTTATTATAATAATCTATGTAGGTATAGGTACCTTCTTACAAATGGGTTGTACGATAAAGTCACAAGTTTATTTTTAACTTTTCGGTTGTAACTTGTAACTGGATTTGTGTTTCCGGAGTTAGATTTCCAGGTGACAACAAAGTGGGGGTAATTTTTTGTAATTTTTAAGGCTTATAAACGACGTCGTTATAAACGACGTTATGTCTTCATCATCATGATCATCCTTGTTCACTGCTGGGGATAGGCATCCCAAAAAATGATCCCAAAAATCCGAGGCACGGATGGGGGTCTCGGTAACTATCTAATATGTAATAGATGACCTCGGCATCGCGAAAAAAAAATCAGCTGTTCCCTACATTTTGACGAGTTACACGAACATAAATGTAGGGAACAGCTGATTTTTTTTTCGCGATTTCAGGTTTGGTCCTACTTATAGTAAAAGTTGTTCATAATGATGAGTACAATGACCTCTTAAGAGGTTGCTGGTGTTTTACAAATAACCCTGTATAAGTTGTTGAGCAGACAAATTTTTAACCGACTTCAAAAAAGGAGGAGGTTCTCAATTCGGATGTTTATTTTTTTATGTAAGTACTTATATTCGGGCATAGGTAACTCCGTCATATATAGATGGATTTGCAAAATTCTTTTTTGTTCAAAAGAGGTTTATTCCGAAATGGTCCCATTTAAATTTTGTAAAGATCTGTTGATGAGTTTCGGAGACAGACAACGGAACTCTTCAATAAATGCCAGCAAATCAATCGCTTATGTATGCATCGTTTACGCAATCACATAACATAACATCACGCCTGTACCCTCTAAAGGAGTACGCAGATGTGTTCAGTACCTATACCACGGTATGCCCACATTTCTGTCAGTTTGTTATTAGGGTAGGTACCTCTAATCTTGCAAGTAAATTCAGAAATAACTTTTTGTTTAAGAATTGATTTGATTAACCGACTTCAAAAAAAGAAGGAGGTTCTCAGTTTGGTTTATTTTTTTTTATGTATCATGTTCGGGCATAACTCCGTCATACATTGACGGATTTGCAAAATTCTCTCATTCTTTAATGGATAAGGTATGCCTCAGGGGTGTCCCATAAATTTTATTAACTCTCCTTGGGTAGTTTTTAGTTAGCTTCACTAATAGGATTTTTTTCCACTTAGTTTATATAGCTTCGTGTCACTGATGTTAACATAGCAAGTAGTGTTACTTATATGAATTTGTGTGGTACAACTAAAAAGTAAAAACTTTTTTACAAAAAAAAAAAACAACCGACCTCTAAAAAAAAATACAAAGTGAAAAATAACTTTAATTTCAGAAGTCGGTGTCAAAAAACGAAAATGCGGAACCAACGACACCGAGTTCCGAAATTGAAGTTATTTTTCACTTTGTAGTTTTTTTTTTTTTCGAACTTATGAAGCAATGGATTAGGCAATATACTTCAAAATGATTTGAATTGAGATTGATAGTGTTTTAAGCAATTACGGTGCTGGCTATTAATTAATACCTATTAAATTCCCCTAGTAGTTATTTCTTACGTCACATAGAATAATAATTCCTTTAGCTATAAAATTTAACATGATGACCTAATTACAGATTGTGACTAAATGCGCAGAAAATAGTCATTTGACTGAGTAACAAACATAACCATAGAGTAGATAATCACACAGAGACTGCACTCTAGTCGCGCTGGCTTAACTATACATATGTGCGTAAAGTGTGAACACAAAAAAGTGAAGTGAGAGTTATAATGAGGTCTTATTATGTCTTTTATGTCATTATTTATGTACAGAGGCCAGCACATCAAACTACCCCAATCTGTCAAATTTCTTTGATAGATTTTCAACTTCACTACAAAGAAATAAGGTTCATATTCAATTGGGAAAATTTGACAGATTGGGGTAGCTTGATGTGCTGGCCTCTGTACCTACATACAAATTATATTTTTTAATATTAGATTATAAAAATATTTGAAAATATAAAAAATAGTACCCCACCGGGTATCGGGAACAGGGTCCAAGCTACCGGCGCGGCGGTTAGGGCTCCAGAGAGAGGAACCTCCTAACAATGCAAACCTTCACAATTTTAATGGCGGGGCTTGTGGCTAAGTAATAACAGCCGCATGGGTCGATCGATCAGCTTAAGCTACGCTTGCCGCGGTGAGTCCGAGGATGGGTGACTATCGTGAATGAATACCATTGGTATCTTCACATACCTAGACCCTTCGTGCCTCGAAAAGCACGTTAAACCCTTGGTCCCGGTTGTCATTCGTGGATCTTTGACAGTTAAAAAAATACAAGGTTATAATTCATTTCTTAAATGGGGACCCCATTCAATAACATGTTTTTAAAAATAAGTAGTGTTAAATATTGGAAGGTGGTACGGAACCATTCGTGTGCCAGTCCGACTCGTATTTGGCTGCTTTTTATAATTTTACTTTGGACTAGCTTCTGCCCGCGACTTCGTCCGCGTGAAATTTCACCCTCCCCCCATTCACCCTCTTATGTGTGGAATTTCGAAAAACCCTTTCTTTGTGGATACCCTTCTATACTTCACAATTCACTTCACTATCATATCACTTCTATACTGCAATTTTTGAGCTTGGCTCTCTGTAGTCTATCGACTCTTATCTACTCCGGTCACGGTGTCATGTCAGCAACAATATTTTAAAGTTTAAACACTTTGTTTTACATGAAACAAAGACTTATGAATGGGTGACTAATATAAATAATAGGTATTCGTGCAATGTCGTTTAAAAATGAAATCCATATTCATTGAAATTGAATAGGTACTAAAATACTATCCTCTCGGACTTCGGTTTTCTCGTTAAATGAAAATTTCTTTAATTAAATTAAAGTTTGCTCACTGATTAAAAATGTACCTATCCTATATTTTTAATCGCGGGGCAATTGCGTAACACATTATCAATCGGAATCGGTTTCATTTTGACACTTCGTCAACATTCATTGCGTTATTTACGCGTTGAGCAGACACATTTTAGGAACTTATGAAGCAATGGATTAGCAATTTGCTTCATAATGATTCAGATTCCGATTGATAGCGTGTTAGTGTTACGCAATTAGGGTGCCGCGTAGAAATATTCGTCGGTTTAACAAAAAAACAGCAGTTTCATAGAAAAGTGCAATACCTACGTGTACGTGGTCAAAATGTGTAGCAGAGCCAATTTTTAGGGTTCCGTACCTCAAAAGTAAAAAACGGAACCCTTATACGATCACTTTGTTGTCCGTTCATCCGTCTGTCTGTCAAGACCCTTTATCTCAGAAACGCGTCGAGGTAACGAGTTGAAATTAAAACCATATATTCAGGTTTGCGGTGCCTTGAAGCTGTGAAAAAATCACACTTCTAAGAAAGATACGGCCATTTATGCCGCAAAAACTTATGTTTCGACACTCTCAATGGAATCAAAATGTTTATGGTACTTCCCGTTGACCTAGAATCATGAAATTTGGCAAGAAGCAAGGTCATGTAGCATAAATAAAGGAAAACACCGTAAATTTGCAGTTACATACCTACTTTGTACGTAACCCTCGGTGCGCGAGTCCAACTCGCAATTGACCGGTTTTTTTTTTAATAACCGACGTAAAATTTTTAACGCAGGTGGTTTCAGAATTTGGCAGCGGGATTGTCCGAAAGGGTTACCGCTACCCCGGAACATAAAGGGCTAAGAAAGGAACACGGGTGGGTTTTAGTCAGTAGGTAAGAGTCTGACACTCCCTTCCGCTCTACCCAGAGTGTTTTGCCCCATGGATTATAACTTGTAAGGGATCATGAAGCGCCTGCGGACCGTTAAAATAAGATGGGCAGGGGTGCTATGGCTCAGCGCAGACAGAGGAACGCAGCGGAGAGGATTTTATTAAGGCACGCGAAAATAAACTTTAACATGATTGAAATAAAGTGCATATATGCTTGAACCTGACAAAAAATACTCGCGCGTCCTCGAGGATACGCGGGAAGGCACGCGCGCGTTTATTTCAATATGGTGCAGCGCAGACGACAGACTATCCGTGACGCACTTTTTAGTCTGTGAAAATAGAACCTATGCGATTACATGCAGTAACGCACACGACGCGCAAAAAGTCCGGCGCACAAAAAATCCGTGTAATTCGGACACTTCGGGACACTATGATACTTCTAAGGCAGAATATCATGATAGACATTTAAAAAGACAGACAGCTCTGTCGACAGAATGATCGAAGATGTGCGTCGTGTGCGTTGAGTCTGTAAAAAATCCGCGACCGACTTTTTGTGCGTCATGCAGACTTTTTGTGCGCCGCAGACTCAATCGCACAAAAAGTGTGCCGTCTGCGCTGCACCTAATTTTAAAGTTGATTTTCGAGTGCCTTAATAAAATCCTCTCCGCTGCGCTCCTTTCTGTATGCGCTGAGCCTATGTCTGCAGCCGCCCCACGTTTCAGCCTGTATAACGTAAGTACGTTGGAAGGGCCATGGGAAGGTTGGAGGTAGTGGTCATATTAGTTAATTATTGGCTGTCATTCGTGGATCTTTGACAGTCGTTACGGGTCGTCAATAGCCCAAAAGTCGGACAACCAGTCTTACCAAGGGGTATCGTATTACCCAGTAACTGGATTGTGAAGGTCAGATAGGCAGTCGCTCCATGTAAAATACTGGTATTCAGCTGCATCCGGTTAGACTGGAAGCCGACCCCAACGTAGTTGGGAAAAGGCTAGGCAGATGATGAGTAAGCATACAATGTTACTAATTACCCTTACTTTTGAAATTTATTTTATAACAATGGACCAGTAAAATTATTCTAATTATGGCTCGCTAATTTATAAAAAAAAAACTATTTTCCGTTAAACTGCATAGCTTAGAGTTTCTAACATAAAATGTACTGCATGAGAAAAATAAACAGTTTTTATTTGTGCAATACAAGTCGCTAACTCACACACATAGTCGAAGAATAGTTTAGGGTGTGTGTGTGCGTAATACAATCCAGCGGAATGGCGCTGGATGGAATTTTCCCACCTTTCGCTGACAAGTTAGGTTCCGAAGCAAGTTTTTAGTTGCTCAGTGAACCATTTTGATTTGTTTTTTTAATGTGGTATGTAACATTATTATTTAGTTACAATAGTTTTTTTTTACATTTTTATTGAACCGATTGTTATTCAACATTCCAATTAAGGTGATTGCGCGGTGTTTACCGCGAAATTCAAATTTTCTTACGTTTTTTGCAAATAGCAGGACAATGTCAGGTTGTATCTTGATCTAAATATGATTCGCGACTATAACAGGTACTTATTCACAGAATTATAGTCATTAGAATCATTAATACATCTTCGTAAGTTAGATTTGTGCCACAAGAATAAATCTCCTAGGGAAAAGTGTTTATGGTACAAATCTCACTTATAAAGATGTATGAATGTTTCTTATATGATTATAATTCTGTAAATACGTACCTGTTATAGTCGCAAATCAAATTTTTATCAAGATTCAACCTGACACTGACCTGCAAATTGCAAAAAACGTAAGAAAATTTGAATTTTGCGGTCTACCACTTCCCATTCACCTTAAATATTTTATTATTTGTATTTTCTTTTCTAAGTTATTTTAGATTTTTACTGATTTCTTTATGCAACCGCAGTTTTTTTCCAACGGGGGGTAATTGCGTAAAACACCAACACTAGCAATGGGTTTCACTTTGACAGTTCAACAACATTCATTGCGTTATTTACGTCGCGTCGTTGAGCAGACAATTTTTTAACTGACTTCAAAAAAGGAGGAGTTTCTCAATTTGGATGTTTATTTTTTTTTATGTGTGACGGATTTGCAAAATTCTTTTTTTAATGGATAAAGTATGCCTCAGGCCCTCAGGGGTAGCCATATAAATTTTATCAACTTTGCTTGGGTAGTTTTTGAGTTAGCTTCAGTAATACGTTTTTTCCCCACTTAGTTTACCTATATTGATGATGACCAATATTGAACTGTCTATCATTGACGTTTACATAGCAAGTAGTGTTAAGTATATAAATTTGTGTGGGGTAGACCGTACAACAAAAAAGTGAGAAATAAATGCATTTTTACAAAAAAAATAAAAATAACCGACTTTATAGTGTTTTTTTTGGAAGTCGGTTATTTTTATAACAACTTTACTTTCGTAAGTCGGTGTCAAAAAGCGAAAATGTGGAACCAACGACAACGACTTCCGAAATTAAAGTTTCACTTTGAAGTGTTTTTTTTTTTGTTCGAACATTTAATGAAGTAAGTAATGGATTAGCAATAGGTATCATTCAAAAAGATTCAGCACCCTTGCATAACACATTATCAATCTGAATCATTTTTAATGCTATTGCTAATCCATTGCTTCATACGTTCCAAAAATGTGTCTGCTCAGCAACATAAATACCGCAATGAATATTGCTGAACTGTCAAAATTTAAACTCATTGCTGCTGATAGTGTGTTACGTAATTACCCCGTCGATTAGTAGGTATTACGCAATTAGGGTACTGTTCCAGTTACAAATGATTGCAAGACACATGAAGTGCAAATCACATGATTGCATTAAATACTTATAAAAAAAAAATATATTTGAAATAATGATAGAAATTAGAAATATGAAAGTAGGTGTAAGATAAAAGATAAAAAGACAATAAGGAAACATGGAGATATTACGTCATTTCCGTTAGCTATGCAGAGTGCAGACGTGACGGTGCTGCAAGCGACGTAATTTAAAAAAAAAACACGCAGACAAGTTTTTGAATGCGTTCTATTTATGACGAGTTTGGATAAATTGAGTTTTTGAAAGAATGCATTTCTTTCGAATATTGTTAATTAGAGGTTTTTTTTTTTAATTAGTTCATTGTTGTAGCAGTGTAGAGTACCATAATTTCAATACACGTTATTAATTTATTTAAGTACTTAAGTAATTCACTATCTTAAATTTTTATCCAAACATCATCTGTCTACCCTTTTCCCAAATACACACATCAAAAGTGTCTAGGGATCAACATATATTTTTGCAATAACTTTTCTCCTGATTGATATTAATTAAAATTTTCTTTAAGGATTCATCAAATAAAGTGTTTTCGTTTGTCACAGTAACGATAAACCAAGTCACCTTTGCATTCATAAAGAAATTTGCCATTTTCCTAATAAAGGGATTTTTGACATTTGAACCACTAACACAAAAGTTCGAAAAAAAGACTGAAATAACAGTTTTCTCTAAAATTTTATTGGGTAACTTAAACAATTAATAATCCGTGTTTCTACCGCGAACACCAACACAACAACACAAGAACATCGGTTTGGCATACTCAAAATGAGTTCATCCAAATCACGCTGTGGAATGGCCGCCCATGTTCGTTGCAACAACAAAAAAAGGTCTTCTTGCGACTAGATACCCTCCATATTTGGCAGAGCTCTTCTCTGTAGCATATCCCATGCATGCTCAATCGGGTTCAAGTCTGGCGACTGAGCAGGCCAGGGCAGGACATTGATGTTAGCTGCGGCGAGAGTCTGTCTTACAACTCTTGCGGTGTGCGGTCGTGCATTATCATGCATTGACTGAAATAAGGGACCGATTTGCACTTGTAGAGGAACGATGACGTCTGATACAATCGTCTCAGCATAAATTTGAGCGTTGAGGTTGCCTCTGATCCAAATCAACTCAGTTCTTCCGCCGATCCAAATACCCGCCCATACCATGATGGTTCCACCACTATAAGGATGGACTTCCTGGCAGGATTTTAATCGCTGTTGGCGTCCAGGGGTTCTCCAGTGTCGTATACGTCTTGTATCCGGTCTCATACCAAAACGAGACTCATCAGAAAAGCACACGAAACGCCATTGTTCTTCTGCCCAATTTCTGTGTTCAAGAGCCCATTGATATCGAATCCTACGATTGTGCATTGCTATAGGTGGTACCCGTAGCGGTCTTCGGGAATGAAGGTTCACTTCATGCAAGCGGTTTCTGACTGTTTGGTCGCTAATTAAGTTCCCTGAAGAGTGATGAAGCCTCACGGCTAACATCATGGCGGTTATTGTTGGAGCTCTTCGAGTTAAGATTTGAATGTATCGGTCTTGTCTCCGTGTGGTGCAGCGATACCGTCCTCCATGGCGCTCAGCCACGGTACCAGTGCTTCGGTAACGTGTCCAAAGTCGACTGATAACACTCTGACTTGTATTCAGAGCTAAAGCCACAGTACGTTGCCGGGAACCAGCTTCTATCATTCCCACGGCTCTGAGCATTTCTTCCCTGCTTAAATGACGTCGCCGCTCCATAATAACGTTGGTTTTAATCAGTAGTAGGGAAACAGTAGCACTAATAATGTCTTCAATGCGTTGTATGTTTTTATAGGGAATATATTGACAGCTGATTTTCATCTTTTACTCGAATTTGATTCACAGTTCCTGATTCAAATTATGAAATGCACCAAAAAGGATCCATATAAATTTATAAAATCATAAATTTATTACAAAGCCACATCTCAATCTCAAGAAATCCGCATAAAAATGCTTGATCCCTAGACACTTTTGATGTGTGTACATATGTTGGTTGGGGTCAGCTTCCATGCCGGATGCATCTGAATACCAGTGTATTTTACATGGAGCGATTGACTATTTGACCTTCATAACCAAGTTACTGGGTAATACGATACCTTTCGATAAGACTGGTAGCAGACTTTTAAGCTTCTGAGTTTCCCGTAACTACTGTCAAATATCTAAGTACGACAGCCGGGACCATAGATATAAGAATCACATTTCTATGGCCGGGACCAAGCACTTTACGTGCTTTCCGAAGCACGGAGGCGTTTCGATGTGTAATGGGTGGTCACCCATCCACGAAGCGACCGCGGCATGTGGAGCTTGACTTTAGATCCATCCGAGTGGCTGTTATTATTGAGCCACGAGCCCCTCAATAGCATTTAAAACAACGGGATATCGATGATATTGCTCAAGAAGTCGTACTCCTTTGTTAAATTAGTAGGTCATTTTACCCGCGACGTTGATTTGTGTTTAATAGAATTCTACGATAGGGCTCTTTCAATTTAGATGTTTCGTGTCGGACTGCTGCGGCGCCGCCGCATCGTTGCGGTTGTCGTACTGCGAACGTCTAGTCGATTTTTTCCATACAACGTATGCACCAAACGTGTAGTGCGGCGCCGCACGGTATTTCGCCTAGAACATGCTAGGTGGACAAAATTCAAGTTTTCATTTCCAGGAAATCTTAATTGCATAACACAATCAACACCCCCAAACTCCAAATTCCGAGAAAAAGTTGTTTTTCAAATACTTAACTGATGAGTCATAGAGTCCAGAAGTCAGGTAATGAGTTTAATGCAAGCGTTCCGGCAATCAGTTGCAATTTAGCGACACATTTGTGCACATCTCATAGTGGTTTATAGTGATATTGTGAAAGTTTTTTGTAATGGATATTAATACTGAGGGTATGTACTATTACTTAATATATTATTTTTATCAGAATCTATTTAAATGAATTTTTAGCATTTTTTTAACTTGATGCATAAATTTTAGCGTAATTTTTTTCATAAAGAAAACTTAGAACGTTCAGGAAATACATTGATTCGCCTCTATTCGGGCTAGTTTTTAGATATATTGTAGGTATAACTGTGTAGTTTGTAAAATTACACATATTGTTCAGCACACTTCAGTACAACATATTTTTTTCTTTTTTTTTCAGAACACGTTTACTCTATTTCAAGGGTAGCCTTTTTTGAAGAGTGGTTGAAACACGCAAAGAATGATAAACGGTCGCGTATTTATGACTATCTTTCTTCAAAATTTCACTTTGGTGACATTACTGAAAGCAGCCAAAGAGAAATAAAGCTGAAAATATCTAACTTTTCTACTAAGATTGGAGCCAAATGGTTGGCTTCGGGAAAATCGAAGGAGCGTTTTTTAATAACAAATAAGACATGGCTGGATGAAGGAGACATACAGTTTACTGTGAGTTCTTTAGCCCCACAACCTTCAACATCGAGTGAGGCTGTGACATCTGCAGGAAGACCTCGCAAAGATTTTGAGGAAACGTCGTTTAAGACGAAGAAACGTCGAGTCGTGGATCTCGTAGAATCTCGAAGTGCCAGTGAATTAGTGACTGCTGCCGAAATTGCTATGCGTTCAGCAGGGCAAAGAAAAGTTGCCCATGTGATTAGAGACATTAGTGAGAGCCCAGATAATATTATTAAGTCAAAAAATACCAGTTGTGATCCTAGGCAGTTAAGTAGTGACGAAGCCTTAGCATACTATATAGATTCTAAGTCAACAACACATGCTTACAAACAAACTAGGAAGTGGTCCATAATGGCAGGACATAATGTGTTTCCGTCATATTTTAGTGTAGTAAAATCCAAACAGGCCTGTTACCCTGCAGAGGAGCACATTGCTATAACAGAAACTCGTGCTGAAATAAATTTGCAAGCCTTATTAAATAAAACAGCGGAACGTCTAGTATTAGCACAGAATCAAGTTATCAGCAGTGTCCTCCCAACAAGTTCAACGTTTACACTTGTTAGTAAATGGGGATGTGATGGAAGTTCTGGGCACAGCACATACAAACAGAAATTTGAGAACACTGAAGATACGGACGAATTTCTTTTCGTATTTTCTTTCGTTCCCCTTAAGTTATATGATGGGTCCAAAATTATTTGGCAAAATCCTCGGTCTTCATCAACTATGTATTGTCGCCCAATCAAATTTATATTTGCTAAGGAAACGAACGACTTCACGTTAGCGGAGACAAATAGATTGTTGGAAGAAATTAATGCTCTTCTTCCAACACTTATCAACTTTGGTGATTCTCAAATCTCTGTGAAACACGAACTTCTTCTGACAATGACAGACGGAAAGGTATGTAACGCCTTAACGGAAACTCGTTCATCTCAAAAGTGTTTCATCTGTGATGCCACCCCCAAGACGATGAACGATGACCCCGCGAAGTTTAACAGCAATCAGGAACATTTTGGCTTTGGTTTATCTACACTTCATGCTTGGATTCGTTGCTTTGAATGCCTTTTACATATCAGCTATAAGTTGAATATTAAGAAATGGCAGGCTAGAAGCGACGAAGATAAAGCTGATATCAAGGTTCGTTCCGAAGAAATCAAGTTGAAATTCAAGAACGAAATGGGACTCATTGTAGATAAACCAAAGCCAGGATTTGGTTCTTCCAATGATGGAAACACAGCCCGTCGCTTTTTTAAGAATGCTGAGATGAGCGCTCGCGAAATCACAGGGTTGGATGTTACTATTATCAAACAATTTCATGTTATTTTGAGGACATTGTCTTCTGGGTTCGAAATAAACTTAGTTGAATTTAATAAATTTTGTCTTGAAACTAGAAGACATTACCTTAGTCTCTATTCGTGGTACTATATGCCTGCTACTGTACATAAAATATTAGTACACAGTACTGAGGTCATCAAAGCGGCATTGCTTCCAATTGGGCAGCTTTCCGAAGAGGCTCAAGAAGCACGTAACAAAGATTGCCGCAGATTTAGGGAGTACAACACCCGCAAGTGCTCACGTGTTGCCACGAATAGAGACTTGCTGTCCATGTTAATAATAACATCTGACCCTTTGATTAATAGCCTTCGTGAGATTCCCCAAAAAAAGCCGGAAAAAATATGTGCAGAGGTATTAAACTTAATTGTAAGCCCGACCATAGTAGCATCAAGACCCGAAACGTCATCATATTGTCGCACATTGCCGCAAAATGATGACGATTCACCAGAAGATTTTGATGATGATTCTGATGATTAGGTTTAGGTTAAGTTAATTTGAATTGTAGGTATTTATTTATTTATTGCAATTTTGTTGTTTGTTTATTATTTTAAATAAAATTTTCTGTTTAGATATATTTTGTTTGTTTTTTATTACAAAATCATACCAAAAACTATTAATAATGCCTCAATATGACTACTTATATATAAAAGCATCGTTAAATATCATAAAATAATATTGTCCACCTAGCATGTTCTACGCGGTACACTGTGCGCCGGTGCCGCGCACGCACGACAGCAGGACGGCAACGTTTCTTGCAATAATAAATCCAGATAAAAAGTATCCTATGTGTTAACCCTGGCTATATCTGTGTGCCAAATTTCATCCAAATCCGTTCAGCCGTTTGTGCGTGAAGAAGTAACAAACACACGCACAAACTTGCGCCTTTTTATTATGATTATTGCTGAACCCGCAAACGTGGTTTTGCAAAAAAAAAAAAAATAGATAGTAGCCGATTCTCAGACCTACTGAATATGCATAGAAAATTTCATAAAAATCGGTCAAGCCGTTTCGGAGGAGTATGGTAACATTGTGACACGATTTTGTCACTACATAGTATAAAACAAAGTCGCTTTCTCTGTCCCTTTGAACGCTTAGATCTTTAAAACTACGCAACGGATTTTGATGCGGTTTTTTTTTAATAGATAGAGTGATTCAAGAGGAAGGTTTATATATATAATACATGCATGCATGTGATGTCGTAAATAAACACATTTTTTTGCGCTTACTTTTCAAACGCTGGCTGAACCCTACGAGATGGTATATGTCTATCTCTTAGGGATAACCCACAATAATCATTTTTTATCCTTTACTTTTTACGAGAAATAATGGCTTATTTACGAAACGATTTTAAGCAATACAGCATTAATCCTTATCCAATTAAGTACCTTAAATACATTGTGCATTTAATATAGATAAACATGGCCCTTTATAGCATGTAATTTAAATGAATATTTTCGAAGATATTACAGATTTAAAATGCAGGGACATAGCGGTTGCTGCGGTACCGGCCGCGGCAGCGCGTGCTGGCATTCTTGAAATACCTGTACTTAGTATCAGTATTGCACCCGTGCGAAGCCGGGGCGGGTCGCTAGTATATTACAAAGAAAATATTAGTGTGATGTGATAGTAAAAATCCCACCAAAAACATAAATGTAAAAAAGGAGAGCCAAATTTAATACAAAAATTATGCTTGGCTGTGGGCTTCGCCGATCTAAATGAGTGCCAAGTTCTATGCAAAATCCAAATATGTACTTATTTATAGGAACAAAATAACATTAGGAATAAGTATTAAACTCTATTTCTTTGCTTACGTTTGAAGGGTCAGCTAGTATTTATACAGGGTGCATTTGAAATAATGGGCATTATTTTAACCTAAGGTACTACTTATGATACTAATTGCATTAGGGCTACTATTACGCAAATCAAAAATATTATTAATGCAAGTATGGAAAACCTTAAAATGTAGTAAGTCATACAAAGTATCAAATTAGTTGCGCTTCTCGATAGCAAATGCGTAGGTACACTACGCCGTACGCGCGTCCTTGGGCGTGAATTCTTTGACCCCGCCCGACTCACGTGACATTCGTAAGTTGCCAATGAATTGATTCATAATAAATTCCAATTTTCCCTTCGTACTTTGCCGGCTTAGGACGGTCAAAACTACGTCAACTAACATACATTAGAAAAAAAACATTTACGTACCTAGCTTGTGGATTGTTTTGAAAAAACCTTATTTGTCGGTAAAGTGACAGAGGGTAAACGGGTGCTCTTCCACGAGCTTGTGCATGTGCTGGCACGTGAAAAGACGAAAAATCCAACAGGTTCTGAGTGGTTCTGGTGGAATGAGACCCCGTGAAGGAATAGGGTCGTTCGGGTAGCGCCGATGGAACATTTCACGAGTTCATACTAAATTTCTTGTGCGATCGTAAATTACAACCATTTGTGGGTATTGTTGGTTGGTGTACCTAGCCTGCACATTACGCGGTCGAGGCATCGTGTACACAAACACACACACAACACACAACTACTACACTAACACTTAATACACTGCAATCCAAGCACCGTATGATGCGAGCGGCGAGTACGGCGATTACGTCACGGGATCAATAAATCAATTACGCGTCAATGCACCTGCGCAGTCGTTATGACACTGGTTCCGGGTTCGTGACTTCGTGTTGCGGCGGGAAGCATACCCCGCGCGGGGGTGATATTCGTATTTTTGCGAGTGAGGGAGTGGGACGGAGAGAGTTCAGGGAATCCCGCCGGACGGAATGTCTTGTAGCCCATTGTTATTATTACTTGTAAGGAAAAACCCGCGCGCGCGCAGGTGATGTTTGTTTACATTTCGTTTTGCGCTGTACTGCGCTTTAAGATTTTGATATTTCAACAATTATTGGCGTTAACGAAGTATTTTGTTTTAATTACTTTAAGTGTTTATTTGCAATAATAAGCAAACTCAAACTCAAACTCAAACTCAAAGCATTTATTTCAATTAAACCATTTCCAGGCACTTTTGAATTGTCAAAATTAACTAGTCGGTCAGTTAGTCAGAAAGTTGAAGCTAGTTGCCCATTCCAAAACGTAGATCTCTTGGAGAAGAACGGGCAAGAAACTCCAAGGACACTCTTTTAAATTAAGATATTACAAAATCCTGAGTACAGTATTCTTGTTGCTTCTATATGTGAGAACAATGTTATGAAGAAACAATTCAAGACAGTTATAAGATTAAAAAGAAGCCCTGGCAGCTAAGAGATGACCAGTCTCAACTGACAGCGCCCGTTCACGAACATGACGCATGGATCAGCACCATCCAGCTCAACCATTTTGAAGGGAACCGAATGATCCAACACACGCGCCACCATCAGTGAGACATTTAAGTGAGCATGACACATTCTCAACTGCCATGCTCTTTCAAGTCAATATAAAAAAATTATAATGAACGGATCCATGGTTCTTACATTTACAAAATTAAAATAAAAAAAAAAATGCTTCTAAATTATACAAAACTATCGTTACCAATTTATTTACGAGATGAATAAAATTTTACTAGAAAGAGGTATAAGATATTAAAGTAACAATTAAAACTTGATTGAATTAAAAATACACATTAAATTCGAATGTCAGAAACACTTAAAAAAAAAAGACCTTGAAAAAGAAAGCCTTGTGCAATTTGATTTACTACATTTTTAAGGTTTTCCTTACTTGCATTAATAATATTTTTGATTTGCGTATTAATAGCCCTAATGCAATCAGTATCGTGAGTAGTGCCTTAGGTTAAAATAATGCCCATGACTTCGATTCCACCCTGTATATATTTTAATTCTGTAAACTTTGTTTAGCGCGTATTACAAGTTTTTTGTATGGGGACACGGACACCACTTATTATTTTATTTTCGTATTTTTAGATTTTTCCTACGCTTACACACAATTACCGAGCTGGATTCCAAATTTCTCCTTCTAGGTCATCTGGAAGTAGGTTAGATTTAGGTACTATATGTCAGTCAGTCAGTCAGTGCTAAAATGTACGACTTTTCGACCTTCATATCTTTATAACCGTTTGAGCTAGCTTCATGAAATTTGGGCTTCTAGATGTCCTTTAAAAGAGGTTTTGAGTTATAGAAGGGTCAAAAGTGGCTCCAAGTGGTTCGTGAAATATTACACTCGGCGTTGGCTAGCCAGTTCCTTTGCTTGAACTTGGCTTGACCCACTGCCGCTTGTCTAGAATTCTAGATTCAGTATAGGTAGGTATGTATTTTGATTCATGAATCTGATGAATTTTTGTAACAATTTTATGATTTAAAAGAGTGTCCGTGGAGTTTCTTGCCCGTTCTTCTCCACAAGTACCTACGCTTTGGAATGGGCAACTAGCTTCATCTTTCTGACTGACCGACCCTTGACAATTCAAAAGTGCCTATAATCGGTTGATTATCCTACTTCCTACTAATATTATAAATGCGAAAGTTTGTGAGGATGGATGGATGGATGTTTGCTACTCTTTCACGCAAAAACTGCTGAACGGATTTTGATGAAACTTTACAGTAATATAGTTTATACATCAGAATAACACTTATGATACTTTTTATCCCGATATTCCCACGGGATCAAAACTTACGCGGGTGAAACCGCGGGGCGCAGCTAGTTTGAAATAAATGCTTTGAGTTTGAGTTTGAGTTTGACCGTTTGACGGAGGGGTCTTGGTATGTGAAGATGGTCACCCATCCACAGACCAACCGCGGCAAGCGTAGCTTAACCTGTTCGATCGACCTGTGCGGCTGTTATTATTTAGGCACGGGCCCTCTAGGTAAGTACCTAATATGCTTTGGAATGCTTCATCTTTACTACTTGACAATTCAATGCCTGTCATTGTTTTAATTGAAATAAATGCTTAAAGTTTGAGTCATTAAATATGGCTAAAATGACATGTCACTTTTAATATACTACTATACAAAGTGGAGCCGACAATACGACAATCAATTAAACTGAGTATATTATACCTAATGAGGTTCTCAGTCATTCATATATATCCAATAGTTTAGTCACTACCTATAGCTAATCAAATATTGGCCCCGATTCTGTTGTTCACAAACTAAACTAAATTTAAGTTCAGTGCATATTTTTCTTTCTATTTCATTAAGAAAAGGACAGAAGATAAATATTAGTTAAGTCCTGTCAAACTAGTCATCGCCTGACGTAAATTGACGTATTTTTAGTAGCCAATTTTTTAATCGGGTCTAAACTTGTCTATGGATTATCTAATTTGACGAGACTATATTTAACTTCTGTCCTTTTCATATTGAAATAGAAAGAAAAAGATGCACTGAACTTAAATTTAGTTTAGTTTGTGAACCATAGAATCGGGGCCATTCGCAAAACTCATAGTCGGCCCACCCTTACTATTTACTATATAGTTTGTTTAAAAAAATCACCTTTTTAAATTTCGATCCTAGAATTTATTTGATAGTTCCAAAATCTTTGCATTAGTAAAAATAAGAAAGAAAATACGTTACATGACGCAGAAAAGAACACAAACAAAAAAATAACAAGTTGGTGGGAAAACATGTGTCATATCCACGCAAAAGATGCCAGATTGAAGATGCCAGCACATCAAGCTACTATTTCTTTATAGATTTTCAACTTTATCGCTTAAATATAGATAATGTTCAAAGTTGATTGGGAAAATTTTGCAGTTTCGGGTAGCTTGATGTGCTGGCGATTCTGTACTAGCCATTAATTAGTATTGCCAGTGTTTTCATTTATTGTCGTATTGTTGCCTACACATTGTATATTTACTTCTGCCAACGCCTCCGGGATACAGGCGTGATGTTAATTGTCGTAGTTTAAACTGTATAAAGTAAACTGAACAATATTTAGTTTAGGTCAATAGCCCAGAGTAAAGGGTTAACGATTTGAGACACAGATGTTTTTTAGGAACAGGGTTGTCAAGGCGTTCGGCGTGACGCAACGAACAACTGTCCCGAGAGACCAATTTTAAGGTATGTATAATATTGAACCTCTAATAATTCCTCTATTAAGAAGGGAAAGAAAGAAAAAGTATTTATTGCAACTCGTAAAAAAAAAATATATAATTTTTGACTGTGTTTAGTTTAGTTTGTGATCTTCCAGAGATCACAAACTAAACTAAACACAGTCAAAAATTATATATTTTATTATACGAGTTGCAGTTGTTTTGTTATACGAGTTATTATATTTTTTATTATAGTTTAGTTTGTGATCTTCCAGAGATCACAAACTAAACTAAACCCAGTCAAAAATTATACATTTTTTTAAAAGTAATAAAAAGAAAAATGAAACAAAGTCCTTTAAATATCGCAGCATCATGCTGAGATACCTTTTGGCCTCGTATAGGACTTTCTGTTTCATTTTTCTTTTTGTTACTTTTTTATTTTATTTTTTATATAATTTAGTATTTTATTAAATACTGTGTTTAGTTTAGTTTGTGATCCTCCTGTACGAGTCGCAATAAATACTTTTTCTTTCTTTATTTCTCTTTCTTTATGACGCCAAAAGACTACATTTAAAAAATAAATGTCGCAGCGCTGGTATTCTGATAGGACCCGCTGTGATGTCACGGGAAATGCGCCACTTTTTGTGAACCTCAAATTAGGTAAGTACCTACTATTTTGGGGTCCTAAAAATACTAAATAGCTAAGTAACTGCGATCACCACATTCACCACCCTGATTGCGTAACATAATCTCAATCTCAATCATTTTGAAGGATATTGGTAATCCTTTGCTTCATAATTTATGCAAAGAGATTTAAGATAAATAATTTAATGTCTTTGTAATTGATTATTTTCGAAAAATGTGTCTCCTCAACAACGTAAATAACGCAATGAATGTTGTTGAACTGTCATTAAAGCCATTGATACTTAATAATAGTGTGTTACGCAATTACCCTACTGGTCATTTATTGAAAAGCGTGCAATACCTACGCGGGCAAAATCTAAGGAACAGACGATTTTTTTTCTAAATAACCGACAGTTCAGAAAATCAGAACAATTTAATAATTTTAATTTACAAATTATGACATTTTAATTTTTGACAAACGGTGGGTTTTTCTTTTGTATTTTCTAATGTAATACATTACAAAATACAAAAAAAAAAACCCACCGTTATTTCATACTTAAACGGTTTTATTTAAAGTTTTCACTTCTGTACCCATCACAGCCTGTTTTTTGTATTCGTTCATCGTTGAAAGAGTTAAACGGCAACAACCCTAGCGCGGTTCAATAACCTCTATGCCCTGCTTTTAATTGTAACTTTTAACTTTTTGGGTATTTATTAATAACCATAACGCACCGGAGAGAATGCGTTAATGCTTTATAGCCAGATAACCTTTTGTGAAAGCTTTTCTAATTAAGTATTTGATTTGTTGTATTAATATTTCGCATTGCGGGCCCTGCCTTACTTGTATATTATTCAAGTTTGTGAGAATTCGGGAGATTTGTTTAAGAGCCTACACTACCTCAGCTAAAATTACGATACTGCTCGCGGACTGAGTGAGAGCTAGACAGAGTGCGGTGCTAGGCGGCAGGCAGCGCCAATAGTTTAGGTATTTGCCTTTTACGGTAAAAATAATGGTAATTAAAAAAAGGTAAATAACATAAGACCTGCTTTATAGTTAGTTCGGTTAGTATACAAAGTTTCATGTTCTAATTTGAAGTATTTTTTGAATACCAGCGGTTTATTGTTCGGTTTAGAGGTAACTTTGGATTTTTTTTTCTATCAAGAATATTTTATGAAATCGTGTTTTCGTCTAACATAAGACCTAACATTAATCCTCGACTTTACCATATATTTATTTCAAAATTAACGCTGCAGTATTTTCGACATAACTGAGGATCATGCTAAGCCATTTGAGGTAGTATAGGCCCTTAAGTATTTGCAGCGTAATCAGTCTATAATATTCCCACTGTGGGACACAGGCCTCCTCCCTGTGAGAGGGAGTGGGCCGTAATCCACTACGCGGACTCAGTGCGGGTTGAAAGATGTCACATGTCTTAGAATATTTGGTTCTAGGACATGCCGGTTTCCTCACGAAGTTTTCCTTCACCCTTTTGAGAGCAGTGGTGATGAAATAATAAGTAAAGCGCCAGTCAGGTCTATTTGCAGGACCAGGACCCTAATTGCGTAACACACTATCAATCGGAATCATTTTGAAGCAAATTGCTAATTCATTGCTTCATAAGTTCGAAAAATTTGTTTGCTCAACACGTAAATAACGCAATGAATGTTGTTGAATTGTCAAAATGAAACCGATTCCGATTGATAATGTGTTACGCAATTACCCCGCAGAGTTCTTCATCGTCAGACGAAGAATGAAGACTGTACATTCATGAAGTCATTAAGCTAAGTGATTAGAATAGGAATAGTAACATAGGGGTAAGGGGCCATTCAAGTAGGTATTACGTAAGCAGATTTTTTTTTTGAATTATTAACATTCCCCTCCCCCTCGTCACCTAAACATTGGTTGCATTTTTCAATGTGTTCTGGTTTCTTTATTGATTCATGAGCAGCAGTTCTAAGCGTTTCGTTTTCAAGCATAGACAAGTAGGGTTGCCGTATGTGTTCTTACCAAAATTGACTAAATTTTGTAGAAAATCTAAAAAGTAAAAAATAAATACTCCTGACGTAATCACCATCCAGACCCCCATCCTCTATGTCATCAAAAATAAGCAAAGTAAAGACCCCCCGCCCCCCTGTAGTGCCCTGTAGTGTAATACTTGAATGGCCCCTAAGAAATATTGTTACTAACACACTGAGTCATGTTACTTGCTGATTAAAGATATTATTATTATTAAAACTAAGCGCGAAGCCCAAGACTGGTTGCTAAGGAATCTCTGTGGGGCAACTCTGCTCTCTACCCCGTCTAGGATACGCCATGGGTTCGTAATGGACGCAAATAGAGAGCCTCTTCGAGCAACTGTGGGTAGACTTACATAAGGCCTTCTGGGGTAATTGCGTAACAAACTATCACCAGTAATGGCTTTCATTTTGACAGTTCAACAACATTAATTGCGTTATTTACGTTGGAGAGCAGATATATTTCTCGAACATATGAAGCAATGGATTAACATTATCCCTCAAAATTATTCAGATTGAGATTGGTACGCAGTTAGCGTGCTGTTCAGGGGGTCTAGTATTTTAGCAAGAAATCCGTAATTTCAGCCTAAATTACGTTCGTTTCGTACTTTGTATACAGGGTGAAATTGAAAACATGCGACAAATCGAAATGGGAGATTGTACTCATCATTATGAACAACTTTTACTATGGAACCAAACCTGAAATCGAGAAAAAAAAAATCATCTGTTCCCTACATTTATGTTCGTATAACTCGTCAAAATGTAGGGAACAGCTGATTTTTTTTCGCGATTGCAGCTTTGTTCCCTTAGTAAAAGTTGTTCATTATGATGAGTACAATCTCCCATTTCTGTTTGTCGCATTTTTTCAATTTCACCCAGTATATCAAGTACGGACATAAGATTACTTCGGGATCCAAACTAAGAATGAAGGACAACAGTTTGACAAAACTCAAAGTCAAAGCATTTCTTTCAAGTAAACCAATTGTCAAGGGGTCGGTCAGTCAGAAAGATGAAGCTAGTTGCCCATTCATCATGGAGAAAAACGGGCAAGAAACTTCACGGACACTCTTTTACATACGACAAAGTTAAAAAACGTGGGGGGACCCCCGGCAGGATCGAAGTTCAAAAGTAAAATCCAAAATGGTGGTGGTTTTTTTATTATTTCCAGCCGCCATCTTGGGTTTTCATTTTGACCCCACTATCGGCTTCAGCACTCACGAAAACCACGAAAACGACTCCTAGTTCGCTCCGAAATTCTTTAGCTCCGTTAAAGAACGTCGTTCCAATAAATCGAGAGTAGGGTTCATTCCGATGTACAGACGCCAGCACATCAAGCTAATACAACCTGTCAAATTTCTTTAATAGATTTTCAACTTTATATCTAAAGCTTAGGGTTCGACGAGCCCGAATCTTCGTTGATGGAATTAGAGAGTATGCCTGTATGCCCCCTGGACAAAAAGCCTCGCTACCAAAGCGCTGACAGGCTTTATCTACACCACGAGGCAGCATGAGGTATTTTAATGTTACAAAATGGTTCAGCTCTTGGCGACACAGGGAGATGAAGAAAGAGGAAGATAATTTGTCCAGAGAAGTATAGAGATGTGAGGAACAGGGTGTAAAGTTCACTCATACTCCATAGAAAAGGGAGGATCCTCCGACCAGACGGTGTTGTGTCTGGCGGGCAACTGCCCAATGATTCATGTCGAGCCGTTGTATCTATGCTAAGTGCGCGGCAAACTCTGTTTGCGAGATGCAGGATTTTGCGTGACGTCAGTATGACGCGTTGTAGATACCGCTACAAAAGTTAAATTAGCCATCATCGTCCGAAGTCCGGAAGAGAAGTTGAGAGAGTCGTGGTGGCTCAGTTGTAATGATCCCGACTTACGAGTTCGTAGGTTCGAACTTCGAACCCGCTATTCGATGTGAGTGAGCTATTCGATGACAGATACGTGGTTTACAGAAGAGACAGAGAAAACTCATGTCTACAAAGTGGTAAGGAGGGTGGAGGAGTTTTAATAGCTGTTAAAAAATTTATAAATTCTAAACGCGCCAAGCAATACGAAAGTAACTGTGAAGATCTTTGGGTTACCTTGGATCTGGGTCTATCCGTCGCTGAACCTGTTCGCCGAATAGCTCTCTGCGCAGTTTACCTGCCACCACCTGTCCGCACTCCTTATTTGGAGCATTTTTTAGATAATTGTAATGCAACATTGGAACAGCTTAATGATTCATGCGTATGCATTGCAGGCGATTTTAACCTGGGTAACATTGACTGGCAGTTAACCAGTAATTCTAACCCCAAACTGCCCAATACCAGTGAAGCCTTGTTAGATTTTACGTATGTCAATAAGCTGACTCAATTTAACAATATTAGTAATGCCTCTGGTCGCATACTGGATCTTGTATTGTGTAGTCATTCATCATGTAATGTTGACCAAAGTATTGATGCGATTTGTAACATTGATCAGCACCACCCACCCCTGGATATTGTAATATATCTCAATAAGGAATCCAAACTTCCATATAACATTATTGACAGTGAGAGGCCTAACTTTCGTAAAACGAATTACATCATGGGGATGTAATTCGTTTTACGAAAGTTAGGCCGTAAATATTTAAGTGAAATCGACTGGGAGGAATTATTTGAGGGACAGCACGGTGTAGATGAGATGGTAGATGTATTTTATGACACTATTAACACAGCTATACAAAACTTCATATCTACTCGCGTACCGAGGAATAAGAAATACCCGCCATGGTTTAACCGTAATCTCATTAAAATGCTAAACTTAAAAAAATAAGATCAGAAAACGTTACAATATTTACAAAAACCCTATGGATAAAATTTAATTAAAAATAATTAGTAAACGTTGTGAGGACTTTGCAACTATTTGCTACAATAGTTATGTGAAGAAACTGGAAGATGACCTGGCAAATAACCCCAAATTATTTTGGACTTATGTTAAATCTAAACGGGGTGGCACCAGCACTTATCCTATGTCTATGACAGATGGTAGTAAGACATCATCAGATGGCACAGAAATTTGCGAATTTTTCGCATCTTACTTTTCTTCTGTTTATAGCCCGGCTCAAGATGATTACAGCTTACATACCACTAATAACTTAAGCAGCCTTCAAAACTATAGCCTGTGCTTGTCTAATCTTACTGTAGACCATGAAACCTTATATAAAAAATTAAAAAGTCTCGATTGCAATAAGGGCGCTGGGCCAGACGGAATACCACCTATTTTTATATACGAGTGTGCGGCTGAGTTGGTCGCTCCACTCTCACTTATTTTTAACGAGTCCTTAGCGTCTGGTGTTTTTCCTTCAAAATGGAAAGTTGCAAAGGTAGTGCCTATCCATAAATCAGATAACGATGATATCGTTTCTAACTATAGACCTATATCAATCCTGTCGACCCTTGCGAAGGTTTTTGAGTCCCACATCTGCCCACACATTCAAAAACATCTAAAGCTGTACTTAAGTGAAGCACAACATGGTTTTGTTGAGTCAAGATCCACGGGCACTAATCTTGTACTCTTTACAGAGTTGTTGGCAGAAGCAATAGATTCAGGATACCAAGCTAATGTCATATATACGGATTTTAGTAAGGCGTTTGATAAGGTCTCGCATAGCATATTGATTCGTAAGTTGGAAGCGTACGGTATTACGGGATCATTACTTTTGTGGCTGAGTTCATATCTTGCGGATCGATCTTTCTTTGTAGTGGTGAACGGATTTCAATCAACGTCGCGATATATCTCCTCTGGCGTGCCACAAGGATCTCATTTGGGTCCCGTTCTATTTAATTACTTTATAAATGATATTCCTTACTGTTTTCTACACTCAAGATATCTTTATGTACGCCGATGATTTAAAATTTGTTAAAATTGTTAAAAACAAAGATGATGCCTTAGAACTACAGAAAGATCTAAACAGGCTGGTTCAATGGTGTGATATCAATGCTATGCATCTCAATGTACAAAAATGTTATCATGTAAAATTCTCAAGAAAACATACTTTGATAGAACATAACTATTACATTAAAGCAGACAAAGTCGATGAACGGGACACGATAAGGGACCTTGGTGTAACATTTGACAGGAAATTAACCTTTATACCACACGTAGACAGTATTATAAAAAAGTCTTCTAAAATGCTGGGTTTCGTCATAAGAAATACGAAACAGCTTAGAAATCATAAGACTATAATAATGCTGTATAATTGCTTGGTTCGAAGCGTGTTGGAGTACTGTAGCGTAGTTTGGAGACCGCACTATGCTGCACATTCGTTGCGTCTAGAACGTGTTCAAAAGCGTTTTCTGTGGCATCTGGCGTTTTCTAGTGGCTTAACTAAGAAAATACGCTCTTATAATAAGAGATTAAGACACTTTAAAATGATTTCACTAGACAAGCGCCGACGTCTCAATGACGCGACGTTTGTGTGCAAAGTGATGACTCACAGGATTGACTGTCCACAGATGCTGTATACTTTTAATTTCCGTGCGCCCTCAAGAATTCCTCGCGGTCAGATAACACCACTACGTCCACCGCAAAGGAGAACGGTTTTTGGCTCCAATTCTCCTTACGCTAGATTTTGTAAGATGGTTAATAGTTGTAGCGACATAATCGATCTGCACTTTGACTCTTTATCCAAATTAAAAGCCAATTTATATAAACATCTCAACGGCTTGGAATAGACAAGTAGTATACGTGTTTTCAATAATAGTCTTAGAATAGTTTACTTAAGTTTCATTAATTTTATTTTATTTCTTTCTTCTCTCGTTTACACACAACTTATTCTTAATGCATGCTGAGTTTACCTATAAGTGATTGTTACACCGTTGTACTTAATTTATTACATGTTACCTTTACCATAATACCAGTGTAAACAATTGTTGGTGAACCAATAAATAAATAAATAAATAAATAAAACCCAAAGAGGCGCTTTACTTTGTGTAAATTATTTCATCACCACTGCTCTCAAAACGGTGAAGGAAAACATCGTGAGGAAACCGGCATGTCCTAGAACTAAAAATTCGAAGACATGTGACATCAACCAACCCGCACGGGGGCCGGGGCCCGCGTGGTGGATTGCGGCCCAGTGCTCTCATACATAGAGGAGGCCTTGTTCCAGCAGGGGGAACATTATAGGATGATTATGTGTACTTACGTATAAGTCTGCCACCGTTGGAGTAATTTTTTGGAGGCAAAAGTATTTTGACAGATTGAGAGTGCATTTAATTAAGCTATGCTTGGCGCGGTGGGTTTGTGGATGGATAACCCTTACATAGCGAGACCTGTTCGTGCTTTGGAAAGCACGTTAAGCCGTCGGTCCCGGCTGTCAATCTTCGACAGTCGTTACGACGGGAAGTGTTGTTAATTAGTCATGAAGTTAGGACTGTTTGAATCATCGGAAAAGTAGGAAAGAGATTGCTATAACAAGTTAATCATTTAAGGAAAAACACATGCTTTCATGTCAGCCATAGCAACCGGATAAGGCTCCAAGATAAGTAAACTTCCGCTACAGATAATAAATCTAAAAAAAGTAGAAACACAAGCGTCAAACTTCGTCCTCAACAAACAAACGGGCGGACTGTGAAAAATATGCAGCTGTTTTGGCCCTCGCGTACCTACTAAAGTACGATATCCAACACACTCAAAAAAATCTATTTTGGCGGGACGTCCGCCATTAATATTTTGGTATCTTGCCCGTCCGTGTGGCACGCACACATACCCAACATCAATAACAACAATCGAAAATAAACTTTATAGCTGCAAACATAAGGTTAAAATTAGCAATGACGCGAAAGTTACAGAATTTTGTAAGTATTCGAAATTCAAAACGGTCCACACACGCGCCCACAGTGTACCGCGTAGAACATGCTAGGTGGACAATATTATTTTATGATATTTAACGATGCTTTTATATATAAGTAGTCATATTGAGGCATTATTAATAGTTTTTGATATGATTTTGTAATAAAAAACAAACAAAATATATCTAAACAGAAAATTTTATTTAAAATAATAAACAAACAACAAAATTGCATTAAATAAATACCTACAATTCAAATTAACTTAACCTAATCATCAGAATCATCATCAAAATCTTCTGGTGAATCGTCATCATTTTGCGGCAATGTGCGACAATATGATGACGTTTCGGGTCTTGATGCTACTATGGTCGGGCTTACAATTAAGTTTAATACCTCTGCACATATTTTTTCCGGCTTTTTTTGGGGAATCTCACGAAGGCTATTAATCAAAGGGTCAGATGTTATTATTAACATGGACAGCAAGTCTCTATTCGTGGCAACACGTGAGCACTTGCGGGTGTTGTACTCCCTAAATCTGCGGCAATCTTTGTTACGTGCTTCTTGAGCCTCTTCGGAAAGCTGCCCAATTGGAAGCAATGCCGCTTTGATGACCTCAGTACTGTGTACTAATATTTTATGTACAGTAGCAGGCATATAGTACCACGAATAGAGACTAAGGTAATGTCTTCTAGTTTCAAGACAAAATTGATTAAATTCAACTAAGTTTATTTCGAACCCAGAAGACAATGTCCTCAAAATAACATGAAATTGTTTGATAATAGTAACATCCAACCCTGTGATTTCGCGAGCGCTCATCTCAGCATTCTTAAAAAAGCGACGGGCTGTGTTTCCATCATTGGAAGAACCAAATCCTGGCTTTGGTTTATCTACAATGAGTCCCATTTCGTTCTTGAATTTCAACTTGATTTCTTCGGAACGAACCTTGATATCAGCTTTATCTTCGTCGGTTCTAGCCTGCCATCTCTTAATATTCAACTTATAGCTGATATGTAAAAGGCATTCAAAGCAACGAATCCAAGCATGAAGTGTAGATAAACCAAAGCCAAAATGTTCCTGATTGCTGTTAAACTTCGCGGGGTCATCGTTCATCGTCTTGGGCGTGGCAGCACAGATGAAACACTTTTGAGATGAACGAGTTTCCGTTAAGGCGTTACATACCTTTCCGTCTGTCATTGTCAGAAGAAGTTCGTGTTTCACAGAGATTTGAGAATCACCAAAGTTGATAAGTGTTGGAAGAAGAGCATTAATTTCTTCCAACAATCTATTTGTCTCCGCTAACGTGAAGTCGTTCGTTTCCTTAGCAAATATAAATTTGATTGGGCGACAATACATAGTTGATGAAGACCGAGGATTTTGCCAAATAATTTTGGACCCATCATATAACTTAAGGGGAACGAAAGAAAATACGAAAAGAAATTCGTCCGTATCTTCAGTGTTCTCAAATTTCTGTTTGTATGTGCTGTGCCCAGAACTTCCATCACATCCCCATTTACTAACAAGTGTAAACGTTGAACTTGTTGGGAGGACACTGCTGATAACTTGATTCTGTGCTAATACTAGACGTTCCGCTGTTTTATTTAATAAGGCTTGCAAATTTATTTCGAGCACGAGTTTCTGTTATAGCAATGTGCTCCTCTGCAGGGTAACAGGCCTGTTTGGATTTTACTACACTAAAATATGACGGAAACACATTATGTCCTGCCATTATGGACCACTTCCTAGTTTGTTTGTAAGCATGTGTTGTTGACTTAGAATCTATATAGTATGCTAAGGCTTCGTCACTACTTAACTGCCTAGGATCACAACTGGTATTTTTTGACTTAATAATATTATCTGGGCTCTCACTAATGTCTCTAATCACATAGGCAACTTTTCTTTGCCCTGCTGAACGCATAGCAATTTCGGCAGCAGTCACTAATTCACTGGCACTTCGAGATTCTACGAGATCCACGACTCGACGTTTCTTCGTCTTAAACGACGTTTCCTCAAAATCTTTGCGAGGTCTTCCTGCAGATGTCACAGCCTCACTCGATGTCGAAGGTTGTGGGGCTAAAGAACTCACAGTAAACTGTATGTCTCCTTCATCCAGCCATGTCTTATTTGTTATTAAAAAACGCTCCTTCGATTTTCCCGAAGCCAACCATTTGGCTCCAATCTTAGTAGAAAAGTTAGATATTTTCAGCTTTATTTCTCTTTGGCTGCTTTCAGTAATGTCACCAAAGTGAAATTTTGAAGAAAGATAGTCATAAATACGCGACCGTTTATCATTCTTTGCGTGTTTCAACCACTCTTCAAAAAAGGCTACCCTTGAAATAGAGTAAACGTGTTCTGAAAAAAAAAGAAAAAAATATGTTGTACTGAAGTGTGCTGAACAATATGTGTAATTTTACAAACTACACAGTTATACCTACAATATATCTAAAAACTAGCCCGAATAGAGGCGAATCAATGTATTTCCTGAACGTTCTAAGTTTTCTTTATGAAAAAAATTACGCTAAAATTTATGCATCAAGTTAAAAAAATGCTAAAAATTCATTTAAATAGATTCTGATAAAAATAATATATTAAGTAATAGTACATACCCTCAGTATTAATATCCATCACAAAAAACTTTCACAATATCACTATAAACCACTATGAGATGTGCACAAATGTGTCGCTAAATTGCAACTGATTGCCGGAACGCTTGCATTAAACTCATTACCTGACTTCTGGACTCTATGACTCATCAGTTAAGTATTTGAAAAACAACTTTTTCTCGGAATTTGGAGTTTGGGGGTGTTGATTGTGTTATGCAATTAAGATTTCCTGGAAATGAAAACTTGAATTTTGTCCACCTAGCATGTTCTAGGCGAAATACCGTGGCGCCGTGTGATCGATTTTTCGAAATGGCGGCTGAACTTCGCGGAACAGCCTCCGCCCGCGCCCCTCACCCCCGCGCACTTCTATTACCCCGCCGATGCCTTTTTACGGCATTTTTATTTTTTTCTTTTTTTATTCCCTCCTTGGATATCAGGCTCCGTTTTACAGTCTGACCCAACTTTTTATATATATTTTTTTTATTTTACAGCCTATACATCCGCTTCGACGATGTCATTTTATATTATGGTAATATGACGCCGAGCGTTTTGCAGAGGCCGATTACGTCAGAAACACTAGGTACTCGAAAATGAACTGAAATAAGCAAATTTTCTTTTTTGGGTTAAATAATTTAAACTCTAAGCCAAAACTGAAACGTTGATAGTTATCATAAGACGTGACAAGTTGCCAGCGGATTAATTATTTGGTATAAAAGCAAAGTAAGTACTTATTTAGTTGTGCTTATAACTTGAACAGCCCGACCTTTAAATAAATACTAATGGCCGGGTTCCTCGAGGCTAGTTTTAACAGACGTCAAAAAAGGAGGAGGCTCTCAATTCGGTTGTATTTTTTTATGTTTGTTAAGTACCTCAGAACTCCGTCAATTATAAAACTATTGGAAAATTCTAGTATATCTATATGGTGGTTCCATATGAATTCTAGGCAGATGATGGTTCCATATAAATTTTGTTAAGTTCTGGTAAGTGGTTTTTGAGTTAGCTTCAATAATACGTATTTTTTACTTAGTATTAGTTGATGATGTTATAATAACTAATAACTTCCTGTCACTGCTTTAGCAAGTAAAGATATACTTACGAATTTGTGTGGGTACCACAATTAAAAAGTGTTAAATAAAACTTTATTATTAAAGAAAAACAAACGATTTCCAAAGAAAACACTAAAAAGTAAATAAGTAGCTTTAATTTCAGAAGTCGGTGGCAAAAATATAGAATCAAAATATCTGACCTACTTCCGAAATTAAAGTTATTTTTCACTTTTTAATAGTGTTTTCTTTGGACGTCGGTTGTTTTTTTTTTTTTTTGTAATAAAGTTTTTGTAGATATGATTGCAAGATAGTGCTAGTAAGCTAGCAAGCTACTCACTCTAGCCTCGTGTATACAGAAGTATCCTTATTTTTCGGCTAATTTTTCTGTTAGAATCCCTTCTGCATAGTTATTCGCAACCGCTCGATACGCTTCCGTACCGTATCGAACATCAATTAATGTTATCATAGGATTCCTCTAAGCGCTGTTCACAAGTCCAAAACCCGAAAACTTTGTCAGTTTAAATCAAATAGATGACCACTATTTTTCCGACAGCTGTTTGCTGTCGGGGACAAGGCAAATCAAGTTATCGAAATGTGTAATTTTCGATACGATAGCCTGTTGTATGGTTGTGAATAGCTATGCTGATCCGCCATTACTCGTTCCACGATTTGTATTCGCGACCTTTCGATTGTCCATTAAGACCCAACCTCTGGGCCTCTGGGCTCAAGCAACAGCTTGCTTGGTTGAAAAAGACGATTTGAAAGTTTGTCGACAATTTGCTTTCTCCTTAAGGCCGGGTTACACGAAACTAGTCTTTTAAGCTACCTAGGATAGCAAGCAAGTAATATAATGCCTATTCAGAGCCCTAATTAAGGTGCCACTTTTCGATATTTTTTCTATACAAATTTCGGGAGAATATTACTCCACTGTTTGACATTGTGCATCCAAAGTTAAACATGATATCGTTTTGACTTATTATTAATTGTGTCTGTACGGAAACAGAATAGTAAAATAATAAGACATTAAAAAGTTATGAGCCAACAAATATTCGTTTTTCTTGCTATTTTTAACGTAACTTTGGGTATAAATAAGTAATAAAAGAACTTAAAATCTTCAAAATCAAGTCCGTACCGACAAAGCTCAGTTATCGAAGAGATCAATAAACTTTATAATTTGTAATAAATTTATGCAGTGTTTTTTCATAAAACTCGATTTTCCGAAGCACATTTAGATTTTTTTTACGCGCCTATCAGTTCGGAACGGTGTTTCTATGCGTGAGAACTAGACACTGTTCGTGTAGACTAGCGTCTAACTGCTCATCACTGATTCTAGCACTGTCGGACACGAATCCAGGCGAGACAGCGTGCTTTTTGGCCATGACCACCAACGAGTTCGAGCTCGCGACTAAATAGTTTACTCTAGTCCTATTTGTTTTATCAAAATTTGTGAATTAAATTTTTCAGATTATTAGTAACTAACTATTTACACCAGATACTAAATTAATTGACTAATTAACTTACTAAACAAAAAATAAAAAAAAACAAAGGACACTTAGGTGTCGAAGTACTCGTCCGCATCGCTGTCATCATTCGGAAAAGTGCCCAGAAGACTGGCAGCATTGCCACGTTGAATGGCAATGCTAAATCTTTGGCCAAAGAACGACCCAGGTCACGTGAAGTGTCGACCAGCCGGCGAGAAATTTCCTTAAAAAGAAGACGCGCACGATTCCTTACTTTGGAACCACGTCAATTACTTTGCTATTCCCGCCAATCTCGCGTTCATTTCGCGCGGTTTTGTTCATTGTGCCATAGAGAATAAAACCCCAGATCTCTAATTGCTTAACACTCTATAAATCTCAACCTGAATCATTTTGAAGGATATTGCTAATCCATTGCTTCATAATTTATGTTCGAATAATGTGTCTGCTCAACAACGTAAATAACGCAATGAATGTTGTTGAACCGTCAAAATGAAAGCCTTGCTACTGATAGTGAGTTACGTAATTACCCCGCTGATGATCGCCTATAGAGTTAATAACAAAGCGTTTGTAACAAAATCCTTGAGCACATATAATAAACTAGCGACCCGCCCCGGCTTCGTACGGGTGCAATGCTGATACTAAGTATAGGAGTACTTCAAGAATGTCAGCACGCGCCGCCGGCCCCCCGGCCGCAGCAACCGCTATGTGCATTTTAAATATGTAATATATTCGAAAATATTCATTTAAATTACATGCTGTAAAGGGCCATATTTATCTATATTAAATGCACAATGTATTTAAGGTACTTAATTGGATAAGGATTAATGCTGTATTGCTTAAAATTGCTTCGTAAATAAGCCATTATTTCTCGTAAAAAGTAAAGGATAAAAAATGGTTATTGTGTGTTATCCCTAAGAGATAGACATATACCATCGTGGACTTTTTTGTAGACCTTTTTAGGGTGTACAATATTGTAGTACATTATTTTGATAAATCTCGTAGGGTTCAGCCAGCGTTTGAAAAGTAAGCGCAAAAAATGTGTTTATTTACGACATGACATTAGAAACCTCTAAAATTATCAGTGTTTCTCCACTATATTATGCATGTATTATATATACAAACCTTCCTCTTGAATTGCTCTATCTATTAAAAAAACCGCATCAAAATCCGTTGCGTAGTTTTAAAGATTTAAGCATACATAGGGATATAGGGACAGAGAAAGCGACTTTGTTTTATACTATGTAGTGATACATAGGCGACAAAAGCAAAATTCCTTTGCCAAAAAAAAAGGATAAACGACAAACGTTATTAGGATCTCTTACCAAAATGAACAACATAATAAATATAACACAATCATCACGCTAATAATCTCCGAAGGGGGTTAGGCAGAGTTGGAATGGTGTACGCACTACGATATAACAAGCTGTAGATTTCCAGTATTAGCTGCACCCTAATTGCGTAACACACTATCAATCGGAATCTGAATCATTTTGAAGCAAATTGCTAATCCATTGCTTCATAAGTACGAAAAATTTGTTTGCCCAACACGTAAATAAAGCAATGAATGTTGTTGAACTGTCAAAATTAAACCGATTCCCATTGATAGTGTGTTACGCAATTGCCCCGCTGATTTCTCATTGTACAAAAAGCCTATATAACGCAAGGTCAGCTCTGCAGTTTAGCGTTGGTCAGTCGCCAGTTCAACCATAATCACCTCTGAAAGTTACAAAATGAAATGACATAAATAAAATAATTAATACTTTTAGTCTATGACTAAAAATCTACTGAAGAGAAAACTGAGCAACTTATGGTATCATAAAAGCGGTAAATACACCCACACACACACATTTCACCCCACCTCCACTCTCATATTAACCTCCACATAAAGTAAATTCTCATTTTTATTCCTTTTCGAATTTTTTTGTAATTCTTGAATTAATTATTTAATTAACTTTCTTTGGGTAGTCTGGAACAATGTCTTTGTACCTATATATTTTGAGCTTGACGTTGATAGCTGCGCCATAGTATTTTACTTTTGTGACTACTATCCTCATTTTCCTTTGTAAATAAATTGTAAATTTAAGTTGTTTCAAATAAACTTTATTTTATTTGGTCAAACAGAAAAAGTAAAGCTTGATATATCTTACCTTTACATAAAGTACACCCATATTTCGCCAACGTAATAGGACAAAATCAACATAAAAAAAAACAAAATTCCTCTCTCGTTTATTTCCAAAATGTCATATGAGCATAGACATACGAAACTCGCCCTAGACATTTTAATATCCTATTCCTTGGCACCGGTTTTTGAGATAGGGAGGCGAAATGGGGAGAGGTGGCTGTAAAATTTTTTATATCTTTGCGTCTGCGTGGATCAAGAAAAAAAAATCGAATCGATAGCCGGCGGCATGACGTACAGTTTTATAGACATTTTTTTTTCATATTAGATGATTGTGCTTTTTAAAATTGTACGGTGTAAACTCGTTAAGACTTCGGTACGGGTAGGCAGGAGTGCCGCACAGTTTCGTGCGCGTCAGTGGTAGATAGACAAATAAACCATTTATTTAGTGCACACAAAAGAAGCACAACACACAAAAGCACAATTCAACGATAACAAATTACATGAATATACAAGGTGTAACATAATTAACGCAAGACCTCAAAGTATAATACAATGAGCAAAACTTATTTTTTTTAAAGCTTGCTATTTTTATTAAGAAAATCGTGTTGAAAGTAGCATTACTTTATGCATTTAAAATTGAGTCTTCTAGCCTTGAAATAAGATTTAATTTTATTTGGCTCAATCGGCGGTTAGTATGAAAAAATGCATAATTTAAAAAAAATATATCTATATTAAAAGTTACTGGAATCGATTCAGTAGTCAATTATGAACAAACTACTTTCAGGACTTGCGTTTATTGTGTTACACCTTGTATAAAAATAAAAAATGAAAACATACTTAAAGAAATTAAGTGACATTAAGACATATTTTTTATTATTATCAAAATAATGATTAAACAAAGTGCGATGTTCCCTCCCAGATGGGTGTCCAGCGGGGTAATTGCGTAAGACAATGGCCCCGATTCTGTTGTTCACAAACTTAACTAAATTTAAGTTCAGTGCATCTTTTTCTTTCTATTTCATTATGAAAAGGACAGAAGATAAATATTAGTTTAGTCCTGTCAAATTAGTCAGCGCCTGACGTAATTTGACGTATTTTTAGTAGGCAATTTTTAATCTTGTCTAACTTGTCTATTGATTACTTATCTAATTTGATAGGACTAAACCAATATTTTATCTTCTGTCCTTTTCGTAATGAAATAAAAAGTAAAATATGCACTGAACTTAAATTTAGTTTAGTTTGTGAACAACAGAATCGGGGCCAATAACTGTAGCAACGTCTTTAATTTTGACATTTCAACAACATTCATTGCGTTATTTACATTGTTGAGCAGACAAATTTTTCGAACACATGAAGCAATGGATTAGCAATATCTTTCAAAATCATTCAGATTGTGTTACGCAATAATTAGGGTGCTGGTTTCAAAACCTACAACTCGCAAATCTGGACCATTTCCACCACTGAGCTCTCACTTCCTAGACAATCAGCAAATAGGAAGGTCGAAGCGGACCAATGTTTCGTGTGCCATTTGCTTCGACTAATTAGGCAGAACCACAGATATAGATAGACCTAGATAACGCAAGTATCACGATCTGTATGAAAACCAAGCGTGCCATTTTTTGACTACCTACTATGACGTCACAAGCGCTTTTTCTCACTCACGCTCACCCAGCTAGCAGTACACAGGACTGAGCGCGAAAGTGGCGGCTTACGATTTTTGATCGTAAGCTGGTGCGATTTTTGGCACGCGCAGTAGTTGCTCTTGCGTTATCTAGGTGTATCTATATCTGTAGGCAGAACTCATTCCTTGTGCGTGCAAGCAGAAGCTTTAATAAAGTGTGTGATCAGCATGACTTCGATTCTTTTACAATAGGTGTGTCTGTGGTCAGAAAGTGCTTGAGACTTAACTTTTTCACCTGATGCTTAATATTGCTCAGATTATAGTTTTACCACCGATATTGTATTGTTGCGGGTATACAGGTGTCCCTGGAAGTATGGATCAAATCAAATAGGGGCGTGGGCAAAGTCATTTCCAAACTTTTTGATCCTGAGAATGTTGGTGAATTTTTTTACGGTTCAAAAGTTATGACCAACTTTTGTTATTTTCAATCACTTTGCATAGTGCTCAAAGAACAAAATCATTTTAAAAAAACTACAAGGAACTGTCAATTAAAGTTTTTTAGACAGCCCTGATAGTTTTTTTAAATTATATTTTTTCTTTAAGCACTATGCGAAACGATTAAATAAAATTGTTCACAACTTTTGAACCGTAAAATAATTCTTAATCATCAATCATTCTCAGGATCAAAAGTTTGGAAATGACCTCGCCCACGCCCCTATTCGATTTGATCCATATTTCCAGGGACACCCTGTATAATATTAATGTATAGTTTTGGCTTTGGCGGTTTATTGTTTTCATTGGCAGTAGGTACTCTTGTTCACAGATATATTTTATTATTATTCTGATATAATTATCAGAATAATAATAAAATATTTGAGGAATCAGTCACATTTACAATGTCTTAGTCTGTTTCGTTTAGCTGTCTTCCAAAAAAATCTGTTCTTTTATCAGATTCGCCAACGAACGAACAGCGGCTCAATTCTCGTAATTAGAAACGTTCAAAATCCAATCGCAATCTCATCTCGGGGGGAATAAATGTCAAAAACTTGTCAAAAATGTAGGAAAATTTGAGGTAGAGAGTACATTTAACAGATTGAAATTGAGATTAGAATTCAAACGTTCATAAAAGTAATTAAAAACGTTCAAAATCTAGTCGCTATCTCATCTCAGCGACAAATTAATGTCACAAACTTGGCCTGGCGTGGAAGGAAGGGATCGGCGGGGTAATTGCGTAACACTCAGTAGCAATGGGTTTTATTTGGACAGTTCAATGAAATTCACTGCGCTATTTACATCGTTGTGCAGACACATGTTTCGAACATATGAAGCAATGGTTTAGCAATATCCTTCAAAATGATTCGATTTACAAATGCCGGAGACATCGCGTAACATCATACAAAAAAAATAAATAAAAAAAAAACAACATACAGTCGAATTGTGAACCTCCTCCTTTTTGAAGTCGCTTAAAAATCGATACACATAAATTTTTTTGCCTTTGCGATCTCGATAGTTACCTATTAGTTTTTTTTTTTTTTATAACTTTGTAATATTTCAATGAAATCCTGTCTGTTAAATGCCCAGTCATGGTGACTTCAAAAGATAAAATGTTGGTTCTGATGAGAATTTTAGAAAAACACTTTTATTGTGTTTTTTGCAAACTGTTTTTTTGGTGTTATTTTTTTTTTTCTAAATAAATCCAACCGCACAGGTCGATCGATCAGGTTAAGCTACGATTGCCGCGGTTGTTCTGTGGATGGGTGACCATCTTTACATACCGAGATCCTCCGTACCTGGGAAAGCACATTTAAGACGTTGGTCCCGGCTGTCATTCGTGGATCTTTGACAATCGTTACTGGTTGCCAGAAGCCCGAAAATCTGACCACCAGTCTTGCCAAGGGGTATTGTCGTATTACCCAGTAACTGGGTTGTGGAGGTCAGATAGGCAGTCGCTCCATGTAAAATACTGGTATTAAGCTGCATCCGGTTAGACTGGAAGCCGACCCCAACATAGTTGGGAAAAGGCTAGGCAGATGATGATGATGATGTTCTACGTTTCCGTTCCTATTTGTGTTCACATAAATCGACAAAATGTATGGAACAGCTGATTTTTTTGCTATGACGGCTGGCATCGAACCGCAACCTACTACATGAATCAGAAACCTATGATGAAATTTTCGTCGGTAGGTAGTTTAAAAAAAGTCAGTCGTTTCTGAATACATTTTGACCGTGTAGGTTTAACACTTTTTTATGAAATAGATATTAATTTTTTAGATAGGGTTAAGTACTTATTTCAAAAAGGAATAACGAAACCCTTATAAGATCACTTCTTTGTCCGTCTGTCTGTCCGTCTGTCAAGACCCCTTTTCTCAGGAACGCGTGGAGTTATCAAGTTGAAATTAATATCAAATATTTAGGGCTGCAATTTCTTGAAGCAGTGAAAAAATCGAACTTCTAAGTTAACGCAATCAAAAGATATGGGCCTATATTTTGACCAAAGAATCGGCATGGCTATACAACGTGGCAATGCTGCCAGCCTTTTGGGCCCTTTCCTGTTAACAGTGATGCGGACGAATTTTTTGATGCCCTATAATTTTTTCCGCCTTTTATATTTTTTTATATAGGTACATGTACAGACGCCAAAACATCAAGCTACTACAATCTGTCAAATTTCTTTAATAGATTTTCAACTTTATCCATAAAGCTTAAGGTTCAAAGTTGATTGGGAAAATTTGACAGTTTCGGATAGCTTGATGTGCTGGCGTCTGTACATATTATTATTTATTATTTTAAGTCTGTAAATATTATCTTGTTAGAAAATAACCTTCGTATTACAAAAAAAAAAAAATATTGAATACTTAACCTTTCAAAAACATGTAAAGCGTTCGTTCTTACAAAAAACCATGTTTTTCAAAATGATGTAAGTATTTTTAAATTTTATCGCTTTTTTTAATGTTGTTTTAAACATTGTGTTACTCGTAAAAACTTTCAAGAATATTTAATTTATATCGTAAAGCTCGGTTGCACAAAATTTCTGAGTAAAAAATCGGGAAATAAGTGCATTGACAATCAATCTGCCTAGCCTTTTCCCAACCATTATGTGGTCAGCTTCCAGTCTCACCGGATGCAGCTGAATAACACTATATTATACATCGAGCGACTGTCTATCTGACGTCCACTACCTATAACCAGTTACTGGGTAACACGATTCGATATGAGTTGATAACACTGATTGTCAGATTTTGGAGCTTCTGACTACCCGTAACGATTGTCAAAGATCTACGAATGACAGCCGGGACCAACGGCTTAACGTGCTTTCCAAAGCACGGACGGGTCTCGCTATGTAAGGGTCACCCATCCATGAACCCACCGCGGCAAGCAAAGCTTAATTAAATGCACTCTCAGAGCGGTTCTGTACTACATCAGAATCCGAATTAAAGATCCGACTTCAATCCGAATTGGGAATGTTCTAAATTCGAACGGATAGAGTTCGGATCTAGTGCGCAACCCCTTATACAAATAAGGCTATGGTCACTTCGGACCGGTATTTCTCGGATTCGGATCAGTACCCTAATTGCATAATACACTATCAGTCGGAATCTGAAGCAAATTGCTATTCCATTGCTTCATAAGTTCGAAAAATTTGTCTGCTCGACACGTAAATAACGCAATGAATATTGTTGAACTGTCAAAATGAAATCGATTCCGATTGATAATGTGTTACGCAATTGGCCCGCGGATGTAATGCAGAACCGCTCTAAGGGTCAGTACACATTCTGACGGAAAGCGTCGCGTATTATCGGTTGTGTAACGCCAGAACCGACAATTATCACTACATAGTATAAAACAAAGTCGCTTTCTCTGTCCCTTTGAACGCTTAGATCTTTAAAACTACGCAACTGATTTTGATGCGGTTTTTTTTAATAGATAGAGTGATTCAAGAGGAAGGTTTATATATATAATATATGCATGCATGTGATGTCGTAAATAAACGCATTTTTTTGCGCTTACTTTTCAAACGCTGGCTGAATCCTACGAGATAGGTCAAAATAATGTACTACAGTATTGTACACCTTAAAAAGGTCTACAAAAAATTCCGCGATGGTATATGTCTATCTCTTAGGGATAACCCACAATAATCATTTTTTATCCTTTACTTTTTACGAGAAATATGGCTTATTTACGAAGCGATTTTAAGCAATACAGCATTAATCCTTATCCAATTAAGTACCTTAAATACATTGTGCATTTAATATAGATAAATATGGCCCTTTACAGCATGTAATTTAAATGAATACCTATTTTCGAAGATATTACAGATTTAAAATGCAGGGACATAGCGGTTGCTGCGGTACCGGCCGCGGCGGCGCGTGCTGGCATTCTTGAAATACCTGTACTTAGTGTCAGTTGCACCCGTGCGAAGCCGGGGCGGGTCGCTAGTTTATGATAAAACATTTAACCTTTCACACTCAACCGATGATGCGTTAGTGCAAATAGACGCGATCGATGATACGCTCGACGCGTTTTCCGTCAGATGTGCACCGACCCTTAATCTGTCAAAATACTTTTGCCTCCAAAAATGATTCCCACTGCTGGGTCACTGGCCCCCTCTCTTCGAGAGGAAGTGGGCCGTAATTCACCACGCGGGCCCCAATGTCCGTGGGAGACTAACATTTTCATATTCTCAAAGCCAAAGTCTTCCTAATACATTAAAATATACTAAGTAAATGACAAATGTTGTAATTATTTATACAAGCATGGCTTACAATATTAAAAATAGATTTTTTCCATGTATGCTTTGTAAAGATTAGCGCTGTAAACATCGATCGGGTGTGTTCGGCAGCGCTCGTCAATTTCCGTAATTTTCGGGCCACGAAGATGGCGGGTTATTATTATTTTTTTTTAGATTACGTACACATTTAATTACTTTTAAACAAGATGCACACGATATTTACGCATGTTTCTTCAGGAAACGATCAACAATTTCATTTTCCTAAGGACATTAAACAAAAGTAGCTCTATCATTCTCTATCATATGATAATCTACTTTTTCATGTGTTTTTGGGAAATGATAAACCTTTTCTATCTACGAGGTAATTGCGTATCACATTACATTGCGTATTACATTGTGTAATGGTTTACATTTTGAGAGTTCATAAACAATTATTGCGTTATTTACGTTGTTGAGCAGACAAATGTTTCGAACATAAGTATAAAGCAATGGATTAGCAATATCCTTATTTATTTATTTATATTTTTTAGCAATATCCTTATTTATTTATTTATATTTTAATATAGGTATTTTTTTCCTTCAAAATCATTCAACACCCTAATTGCGTAACACACTTTCAATCCATTGCTTCATAAATTCGAAAAATTTGTCTGCTCAACAACGTAATTATCGCAATCAATGTTTTTGAACTGTCAAAATGAAAACCATTGCTATTGATAGTGTGTTACGCAATTAGGGAGCTAATGAAAATGTTGCATTCAACATTTGTTTGAATTCGCTTCAACATCGCCTTGAAGACAGCCCGCCATTTTCATACCCCACGCACTTCATAGCCACAAGCCCAACGCGCGTAATAGCAAAACTATTTACGGACAGCGCCCTTTGCTTAGCAAATCTCATCTCTAAATCCTTGCCATAAGGGCCATTTTTCCCAGTTGGCATGCCCTCGGTACCACGAGATATATTTTTTATTTTGCCTTGACTTGACATGTAACGGCGAGTAGCCATTTTGTTTTTTATATTGTAAGTTTTTTTAGATTAAAAAACGAAAGATTTTTTACTTATTTTCTCGTACCGGTCGGACAAGGGTATCGTATTTAACCTAGTAATTAGGTCGGGGTGGTCAGATATGCAGTCGCTCCATGTAAAATACTGGTATTCAGCTGCATCCGGTTAGACTGGGAGCCAACCCCAACATAGTTGGGAAAAGGCTAGGCAGATGATGTGATGATTTCTCGTATCAGTCTGAATCATGGTGCCATTAATCAATCAATTTGCCTAGCAAATCTAAATCAATCAAATTAGGCTGAAAATCAGAAATTTTGGGCCATCAAAATTACTTGAAAAACTCCCCCAAAACGCCCGCCCTTCACCACTTCCTAGTGCTTTCACTCAGCAGCAACACAGCTGTCTGTTCAATTAGAAAAACTTGCTTCTATACAATATGGCTAATAGTCTTTTCCCAACTACATATGTTTGGGTCGACTTCAAGTCTAACTAAAAAGTAGTAATACTTAAAAGATCGCTTTTAGCAATAAGACCGCCCATTGTATCAACCTATATAAAATGTCTATATTTGTGTGCGTAAAGCCGTGTCTTCTGCGCGTTTTTTTTTACGAAACATTACACAAAAACATTGACACTGTTCTTAGTTATAACAATAATCTTTCTCGTAAAATATTAAGTTAGAATTAAATTGCTTATAGTCATTAAAACATGTGAAATGAGTAACGGTGGAGTTTCTTGACCATTCTTGTCCATACGAAAACTACCTTTTGGAAGGGGCGACTAGAATCAATTCAATCTGTTTGTAAATTTTGACGTTCGAAAGTGCCTTTTTTTGTGTCTACTTGAAATAAATGGTTTGTCTTTGACCTGAATACCTGATCGTATAAGGAACTCGATACTGTGTTCTAAAACTCAAATTGCCGATTTAGGTCACACGGCTCCCAAGCTAAAATGAAACTGGGCTGGTCACATCTGTCGCATGCCGGAGGAGCTATGGGCTAAAGTAACCATACATGGGATAAGTGGAAGGAGGGAAGGGAGGTCTTTGCCCTACAGTGGTACAGAAATGGCTGATAATAATAATAAATAATAATTTCCCTGGGAGAGCTCTATGTCCAGCTGTGGATCCAGGCTCTGTTTAGCATAGTGGAAGTGGGTTGGACGATCCAGAAGGCCGATTCTCGTGTTTGAAAACGTTAAAATCAAGCCAAAATCATATCTCAGCGACAATGAATCATCTGCCTAGCCTTTTCCCAACTATGTTGGGGTCGGCTTCCAGTCTAACCGGGTGCAGCAGTATTTTACATGGAGCGACTGCCTATCTGACCTCCACAACCAAGTTATTGGGTAATACGATACCCCTTGGTAAGACTGGTTGTCACACTTTCTGGCTTCTGACTACCCGTAACGACTGTCAAAGATCCACGAATGACAGCCGGGACCAACGGCTTATCGTGCTTTCCGAGAGGGGGGTCTCGGTATGTAAAGATGGTCAACCATTCACAGACCAACCGCGGCAAGCGTAGCTTCACCTGATCGATCGACCTGTGCGGCTGTTATTATTTAGCCACGGGCCCCTCCCTCATCTCAGCAACAATGAATGTCAAAACTTTTCAAAAATGTAGATAGATTAGGGAGTTTTTGACAGGTTAGAATGAGAACTTTCTTAAAATATGAAACTTTGAGGTGAAAAAAGCAGTTAGCATTTGTTTTTCAATTGTATTTTTAATGATAAATTAATGGCTGATTTTTCAATCGACCGATAATTTTTATTCGTGGGATAAAATTGACGGCTGACAGTTTTTGTATGGAAGAACTGTCAAAAATTTTAAATTATTCCTCCAACAAAGTTATTCGGCGTTGGAAAAATCAGCACTCGATGATATTATTTCTGTAAGTAGGTTTATACAAATTAAATTAAAGGATTTTATTTAAGTTAGTGCTAATTACAAACTGGAAATATTTATTTATTGGATCATCGATCGCCAACAGAGCTTACACAGATACATGCATGTTAACACGTACAGGACAAATTTTGTGCGCTTCCAATAATCATAATTCAAAAAAAGAATTCACGGGGTAGGGCAAAAAAGTACCACGGGAAGTTGCGATTTTCAAATTTGATTTGAAGATGTGTCAAAATTATTTTTAATTTTAGAGATTTTGTTTCGTTTTCGCTTAGCGTTTTTTCTGACTTTTTCCTTGTTGCTCCACCCCTAAGAGTCATAGCGTGATGTTGAATATCCTATAGCCTTCCTCAAGGATTAGGCTATCAAATGCAAAAAGATTTTTTAAATCTGTCAGGTAGTTCTAGAGATTACCCCTTACAAACAAAAAAATAAATTTTACCTCTTTATAATTTTAGTATAGACTAGCTGCGCCCCGCGGTTTTACCCGCGTAAGTTTTGATCCCGTGAGAATATCGGGATAAAAAGTATCCTGTGTGTTATTCTGATGTATAAGCTATATTACTGTAAAGTTTCATCAAAATCCGTTCAGTAGTTTTTGCGTGAAAGAGTTACAAACATCCATCCATACATCATCACAAACTTTCGCATTTATAATATTATTAGTAGGAAGTAGGAATTAGTAGGAAGTAAGATCATTCTTATTTTATAAACGTCTGTTAAATTAAAATCAATTTATTAAAATGGAGATGGAGATGATTTTTATTTCACAGAATATTTCTTACATGAGCCAATGGCCCCGATTCTGTTGTCCACAAACTAAACTAAATTTAAGTTCAGTGCATCTTTTTCTTTCTATTCCATTATGAAAAGGACAGAAGATAAATATTAGTTTAGTCCTGTCAAATTAGTCAGCGCCTGACGTAAATTGACGTATTTTTAGTAGCCAATTTTTTAATCTCGTCTAACTTGTCTATGGATTATCTAATTTGACAGGACTAAACTAATATTTTATCTTCTGTCCTTTTCGTAATTAAATAGAAAGAAAAAGATGCACTGAACTTAAATTTAGTTTAGTTTGTGAACAACAGAATCGGGGCTAATGACCGCATTTCGAAGCGTGTAGATAAAATATGTAGTAGGTAGGTCTCTTAAATTCGCTACGTCATCGCGTGAGGAGAACTTTGACCTTTTCGAGAAAATTATTCAAAAAAATTACGTTAAAAGCTTGTCCCAAATTCTTAAAATAGGTATGATAAGATTTTTTTGGTATAGCATATTTAATTTTGAGTTTGAACTTTTAACACCGGCGGGGTTATTGCGAAACACACAGTAGGTTGTCATGGATTTAGTGTTGACAGTTCAACAACATTCATTGCGTTGTTTACGTTGTTGAGCGGACAATTTTTTCTAACATATGAAGCAATGGATTAGATATATCCTTCAAAATGATTTATATTGTGATTGATAGTGTGTGGCACACTATCACCCAACTTCTAAAAAAGTTTAATATTGATGATGTTATAATTACTTCCTGTCACTGATATTTAGGTACTTACATACTACATATCAAGTAGTATTATACGAATTTGTGTGGGGTAAGTACAACTTAAAAGTGAAATAAAAAACTTTTTACAAAAAAAAAAAAACAACCGACTTCCAAAAAACAAAGTGAAAAATAACTTTAATTTCGGAAGTCGGTGGCAAACAACGAAAATGCGAACCCAACGACACCGACTTCCGAAATTAAACTTAGATATTTTTCACTTTGTAGTGTCTTTAAAACCCACCCGTGTTCCTTCAGTTGCCTGTGCCAGGGGCCAAGGTATCTCTATCGAACGACCCGCGACCCTGGCAGGCATCGGCCCTAGCGGACTCCGTCAGTTGTTGCTGACATCTCTCTGAGGCGCGCGTGGAACACGACGCGCCGTCGACCCCTGGACGGCGAGCTGCCTATTGCTCGCCTGTCGATTCCTGACGCCTAGGGTGTCTCCTGTGGCGACTAGGGGCGTGAGGGCGCAAAGATTGTCTCTCCCTCACGCGCTCCGCCTCCTCCTCCGCGAGCATTACTGCTTCGCAGAAGGAGGTGACGGCTTCCCATGCACTCTCGCCCCGTACCATGGCCTGGACTAGGGCCGGACGCGAGAGATCGCCGCCGCCGATGGTCCCTGATAGACCTTCGTTGCTTTATGAATGATGTTCTTCCACTGCGTTTGGTTCTCGGATTCTCTCAGGGAGGAGAGAGTCCACAGCCTATCGATTCTGTAAAAATCTCACCGTGATAACATAGGTGAAGTGAGCGTGAAGTGAACTATCAATGGAGGCAATCCCTTACATCAGGTGGAATGACAGCTCACTTCACCTTAGTTTTCACGGTGAGATTTTTACAGAATAGCACTGCAGTCATCCAGTGAGGGCGGTTACTTGGTACCCACGTACCAGCGATTAGATGACCGGCGGCCGCGCTTGCCCATCACTTTATTTTTGTTCTGACTCGATTCGAAGAATTTCTTTATCGTCCGTTTAATTTATTTATCAGTCTTTTTTGTTTTATTTTTCAATGTTATCCAATATCACACTATTTACGTACATATTCGTTACTATTTTTGTCTGACTCAAAATGTTATTTAAGCATGCATACACCAGCGCTGGGGCTCCGTCTCGCCTAGGGTCTTAGCATTACGCTGAGCGATGGCCGTTTTGTGTGGATGTGACGCACGTTTTCCCTTAACTTGTTATTTTTTAGGGTTCCGTACCTCAAAAGGAAAAACAGAACCCTTATAAGATCACTTTGTTGTCCGTCCGTCCGTCCGTCTGTCTGTCAAGACGCTTTATCTCGGGAATGCGTAAAGGTATCGAGTTGAAATTAAAACCATGTATTCAGCTCTGCGTGGTCCCTTGAAGCTGTGAAAAAGTCAAACTTCTAAGTTACCTTAAAAAAAGATACGGTCGTTTATGCCGCAAAAAACGTATATGTATTTCGACACTCTCAAGGCAATCTAAATGTATAGGGTGCTTCCCGTTGACTTAGAATCATGAAATTTGGCAAGAAGCAAGGTCATGAAGCACAAGTAAAGGACAAATCCGAAAACCGTAAATTTGTAGTTACATACCTACTTTGTACGGAACCCTCGGTGCGCGAATCCGACTCGCACTTGACCGGTTTATTTTTGTGTGTGTGTGTGTGTGTTCCTTTTGTGCTTCATGTTTAGATAACGAAAATAAACGTATTTTCTTTCTTTCTTCCACACGTCACGTTGCATTATAAAACTGATTTACATCCGTCACCTCGCACATCAGGTCCAGTTGAAAACCAGCGTCAGGCACAGTTAGATAATTGTCTGGCATTTTTGCCGAACTGGGCCATTTTGGCGCAGCCGTGAGACGCACTTTCCTATTAATTTCTTACATCGGATTTTTCACTCTTTATTTGATTTTTATGCGTTTTTATATGATACTAGCGACCCGCCCCGGCTTCGCACGGGTGCAATGCTGATACTAAATACACTACATATAAACGTTCCTCTTCAATCACTCTATCTATAAAAAAAAACCGCATCAAAATCCGTTGCGTAGTTTTAAAGATTTAAGCATTCAAAGGGACAGAGAAAGCAACTTTGTTTTATACTATGTAGTGATTCTGTTGTGCCTTTTAGTCTTTGCTAATTTAATTTTTTTCTTTCTTTTCAAGGTTATCTGGTTTCCTTGGATTATTTTTCTTCTTTCGCCTTTCGCCACCCAATGCTGACTGTAGGCATCCTGCAATGTAGACCCTAGAACCAAGCGTACCATTTTTTTTACTACCTACTATGACATCACAAGCGCTCTTTCTCACTCACGCTCACCCAGCCAGCAGTACACAGGACTGAGCGCGAAAGTGGCGGCTTACGATTTTTGAACGTCATTTAGGTGTATCTATTATATCTGTGACTCCATTCTTCTCTGTCTACAGCATGTCCCTTGGTTATACGGGCCAAAAAAGAGAATCTTCATAAGGCAAATCTTCCAATCCAAAATTTTGCACGCTCTTTCCAAATTCTGCTCCTGTTAACACTTTAGATAAGTGCCAAAAACGTCTTATCGTGGTTCAAAGAATTTGGAGCGCATCGTGGGAGATTACTAACGCTTTTACTATACGTGGCGACCAGGTCATAGGTCTGGAGAGCACTTTGGATGCTCCAGACCCAGAAATGTTATCAGGAGCAGTTTTATTGAGAGGGCCGGCCGAATCGGGGTCACTACCACGTGTAAAAGCGACGTTTGCTTGTATTTTTATCTTGATTTTATCAGTTTTTTTTTTAAAGAAAATGAGGTCTTTATTTTCATAATCTCTCAAACTATTTACACTAGGTACTAAATTAAAAGACTAACAGCTAATTATACAGGGTTACTGGTAACTCGACCACTTCCTTGCCGGAGGTGATATGGGAGCTAAAATGTGACAAATTTAACCCCCCATATCTATGGCCGAAAACTAATAATTTAAGAGATATTTGAAAAAAAAAATGCAAATATTCGTATAAATAATTACAAAAACTTCTTGAAATTATTTGATATTTTTAGACATTTTACTACTGTGTTAGCTTTGTGTAAAAAGTTTAGTGTGTGGAGTAATTTAAAATTTCAAATAACTGTAAAAGTATTAGTTTTCGGCCACACATATGGGGGGTTAAACTTATCACATTTTAGCTCCCCTATCACCTCCTGTAAGGAAGTGGTCGAGTTACCTACCAGTAACCCTATATAAATAAATACAAAAACAAAAGGATATTTAAGCGTCGAAGTACTCGTCCGCATCGCTGTCATCCGGAAATGTGCCCAGAAAACTGGCTACATCGCCACGTTGAATGGTAATGCTAATTTTTTGGCCAAAGAACGACCCAGCCATCTGATCACCTGAAGTGTCTATAGAGGTATGAGAAACAGGGTGTAAAGTTCACTTCCATAGAAAAGGGAGGATCCTCCAACCAGACGGGTGTTGTGCCTGGCGGGCAACTGCCCGATGATTCATATCGGGCCGTTGTATACAGAGTGTGTCGTAAATAGTGGTCCAGAGTAAAGGAGTCGATACATTGTATTCTTAAGTACACCGAAATTTTAACCATTTCCAGTTAAGACTCTTCGAAAAAAAAAACCTTGATTTATAAAATGTATGTACCTTGCTTCACAAATTTGGCTGTAATTTCAATACAAAACAGAAAAAAAACAAATATCAAAACAGTATTAAAAAATATTGATCTATTTGTTGAAATTACAGCCAAATTCGTGAAGAAAACAGAAGAAAAAATAATCGAGAAATAATAATCATTTTTTTCGTGTACAGAAATTTTAAAAATCAACTTTTTTTTTTCGGAGACCCAAACTGGAAATGGTTAAAATTTCGGTGTGTGATACGTAAGAATACAGTGTATCGACTCCTTTACTCTGGACCACTATTTACGACACACCCTGTATATATGCTAGTTGCGCGGTAAACTCTGCTTGCGAGATGCAGGATTTTGTGACGTCAGTATGACGCGTTGTTCGCATGTGTCGTTGTAGATACCGCTACAATTCAATCAGCCGGCGAGAAATTTCCTTAAAAAGGAGATGCGCACTCAGGCCCCGTGATCCGAGCGTGTCAACCCCAAACGGCTGAAAGCGGTAGTTTTACCATCTTTTTTGTTATGAAAGATATTGCGAGATCGTTTTTTGGATCTAAATAGTCAGGTGTTCCATATAAAATACAGGTATACGGCTGCATTCAGTTGGATTGGAAGTCGACCCCAAGATAGTTGGGAAAAGGCTCGGCAGATGACGATGCCTTGTAAGATTGGCCGTGTTGCTTAGATGTGACGTACCTATATTTCCCCCAATTCGTTTTTTTTTTTGTGTTTGTGTTCTTTTTCTGCGTCCAAAAAAAAAGAAGAACCAAGACGTTTTTTACCTTTGAAAGGCTTACGAGGGGCATTAAACGTTTTAAATGAAATGAGGCACCAACCGACGATTATCCCTGTAGGTATGCACTATGCAAGTGCACCGAAGGACAACCCCCGGTTGGTGTAGAACTATTGCAGGATATGGACACAAAAACTTAATGGATAAAGACAATTATAAGACCTAACATCAATAAAAAACTTCAACCATTTTATGTCAGTGAACTTAGCAGATCATTTTCTAGCAGATCAAAAATAAATAAGAGTTTTTTTCGCATGCGGCTGAGTTCTACAGTTCCTGATACTTTTTAGAAATAGTTCTGGCGTTTTTACCTAAAAAATTCGATTGGCAAAATGATCAGGGGAGCTATTCTCTAAGGATACAGCCTTGCGGACAGCGCTGTCGCAACTGTCAAACACACCGCGACAGCGCTGCGACAGCGCTGCCCGCAAGGCTGTATCCTTAGAGAATAGCATGGCTGCTAACTTCCCGTAGGTAGCAGATCATTTTGCAGCAGATCAAAAACAATGTGAGTTCTTTTCGCATGCGGCTGAGTTCTACAGTTCCTGATACTTTTTAGAAATAGTTCTGGCGTTTCTACCTTAAAAAAGTCAATTGGCAAAATGATCTGCCAACTTCCCGTAGCAGATCATTTGCAGCAGATCAAAAGCAAATGTGAGTTCTTCTCGCATGCGGCTGAGTTCTATAGTTCCTGATACTTTCAGGAATAGTTCTGAACTCACGTCCACGTGCCAGCAAATCACGTCAGAACGTTTATAAAGTCGAAAAATACAATAGATACATAATCATATTTTTTTATAAATTCAAATGATTGGTAAAGACTAGAACTCTTGAAAGCTAGAACTCTTTCGTTTTTCACAGGTTCATATCTGAACTGCAATCTAAAATTCGATTCGAGACAAGAACTCACGTTTGAGTGCCAGCAGATCATGTCAAAATGTTAAAAAGTCGAAAAATACCATTTTTATAAATTCAATCAATTCTTGAAAGCTAGAACTCTTTTGTTTTTCATAAGTTCATATCAGAACTGCAATCTAGAACTCGATTCGAGTCCAGAACTCACGTTCGAGTGCCAGCAGATCATGCCAAAACCATGAAAAGTCGGAAAATATTTTTTTTAGCGTTACAAACAATTCTTGAAAGCTAGAACTCGTTCGTTTTTCACAGGTTCATATCAGAACTGCAATATAGAACTCGATTCGAGTCCAGAACTCACGTTTGAGTGCCAGCAGATCATGTCAAAATGTTCAAAAGTCGAATAATACAATTTTCATAAATTCAATCAATTCTTGAAAGCTAGAACTGTTTCGTTTTTCACAGATTCATAAGAGAACTGAAATTTAGAACTCGATTCGAGTCCAGAACTCACGTCCAAGGGCCAGCAGATCATGTCAAAACGTTAAAAAGTCGAAAAATACAATTTTTATCGTTTCAAACAATTCTTGAAAACTGGAACTCTTTCGTTTTTCACAGGTTCTTATCAGAACTGCAATCTAAAACTCGATTCGAGTCCAGGGGCCCAAGTCTGCTATTTTTATAAATTCGACATTCTAATACGATCCCATTGTCATTTTGCTAAAAGTTCGTAATCTGCTAAATTCATAAGGGTCGATCATTGGTCGGTCAATGGTCTCAGAAAAACTACTAAATTTCATTTAATATATTACATATTACGTATTAGTGTTTGCAATCTGAAGTAGTAAGAACTTCGTAAATAGCAATAAACATGACATTTATTCATTTGTCATTATGTACGAGATTACCATTTCTTTCAATGGAGTGTCAGTGGTTGACCATTGGAAAGTCATAATGACGCCATTATATTAGTAGATTACCAAACTTGTCAAAATCTACAATTATGAAATCAGTGATAGACCATTCGTACACTATTGTAATAGCAGACTTGAGGCCCAGAACTCACGTCCGAGTGCCAGCAGATCATGGCAAAACCATAAAAAGTCGGAAAATATTTTTTTATCGTTCAAAACTAGTCAAATACTAGTCCGTCACCAGTCGAGACTAGTACAAAACTAGGCAGGACTAGACCGTCACAAGTCGAGACTAGTCCGTCACTAGTCGAGACTAGTACAAAACTAGTCGAGGCTAGTATTAAAATAGTCAAGACTTGTATAAAACTAGTCGAGACTTGTATGAAACTAGTCGAGACTAGTCAAGACTTGTACAAAACTAGTCCGATACTAGTCCATCACTAGTCGAGACTAGTACAAAACTAGTCCAAAACTAGTCGAGACTAGTACAAAACTAGTCGAAATAGTACAAAACTAGTCGAGACTACTACAAAACTAGTCGAGACTAGTACAAAACTAGTCGAGACTTGTACAAAACTAGGCGAGGCTAGTATAAAACTAGTACATAACTAGTCGAGACTTGTATAAAACTAGTCCTAAACTCAAAAACTAGTCTAAAACTAGTACAAAACTAGTCGAGACTAGTACAAAACTGGTCGAGACTAGTACAAAACTAGGCGAGGCTAGTATAAAACTAGTCGAGACTTGTACAAAACTAGTCCAAAACTCGTCGAGACTAGTACGAAACTAGTCGAGACTAGTACAAAACTAGTCGAGACTAATACAAAACTAGTCCGATACTAGTCCATCACTAGTCGAGACTAGTACAAAACTAGTCGAGACTAGTACAAAACAAGTCAAGACTAGTACAAAACTAGTCGAGAATAGTACAAAACTAGTCGAGACAAGTACAACACTAGTCGGGACTAGTACAAAAATAGTCGGGACTAATGCAAAAAAAGGCGAGGCTAGTATAAAATAAGTCGGGACTTGTATAAAACTAGTCGAGACTTGTACAAAACTAGTCCATCACTAGTCGCGACTAGTACAAAACTAGTCTAAAACTAGTCGAGACAAGTCCAAAACTAGGCAAGACTAGTACAAAACTAGTCGAGACTAGTACAAAACTAGTCGAGACTAGTACAAAACTATGCGAGGCTAGTATAAAACTAGTCGAGACTAGTACAAAACTAGTCGAGACTAATACAAAACTAGTCCGATACTAGTCCATCAATAGTCGAGACGAGTACAAAACTAGTCTAAAACTAGTCGAGACTAGTACAAAACTAGTCGAGACTAGTACAAAACTAGTCCAGACTAGTACAATACTAGTCCGGACTAGTGCAATACTAGTTCAACTAGTACAAAACTAGTCCAGACTAGTACAGTACTAGTTCAACTAGTACAAAACTAGTCGAGGCTAGTAAAAAACTAGTAGAGACTAGAAAAAACTAGACAAGACTAGTACAATACTAGTCCAGACTAGTCCAATACTAGTTCAACTAGTACAAAACTAGTCGAGGCTAGTAAAATACTAGTCGAACTAGTACAAAACCAGTCGAGGCTAGTAAAATAATTGTAGAGACTAGTACAATACTAGTCCAGACTAGTACAATACTAGTTCAACTAGTACAAAACTAGTCCAGACTAGTACAGTACTAGTTCAACTAGTACAAAACTAGTCGAGGCTAGTAAAATACCAGTCGAACTAGTACAAAACTAGTCGAGGTTAGTAAAAAACTAGTCGAGGCTAGTAAAAAACTAGTCGAGACTAGTACAATACTAGTCGAATTAGTACAAAACTAGTCCAGACTTGTACAATACTAGTCCAGCCTAGTACAATACTAGTTCAACTAGTACAAAACTAGTCCAGACTAGTACAGTACTAGTTCAACTAGTACAAAACTAGTCGAGGCTAGTGAAAAACTAGTAGAGACTAGTAAAAAAATAGTCGAGACTAGTACAAAACTAGTCCAGACTAGTACAATACTAGTCCAGACTAGTATAATACTAGTTCAACTAGTACAAAACTAGTCCAGACTAGTACAGTACTAGTTCAACTAGTACAAAACTAGTCGAGGCTAGTAAAATACTAGTCGAACTAGTACAAAACTAGTCGAGGCTAGTACAATACTAGTCGAACTAGTACAAAACTAGTCCAGACTAGTACAGTACTAGTTCAACTAGTACAAAACTAGTCGAGGCTAGTAAAATACTAGTCGAACTAGTAAAATACTAGTCGAACTAGTACAAAACTAGTCGAGGCTAGTAAAAAACTAGTCGAGGCTAGTAAAAAACTAGTCGAGACTAGTACAATACTATTCGAGACTAGTACAATACTAGTCGAACTAGTATAAAACTAGTCCAGACTAGTACAGTACTAGTTCAACTAGTACAAAACTAGTCGAGGCTAGTAAAATACTAGTCGAACTAGTACAAAACTAGTCGAGGCTAGTAAAAAACTAGTCGAGGCTAGTAAAAAACTAGTCGAGACTAGTACAATACTAGTCGAACTAGTACAATACCAGTCCAGACTAGTACAATACTAGTCCAGCCTAGTACAATACTAGTTCAACTAGTACAAAACTGGTCCAGACTAGTACAGTACTAGTTCCACTAGTACAAAACTAGTCGAGGCTAGTAAAAAACTAGTAGAGACTAGTAAAAAAATAGTCGAGACTAGTACAAAACTAGTCCAGACTAGTACAATACTAGTCCAGACTAGTACAATACTAGTTCAACTAGTACAAAACTAGTCCAGACTAGTACAGTACTAGTTTAACTAGTACAAAACTAGTTGAGGCTAGTAAAATACTAGTCGAACTAGTACAAAACTAGTCGAGGCTAGTAAAAAACTAATCGAGGCTAGTAAAAAACTAGTCGAGACTAGTACAATACTATTCGAGACTAGTACAATACTAGTCGAACTAGTATAAAACTAGTCGAGACTAGTACAATACTATTCGAGACTAGTACAATACTAGTCGAACTAGTAAAAAACTAGTCCAGACTAGAACAATATTAGTCGAACTAGTACAAAACTAGTCGAGACTAGTCTGGACTAGTTTTGTACTAGTTGAACTAGTATTGTACTAGGCTGGACTAGTATTGTACAAGTCTGGACTAGTTTTGTACTAGTTCGACTAGTATTGTACTAGTCTCGACTAGTTTTTTACTAGCCTCGACTAGTTTTTTACTAGCCTCGACTAGTTTTGTACTAGTTCGACTAGTATTTTACTAGCATCGACTAGCTTTGTACTAGTTGAACTAGTACTGTACTAGTCTGGACTAGTTTTGTACTAGTTGAACTAGTATTGGACTAGTCTGGACTAGTATTGTACTAGTCTCGACTAGTTTTTTACTAGTCTCTACTAGTTTTTTACTAGCCTTGACTAGTTTTGTACTAGTTCGACTAGTATTTTACTAGCCTCGACTAGTTTTGTACTAGTTGAACTAGTACTGTACTAATCTGGACTAGTTTTGTACTAGTTGAACTAGTGTTGCACTAGTCTGGACTAGTATTGTACTAGTCTGGACTAGTATTGTACTAGTCTGGACTAGTATTGTACTAGTCTGAACTAGTTTTGTACTAGTTCGACTAGTTTTGTACTAGTTCGACTAGTATTTTACTAGCCTCGACTAGTTTTGTACTAGTTGAACTAGTACTGTACTAGTCTGGACTAGTTTTGTACTAGTTGATCTAGTATTGTACTAGTCTGGACTAGTATTGTACTAGTCTGGACTAGTTTTGTACTAGTCTCGACTATTTTTTTAGTTTTGTACTCGTGGCACTAGTACTGTACTAGTCTGGACTAGTTTTGTACTAGTTGAACTAGTATTGTACTAGGCTGGACTAGTATTGTACTAGTCTGGACTAGTTTTGTACTAGTTCGACTAGTATTGTACTAGTCTGGACTAGTTTTGTACTAGTTCGACTAGTATTGTACTAGTCTCGACTAGTTTTTTACTAGCCTCGACTAGTTTTGTACTAGTTCGACTAGTATTTTACTAGCTTCGACTAGTTTTGTACTAGTTTAACTAGTACAAAACTAGTCCAGACTAGTACAATACTAGTCCAGACTAGTACAATACTAGTTCAACTAGTACAAAACTAGTCCAGACTAGTACAGTACTAGTTCAACTAGTACAAAACTAGTCGAGGCTAGTAAAATACTAGTCGAACTAGTACAAAACTAGTCGAACTAGTACAAAACTAGTTCAGACTAGTATAATGCTAGTCCAGACTAGTACAATACTAGTCCAGACTAGTACAGTACTAGTTCAACTAGTACAAAACTAGTCGAGGCTAGTAAAATACTAGTCGAACTAGTACAAAACTAGTCGAGGCTAGTAAAAAACTAGTCGAGGCTAGTAAAAAACTAGTCGAGACTAGTACAATACTAGTCGAACTAGTACAAAACTAGTCCAGACTAGTACAATACTAGTCCAGCCTAGTACAATACTAGTTCAACTAGTACAAAACTAGTCCAGACTAGTCCAGACTAGTACAGTACTAGTTCAACTAGTACAAAACTAGTCGAGGCTAGTAAAAAACTAGTCGAGGCTAGTAAAATACTAGTCGAACTAGTACAAAACTAGTCGGGGCTAGTAAAAAACTAGTCGAGGCTAGTAAAAAACTAGCCTCGACTAGTTTTGTATTAGTGGAACTAGTACTGTACTAGTCTGGACTAGTTTTGTACTAGTTGAACTGGTATTGTGGTTGGACCAGTTTTGTACTAGATCGACTAGTATTTTACTAGCCTCGACTAGTTTTGTACTAGTTGAACTAGTACTGTACTAGTCTGGACTAGTGAACTAGTATTGCACTAGTTGAACTAGTATTGTACTAGTCTGGAATAGTTTTGTACTAGTTCGACTAGTTTTGTACTAGTTAAACTAGTACTGTACTAGTCCGGACTAGTTTTGGACTAGTTGAAATAGTATTGTACTAGTCTGGACTAGTATTGTACTAGTCTGGACTAGTTTTGTACTAGTTCGACTAGTATTTTACTAGCCTCGACTAGTTTTTTACTAGCCTCGACTAGTTTTGTACTAGTCACACTAGTATTGTACTAGTTTTTTACTAGCCTCGACTAGTTTTGTACTAGTTCGACTAGTATTTTACTAGCCTCGACTAGTTTTTTACTAGCCTTGACTAGTTTTGTACTAGTCACACTAGTATTGTACTAGTTGAACTAGTACTGTACTAGTCTGGACTAGTTTTGTACTAGTCTGGACTAGTTTTGTACTAAATCGACTAGTATTGTATTAGTCTCGACTTGTTTTTTACTAGCCTCGACTAGTTTTTTATTAGCCTCGACTAGTTTTGTACTAGTTGAATTAGTACTGTACTAGTCTGGACTAGTTTTGTACTAGTTGAACTAGTATTGTACTAGTCTGGACTAGTATTGTACTAGTCTGGACTAGTTTTGTACTAGTTCGACTAGTATTGTACTAGTCTCGACTAGTTTTTTACCTGCCTCGACTAGTTTTTTACTAGCCTCGACTAGTTTTTTACTAATTCGACTGGTATTTTACTAGCCTCGACTAGTTTTGTACTAGTTGAATTAGTACTGTACTAGTCTGGACTAGTTTTGTACTAGTTGAACTAGTATTGTACTAGTCTGGACTAGTATTGTACTAGTCTGGAATAGTATTGTACTAGTCTCGACTAGTTTTTTACTAGTCTCTACTAGTTTTATACTAGCCTCGACTAGTTTTGTACTAGTTCAACTAGTATTGTACTAGATTCGACTAGTTTTGTACTAGTTGAACTAGTACTGTACTAGTCTGGACTAGTTTTGTACTAGTCACACTAGTATTGTACTAGTTGAACTAGTACTGTACTAGTCTGGACTAGTTTTGTACTAGTCACACTAGTATTGTACTAGTTGAACTAGTACTGTACTAGTCTGGACTAGTTTTGTACTAGTCTGGACTAGTTTTGTACTAAATCGACTAGTATTGTATTAGTCTCGACTAGTTTTTTACTAGCCTCGACTAGTTTTTTATTAGCCTCGACTAGTTTTGTACTAGTTCGACTAGTATTTTACTAGCATCGACTAGTTTTGTACTAGTTGAATTAGTACTGTACTAGTCTGGACTAGTTTTGTACTAGTTGAACTAGTATTGTACTAGTCTGGACTAGTATTGTACTAGTCTGGACTAGTTTTGTACTAGTTCGACTAGTATTGTACTAGTCTCGACTAGTTTTTTACTAGCCTCGACTAGTTTTGTACTAGTTGAATTAGTACTGTACTAGTCTGGACTAGTTTTGTACTAGTTGAACTAGTATTGTACTAGTCTGGACTAGTATTGTACTAGTCTGGAATAGTATTGTACTAGTCTCGACTAGTTTTTTACTAGTCTCTACTAGTTTTATACTAGCCTCGACTAGTTTTGTACTAGTTCAACTAGTATTTTACTAGCCTCGACTAGTTTTGTACTAATACTGTACTAGTCTGGACTAGTATTGTACTAGTCTGGACTAGTTTTGTACTAGTTCGACTAGTATTGTACTAGTCTGGACTAGTTTTGTACTAGTCTCGACTATTTTTTTACTAGTCTCTACTAGTTTTTTACTAGCCTCGACTAGTTTTGTACTCGTGGAACTAGTACTGTACTAGTCTTGACTAGTTTTGTACTAGTTGAACTAGTATTGTACTAGTCTGGACTAGTTTTGTACTAGTTGAACTAGTATTGTACTAGTCTGGACTAGTATTGTACTAGTCTGGAATAGTATTGTACTAGTCTCGACTAGTTTTTTACTAGTCTCTACTAGTTTTATACTAGCCTCGACTAGTTTTGTACTAGTTGAACTAGTACTGTACTAGTCTGGACTAGTTTTGTACTAGTTGAACTAGTATTGTACTAGTGTGGACCAGTATTGTACTAGTCTCGACTAGTTTTTTACTAGTCTCTACTAGTTTTTTACTAGCCTCGACTAGTTTTGTACTAGTTCAACTAGTATTGTACTAGCCTCGACTAGTTTTGTACTAGTTGAACTAGTACTGTACTAGTCTGGACTAGTTTTGTACTAGTTGAACTAGTATTGTACTAGTCTGGACTAGTTTTGTACTAGTTCGACTAATATTGTACTAGTCTCGACTAGTTTTTTACTAGCCTCGACTAGTTTTGTACTAGTTGAACTAGTACTGTACTAGTCTGGACTAGTTTTGTACTAGTTGAACTAGTTTTGTACTAGTTGAACTAGTATTGTACTAGTTTTGTACTAGTTGAACTAGTATTGTACTAGTTTTGTACTAGTTCGACTAGTATTGTACTAGCCTCGACTAGTTTTTTACTAGCCTCGACTAGTTTTGTACTAGTTCGACTAGTATTTTACTAGCCTCGACTAGTTTTGTACTAGTTGAATTAGTACTGTACTAGTCTGGACTAGTTTTGTACTAGTTGAACTAGTATTATACTAGTCTGGACTAGTATTGTACTAGTTGAACTAGTTTTGTACTAGTTAAACTAGTACTGTACTAGTCTGGACTAGTTTTATACTAGTTGAAATAGTATTGTACTAGTCTGGACTAGTTTTGTACTAGTTCGACTAGTATTGTACTAGTCTCGACTAGTTTTTTACTAGCCCCGACTAGTTTTGTACTAGCTGAACTAGTACTGTACTAGTCTGGACTAGTTTTGTACTAGTTGAACTAGTATTGTACTAGTCTGGACTAGTATTGTACTAGTCTGGACTAGTTTTGTACAAGTCTCGACTATTTTTTTACTAGTCTCTACTAGTTTTTTACTAGCCTCGACTAGTTAGTCCAGACTAGTACAGTACTAGTTTAACTAGTACAAAACTAGTCGAGGCTAGTAAAATACTAGTCGAACTAGTACAAAATTAGTCGAACTAGTACAAAACTAGTCCAGACTAGTAAAAAACTAGTTGAGACTAGAACAATATTAGTCGAACTAGTACAAAACTAGCCCAGACTAGTAGAATACTAGTCCAGACTAGTGCAATACCCGTTCAACTAGTCCAGACTAGTACATTACTAGTTCAACTAGTACAAAACTAGTCGAGGCTAGTAAAAAACTAGTCGAGGCTAGTAAAAAACTAGTCGAGGCTAGTAAAATACTAGTCGAACTAGAACAAAACTAGTCGAGGCTAGTAAAATACTAGTCGATTTTTATGGTTTTGGCATGATCTGCTGGCACTCGAACGTGAGTTCTGGACTCGAATCGAGTTCTAGATTGCAGTTCTGATATGAACTTATGAAAAACAAAAGAGTTCTAGCTTTCAAGAATTGATTGAATTTATAAAAATGGTATTTTTCGACTTTTTAATATTTTGACATGATCTGCTGGCCCTCAAACGTGAGTTCTTGTCTCGAATCGAATTTTAGATTGCAGTTCAGATATGAACCTGTGAAAAACGAAAGAGTTCTAGTCTTTCACAATCATTTGAATTTATAAAAAAATATGACTATGTATCTATCGTATTTTTCGACTTTATAAACGTTCTGACGTGATTTGCTGGCACGTGGACGTGAGTTCAGAACTATTCCTGAAAGTATCAGGAACTATAGAACTCAGCCGCATGCGAGAAGAACTCACATTTGCTTTTGATCTGCTGCAAATGATCTGCTACGGGTAGTTGGCAGATCATTTTGCCAATTGACTTTTTTAAGGTAAAAACGCCAGAACTATTTCTAAAAAGTATCAGGAACTGTAGAACTCAGCCGCATGCGAGAAGAACTCACATTGTTTTTGATCTGCTGCAAAATGATCTGCTACCTACGGGAAGTTAGCAGATCATTTTGCCAATCGAATTTTTTAGGTAAAAACGCCAGAACTATTTCTAAAAAGTATCAGGAACTGTAGAACTCAGCCGCATGCGAAAAGAACTCTTATTTATTTTTGATCTGCTGGAAAATGATCTGCTAAATTCACTGACATAAACATTTTTAATCAAATTCCGAGAGTTTAGAAGCCTACATTCAACTTATTTGGCAGTAGAAGCAAAGTTCAAGATTAACTAGTTTTAACTTTGCCAGTTAGAGTTGCCAATAGTCATAAACCCGTACATTCGAACACGTTTTTGAATAAATCCTTTTTAGAGTTCGTTAGGTCACAGTGAAAACTCGAAACAGAAGGCAATTTCCGTAATTAAAATCGTTCAAAATCTAGTCGCAATCTCATTTCAGCGACAATCAGTGTCAAAAAGTTGTCCAAAATACAAGGAAACTAGCGACCCGCCCCGGCTTCGCACGGGTGCAATGCTGATACACTACATATAAACCTTCCTCTTCAATCACTATCTATAAAAAAAACCGCATCAAAATCCGTTGCGTAGTTTTAAAGATTTAAGCATTCAAAGGGACAGAGAAAGCGACTTTGTTTTATACTATGTAGTGATTAGAGGTATTTTTGACAGACTGAGACTGAGATCAGACTGTGAACGTTCTTAAAACTGTCTCGCTACGCTCGGGAGCTGCCTCGCTACGGCGCTATTTTGAATCCAGCCTGTAAAGTACTGGTACTTGTGTGGACTGTATGTTCGCTTCAAATAAAACACTTCTTGTTCGCAGGTATTCAGACTTGTTTATTCTTCGAGCTTCTTCGGTAGACTACATTTTTGCCGGGAAAGGCGTTCGTTTTTATTACAAAAGTAGAGGGCGCAAGTAGTGGAGGGGGTACTCTTTACAATTTCTCAATTGCCCAATAAAACTAAATTCTGTGGCTGATGCCCCGTGCAGGTAGGAACCTTTCTCGACAGGTTCCGACCTGTTTACAAGTTCGGACTTACATTTCAGACTTTGGTGATACTTATTCTATATCATTATAACAAAGTTAAACAATATTATGAACTTAATAACTATCTTATCCTATTTATAACTATGTTTAATTTAACTTATAGGTACAATGCTCGGCGTCCGTTACATTCCTCCCCCCGGCGCAGCTCGCGAAGCCTCTTCCTCTTTCACTAGGACGACGAGCTTGCTTACTGGGCGTCGGAAGGTGCCGGTCCTGGTGCGCACCTCAACGACTCTGATGCCCCCGTCCGGTCCGCTATGCGTGCGCTCAACGACCCCCATCGGCCATGTGTTGCGGGGTAGCGTATTGTCGACCACGAGGACCACGTCGCCTGCTTGTACTGGTCGCGCGTCGTTCTGGGGCCCGCCACGAGGTACCAAGGTGGGGAGGTACTCGCGGAGCCAGCGCCGCCAGAAGTGATCAGCGAGCGCTTGACTGACCCGCCAGATCCGCCTGTCGGCTTCGTCACAAGGTCCCGTCGTCGGTAGCCCGTCCGATGATCCCAACAGGAAGTGGTTGGGAGTCAGGGCCTCGGGGTCACTGGGGTTCACGCTGACGTGAGTCAGCGGTCTCGCGTTGATGGAGAACTCAGCCTCGGTGAGTAGCGTCCGTAGTACCTCTTCAGCTGGCGCCTTCTCCCGCAGGGTGACGCTTAGTGCAGTCTTTACGGAGTGCACCATACGCTCCCATGCGCCTCCTTGGTTGGGCGCGCCCGGTGGTATGAAGCACCATTCCATTCGATGCCGCAGCCCCTCATCTCGCAGCGTAGACATCCATTCGGCGTAAGCGTTGCGCAACTCCTGGTCGGCCCCACGGAAGTTGGTCGCGTTGTCAGAATACATGAGTCTTGGCCAGCCTCTGCGCGCAGCCATCCTTCTCAGCGCCATGATTGCTGAGTCCGTTGAGAGCGATGCGACGAGCTCGATATGCACGGCGCGGGAAGTGAGGCACGTGAACAGTGCGCCCCACCTCTTCTCTCGGCGGCGCCCCACCTTGACCATCATTGGTCCGAAATAATCCACCCCGCAGTTAGTAAACGGGCGGTGGAACGGGTCAAGGCGGGCGTGTGGCAGGTCCCCTGTAGCTGGTGTTTGCGGCGTCGCTCGCCGCCTCTTGCAAAGTGCGCAGTTCTTCTCGACAGCGCGTACTGTGGGCCGCAAGTCGATGACCCAGTACCGCTGACGCAGATCATTGGTCACGCGCTCTCTGTTGGCGTGACCCGCAGCGCAGTGCTCCCTCAGTACAAGGAGCTTCGTCAATCTGTGGCGACCGTCCATAATAATGGGCCGCTTTGCCTCTTGCGGTGCCGTGCATGCTCCGATTCGGCCTCGTACCCGCAGGAGACCGTTTTCTATCACAGGATCCAACTTGTACAGCTTGCTCGTCTTAGAGAGGGGACGGGCTGACTGCATCCTCTTTATATCGTTGTAGAAACTCTCCCGCTGCGCTTGTCGCAGGAGTTCCTTCTCGGCGCGCTCGATGTGCCTCAGTTCTAACTTTGCGGCTGCGCGTCGGCACATGTCAATGAAGGCGAGTGCTCTCGCCGTGGCCCTCACTATGGTCTCGTATCTTGAGAAGCGGGCAGGGTCAGGGAGCCAGCTGTCTCGTGGACCCTCGGCGAGGTGTAGGACTTCTTGATCGTCGTCGTCGTCGGTCGTCGCCTTCCCGGGCCATTGCTCCTCGTGTTGGCTCAGGAAACTAGGCCCCTGGAACCAGCGATCGGATGCGCTGATCGGTGCATTGGTAAGTCTGGTGGCGTCGTCGGCTACGTTGAGCTCTGTCGGCGTCTGTGTTCGGCGATCTCACCCAGTCGGTGTGCGACGAATGGGGTATAACGTCGCATGTCGTGCCTTATCCAGTACACGGTTCTGCTGACCTCGATGCGATGTTCCTTTCGGATAGTGTCCGCGAGCCTGGCTCCTATGACTGCCGCCTGTAGCTCTAGTCTGGGGATCGTTTGGGCCCGTCGTGGAGCCACCTTAGCCTTGGCGGCGACCAGCACGACACTCACGGTTCCGTCGTAGTGTTTCATCCTCCAGTAGGCCACGGTTGCGTATGCTTGCTCGCATCACATAGGACATGTAGTTCTATGTCCTCGTATCTCTTCATAGTATAGCTTCTGGGTAACCGGAGCTGGGCCACCTCGGCAAGTTGGGCGAGCCAGTCTGCGAAGATCTCGTTCTCTTGGTCCGGGATATGTTCGTCCCACGCGATCTGTAGGCGCCACAGACTTTGCAACACTATCTTTGAACGTATGGTGAAGTGACTCAGCAGCCCCAGGGGGTCATATATTGACATGACCGCGCTGAGTGCTTCGCGCTTGGTTGGCGCGCGCGCTCTCTCTCTCACTGATGCCGGGACTCGGGCCATGGCTATGTTAAACCCGAGTTCGTCTTGCTCGGCATTCCAGTAAAGCCCGAGTATTTTATTTTCTGGCTTATCTCTTCCCAGGTTCGTTGGCGTGGTGGCGCGCAGCTCACGGGGTATGTTACGTAGCACCGCTTCGTCGTTGGCGCTCCATCCCCTTAAGGTGAACCCGGCGACTGCGTGCACCTTTCTTATTTCCTCCACCGTCTTCTGGGCTTCTTCTTGGTCGTCATAGCTCGCCACATAATCATCCATGTAGTGGCTATTCTTTATGGCTTCCAATGCTCGTGTGTATTCTTGCCCGTGTAAGTCCGCGTTATGGTTGCGGACATGATGGGCCATGTATGGTGAGCTGGCCGCGCCGAAGATCATACTGGTCATCTTATAGCGGCGCGGGGGACTCGTCCGGTCGCTGCCTCTCCATAAAAATTGCTGCGCCGGTTGATCTTCTGGTCTGATTTTAATTCGCAGAAACATTTCCTGTATATCCGCGGTGACAGCTATCGCCTTTTCCCGGAAACGGAATATTATTCCCGGGAGCGACAGTAGTAGATCTGGGCCTTCCAGCAGCCTGTCATTCAGGCATACGCCGTGACTTCGTGCCGCTGCGTCAAACACTAACCTCTGCTTGCCGGGCTTGTTTGGATTGCTCACGGCGAAGTGAGGTAGGTACCAGCAGACGGCGCTTGATTGTTCGGAACCGTCGCATGGTGCTGCGTACTTTTTCTCCAGCAGGTTATTGATTTGCGCACTATATTGCTCGGCGAATTCAGGCGAGGCGTCCATCTTTTGCTCGATCTTCCGTAATCGGCGGAACGCTGCTTCGTAGCTCGGTGGCATGGTGACATTGTCGTGTTTCCATGGCAGTCCGACTTCGTAGCCACCGTCTATTTTCTTCGTCGTGGTTTTGACGATGGTCATTGCTCGTTGGTTGGCTTCACTTATTCTGGGTTCTCGCGCAATGCCAAGAGCTTCGATTCTGAAGTGGGCTTCCACTAAGTCATGAAGTTGCTGATGCTCGTTCTGCCGTTTCTCGTATTCATATAGATGCAACACATTGTCTTGATTCACTATTGTGCTTCGTGGTGCGGTCCCATGCACTACCCACCCGAGCTGCGTTCGGGATGCAGCCGGCTGGTTGGGGCCGCCGACTCGAAGTTCTCTGGAGACGATGCACTCCCAATTGTCCGTCCCCAGAAGGATTTTGGGGCGTGTCGGATCGTAACACACTTCGTTTCTTGGTAGGTCACGTAGGTGCTCATACTCCAGCAGGTCACAAGGTATCGCCTGCTGATGGAGCTTCAAGGCCTTCATGGTTCTGGCCTGAAGCTTGTGGGGTGCACTGCTCTTACTTATGCCCCTCACTTGCACTGTGACGATCTTGCTGTCTTGCTGTTGCGAGGCCATGTTGACCCCGTGGATGTGCAGAGGATGTGAGACCCCCTCTGCCCCGATGCTTGCAGCCAGGTCCTCGTCGATCAGGGTGATGGTGGCTCCCTCATCAAAGAGCGCATGTGTCTTCACCTCCCCCCGTGGACCCGTGATGACTACAGGGCACATCTTGAGGAGGACAGCCTTCGGGCCGGTGGCTGTTCGGGTAGCCACCGACATGACTGCCTCCTCCTTTGCAGGTTCTTCAGTCGCTGACTTTGGTTCGGGCGACTCTCTTCTTTCTTGATGCAGTGAGGCGTGGTGGGGCCGACGGCACTGGTCCACACCACACGGCTTTGCTTTGCACGTGATACGCCTGTGTTTCTTTTGAGCACACTTGAAGCATATCTTATGCTCCTTCACTAGTTCCCACCGTTGGTTCACTATCATCACTTTATATTTTGGGCACTGAGTTAACACATGACTTTCTTTACAACACGGGCACTGTTCTTCTTCTCCGGTCCCTTCGACCGTGGTGTACACTGTTCCGGAGTTAAGACTTCAGGGTTACGGCAGGCCTAGTCTCCTTCTTCTGGGCTGCGGTCGCGGTGCTCGTCGGTGGGGCGTAAGTGTACCGCAACGCCCGGTCCGCTTCACGCATCAAGAAGCGAGACAGCATTATGATCTCAGGTTCTGCTGTCCCCTCGTTATCACTTGCGAAGTCACACCATCGGGAACGGAGATGTGGACTCAGCTTCTCTAGCACTTTCCGTGTCAGCAAGGGGTTATAGAGGTATCCCCTTCTGTCCATTGTCTTCAGCACACATATTGTATTTTGGACCTTGATCGCGAAGCTATTCAGGTCACTGGCGGAGGCACTTGGTTTGGGCATTTTCTTCAAGTCTTCTAGTGCTTTATCAATTATGACCTCTGGTCAGCCAAAGCACTGTTCTAACGTTTTCATGACAGTGTCCGGTTCTGTTGCTGCATGCAGAAGAGCAGCTACTGCTTCTCGTGCTTCGCCTTTGAGGCAGCTTCTCAGCCGCTGCAGGTTCTCTGCCGGTGACACGTTGTACATGTTGGTCGTGTCGTAGTATGATGACTTGAACGGCAACCACTCACTGACGGCACCAGAGAAAGTTGGCAAGTCAGTATGCCGAAGTCGCGGTCTAGCCATCTTCTCCAGGGTCGCAGCCAATTGATCAATGCTGTTCCTGGCTCTCGTCGGCGTCGGCGATCTTCCTCTTGGCTTCGGTTCTTCGGTGGCTTCACCCCCCTCCCCCCGTGTATTGACGGGGTTGGTGCGCAGCCACTGGTCCACCTTCTGGTGCTGATGATGTTCTTCAATTGGGTCTCCGTGAACACTTTCTTCATCTCGGATCACTGAGACCTCGGCAGCTAACCTTTTTCTTATTAAGTCTGCTTCGAGTTCTAATTCTTTGCGACGAATAGTGGCTAGTTTCTCGGCCGCTTCAAGCTCGGCCATTCGTAGCCGCGTCGTGGCGCTGGTGGTTGATCTCACCGAACGTGGCGGCGATCTTGCTATACGTCGCTCCGAAGATGGCCCTGCAGTCGCTAGGTCCGCGATGGTAGTGGGCCCCATCATCGTTTCGATTTGTGGTGATGCAGGTGGGTCTAGGGACAGCCGGCGGAGTCTCTCTCGTTCTATTCGCTCCGCTTCCCGGCGACGTACTGCCACTAACAGCTCCTCGTCCCTTCGTTCCTGGACACGCTTCTGTTCTTCCAACTCTGCGAGGTCGCCCTGGCTTCTTGTGACCACCATCTCGATCGTTGATGACGATACACGCTGACTTCACAGAGTTGTTCGGCGCTGGCTGCAGTGTAATTCAGTTCGCAGGTTCTTCCGTCCTCGAATCCGGCTCCGTAGGACCAGACTGTAAAGTACTGGTACTTGTGTGGACTGTATGTTCGCTTCAAATAAAACACTTCTTGTTCGCAGGTATTCAGACTTGTTTATTCTTCGAGCTTCTTCGGTAGACTACATTTTTGCCGGTTTTTTTTTTTTTTTTGGAAATGGCATCTCGCAGTTCAACCTGTAGGAGGTTGTCGACTGCTTAACCGGAATTTTTGCCGGGAAAGGCGCTCGTTTTTATTACAAAAGTAGAGGGCGCAAGTAGTGGAGGGGGTACTCTTTACAATTTCTCAATTGCCCAATAAAACTAAATTCTGTGGCTGATGCCCCGTGCAGGTAGGAACCTTTCTCGACAGGTTCCGACCTGTTTACAAGTTCGGACTTACATTTCAGACTTTGGTGATACTTATTCTATCTCATTATAACAAAGTTAAACAATATTATGAACTTAATAACTATCTTATCCTATTTATAACTATGTTTAATTTAACTTATAGGTACAATGCTCTGCGTCCGTTACACAGCCAATCGATTCTGTAAAAATCTCACCGTGAAAAGTTAGGCGAAGTGAGCTTAGAGTGAGCTGTCAAGAGTATCAATCCCTAGGATCAGGATGACACTGACAGCTCACTCCACGCTCACTTCACCTAAATCTTCACGGTATGATGGTTACAGAATCGCACTGCTGAACGCAACGAGGGATTCTAGGGCCGGGAGCCCTAGAATCCCTCGTTGCGTTCAGGTTTCAAAATAGCGCCCGTGACATTAAGACACTGCTTTATCCCCTTAGTGAATAATCTACTATTAACACAAGCAAGAAGCCATATTAAAAAATCAACTCCAAAAACATTAAAAAAAAAACCGGTTCGAACGCTGTTTATTCAAAAATTGCTTATTAATGGCGGCCGGGATAAAAATAGCACCACGAAATGATTGCTTTCTAATTTTGGCTCGCTTACCTCACAGAACTGTATAAAATACCTACTGGTTACCAAAAAACGTGAATAAAAAACACTTATTGATAAAAAACCTGTTGCTTTTTTGTCATTTCGTTTGTTACGCTGCAAATTATGTGCAGAAGGTAAGGTTTGATCGAGAGCTTTTTTTGAATCAGACTTTATTTATTTGTCGTTTGCAATCTTTGACCCCAAATGACACACTCAGGGATTGAGGGCTATATATACGTAGAGTTGCAAAAAATCTTTTCGTTGTTGGTTGTTGATCGTTGTGAGTTGGGGAGGATACCTGGCAAGGCGCAGTAATAACAGGTGGAGTAAGGCAGTCAGCGAGTGAAGTCCAAGAACTAGGAGTCTAGGAGATAAACTATCGGTCCGGTGGCGAGATGGGCAGACGAGATTGTTACCATCGCGAGTTATAACGTGCATGTCATTCAATACATTTTATGGACGAGGACGTGGATAACCTCGATAATATCGTGACGATAGAAATTTTAAGAGCGCACATACAGTCATCATCATCTGCATAGGCTTTTCTGAACTAAGTTGGTGTCTGCTTCCAATCCAATCGGATGCAGCTGAATACCAGCACTCTTTTTGCGTAGTACACTATCAATCACAATATTATGAATAATTTTTGAAGGATCCATTGCTTCATGACTTGGCTTAATCTTCTGTATGGAGAACAGGGTTCATGCTATCGGTTGTTAGGACTCTAGAAACAGTAACCTAACTTTGAAATTGTGGTATCGAGGGGAAATGTCTGCCAACCTTCATTATCAGTCTACAGCAGTCCATTGCTGGACATAAGCCTCTCCAATTGCACGCCATTCAGCTCGATTCTCGGCAACTCATCCAGCTGCTGCCAGCCACCCTGCGAAGATCATCGCTTCACACAGCTTGAGGGTGTCCTACGTTACGATTGCCGACTCGCGGTCTTCACTCAACAATCTACCCCAACGGTCATCGGTTCTACGGCTATATGGCGGCTCGTTGCCATTTCAGCATAGCTATTCGTAACCATTCGACAGACTATCGTATCGAAAATGACACATTTCGATAACCTGATTTGCCTTGTCCCCGACCACAAGCAACTGTTGGAAAAATTGCGGTCGTCTATTTGATTTGAACTTTCGAGTTTTGGACTTGTGAACAGCGTTTAGAGGACTCCTACGATAACATTGATAGATATTCGATACGGTACGGTATCGAGTGGTTGTGAATAGATCCTACTTCCTACTAATATCCTACTAAACTAATCCTACTAATATCCTACTAATCCTATCCTTCCTACTTCCTACTATCCTATCCTACTATCCTACTTCCTACTAATATTATAATCCTACTAATCCTACTATCCTACTTCCTACTAATATTATAAATGCGAAAGTTTGTGAGGATGGATGGATGGATGTTTGTTACTCTTTCACGCAAAAACTACTGAACGGATTTTGATGAAACTTTACAGTAATATAGTTTATACATCAGAATAACACATAGAATACTTTTTATCCCGATATTCCCACGGGATCAAAACTTACGTGGGTGAAACCGCGGGGCGCAGCTAGTAATAAATAAGCTGCTTGCTTATTCTGTGAGCTATGTCGATAACTTTGGTTCTCTGCCGGATTACCTCATTTCGGATTCTATACCTCAGAGAGACGCCAAGCATAGCTCGTTCCTGCCAACCTTAGCCTCGTGAAATCTTGGTTAAAGTCATGTTTTGGCCGTAGCCATTGTGATAAAATAAATTTGAATTATAGTGAACCTTCTTTAAAATATTTTCTTATGTGAGCAAAGTTTGTTAAGAACCTCGTGCCTACTTTGATATTTTATGATTTTGACTCAGTTTTGTTTTAAATATAGATATGTGATAGCGTGGGTTTAGCCTTATTAAATCCAAATCCAAAGAAAGGGTGATGGGAAAAATAAGATATCACAGTGCGTAGTCTATAGAAATTTCTGATGAGATTACATAGGTATGTCCCTAAAAACTTTTACGTAGCGTGTTCAGAAAAACGATTCCTAACTTCTTTTCACAACAACTTTTCTGTAATCGGGTAAAGATTAAAAGTCGACTTATGTAAGTTTCACGCTAAAATAGTACCTACCTTTTTCTATTATAGGTTCTCCTTGTACACCAATAACAATAGTTTTGAATTCAAATCATTGCAAGATTGCCGCCACGAAACGAAACGTCAAATTAGTTGACTTTTTTTTCAAACCAAATCATGGAAATCATTCAGCCAAAAACTTAAAAAGGTCATCAAAAAAAAAGCAAACTCGGCTGTCGCAATATTACGTTTTTTGAAAGTAAGCATTTAGTATTTATTTTGCTATCCATGGTCAGCTGTTTTTGTTCGATTTGAAAATGAACAAATCGAATTCAAAATGGACGCCGTTTTTCAATCTTGAAGAGTTTGAAAAAGAATAGAGCTTACATCAATATGAGCACATGGAATTAGTATGTACCATTGCCATTATATAACTTTTAAAAACACAGTGCTTATATGTAGGTATCTACTTCGATGCTAAGCGTGCGGTCCTGGGTTAGATCCTCGGCTCGAATGTTTTCATTATGTTTCTCAAAGGAGTGGCTCGAAGTTTGGATTTATTAGCTCCCATGAATGGGGAAAATATATACCAGATCTGGCGAAATTTGAGTACCACAAAAAATTTTTGTTTACCGCTTGCTATTATATTTATATGTACCTATTATGATATGATTTAAGACTTTAATCAAATAAACAATATAAATGATAAAATATATCATACACAGCAATAATATGTTTTATAAAACTACACACATCAAAAGTGTCTAGGGATCAAGCATTTTTATGCGGATTTCTTGAGATTGAGATGTGGCTTTGTAATAAATTTATGATTTTATAAATTTATATGGATCCTTTTTGGTGCATTTCATAATTTGAATCAGGAACTGTGAATCAAATTCGAGTAAAAGATGAAAATCAGCTGTCAATATTTTCCCTATAAAAACATACAACGCATTGAAGACATTATTAGTGCTACTGTTTCCCTACTACTGATTAAAACCAACGTTATTATGGAGCGGCGACGTCATTTAAGCAGGGAAGAAATGTTCAGAGCCGTGGGAATGATAGAAGCTGGTTCCCGGCAACGTACTGTGGCTTTAGCTCTGAATACAAGTCAGAGTGTTATCAGTCGACTTTGGACACGTTACCGAAGCACTGGTACCGTGGCTGAGCGCCATGGAGGACGGTATCGCTGCACCACACGGAGACAAGACCGATACATTCAAATCTTAACTCGAAGAGCTCCAACAATAACCGCCATGATGTTAGCCGTGAGGCTTCATCACTCTTCAGGGAACTTAATTAGCGACCAAACAGTCAGAAACCGCTTGCATGAAGTGAACCTTCATTCCCGAAGACCGCTACGGGTACCACCTATAGCAATGCACAATCGTAGGATTCGATATCAATGGGCTCTTGAACACAGAAATTGGGCAGAAGAACAATGGCGTTTCGTGTGCTTTTCTGATGAGTCTCGTTTTGGTATGAGACCGGATACAAGACGTATACGACACTGGAGAACCCCTGGACGCCAACAGCGATTAAAATCCTGCCAGGAAGTCCATCCTTATAGTGGTGGAACCATCATGGTATGGGCGGGTATTTGGATCGGCGGAAGAACTGAGTTGATTTGGATCAGAGGCAACCTCAACGCTCAAATTTATGCTGAGACGATTGTATCAGACGTCATCGTTCCTCTACAAGTGCAAATCGGTCCCTTATTTCAGTTAATGCATGATAATGCACGACCGCACACCGCAAGAGTTGTAAGACAGACTCTCGCCGCAGCTAACATCAATGTCCTGCCCTGGCCTGCTCAGTCGCCAGACTTGAACCCGATTGAGCATGCATGGGATATGCTACAGAGAAGAGCTCTGCCGAATATGGAGGGTATCCAGTCGCAAGAAGACCTTTTTTTGTTGTTGCAACGAACATGGGCGGCCATTCCACAGCGTGATTTGGATGAACTCATTTTGAGTATGCCAAACCGATGTTCTTGTGTTGTTAGTGTTCGCGGTAGAAACACGGATTATTAATTGTTTAAGTTACCCAATAAAATTTTAGAGAAAACTGTTATTTCAGTCTTTTTTTCGAACTTTTGTGTTAGTGGTTCAAATGTCAAAAATCCCTTTATTAGGAAAATGGCAAATTTCTTTATTAATGCAAAGGTGACTTGGTTTATCGTTACTGTGACAAACGAAAACACTTTATTTGATGAATCCTTAAAGAAAATTTTAATTAATATCAATCAGGAGAAAAGTTATTGCAAAAATATATGTTGATCCCTAGACACTTTTGATGTGTGTAGATGACGTCGGCGTTTTCTATCTGACTACTCTGAGAAGAAAGGCCGAAACAACTCTCTCTCTCTTTTAAAGTCCAGACATAATCTTGGTCAGATCATGTGAGGATCATGTAGATTAGTGTCTGAAATGGTCTTTTTGAGGAAAGAACCACACAGATTGAGTGGACCCAGTCAGTGCACGCATTTGTCAGTAATCATGCAGGTGAACTCAGAACTCTCAAGGAGCTCTATTTCTCTCTCAAATATATGACATTCCCAATATGTACTGTTGTTGTTCGTAAGTCAATCAATGGCAAAGCACCAAAGTAGGTAACACTTTCTTTTGAGTTGCGACTGTAGACATCAAAATGCATTGAGTTCTATTTGCCAGTTAGTTAAAAATAAACGTAAAGTTAACTTTCGAAACGAACCAGGTTCTCGGTATTGCGTCACTGTAGTTTTTGCGCCATCTTTTGAGTATTTTTCCGTCAGTTAGAGGCCAGTGGAATTTTTTGGTTTGACGCCCAGGGCCTCAAGTCTGCTATTACAATAGTGTCAGAATGGTCTTTCATTGATTTCATAATTGTTGATTTTGACAAGTTTCGTAATCTACTAATATAATGGCGTCATTAGGACTTTCCAATGGTCAACCACTGACACTCCATTGAAACAAATGGCATAAAATGGTAATCTCGTACATAATGACAAATGAATAAATGTAATGATTATTGCTATTTACGGACTTCTTACTACTTCAGATCGGAAAAACTAATACGTAGATAATATGCAAAAATATCTATATATTTATGTATTAAATGAAATCTAGCATGAAATTTAGTAGTAGTTTTTCTCAGACCATTGACCGACCAATGATAATAAGATCATAATTATGAATTTAGCAGATTACGAACTTTTAGCAAAATAACAATGGGATCGTGTTGGAATGACGAATTTATAAAAATAGCAGACTTGGGCCCCTGTTTAGTTGATTCTCTTTGTAAAGGATGTACTATTGGTAAGTAATTTAATTTATTTATGGACTGGAATGCTTGCAGGGTATGGTATCTATAATGATTATTAATATTAAAACTCTATGATGTCCCACTGCAGGGCAAATGCCTCCCTACTCTCATAACACGTCTCTCTGTCTATAGCTGCTAAGGACCAGTTCTTGCTGAAGGAGTCAAAATCATTCCACCATCTCCATCTGGGCCTGCTATCTTGTATTGTATTTATGGAATTTTGTTCTGAAATAAAGAGATTATAATTTTTTTTATTAAGGTCTTATTTTGCCAGTTATGTTTGAGTTCCATGGTACCCGGCACAGAACAGATAAAAGAGGTTTTATGTGTTCTGTGGTACCCGGGCAGAAATCCAGACTTAGTCCCGTATTACAGAACGTCACTCAATACTCAAGCATTACTTGAAACTAGTTTCAACCAATCAAATGGCTTGAATCTAGTTCTAAGTAATGCTTGAGTATTGAGTGACGTTCTGTAATACGGGCCTTATAGTCCGGCTGTCGAAAGCCTGTCAGTTCGACAATAATCCTAGTAGATAATATAGATCAAATTCACAAAAGACGCATTCGTTTTTATCAGCTCAGCGGCCGAACTTTAATTCGAAAAAAAAAAACACTATTGGTGCCCAAGATACAGGCTTGCCTAGTTTGGGGCCAATGTAAAATCTCTGTAATCTTTTGACCAATAAAGTTTTTTATTATTTATTACTTTTTTTGGTTCTAAAACCAAAATTTTAAAAAGTTATGCGAAAAAAAAATATATACAACGTGTAGGTAACGTTAAATGCGCAAAACCTCATTCATACACCCCAATTAGAACATTGAGTAAGCATAATACAATGAACAAAACTTTTTTTTTAAAGCTATTTTTATTAATAAAATCGTGTTGATCCTAGCATTAGTTTATGCATTCAAAATTGAGTCTTATTGCCTTAAAATAAGACTTAATTTTCTATGGCTCAATCGGCAGACGGTATGGCAAAATACATCATTACTGAAAAAAAAAACCTATATTCAAAATTACTGAAATCGATTCAGTAGTCAATTATGAACGAACTATTTTCAGGTTTTGCGAATTTAACGTTACACGTTGTATACGCGTCAACTTGTGAACCCCTCCGTTTTTTGAAGTGAAACTTCTTTACGCACGCTTGACTTGGGGAGTAAGCTGGCGAACGCGTGACGTAAGCGTTACGAAAAGTGTGATCGGGCAAGGCGAACGGAAGTTAAGTGGGGGATATAAGCAAGAGACAGCAGTGCGCGCGCACATTTTCTTTCTCTCTTCCTCTCATAGCCAAATACGTTCCGTATATCTAAGCACACTGCAGGCTTATTGTCTGTATCACAGTGTAGGAGCAAGAGAGAGCAGTGCGCGCGCACATTTTCTTTCTCTCTTTCTCTTATAGCTAGTAAATGAAATATACATACAGATGGAGCGAAGTTTCACTTCAGTCGTGTGGTCATAAGCACACTCGTTTTTTTTCGTTTTTCCTCGTGAGAGTCACGATTTTTCCTTCACCATTTTGAGAGCAGTGGTGATGGAATTAATTACACAAAGTAAAGCGCCTGTCTGGTTCGAACCTACGACCTACAACTCGTAAGGCGAGGCTGTTACCAATGAATGGGCTTCTTATCACTGCTCTGCAGGGTAATTGCATAACACACTATCAGTAATTCAGTAGCAATGGGTTTCATTTTGACAGTTCAACAACATTCATTGCGTTATATGCGTTGTTGAGCAGACACATATTTCGAACATATGAAGCAATGGATTAGAAATATGCTTCAAAATGATTCAAATTGAGAGTAATAGATAGTGTATTACGCAATTAAGGTGCTGCTTCTGTTAGGACGCGAGCTAATTAGGTGAGTTCCGCAAGCAAATCCCAAAAAGTTTTAAGAATCAAGAATTAAAGCATGACAATGAAGCAATTTGATCCTTCAATAGTCACTTACCAATGATGATTTGACAAAAAAAAAATGTATACTATAGCAACTATACCTAGTTGATTTGCTTACGGCTAAAATACCCATATTGGACTTAATGAGGTTTAGACACGATCCATTTTACTTTAGCAATCTAGTTGGGGCTACTTGCACGGATTTAGACTTAAGGCTGAGGCTACAGCAGGCAGCGATTTGCGATGTGACTGGAAGAGCGAAACGAGAAAAACATGGTATGGCTACATTATAAGCGAAATTCCGGCATATATTCGCTTCAATTTCGCTGATATGTTGATGTAGCCGATGCCGTGATTTACAGTAATGTTGTTCCTATCGCATAAAGAAATCAAAGATCGCTAGTAATATTTGATGTACAGACGCCAGCAGGTCAACCTACCCCAATCTGTCAAATTTCTTTGATAGATTTTCAACTTTAGCACAAAGGAATAAGGTTCATATTCAATTGGGAAAATCTGACAGATTGGGGTAGCTTGATGTGCTGGCCTCTGTACGGTGTAGCCATATACAGAGTTATTTGTAAAACACCAGCAACCTCTTAAGAGGTCATTGTACTCATCATTATGAACAACTTTTACTATGGGACCAAACCTGAAATCGCGAAAAAAAATCGTCTATTTCCTACATTTATGTTTTGTGTAACTCGTCAAAATGTAGGGAACAGCTGATTTTTTTTTCGCGATTTCAGGTTTTGGTCCCATAGTAAAAGTTGTTCATAATGATGAGTACAATGACCTCTTAAGGTGCCCCTTTTCGATATTTTTTCTATACAAATTTCGGGAGAATATCACTCCACTGTTTGACATTGTGCATCCAAAGTTAAACATGATACCTATCGTTTATACTTAGTATTAACTGTGTCTGTACGGAAACCGAATAGTAAAATAAAAATCAATTAAAAAGTTATGAGCCAACAATGATTCGTTTTCTTGCTATTTTTAACGTAACTTTGGGTGGAAATAAGTAATTAAAGAACCGTAAAATCTTCAAAATCAAGTACCGACAAAGCTCAGTTATCGAAGAGATCAATAAACTTTATTTATAATTGATTTATGCAGTGGTTTTTTCATAAAACTCGATCTTCCAAAGCAATTTTCGAATTGTTTTACGCGCCTTTCAATTCGGAACGGTGTTTCTGTGCGTGAGAACTAGACGTTATTCGTGTAGACTAGCGTCTAACTACTCATCACTGATACTAGCGCTGTCAGTACTCTTAAGAGGTTGCTGGTGTTTTACAAATAACCCTGTATACGTGAGCATTCATTTACTAGTTTTAATCGCTCATGTGTCGCAGGTCGCGTCGCGGCCTAATGTAGCCTCAGCCTAAGCGTGCGGCCCGCAAGTCACTGGACCCGCGAGTTTTTTTTTTAATCTGTCTTTGTAACTCGCACAATCTACATTTTCATTGCTAAGTTGTCCTGAGGAAAGTTTTGAGTATGATACGAATAGGGGAAGATCAAAGAAACGATGGATGGACTGTGTGAATGACGATATGGTTAGAAAGAGGTGACTATCGAGAAGACTACTAATACAAGGTCAAATTAAATTAGCTAGCGAAACACTGCAGATGTGGTGGGTGTCGATATCTAAACAAGATATAGTAAAATATACAGACTGAAATTTTAATCACCGTTTTTCTCTTAAGGGGTCATTGTACTCATCATTATGAACAACTTGTAGGCTTGTGGGCCAAACTTGAAATCGAGAAAAAAAAATCAGCTGTTCCCTGCATTTTGACGAGTTATGCGAACATAAATGTAGGGAACCGCTGATTTTTGTCTGAGAAGTTTATAAAAAAAAAACAGATTTTGTAAACTGATATTTTCAAGTGACTACATTAAGTGCGGTCGATGAACCCACAAAAAGAAAACCATCAAATTAGGTAGGTATTTAATTTTTTGTTTTATCATATCGCGAAGTTTCGGTACCGAACTAATTTATTTGACCCCGTAGAGAAATATGGGAAAAAAGACGTTGCATCGACCCCAAATAAATTGGGATAAGGGCAAGAGAATGATGAAACTGCGTCGTCATCTTTTAACACATTAATCTACGAAAGATTTGATTTGACAGCTTTCTGAGTTTGATTCAAATGACGGGGTAGTGTTTTTGGTGTTTTCCATCAGAAATTAATAACAGGCCGGAGTTTGGACTTGCCCGGATAATAGAAATAGGTTTGCCCCGTTTACTGGCACTAATTAAAAAAATCCGTAACGACATAGCGGACATACTTCCTAGCATAATTTCAAGGAACTACGTAATAGCGCCATCTATATTTTATCTAAATAAAACTCTGCATTGTCATCGAAACGATGGGAGACATCTTCACATTCAACCTTTAACTGAAGATCGGCTAGATGGCGCTACAGTCACGCCACTTATTTAAGATTTTAGTCATGTCATGTCATACAAAAACCAAGAAGTAAGATAAAAGTGGAGGCAACACTCTGAACACCTAAGTGAAACCGACTGTGGGCTGTCGCTCTCTTTCTGAATACATACTTATGACAAAGAAAACATATATCACTATCTCGTTCTTAAGTGCGTATTTAGAAAGAGAGCGTCAGCCCACAGTCCTAGTCGGTTTCTTCATTTAGGTATATAAAGTGTTTTTTTTATTTATTTATATTTATCTACAAGCTTCTTTACAAAAATCCTGCAACAGCATCGTGAGAACCCAACTTATTACAGATGACATGTTCATAAGATATATTTCCAGCTAGTTAAAATATCATTGTTTTCGTACAATAAATTAACACTACACATAGAATTAATATAACGGTTTACGGTATAACGAAGAACGCCCCCTGCGTTCTTCGTGGGTGATACTACATACATTTTGACAGCGAAGTAAAGAAAGAGTTGCCATCTAAATGTTGGCCCAAGTACTATTTACTGTCTACCAGCCGATCGATTCTGCAAAAATCTCACCGTGATAACTTAGGTGAAGTGAGCGTGAAGTGAGCTATCAATAGGGGCAATCCCTAACATAAGGTGGAATGCCAGCTCACTTCACCTTAGTTTTCACGGTGAGATTTTACAGAATAGCACTGCAGGTACGTTAAATTATCAACAGATGACGCTATATATATCATCATCGAATTTTTTTATTTAAAGACAACACATTCATAAAAAGTACTACTAATAATAAACCATTTATTTAAGAAAAGGACAGAAGATAAATAATAGTTTAGACCTGTCAAATTAGTCAGCTCCTAACGTAAATTGACGTATTATTTTTAGTACCCAATTTTTTAATATAGTCTAAACTTGTCTATGGATTATCAAAGTTTTGTTCAAAGAGAATGTAATCAGTAGCGTGGTTTTGTTTTTTATTTTCTTACACCACCACCAGCGCCTCTGGATTTACATTATTAAACTAGTAGATTTAAAATACTACAAAATTGTAAAGCTGATAAAGTAAAAAACACTTGTAATATCATTGTTTAAAAAACGTGTGCAGTGCGCTTTCTCCGCTAAGTTCGTTGAGTTGATTTATTTCCTCCGGCTTAGCGTCGAGGTTTTGAGACAGGACTCTTGAATACGTTGAGGCAAGACTTGCCTAATTTACATTGTGAGACAGGACTTTTTTTCTGTGGATATTTGTGTTGTGTGGTGTGAAATCATGTCACAGAAACTTTGCTGCGTGCCTGGTTGTGTACAAAGTGGAGGTACTTGTTTTTACATCAAAACATTTGGAATAATATTTTGGGCGGTGTAGAACCTATAATCAAATCAACCGAATTTGAATTACAATTAATTTGCATTGTATCACGACACTGGGTTGCCGGTGCCTGATCTGCTAACTCGAATAATAATTCAAATCCACAAACTTTTCCAGATTCGCATCCGGTCCTACATCTCTTTCCCAACCCCAACAAGTACCCAGATCGGTTTAGATCATGGGTAATGGCTGTTGGAGGAGATATATTGGGCCTGCAAAATCTGTACATCTATGCCAATCGCAGAGTTTGTCATCGACATTTTGAAAGTAATGATCATTGTCGGTACAACAAATTGAGCCAACTAGCTATACCAAGAAAGCATCTACGGGGTGAGTTAGACACTTTGCTAATAACTGTAATCATTGCTTTTTATTTTCTAAAACATGATAAGTAATCAACATGCAATAAGTACATTCAATTATCAAGTTATGCTACTAGTTATTAACTGTATGGTTTTATATAAATTCTAGTTTCTTTTAGAGTTAATCTTTGAAACTTTGAAAGACTGGATAGTTATCAAATATTTTAAAACTTATCTTCATTTATAATAAAGAGAGTAACATGACTTGTCATTTTATTTTAGATTTGCACAAGATACCTCAGTTTACTATTGGAGACCGGAGACACCTCAGTGCTGTTGAGAATAAACCTTCAACATCTAAAGGTATTTATTGAAATTTTTTATTATTTTATACAAATAATTCTCATAAGCATTATTAGCTATTTCTTGTAATCATACTCACATATTCTGAATTATAATTTTTGTGGCAATGATTTTATAAATATTTCATGAATAACATTTAGCTAGACATGCTTAAAGACATGTCTAATCTAATAATTTTTTTTCATTCTAATCTCTAATCCAACAAACGATCTGTTTGCGGACGAATGGGTGAAGATTTTGTCGACATGTCAGAAGTAATGTGAGAGGGATGTATGAAAGTGTTGTTAACTTCTTACTTGATGATTTTATATTTGAATCTTTTATGTATAGTATATGCAAACTGTGTCTTTAATTTCTGTAATTGGTTTTAAACCATTTTAATTAAAGAAATAAATGTCATATTACTTGGTTTTTATGACAAATTATTATTTGTAGAGACAAATTTATGTTGAAATGCAAAGATATGGGTATTGTTATTTTTTATTTTGGGTCGCCTTTGTACCTTTTTGTGTGCGAAAAGATTAAATAAATAAATAAATAATTTAGAAATGATAAGTGCCTAATTAGACATAGGTAGTAAGAATTTAATCAACAAGCTTTTGCAGTCTCGGCAAGTACTTTGACCTCAAAGTTACCACTGATATCCTTTTTCATAAGTAATTTATTATTAATTAAATTGTTTATTGAACCAAAAATTTTTGCACAATCAAACTATACTTACAAACAACTTTTATGCAACAAGAGAAAAATACCTATCATGATAGTAACAATAGTCGGTAGTATTTGTATTGAATTCTGGTACCCAAGGAAAGATTTAACTTGTGTTATGGGTACCAGGATCCTCACTCTACTTATACACAGCAGAAGTTACATCAGAAGGCCAGAAGTTACACAAGTGAATAATTTGAATATTTAGCATTGAATTGATAGCAAACAAACAAACAGTGGTAATGAAGTAATCAAAAAATGTACTGTGACATAGTTCTATGGTGTACACTACACCTATTAGCTTTTACCTGTATACCTACATATTAATTAATTCTTGCATGGCATTTTTCAGATACCATTGAACTTTTTGGCCCAGAATTTAATATGAGTCATCATCTCTTTCAAGAAAGTGTGCCCTCAATTACAGAAAATATTGGAAACAAAAAAAATGTGGCACAGTCAGTGCTTCAGGCAAATGTTGCTAGTGTTACAAGTGAGTTCACATACCTAAATACTATGGTTGAGACTGTCAAGCTTCCAACATCATCAAATTGCTACTAGTTAAAATCTCAAATGTAAACATAAATAAAGAACTGAAACACTTATCACTCTATTGTGAAAAGTACCTATAGACAGTTAATCTAATATATAAAATTCTCGTGTCACAGTGTTAGTTACCATACTCCTCCGAAACGGCTTGACCGATTTTTATAAAATTTTGTGTGCATATTCAGTAGGTCTGAGAATCGGCTACTATCTATTTTTTTTTTTTTTTGCAAAACGACGTTTGCGGGGTCAGCTAGTATTAATATAATAAATTGATAAAGTCATTGTGTAATTTAATATTTTTCTAAAATAACCCAAACAGTCTTTTAGAATTATTGCGATTTGGTAGTTTGGGTGCTCAAATTTTAGGTTATTGCTCATCATCTTTAAATACCTCTCTTACTGCCAACCTATTACTACTGAATGTTTGACAAGTCAAGTGAATAATGCTTACATGTTTCTCCTTACAGAGGCTACTACCATGGACATTAAATACAACATTGTTATATCAGATGTACAGATGCCTACACAAAAGCCTTCAAGCACTACCGATCCAGTAGAACAAATGATAACAGGTAATTATTCAAACACATAAATGTACTATTGCTTTTTCTATTCTAAGGTTTATATGCACACTTGGAGATTGTAGTTTGGCTGTATTAACTAGGATGCTGTAGATAGTGAATTACTTCTTTTTTTATATCATTTTATTTATATATACTTTATTGTACACCACAAAAATACAACGGGTAAAGATACATCAAACACTACAAAATATACAATGGGCGGCCTTATCGCTTTCTGCGATCTCTTCCAGGCAACCTTAGGATGGACAGTGATTTCATAATTTTCACTCATTTTTAAATTTATGATAGCTTACATACCAGGTTATTCAAAATCTTACCTGTTAAATTTCCCCAATTGATTTAAAACTTTAATGTGTTGGATATTAAATTTAAAAACAATAAATTCTTTTTGTCGTAATCCTAGGTGCTGCTGGCTGAGTGTATCTACATGATCAAAAATTCATAAGTACCTACCTTATTTATTTTTTCAGATCCGGTTGTGGTTGAACATAAATCAACTCAAAATCCCTCAGTTGGGGTTAATTCTTCCCGAAAAAAAGTAGATTTATTATTATCAGGTACTTACTTACTCTTCAAATTTATTTTATCATCGCTTGCAATGTAGTACAAATCTATGTACATATAGACTCAAACATGCTATTTTTGAAGTAGGTATATTATCTCTAATTGTGAAACTCAAATGATTCCTACAAAACTACAATACTAGAGTATTGGTCAAGTAAACAAATAAAATTATTCTTAATGTTAAGAGCTATTATACTCTTGCTAAAATGTTGATTTGTTTTTTAAAGCTCAATCTATGAAAAGACTACGAAAAAAAGTACCTGTATCAAAAAAGGAAGAAATTTTATACAAAAAATTAAGAAACATGCAAATAAAATTAAGCAGGTGGCGCAATAAATGTAAGAAGTATGCAGCATCGGTTAAAATGTCCAGCAATTTGATGACCAACCAGTCGTTTCTGAAAACTATCGAAAATATGTCAAGTGCAGGTAGGATATTAACGTTACTGCAATTTCGGGAGCAACAGAAAAAAACCAAGGGGTGCAGGTTCACTCTCCAAGAAAAAATAACATCTTTGTGTATATACAAAAAAAGCCCGAATGCTTATAGATTACTTAGGAAAATCCTTCTTCTCCCAGCACCAAAAACTTTAGAAACATTAGTAAGAAAAGTGGTAATCACACCAGGAATAAATGAAAAAGTTTTTCATCAATTAAAAAATAAATCTAACACAATGAAGAAGGAAGATACATACTGTGTCTTGTTATTTGATGAGGTTTCTTTACAAGCCAATGTAAATTATAATTCAAAAGAAACTCAAGACAAAGTATATGGTGTTGTTGTAGATGAAAATATAACACAGTTTGCCAACCATGCTACTGTATTCATGATTAGGGGGTTAATAAAAAATTACAAGCAACCTATTGCTTATACGTTTTGCAATGGAGCCACCGAAGCAACTGTTTTAAAATATTATATAACAGAAATTATTAGTAAATTGCAAGAAGCTGGCTTCCAAGTCATTGCCACAGTGTGTGACCAAGGCGCCAATAACCAAAAAGCTATAAAAAGCCTTATTGAAGAGAAACATCAAAAATTGTTGGTGGCTGGGGCTGAATTGAAAAGGAACACTTTTGATGTTAATGGAAGCGAAATAATACCACTATATGATCCCCCTCACCTGTTGAAGGGGATCAGGAATAATTTGTTAAACAAACATTTGAAATATGTCAATGAAGACAAGAAAATATGTGTGGCCAAATGGGATCATCTTCGGATGTTATATGCAGAAAACCCGGCTTACAAAGGGATTAAATTATTACCGAAATTGACTGACCAACATATAATTCCCGAGAAGATGGGGAAAATGAGGGTGAAATTCGCGACTCAAGTCTTTAGCCAAACTGTTTCATCAAATATGGGCTACCTGGCAGGTATATTCTGTTTATTATTACATTAGTTACTGAAAATATATTTGAATACATATTTATAAATCTAATGGAGTCATGGACTTTTTCGCTCGTAGTTTCCCTTATGTTATAATAAAGCACAAATAAGTTACTAGCACTGCAGACATAAAAAAGCAACATTCAGTGTTGTGTTTAGTATAATATTGTTTTTTTTTATGTCCAACAGAAAAGAGTTCTTCTTGTTCTAACGACAGATATACATTCCTTATCTAATAGTGTTCTTTTTATTTCAGATAAAGGCATTCTGCCCACCGAATGTAAAGATACAGCAGATTTATTACTACTGTTTGACAAAATATTTGACAGCATGAACGGGAGTTACGTAAAAAAGACCAAGCATGGAAAACCATACTTGAAACAATTAACGCCAAATTCAGCCCATCTTAAGTTATGGCATGAAGCCAAAAAAATAATAAAATCGATGAGATTTGTGACCAGTGATGGTAAATCCATAAATACACCGTCACTGACAAATTTTTTATGGACTATTGAAGGTTTCGAATATTTAATAAAAAAATTATCGCAAGAACATGCCATAACTTCTATTTGGACTCGACATTTAAACCAGGATCCGCTAGAAAACTTTTTTGCATCTATTAGAAGTCATGGCTGCAGGAACAATAACCTAAATCCTGGCGCATTCCAATCGTCATTTACTGCGCTCATGATAAATAATTTAAAAAGCATTCATGCAGTTGGTTCAAACTGCGAAGAGGATTTTTGTGAATTTTTACAGGGCTATATACCTAGTGAAAAAACCGACCAACCAGACCAGGAATGAAATATGTAACACCTCTTAATAAACCCATCCCCTATTGTGGAAAAAAAAGACGATGTAAAGGGGATGGCGTCATTAACATATGTAAGCGGATTTAGCGTGGTTGGTTGTGTTAACCAAATGAAAGTTTTATTTATATAATTTCACAAATTCAGGACATATGCCATACAATTATACAAGATAATTTCTCATCAGTAAATTTAAAAGGACATATAAAAACTATTTTATATTTAAATATTGATACAAAGTGAAGAACCACTTGTGAAGAACACAAAATCTTATACAGTGAAATTTTTTATACGATCATATTGCAAATTTGCAATGATGTAAATAAAGTTTTATGTGGAAAAAGAAAAAAAAGACAATGATAATGTTCTTCAAAGTATGGCTGCAATATACTACAATAAATCTTACAAAAAATAAAAAGAAATGAAAGTATCAATATTGTTTTATTTCACATTTATTTATATTAATGTAATTCAAATAATGGCCCCGATTCTGTTGTTCACAAACTAAATTAAATTTAAGTTCAGTGCATCTTTTTCTTTCTATTTCATTATGAAAAGGACAGAAGATAAATATTAGTTTAGTTCTGGTCAAATTAGACAATCCATAGACAAGTTTAGACGTGATTAAAAAAATGGCTACTAAAAATACGTCAATTTACGTCAGGCGCTGACTAAGTGACAGGACTAAACTAATATTTATCTTCTGTCCTTTTCTTAATGAAATAGAAAGAAAAAGATACACTGAACTTAAAAGTTTAGTCTGTGAACAACAGAATCGGGGCCAATATCTAAATATTTTGTAACAAATTTTGAATCGGTATAATTTTATTACCTCTGATAAAAGAATATTTAGATAACAATAGAGATGGATCTAGGTCGCGCGAATAAAATACTGCAGTGCGATTCTGTAACCATCTCACCGTGAAAACTTAGGTGAAGTGAGCGTGGAGTGAGCTGTCAGTGTCATCCTGATGCTATGGATTGATACTCCTGACAGCTCACTCTAACCTCACTTCACCTAACTTTTCACGGTGAGATTTTTACAGAATCGATCGGCTGACACGGATGTAGTTTAGTATTTTCATCGCAGAGGGCGCTTTTTATTCTGTTATCGTCAAAATCTCGCCAGATGGCCCTCTATATCAGTAGGTATTTATATAGTACTCTTTGATTATAATTTTGCGGCCACATTTTTTTTCATTGACGATATCTATGGGACTAGTACTAATGCTGTCATGAAAATGACTGCAGCGGGGTTTGATTTTACGGTGTCGAAAACGATCTTTAAGGGCGCCCACGAGCATCTTTTCTTTCCGCAACTAATTTGTCTCTTACATCAAGTCTACAGGTTTGTATGAAAGTGCACGCATGTAGCGACGCAACAACTGGGAGATTTTTTGTCCGCGAGTTTGGGGACAAATCAGAGACGCAACTGTCACCCGTCTATAGATTGTAATATTTGTAATGCAAGTGCGCGCACGGCGACAAAAATGTTGCTGGCCAGCCGCTCAAAATTTTACGAAAAAGTAGGGTTTTGTCGCTTCCGTGTGCGCATCGTCCTAATCTCGGCGAGGAGACTTAAAACTTGCTGGGTAACTAAGTTGCTCGTGGCCTTAGGAAAACACACCAACTCATCATTCGCCGGTATACATTGAAGCAGCTATGTAGAGAGGCCAGCACATCAAGCTACCCCAATCTGTCAAATTTTCCCAATTGAATAGGAACCTTATTCCTTTGCAGTAAAGTTGAAAATCTATCAAATAAATTTGACAGATTGGGGATGTCATTCAGGCTGGCTGGACAAATCTTCAAAATAGCTCGCATTTAACTAGGTCAATAGCGCATTTTATGTGACGGCTAAACACCCTTATTTCAGATTTTGTGACGCTACAGAATCTTAGATAATCGATCGAAAACGTGTCCAGCCATCTTGAAAAACCACTTTTCGCTGGTCTCTCAATCTCGGTAACGGAAGTGATTTTGACGACTTTTTGCATATCAACGGGCGTCACATAAATTTGTGACAGGCATCGAGCTAAAAGTTTTGTGATACGAACAGCGGTTTAGTAGAAAAATGCAAAAATCTGTGTCCAGCCATCTTGAATTTACGTATAAAACTTTTGGCTGGCACTTCTGAATCTCGATAAAGGGAGCTTTCGAATATAGTTCCTTTACTAACATTTAGTGACGCAATTTGTGACAGTAATAACGTTCGATTTATGGCGTCACATAAAAGGGTTTACGAGAAATCAGTAAAAACTTACATGTCCAAATAACCTGCATTCAAGCTGGCTGGACACATGTATCTCCGCTGCCTGATGATCTACGGCCTTCGAAATATATTCAAATTTTTGTGACGGGGACGATAATGATTTACTGAATTTGTGACGGAGAAACTTTGAGTAGTTTCAAAGATATTGATCATTTAAATTTTCCCATACAAACACTGCAGTAGGGTTACCAATATTGTAGGTTTTATGTAGGACTAAGTATATTTTAAGGTGTTTTCTTTAATGGACGAAAATCCGTGTTTTGGTGACAGTAGTTGACAGAATTATAATCATTACAACAATCAGTAATACAACTTGTTAAGTTAGTATAATCCCCAAATGTGAAAATTTCATGAAATAGTCATTCTTGGGGATTACTTTGGTCTTAGAGAGTTGTGTTGATGAATTTATAGATTATAATTCTGTAAATACATATTTGTTACGGCCGCGAATCATATTTTAATCAACGTACAACTTAATACTGCCAGCAAATTGCAAAAAACGTAAAAAAAATTGAATTTCGCGGGCTACCCTAGCGCTTTCGCCTTAAATCGATAGATGACAAAAGTGTAGAAGTGAGGAAGGGGGGGGGGGGTAATTTTTTGATGTTATTAATTATTTACGTGCAGATACCTACTCTTTTTAGTAGGTAGGTATTGGTGTTTTTCATGGTAAGTACATAGGTAGGTATTGGTGCCGATTCTCTTGTCACAAATGCGTCTAAACTAGACTACAAATCACCAAAATTTAGTTTATTCCTGTAAAATGATGATTTCCCATTCTGAAATTAACTAAAGTGACACAACTTAACTAAATTTTAGTTTGACAGCACTAAGATTGCACTGAGTTAATAGTTTAGAGAAAATAGTAATTTTGCTATTCTGAATTTGAGGTTTTTCACCAAAAATTTAGATTCTCTAACTAAATCTGACTATTTTCAATCGCGACTTAAAAGGTGTGGAATAAAATTTGTTGGCATGAGCTAAAATTCACACCAACACCTTGACTTCGGATGCAAAAACAGTACTGTTTTTTGATTTTCTTTTCTTTTGCTTATATCTAGAAAACGGTGTGTCCTATCGCAAAAATAATGAAAATTTCGATCCCCTTTTAGAAACCCGCATACCCTTAAAACTCAACACGTTGGTAATAATTTTTAATATTTTCCATACAAAAGTGAAAAATTCCATAAAAAGGAGGTCGAGGTTGCCCCACTATGCCCCTTCGGCTCAAAAAAAACACGGGGAGGGGCCCGTTGCTAAATAATAACAGCCGCACAGGTCGATCGATCAGGTTAAGCTACGCTTGCCGCGATTGGTCTGTGGATGGGTGACCAACTTTACATACCGAGACCCCTCCGTGCCTCGGAAAGCATCCTGGCTGTCATTCGTGGATCTTTGACAGCCATTACGGGTAGTCTAAAGCCCGAAAGTCTGACAACCAGTCTTACCAAGGGGTATCGTATTACCCAGTAACTGGGTTGTGGAGGTCAGATAGGCAGTCGCTCCATGTGAAACACTGGTATTCAGCTGCATCCGGTTAGACGGGAAGCCGACCTCAACATAGTTGGGAAAAGTCTAGGCAGATGATGATGATGAGGGCAAATAAATACCTAATTTTTGGCTGAATGCATAAACCGTGCGAAGCCAAACAAACAAAAAAAATATCTACTTACCACGTGGAGTCGCGATTGTCAAATTCGATTTGGTTGTGTCAAAATTATATTTAAATTTAGATATTTTAATGCAGAATAGCTCTAAGATTCTCATAGCCAAAAGTAAGTAATTTTAGTCATAGTTTAGTTCGGTGTACAAGAGAATTGACACCATTGTGTCGGGATAACTAATGCTCGAAGGTATTTAAATGAAAAAGTATATATCGGCATAATTATATAAAATAAGTATCGGCATCACTTTTAAACGTCGGACATAATAAAAATAAAAAAAAAACCAGATGGAATCGACACTTTCTATCTCAATACCATTGAGACTTTATTTATGTAAAAATTATGGTCACCTCACAATATTAATGGATGTTTGTATGGGAAAACTTAAATGATCAATATCTTTGAAACTACTCAAAGTTTCTCCGTCACAAATTCAGTAAATCATTATCGTCCCCGTCACAAAAATTTGAATATATTTCGAAGGCCGTAGATCATCAGGCAGCGGAGATACATGTGTCCAGCCAGCTTGAACGCAGGTTATTTGGACATGTAAGTTTTTACTGATTTCTCGTAAACCCTTACATGTGACGCCATAAATCGAACGTTATTACTGTCACAAATTGCGTCACTAAATGTTAGTAAAGGAACCATATTCGAAAACGCTCCCGTTATTGAGATTCAGAAGTGCCAGCCAAAAGTTTTATACGTAAATTCAAGATGGCTGGACACAGATTTTTGCATTTTTCTACTAAACCGCTGTTAGTATCACAAAACTTTTAGCTCGATGCCTGTCACAAATTTATGTGACGCCCGTTGATATGCAAAAAGTCGTCAAAATCACTTCCGTTACCGAGATTGAGAGACCAGCGAAAAGTGGTTTTTCAAGATGGCTGGACACGTTTTCGATCGATTATCAAAGATTCTGTAGCGTCACAAATTCTGAAATAAGGGTGTTTAGCCGTCACATAAAATGCGCTATTGACCTAGTTAAATGCGAGCTATTTTGAAGATTTGTCCAGCCAGCCTGAATGACATCAGATTGGGGTAGCTTGATGTGCTGGCCTCTGTACCAGCCACCCCACTTCTAGGCGGGGCTGGGAAGCGGTACCAAAAGCACAGGTTCTTGCTATCCACCTAGCATTCAGTAAGGTTCAATTCATACTAGCGTAAAGTCGAAGCGTCAATCAGCGTTGGTCGCGCTCTGACGTGCGAATTCCGTCGAATGCGCGCGTCTTCTATCTCAGAAGACATATGTGCCTTACTTTGTGGAGTTATGGATGAATTTGCCATGTTACGTTTCATATTAACGCTTCGACTCTGCGCTAGTTTGATTCGGCCTTAACCTACCACACCCTTTTGGGCACTGTTCCTGTTGACAGCGATGCGGGCGAATTTTTTGATGCCCTATGATTCTTTTGCTTATTTTTTCACATAGGTACAGACGCCAGCAGGTCAACCTACACCAATCTGTCAAATTTCTTTGATAGATTTTCAACTTTAGTACAAAGGAATAAGGTTCATATTCAATTGGGAAAATCTGACAGATTGGGGTAGCTTGATGTGCTGGCCTCTGTACATATTGGCCCCGATTCTGTTGTTCACGAACTAAACTAAATTTAAGTTCTGTGCTCTCTGTGAAAAGGACAGAAGATAAATATTAGTTTAGTCCTGTCAAATTAGATAATCCATAGACAAGTTTAGACGTGATTAAAAAATTGGCTACTAAAAATACGTCAAATTACGTCAGGCGCTGACTAATTTGACAATAGCCCCGATTCTGTTATTCACAAACTAAACTTAATTTAAGTTCAGTGCATCTTTTTCTTTCTATTTCATTATGAAAAGGACAGAAGATAAATATTAGTTAAGTCCTGTCAAATTAGTCAGCGCCTGACGTAAATTAACGTATTTTTAGTAGCCAATTTTTTAATCACGTCTAAACTTGTCTATGGATTATCTAATTTGACAGGACTAAACTAACATTTATCTTCTGTCCTTTTCTTAATGAAATAGAAAGAAAAAGATGCACTGAACTTAAATTTAGTTTAATTTGTGAGCAACAGAATCGGGGCCAATGTCTAATCTAGAGTATTCCTTCGATATCAATGAACGATGTTCAATTTGACACGGAAGCATATCGAATGGTTGCGAACAACAATATCCTTCAAAATTAGTCGTGATTGGATAGTGTTCAGCTGCAGCTTCTAGGAACCCGTCGCTTTAGCCTTTATTTTTTGTGGTTGGGAAATTATCAAGTAACTTCTGCCGCTCTGGGCGGAAGCGGGAGGGCGTGTCAGACTTCTACTGACTAAAACCCACCCGTGTTCCTTCAGTTGCCTGTGCCAGGGGCCATGGTATCTCTTTAGCTCTTTAGCGTTGCTTTAGCCTTGCAGTAAGATTTGAAAGGGGGTAAATTAAGGTAACAAAAGTAAGAAAAGAAATGACGTGATTCACCAACCGCCAGTTTATTAATATTATCATACAATATAACAAATAAAATCGTTTTAAAAACCTGTGCAGGTGTTATTAGCTAATACATAGGAAATCATATTCTTTTATTTTTATAATATAATTAAATATAACGCGTATTTTCTTTAATGAGAACAAAAAAAATACAGATGTCTTGGTTGGTTTTTAAAATATTAGATCGCATTCGAAATTAGTCGCGATTGCGTTTCTGCGATTAATCGCGCGACCGCCAACAAAATACTGTAATGTTCTAATGATTGCCATGGACTGTTTGGCGGTCTTTTGCGACTAATTACACGCTAGCAATTAAGTTCATAATATACGTTAACGAAGTTCCGAATGCGATCTAGGTTGTCGAGAATGTGTGCCGTGTCTTATAGCAATACTTTAGGTGTAAGCCAGTGGTTTTTGTTGTGACAAAATTATTTTAAATCAGTCTTAATTATTTGCTGTATAGCCAACTTGTCTCGAGCAAGCGTTATGATCAATAAACGTGCTTTCTCTGTATGAGAAGCGATCATTTCCCAGTATTGGGATATTAATAGGCTGGTAGTATTATATGGAAATATTGGGATATAAATATGTGAATGCAAACAATTTAAGATCTATTCAAATTCATACTTCCAATTGATGTTAATTCCGTTTAAGCAAATATCAACTTTATACCATTGTAAATAAAGTTGAATTCAGAGTGAATATTACTATAGGAAAAGTTATAAAAATGTTTGAAGTTGCTTAATAATTAAAGTTATTTTTCCAAAAACTCATATTTTTTGTATGTTTGCCAACCAAAACTCGAACGCAGATTAGACAAATATCTCACATAGCTTCTTTGCTTGGATTTTATTTTAATTAATACTTTTCTTATAAAAACTCATTTAGTAGCCATTGTGTCGAGGTTCTACATTTAACCGACTTCAAAAAAGGAAGAGGTTACGTGTTTTATGAGTATTTTTTTAAGTACAGAACCCTCCATTCGTCTTTTCTCATTTATTCGATAACTTGACATTTTATTTTAGAGAAATTAACAATTTCTTTTTTTTTGTATTATTTTTCTAACCGGTCATGGCAAGACTCGCTCCCTGTGGGTTATCCCGCGTACATTTTCATAAAAAGTAAATATATGTACAGATGCCAGCATATTAAGCTACCCGAAACTGTAAAATTTTCCCAATCAACTTTGAACCTGGTGATTTAGCGATAAAGTCGAAAATCTATTAAAGAAATTTGACAGAACAGCGCTTTAATTCTCATCCGAAGCAGTGTTTCAGTAATGTTTATTCATCTTGGTGTAACCAATGATATTATAAGTAAGAATATATGCAGAATAGGGCGCAAGTAGTCCTACTTCCTACTAATATTATAAATGCGAAAGTTTGTGAGGATGGATGGATGGATGTTTGTTACTCTTTCACGCAAAAACTGCTGAACGGATTTTGATGAAATTTTACAGTAATATAGTTTATACATCAGAATAGCACATAGGATACTTTGTGTCTCGATATTACCACGGGATCAAAACTTACGCGGGTGAAACTGCGGGGCGCAGCTAGTAAGTCATAACTTGGCTAATTATCCTAGTTACACATTAGTCTGTTAGACAAGGTTATTAAGTTCGGTAACAATAGAAAAAGAGAAAAATGAACTCATATCGTCTTGTCTCTTTCGCTTCCGATAATTACGACGGTCCTCCTTCCATGTATGATCTAATTGTCATTGTGCCGTTTTTGAAGACCGCATGTTCGCTAAAGTCTATTCAAATTGTTTGTTTCCAATAGTTGTTTACATTTTTGGAAACTATTTCGCTAACGAAGGGTAGGTAAACCTATCTACGTCATTTTAATTATAATATCATTGGGTCTAACTATGGTTAAACCACTGGCAAAACGCCTCGAGACCAACAGTTCTTTTAAAACTCATTCAGCAACAGACAACAGATAATATAATTTATATTGCAAACTGTCAGTCTTCTAGTAAATATGGTGGTATACTGTCAAGTTTTTACGGTACTGAATCAATAAAAAAAAAAAACGGTCAAGTACGAGTCGGACTCGTGCACCGAGGGTTTCGTTCAAATTTTTAGATAAGTATGTAAATAGTTTATAATTTTTTTTTTTTTTTGTAATGTAACTCCTAATTTACGGTTTTCGAATATTTTCCCTTGCTTGTGCTACATCACGTTGCTTCTTGCCAAATTTCATGATTCTAGGTCAACGGGAAGTAACCTATAGGTTTTGATTCCGGAACATAAACGCCCGTATCTTTTGATTGCGTCGATTTTGAAGTTTGATTTTTTCACTGCTTCAAGGGATTGCAGACCTGAGTATTTGATATTAATTTCAACTTGATAACTCCACGCGCTCCTGAGAAAAAGGGTCTTGACCGACGGACAATGAAGTGATCTTATAAGGGGGTTCCGTTTTTTTTTTGAGGTACGGAAGCCTAAAAAGATGTAGAAGGAAAAAAGATGTAGATAGGTGCAGGTGGCACGTCAAAACTTGGCTAATTAGCCTAGTTACATAGTCCCTGGACTGCTAGGCAAGCCAATTAAGTTCGGTAAAAATAGAAAAGTAATCGCCTCAGCGACAATCGAGTTCATGGGGACACATTGAAGATTAGAAAGAGACACCACTAACATGAAACGCTATCAGATTTCGTAAATCGCATACAAATGTTTTGATGTAGTACGGGCGCGTTGAAATACGATAAAAATAATATCACCGGACCGCCCGTCGACCGCACGACAACGTTATTCCTCTTTCATTTTCAACCTATATATTTCACATTTCGTAGACCCGTTTTAGCCTCAGAATGTTTTGCGTATTAAACTACGTTAACTTTACTATCGAATAAAAATAAAACGAAAGTTGTAGCTTTAAAAACAAAATTACAGTGATTTAAAATGTTCGTGGTAACTTTCGGCCGTGCGGTCATTTTGTTTGTTTACGTTTCGTTCGCGGTCACTTTGAAGCACTGGACATGTCAGTGGACAGGTATAAGTGATGGAGCGGACGTTCTACAAATTCATCGAACTTTTTGAAGTGAAAACTTCTTCATTCATCGCAGTTTCTGGCTATCCATTTGGGAAAAAGGCGTGAGTGTCTTACTATAGGGCGATCGCTTAACTGAGACGTTGCCTGAGGTAGGTGCGCGGTGCGGGAGGGGTGATAGTTGTCACAAGTTGACGAATCACTGAGCTCTCGCATCACGTCACCACACCCCTCCCGCACCGCGCTGCTAATATTATAAAGGCGAAAGTTTGTGAGTGTGTATTTATATGTTTTTTACTTCTTCACGCAAAAACTACTGAACGGATTTGGATGAAATTTGGCACACAGATAGTTTATAACCAGGATTAACACATAGGATACTTTTCATCCCGATATTCCCACGGTATCGACACTTATGCGGGTGAAACCGCGGGGCGCAGCTTGTAAAACTATAAATGTGAAAGTTTGTATGGTTTTTCAATCACGTAAATACGGCTGAATGGATTTGGCTGAAATTTTGAACCAGAATTAACGTATAGGATACTTTTTATCCGCGTAGTACGTTCCCGTGGGATAATTACAGATTGCACGCGGGCAAAGCTGCGAACAAAAGCTAGTATTTTTATAATTGAGCACTGAAATATGACAGTATACCACCATAATACAAGGTCAAATTAGATTAACTAGCAAAACTTCACAGACACAGTTATCGATATCTAAACTAGTGTTGATTGATTGAAATGGTGAGTTTAATAAAATCATTATTTTATTTTTCATTTTATTATCATGAGATATCTGTAAGACATTTGTGAAGTTTCACTAGCTAATTTAATTTGAGCTTCTATGTATAAGTAAAGGCACACATCGAACGCAGCCGTACGACACGGCACACAGTTGCGACAGACGCGCGATTAATAGTCGTCGATGTCGTACAGGTTGTCGATTTCTTCGTCGTCGAGCTGCATCGATTGGAAGTCCACCTTGTAACGAAGAAGACCTGAGAACAAGGGTGATAGATATTAGAAATTATGTACGTAAACGAGAAGAGGCGTGTATCCCAACATTTCTAACAGTGGGAACATCATAGGCTGATTATGCTTATACAAGCTGAAATTTTAATGGTTGTTTTCCCGAAGCGAAATGATTTTGTCTTGATAGTACAAGCGATTTATAAAAAAAATAAAATTAAATATTAAAAAATGGCAGATTTACAATTGTGAAAAACAAAACTCGAACGCGATCTTGAACCAATAGTACCTATAGCTACACTAATAGTACAGCTGATACGATACTACGTACTCCTTTGTTAACGAAACACAATAGGCATATATACCTACTTAACCACTCACGCACGTGTCTCTGGAAATACCAGGGGTTTTTCCAGGGTTACTTAAAGATGGTAGGTAGCGGGCGGGCGCACGTGAGTCACTATTGATTCTCACGCTTTCGAGTTGAGATCATATTTTTATAATTATTTGAAAACAAAAACAATTTTATTTTTTAAATTTAACTCCATGAATAGGTAGCACTACTGAGACCAAATTGTTCTGCCGCGGGAAAACAACCATTAAAATTTCAGCTTGTATACAGACGCCAGTACATCAAGCTACTACAATCTGTCAAATTTATTTTCAACTTTATTTCTAAAGCATAAGGTTCAAGTTTGATTGAGAAAATCTGACAGTTTCGGGTAGCTTCATGTGCTAACTGGCGTCTGTACGAAAATCAGTCAAAATTCTGTCAACAATTTTTTTGGGTCCTGCATTACTGTTCGCAACCATTCGATACGCTTCCGTGTCAAATTGAACATCGTTCATTGATATCGAAGGAATACTCTAGATTAGACATTGGCCCCGATTCTGTTGTTCACAAACTAAATTTAAGTACAGTGCATCTTTTTCTTTCTATTTCATTATGAAAAGGACAGAAGATAAATATTAGCTTAGTCCTGTCAAATTAGATAATCCATAGACAAGTTTAGACTTGATTAAAAATATGGCTTCTAAAATTATGTCAATTTACGTCAAGCGCTGACTAATTTGACAGGACCAAACTAATTAACTAATTAATTTATCTTCTGTCCTTTTCATATTGAAATAGAAAGAAAAAGATGCACTGAACTTAAATTTAGTTTAGTTTGTGAGCAACAGAATCGGGGCCACTGTTCACAAATCCAATACCCGAAAATTTTGTCAGTTTGATTTTGATAATTCAGTCAGATAATTTTTATCTAGGACTCAATATTTAGGTTGACAGCTTTTGCATGGAAAATATGCTAAACTGTCATATTTATTCTTCAGATATATTACAAGTTTATGTGACTATTGAAAATTCAGCCCTAAATCAAATAGACTGACGAATGGTTGTAAATACACACATCAAAAGTGTCTAGGGATCAAGCATTTTTATGCGGATTTCTTGAGATTGAGATGTGGCTTTGTAATAAATTTATGATTTTATAAATTTATATGGATCCTTTTTGGTGCATTTCATAATTTGAATCAGGAACTGTGAATCAAATTCGAGTAAAAGATGAAAATCAGCTGTCAATATTTTCCCTATAAAAACATACAACGCATTGAAGACATTATTAGTGCTACTGTTTCCCTACTACTGATTAAAACCAACGTTATTATGGAGCGGCGACGTCATTTAAGCAGGGAAGAAATGCTCAGAGCCGTGGGAATGATAGAAGCTGGTTCCCGGCAACGTACTGTGGCTTTAGCTCTGAATACAAGTCAGAGTGTTATCAGTCGACTTTGGACACGTTACCGAAGCACTGGTACCGTGGCTGAGCGCCATGGAGGACGGTATCGCTGCACCACACGGAGACAAGACCGATACATTCAAATCTTAACTCGAAGAGCTCCAACAATAACCGCCATGATGTTAGCCGTGAGGCTTCATCACTCTTCAGGGAACTTAATTAGCGACCAAACAGTCAAAAACCGCTTGCATGAAGTGAACCTTCATTCCCGAAGACCGCTACGGGTACCACCTATAGCAATGCACAATCGTAGGATTCGATATAAATGGGCTCTTGAACACAGAAATTGGGCAGAAGAACAATGGCGTTTCGTGTGCTTTTCTGATGAGTCTCGTTTTGGTATGAGACCGGATACAAGACGTATACGACACTGGAGAACCCCTGGACGCCAACAGCGATTAAAATCCTGCCAGGAAGTCCATCCTTATAGTGGTGGAACCATCATGGTATGGGCGGGTATTTGGATCGGCGGAAGAACTGAGTTGATTTGGATCAGAGGCAACCTCAACGCTCAAATTTATGCTGAGACGATTGTATCAGACGTCATCGTTCCTCTACAAGTGCAAATCGGTCCCTTATTTCAGTTAATGCATGATAATGCACGACCGCACACCGCAAGAGTTGTAAGACAGACTCTCGCCGCAGCTAACATCAATGTCCTGCCCTGGCCTGCTCAGTCGCCAGACTTGAACCCGATTGAGCATGCATGGGATATGCTACAGAGAAGAGCTCTGCCGAATATGGAGGGTATCCAGTCGCAAGAAGACCTTTTTTTGTTGTTGCAACGAACATGGGCGGCCATTCCACAGCGTGATTTGGATGAACTCATTTTGAGTATGCCAAACCGATGTTCTTGTGTTGTTAGTGTTCGCGGTAGAAACACGGATTATTAATTGTTTAAGTTACCCAATAAAATTTTAGAGAAAACTGTTATTTCAGTCTTTTTTTCGAACTTTTGTGTTAGTGGTTCAAATGTCAAAAATCCCTTTATTAGGAAAATGGCAAATTTCTTTATTAATGCAAAGGTGACTTGGTTTATCGTTACTGTGACAAACGAAAACACTTTATTTGATGAATCCTTAAAGAAAATTTTAATTAATATCAATCAGGAGAAAAGTTATTGCAAAAATATATGTTGATCCCTAGACACTTTTGATGTGTGTAGATTTGCTCTAGTCAAATATAGAATTCTATCGAATGACTTGGAAATTATTAGCATCCCTCTAGGAAGTGAATATAAATATGAACAACTTTTATCACGTCTGAAATAGTGAAAGAAATATCTTGTTTCATACATTTTGATTATGAAAAATGAGTTTATTTCAGTAATTGTTTTGTCCAGCAGTGGGACACTAATACAGTAAAGGCTAAACAAAAAAAAAAATGATTATAGGATCACCTCTGCCAAACCTTTTGGTAATTAAAGGCGTGAGCCTGTGTTAAGTTGTATGTGTAAATTGTATAAAAAAAAACACTTTTACACGTCAAAATTAATTAATAATATTTCCAAAAAAGACAACCTCGGTGTTTACTAAGTGACTGATATGTTTATTGAGTACTGATTCAGATTATCTTCCATCTATTTCTAAATCAGCCGGTAATTTCGATTTGTTGGTCTGTTTGTAAATAGCTTTTGAGTTGCAGACTTAACATTAAATTCTACGAAAAAAAAAACTCATTAAAAATTTGAAAATCGATAAAACAGTTCATAGTAGAAAATAATTAAATCGCGTGGCAAAAGTAAAAAAAAAAAACTACTACGGTACGGCCGGCGCGGCGGCGGGAGAGTGGGTTCTTGAAACGAATACGTGTTTTGCGAATTTCGCAACGCAATTTTGAACGCATTCTCTCGACGCCCGGACTATAACATTACTTTATTTTTAACTGTGGTAAGTTCGGCGTTACGGTAAGACAGTACACGTTATAACATTCTCGACTAATTTTCCAATATTTTTTAATGTAACAACATTTTTTTAAAAATGCTGGAGATCCAGAATAAAATGGCGCAGAACATAATATTGTCAGCATTAAATAATATGTATGGCCAAATTAGCAGTAATATTACAATGTGGTCACCAAATTGAGCTCAAACTATATAAAAAAACAACGGAGAAGATACAGTCAGTTATAGTAATTAGCTGACCCACCTTTGCATAAATGGTCGAGATTTTTTAGAATACGAATCTATAGGATTTTATAATACTTTTGTATTTTATTTACTTTGCTCAATTATTATACAAAATATAAAAGAATTATAAAATTCTGACTGTACGCACGGCTACACATCAAGCTATACATAACCAGTATAAGCTGACTTCTGATGGTACAAAAAACCTATACAATGCCAGGTCAGCTAAAACTGAAAAAAATGGATAGCTTGATGTGTAGCCGTGTGTACCATCGACACGAAAATAAGAAGAGGACGCTGGGATACACGGTACGGTCTTATTCCAGCGCCGAACTTACTCTAACATAAACTTTGTAGGTATCATCAACCATGCACAAAACATAAAATAAAATAAATAATATATTAAAATAACACACACATTCCAAAACATATTAATTGAAATTACCTCATCTCCAGTGTTAGTTAGCATGTTAGTAAAAGAAACACATATTAATAAAATAGAATAATTATAAATGTTTTTATTAAATGCGTCAAAGAAAAAAAAAAAGTTTTTTTTTTTAAATTCCTGCTTAAGATTAATCGCTTATGGCTAGCGTAGAGCAGATTTGTTTATGAAATTGAATAATAAATTCAAACACAAGGACAACTTAAATTCTTTCGGCACCTGTCCGCCGAGAAAGTATAATATTATTCAACGACATCAGAAAATCCTCTGATCTACGCTCCTCTAGACTTACGTTCCTGAATTTGTGGTCGATTAAAAATAAAAATAACCACGATATATTCATGACAATGCATATTATGAGCACATTCATTCGATTAAAAAAAAAATAATCACAGTGAAGCAAATCCTTTTCAAACCAACTTACATGTTTCGTCTTGAGACTTTTAAAGGAAATACTTAAATTAAAGGATTATTATTGGTTACAGTCGCGGATATCGCGAGCATTAGCCCCCCAACTCTTAAATTTGACATAAACAGTAATATAACCTGTATTTTCCCTTTGCATACAAGATGTATTACTTATTATCAAGATATAGAAAAGCCTTAGTCATCCTCGAAGGGGGGGGGGGGGGGTTGTCTTTCTCGAGTTTACGGGGAAAAAGTGCCGAACGTTTTTTAAAAGCTTTCTCGGCTTGAAACCCCTGCCCTCGAGAGATACCAGAAGTATCGCTTCTACGTTGCCAAGTCAACGCAGAGCAGATACAAAGGAAAATAGGGCGTAAACATACCCGTAACGAAGCCGAGAGTCAATTGGAACCCTCTGATCACAGAGATGCTGAACGTCAAAGTTCCAACTCTTGTAACATTTTTTTTTAATGAAAACAAGTTTTAAATGTTATTGGATCGAAGTTCCTTAATGTGGCTTGCGGTAGAAGTCGACTGGTTGGAATCGTCAAAAGGAAAAGCGGCTTCGTGAAGGGTCTTTTTACAGCCGATATCTCTTAAATGTGGGTAGTAACAATAATAACGAACAAATACCATTGCAAACTCTTTTATATATAAAGAAAAGCATACAATCCAACTTGTAACGCAGTTACCTTAAAATTTAACACACCCTTAATTAAGACGATTTAATCTCATTTTGTCAGCTCATCGTATTTTATTGCACTAATATGAAAAATCATTTGTTTCACTTATTAATATTAATTTTAAAAAACCTATTTTCGCAAAAAAAAATTGTCAAATCCTGCTTGCACGCAGCGAATTATACTTCAATACTTAAAAGTTTTATAATTTCGTTGAATTTCTTTTTAATCGATTCTACCAATTACTTTCCTAGCCCGTTTTCTCATTAATTTGGTCCTTCTTTCGCGTATTTTTATTTGATTTCTTTTTTACGAAGAAAATTGTTTAAAATAAACTTATATTTCCTTAAAAAAAAATACCTTCCCGTTCAAAACTTCACACAATATGCTTCTCTTATATATTTATTTATGATGAATAAATACGACTGTCGTAAAAACTTGTCCAGAAATATTCTAGCAGCTAATAAAATGTATAAATATATTTTAAATCCTTTTTTGCTTTCATGGGAAAGTATATAAAATACAGGGTGGCGATCGACGGGCTACACCATGGATTCAGGCGACCGATTGCACACGCGAACGCAGTATCTCTTGTGAATACTGTTTACCGTAAACTGTCAACCGATAAACAGAGCGCACGGCCGGTTGAGCACTAAATTCAGCCTTAGCAAGTTTCTTTTTTAATTCAAATTGCAAGGCAAAAATCCTATTCTCATTCAGAGAAGGCATAACCATTGATCATCACGCTTGTTTAAGAAAAACTGCCTTGCGATTTCGTACTAATTAAAAAAATTGCGTTATATAACCCCGTCCAGCCCACGCATACAGCAGAATTCTACACTAAAAATATATAAAAATCTGTACAACACTTACAGGCGTAGAACTATTCGACTAGAGAAATAAATAGAAAACGTGAAAACTAAATACATACAAATATCATATTGTGTTATCATGATATAAATATAATTATATTATGTAATAAAACATCTATGCAGTAGAAACTAAATACATAGAAATATCATATTGTGTTATCATGATATAAATATAATTATATTATGTAATAAAACATCTATGCAGTAAATACTTATGCGAATATTTCTGGACAACAAGTATTAAATCATTTAAATATATTGTATACAGGTTGAAATTTTAATCAACGTTTTCCTCATCATTATGAACAACTTTTACTATGGGACCAAACATGAAATCGCAAAAAAATGACCCCTTAAGACGAAAACTGTGATTAAAATTTCACACTGTATAGCCGTATACACATTTTGTGATTATTTATGGGGTCCATTGGGCGGACTGTGTCATTGGTTTAGTGGTCACGCTGCTGCTGAACAAGAAATCCTGCTGATCGATTCTGTAAAAATCTCACCGTGAAAAGTTAGGTGAAGTGAGCTTAGAGTGAGCTGTCAAGAGTATCAATTCCTAGCATCAGGATGACACTGACAGCTCACTCCACGCTCATTTCACCTAAGTTTTCACGGTAAGATGGTTACAGAATCGCACTGCTGGGTTCGACTCCCAGGTAGGGCAAAATGTTATTGAGTTTTACTAACAGGAATTTCTTAGTTATAGCCCGGGTTCTGAATTTGCACTCGATTATTTCAATAATTTTAAAGTTGATTTTCGAGTGCCTTAATAAAATCCTCTCCGCTGCGCTCCTCTCTGTTTGCGCCTCGCTATTTTCTTTCTTTCTTTTTCTTTCAAATAGCAAAAAACGTAAGAAAATTTGAATTTCGCGGGCTATCCTAGCACTTTTGCTTTAAGACTAAGCGAATTATATGCAACATAACCCTAAAAGATCCATTCATTAAGTGTTAGATTTTCCAACAATTCACCACAAAATAACCACAAAACGTGTATCGACTGTAATTTATGTATATAATATGTTGTTTATTTATTTAAATGTATATTATTGCTGATATTATATACGGTGACTGGTAATTAGTGACCGATACTTAAACACGTGCTTGTACTCATGATAACAAACAACTTTTACTATGGGACCAAACCTGAAATCACGAAAAAAAAATCAGCTGTTCCCTACATTTATCTTCGTCTATCTCGTCAAAATGTAGGGAACAGCTGATTCTTTTTTCGCGAATTCAGGTTTGGTCCCATAGTAAAAGTTGTTTGTTATCACGAGTACAATCACGTGTTTAGGTATCGGTCACTAATTACCAGTCACCCTATATAGTGGTCACCCACTGACCTCTACTAATACCACTGGACTGGCGGCTGTCAAAGTGCTTTTGTGCCTATTTGATAATCGCCATTTTGTCGCTGTCGAACGTAGCGAGTGTCTGTGGTACTAAAACTAAGTGATGTCGAAACTTGTACTTGTTGTATTTAAATATAGTTATCATTCTTGATAACTTTTGTATAATGCATTTATCAAGAATAACATTAAATTCGAACCAAATTAATTCAAAATGCTAAATTACTTTACAGTAAACAAACACTTCTCTCGCAGCCATTTGCAATATACGTCAAAATTAGTTCTCTAGACACTCGCTAGTGGCGCTTCAAAAAGACACAAAATAATTGCTGTCGAACGCTTGGAACAGCCTGTCCAGTGGTAATAATAGAGCTCAGTGTGGTCACCTTATTATGATGGCATATTGAGTAGACAAGATTACATTTCGTGAGTTTTTTTTTCTAATCGGGATTATTACGTAGCTTTTGAGGGTAAAATAACATTTATCCGCACAGATCTGCTTGCCTGTATCTCTGTCCCTTTCCGTCACTCTTTTTCTTAATCTATGGCAAAATGTTTAAATATTTTTGGCCAAAAATTCAGCAGCGCGAAATCCGCTCACTGAAGCAGTTATAAAAAAAAATCTAAATCGAACTCGAGTCAGCCCGAGCAAAGACAATCTCCACAGATGGGGGTTCACTGACGGTTCTGATCTCAAGTACGTATGTGGCACCTCCCCACAGACAATGGTGCACCTTTTATCCTGCGCACCTTTTATATGTTTGAAATATGCTAATTAAGCCCTTGCATTTGATACCCAACACGGAAAGTATAATTTTTTTTTTTTAGTTCATGACTTTATGTCGGCTAGTGGGCGCCATATTTAATTCAATGTGACGTCACATATCCTATAACCAGCGGACGATCAAGACGCTTCCAACGATACCTCATTTGTCAAATAGTTTAGAAGCTATGAGAGAACAGATGAACATAAGTACATACATACACACCGGTCAAAATCATAACCCTGCTTTTTGCTTCGCCGTAGTCGGGTAAAAACTAATGTTGTGTCGTGAGAAGCCCATTCGCACGTAAAAGCAATTTTAACGTGGATCAGTGCGAATACTTACGGGCGGATTTCTCTCTCTAACAAATGACAGCTCTAAGTGATAGAAAGAGAAAGAGATACAGGAAAATGCTGCACCGTGTGTTTAAACGTGTTTTCATTCTATAATATATCAAAGCGTCTACAGGTTTCAGATAAATAATATTCTTACATTACTTTATGTAATTTACGAGGCTCATTGCTTAAGTTTCGACTAGCATGTTTTAATTATTTCTACAGTTATTATACTTCTAATTGTTAAACGATTGATTTTATAAGGCCACTAATTGTTTCGCATTAATTCTATATTTTATCATCACTGGGGTTGTTTTCTGGAAGCGTCGCTCCGAGAGAGCACTGAGTATTTGACACTTGTCAAAGTGATCTTAACCTCTATTTGTGTGCCAATTCCCACCGGTTCATAAGAAAAATACATTCGAAACGACAGTAAATATAATCGTGAAAACAGTTAAGCGGTTACATGCAAACGGCTTCTAGGAGGCGACCGATTGACGGGTTAAATGAAATCGACCAATCGGCGACCAGACACAAGACACTAGCGCCATCTCGCGGGAAACTTAACAAGATACTTGAATGAAAGTATCAAACAGTTAGCGCCATCTACGCGTAACTAATTTGATAGCTTTCTTCTCTTCTTATCAGTTTTATCTGGATTTCTCTATTCTGCGCGTGAGGTACTGAGTTCAATCCCCGATTAATTAGTTATTGTTTTTTTTTATAAAAAATCCAGCCAGCGCCAGCGTTGCTCATAGCATTATGCTGAGCAATACACATTTTGCGTGAATATGCTGCTTGTAATTTTTTGTTTGTGTTTTTTGTTTTTGCGTCGTTTCCCGCAAATAAACGTTTTTTTATTTACTTATTTATTTATTTAATACTTCAAGCACATAAATGTACAGAGGCGGACTTAATGCCATAGGCATTTTCTACCAGTCAACCTTTGGGTGATGCAGAGACAAACAGTGTTTACCTTGCTTTCTTTCTAATTCTTAGTTGGCTAAAATGTGGGTATACTATAAAAGGCGTTAAGAGCCTACACTACCTCAGCTAAAATTCACTCTTTAACTCGCTCGCACGATACTGCTCGCGGACTGAGCGAGAGCGAGACAGAGTGCGGTGCTAGGCGGCAGGCAGCGCCAATAGTTTAGGTATTTGCCTTTTACGGTGAAAATAATGGTAATTAAAAAAAAGTAAATAACATAAGACCTGCTTTATAGTTAGTTCGGTTAGTATACAAAGTTTCATGTTCGAATTTGAAGTATTTTTTTAATACCAGCGGTTTATTGTTCGGTTTAGAGGTAACTTTGGAATTTTTTTCTATCGAGAAAATTTTATGAAATCGAGTTTTCGTCTAACATAAGACCTAACATTAATCCTCAACTTTACCATATATTTATTTCAAAATTAATGCTGCAGTATTTTCGACATAACGGAGGATCATGCTAAGCCATTTGAGGTAATATTGGCCCTTAAGTTGGCTCCGTTATATGGCAAGGTTCTATATTAATAAACGCATCACGACCAGTATTATTTGGAAAATCTAGTTTCTATCAATAACTAATTTATAATAGGAAAAGTACTATGATTATTTCTGTTCACTAACAATATACAAAGCTCCATTTAATAAAAAAGTATTTAAAATATCCTTCAATTACATGTGCGTTCCGTTTCGCTCTATTTTAATATAAAATTTTATTTCATTTTTTTATTTTGTTTTTCAATTTTACTTTTCTTCTGTGTCATTCGTAAAACTTCGTAATAATCCCGATGTTCAACATCAAAAACAAACAAACTACTTGGAAGAGGGGAAACGTATAAAAAACGCGTGGTGTGTAATAAAGCAATACGTTACGAAATAATGAAAATAGGTTTTAACTAGAACTAGAGGGGGAATATTAGCTAGAAAAAATTTAGGTCGCATTGGGCGTTTAAACGCTGCGTTTTTTAGGCGCGTGGGTTATCTTTCACGACGAAAAAAGTGATGAAAATTTAATGTCTATTTCTTTTTAACCGACTTACAAAAAGGAAACTATGCATTGGACGAGTTTTTTTTTTTGTCTTTGTATTTTAGTTTTACACGAGCTTCTGAAGGCTCGATACGGTTTTCAATCTATGACTTGTCCAAACCTTTATTTATTTCATACTTTTATTATAACACAACAACACATGCAATAACAAAAAACAAAAAAAAAAACAAATAAGTACGAAAATAATAAAGTCAAATATCTTAGATTGAACTGTTGTTTCAGAAAACTGTCCCTTAACCACATACATTAAATTAAAAAAAAAAAAGGTTATTTATCTCCACAAATTATATTGTTATACATATTGACAGCTATTTCGACAAAATTTTGTAATTTGTGGGAGATCTGGAGTCTAAACTAAACCAAGCCCTTTTTTGCTGTGGATGGGAAATCATCAAATGACCCCTCCCGCTCAGGGTGGAGCAGAAGGGAGTGTCAGACTCTTACTGACTAAAACCCACCCGTGTTCCTTCCTTAGCCCTTTATGTTCCGGGGTAGCGGTAGCCCTTTCGGACAATACCGCTGCCCCGGACCCAGGCCTGCCTTTTAGAACTCCAGGCCCCCCATTATATCATATAGTACCTTTGATATTCGCCTAAATTTGGCGCAATTGACTGTCGTCAACGGTGAAGCCGCACTGAAGGCATGTCTTAAAACCAAAAATTCACACACATAGACAAACACCAACCCGCACTGGATTTCGTGGTGGAATACGGCCCATTCCCTCTCACTGAGAGCAGCCCCTGTGTACCAGCAGTGGGCACATTATTAGCTGATGTGTCAGCGGTGAAACTCATTGAGTTTGTATGGAATGTGTTGACATAGGCGGCATTCAACACTTTCCAAAACAAACGCGAATTTTCACCAAACGGCAAACGACGCCTCGGCGCTGTTAGAGGCGGAACTAATAGCGCCGAGGCGTCTCCATGCTGTGAGGTGATAACATCAAGGCTGTGTATTGCAATAACATAATCAGCCTATATCCACCACGGGGGCCCAGTGCGGGTTGGTACTCGTAGATGTCACAAATATGTCTTCGAATTTTTGGTTCTAGGACATGCCGGTTTCCTCCAAATGTTTTGCTTTACTTCTTTTTTGAGAGCAATAGTGATGAAATAAATTACACAAGGCAAAGCGTCTGTCTGGGTTCGAATCCACGACCTACAACTCGTAAGCCTGGGGCCTTTACCACTGCTCTCTTATTAGTTAATCAATCAACATTACTATTTAAATTAAATTATTTAATATCGCTGTCGTACTAAAATATTGATGGATGCATAAATAATGCGGGCTTAGGTGTTGATACAGTTTTAGATGAAAAATAGCATTTTGGAAGATTTCCAATTGCTGTTTTTACATATAAAACGAAATATTCAGTGTCACGATATTAGTTATTGCAAGTTGTGTACAATATTTCAGTAGGTAATAAATTCATTTACTAATATTGATGAATTAAGTAATCAAAACGGTGAAATATTTGGCAGCTATCTACGACGTTGCCAGCTTTCAGAACATCAAAACATTTGACAGTCATTGGCGACGTTGCCAACTTTCAGAACAGCAAAACATTTGACAGTCATTTGCAACGTTGCTAGCTTTCAGAACAGCAAAACATTTGACAGTCATTCGCGATGTTGCCAACGTTCAGAATCCTCGTAAAAAAAAAAACGCAGCGTCCACGCCAATGCGACCAGAAACACAATCATAATTCAAGCATAAAATCCTAACATTAAAGAGTCGAAATGGTGTTTTTATGTTTTTTTCTCAAATAAGTGAAACGTATATTTTTTAATAGTCGTCTAAGTCTACATCGTCGAGCGGTTCGTCGAGTTGCAGAGATTGAAAATCCACTTTGTAACGTAGGATGCCTTTGGAAGAAGATTTTATTTACGTGTGTGTCCAACGGTGTCCGAGCGGCGGGTAGGAGAAAAAAATAAAAGAGAGTTAGTAAGTATTCTATATAGGGCATTAGTTTTAAGCGGGTTGGATGGAGTTTGACGCTGACAGACAGACAGACGGACAACAAAGAGATTCTATGAGGGTTCCGTTTTTTTCCTTTTGAGGTACGGAACCCCAAAAGTGGTTGAATAACTTTATAAAGGGGAGTGGGTCTTTGACAGTCGTTATGGGTCGTCAGAAGCCCGAATGTCTGATAACCAGTCTTACGAGAAGGTATCGTATTACCCAGTAACTGGGTTGTGGAGGTCAGATAGGCAGTCGCTCCATGTAAAATACTGGTATTCAGCTGCATCCGGTTAGACTGGAAGCCGACCCTAACACAGTTAAGTCTAGGCAGATGAGCTGTTTTTTTTTTTTTTTGATAACCGACGATAAATTTTTATGTCCAGAATCACGTGTTGAATTCATGATTACAATTTGGTCATGCCAAGCCTGTATATTTTTGTTATAGCGTCAAACTTCATCTTAACATTTTGTATTGTTAAAAATACACATTCAGTATGGAAAACACATATGTGCAATAAATTATACTACATACTTGTTATCGCCATATCTGACGATATACAAAAAATGAACGAAATCGGTAACTAAAAAAAAAATAATAATAATATTCCACAACTATCACACAACGCCATCTAGTCCCAAACTAAGCAGAGCTTGTGTTATGGGTACTAGACAACTGATAAACATACTTATATATTTATAAATACATAAATATTATAGATAAATTACACCCAGACACAGAACAAATGATCGTGCTCATTACACAAACATTTGTCCTGGGTGGGAATCGAACCCACGACCTCCGGCATAGCAGTCAGGGTCACTAACCACTAGACCAACAGGCCTGGGCAAATAGATTTTCACTAAATTTTGGCGGGTTATGCGAACATAAATGTAGGGAACAGCTGATTTTTTACGAACGATTTCGTTAGTTTTATAAACAAGAACAAGTTTAGTATGTAGTATAATTTATTGCATAAATGTGGCTTCCATACCATATGATAAAAAAATTCATTGAAATTATATTTTCAAGAAAAAATCTTTTGCAGGCCAAGATATTCGTATAAAGTAAACGTACATACATAATATAAGGATAACAGTTCATTTTGCGAATTCCAAAGCATGTTAGTAATTAAGTTTTGTAGATAATATTCATTCAAGTTTATTATGTATTTTTTTAGCTTGGTGGAGCATTGAGCAAAGCCATCAGAGGTAATTCGAAATGGGAGATTGTACTCATCATTATGAACAACTTTTACTATACCAGACTAAACCAGAAATCGCGAAAAAAAATCAGCTGTTCCCTACATTTATGTTCACGTAACTCGTCAAAATGTAGGGAACAGCTGATTTTTATTTCGCGATTTCAGTAGGCCAATTCTGCTAATTTAAAACGTTCAAAATGTAGTCGCAGTCTCATTTCGGCGACAAACAAATGTCAAAAACTTGTCAAAATGTAGGGAAATTTGAAGTATTTTTGACAGATTGAGACAGATCAGACTGTGAACGTTCTTAAAAATTACGAGAATTGCCCCTCAGGTTTGGTCCCATAGAAAAAGTTGTTCATAATGATGAGTACAATGACCTCTTAAGAGGTTGCTGGTGTTTTTCAAATAACCCCTGTATAAAAATCTTCAAGCTGCTTTCCAGCGAGTGTTTATCACAGGGCTCTACCCAGCTAGATCATAATAAATTATAGAGAAATTCATATCGCAAATTAAAATATTATAAAACCAACCTCCAATGCCACCGAAGCCTCTGACAAACTGGCTGCCCTCCTGACTCTTATCGGTAATGATCTCGAGAGTTGCTCCGAAAGACTTGTAGTTGTTGGCAAGCCACTCCAGCAGGGGCTGACATTCTACCAGCTCGAGTTCAACGCCACTCTGGAAAATGAGAGAAAATATGGGATGATATTTACTGTAGGGCTAACGTGGCATGTGTCTTGTGTGTCCTGTCTGTTTTAACCTACGATCTTCAGACCAGAGGAAGTATTGTGTCGTATTGAAACCATGATATAGATTACAAGTAATATTAGAAACTAGCTGACCCGACGAACATCGTACCGCTTCAGAATCAATAAGAACGAATGTTACATGAGAAAATGTTTATCGTCATTGGTCAGTTTAAAATGAAAAAAAAAAAAATCCCATTATGGCGGAAGGCAAAAATACAGTCCCCTGGTCTGTCCCACAAATATATTTCAGGGCAGTTATAGTGCTTAGCTGGTCAAGGTGCAGCGCGTATGGTTCAAAATCGCTTGGAACTTCACATGACATTCATATTTTGACACTTGAGTGCATGGTCACTGGGTTACAAAAACTCATCTTTGGGCATTTTCGTCAAAATGGCTACCAACCCTCTTATGGGATGTCCCATACATACAAGTTGCAAATAACTAACATTTTTATGACATGGAAGTATCGAGTAATTATTGAATAGATCCAAAAGACTAAAGTTTTATTTTTTTTACTTAAATTGTTAACAGAAACTTAAAACAAATAACAAAATTAAATCCAGAATTGTGGCATCTTACGTCTTGCAGTACTGTCCCCTTTTAGATATGACCTATGTTAAACTATTTCTTCGCTATTTGCTTCTTATTACATACTCCACATATTTTAGTTTTTGTTACCAATTTGTAGCTTTCAACCATGTTAAACTCTATAATATTATAATACAAGTATTTAATAACATTTTAAAGTTTATATTCTGTCCCCTTGGTATGTGTTAAGTGGACATGTCCTTGCACCGTGACTGTAAATTGAATCCATTTTAGTAGTGATTTTTTCTACTACCCGCAGATTTTTTATTTAAATAACAACACCAAATCAAATATGTTAACACCAGCAGCCTTTTTGAAGGTTTTGATCTGTCTTCACTTCAGTGGACACTCGAGTTCGATCGGTAACGGACTTTTCCGGACTTTTTTATTATTTGGTAACGGTCATGACCAAAACGTATCTAAGTTACTATTTATTTACATATATTATTTGAAATAAGTGCCTTATAATAAAAAAAATACATACATAGCAAAATTTGTAAGATTTATCATTCGACTAAACCAAGAATTAACTAAAATATCCAAAACAATTTCAGTAAGCTATTTTCAAAGATAGGTAGCAGTTTAAACAAAAATGCCCCTTTAGAGTTTGCCCGAGAGTAATAGAGCGCAGTATTCTGGGCGTAAAAATAACAGAACAGATCAAGGAACACCACGCTTTTTTTTTTAGGATGGGAAATCATCAAATGACCCCTCCCGCTCTGGGTGGAGCAGAAGGGAGTGACAGACACTTACTGACTAAAACCCACCCGTGTTTCTTCCTTAGCCCTTTGTGTTCCGGGGTAGCGGTAACCCTTTCGGACAATCCCGCTGCCCCGGCAGGCTTCAGCACTTACGGGCCCCTTCCTTAATGCTGACATCTCTTTGAGGTGCGCGTGGAACACGTACGCGCCGTCCGGCACGGGCCTGGTCCTGATCGGACGGAGGGTTACCCATTACTCTCCGCCCGCAGGCCCACAAGGAACACCACGCTATGCTCCAAAACGGGAAAAAATGACTGCCAGGGCGTCAGCGACATGTATGCCTCTAGGCAAGTCTCCACGCATTGGGTGCCCCTGAAGATTTTCCTTTATTTCTGCCGCCAATATTCCGGTTTGAAAGGTATGGGTGCCGGTGTAATTACAGGTAACAAAAGAGATAAGTATGCAGGATCGTCGGATATACGGATGAAATTGAAAACATGCGACAAATCGAAATGGGATATTGTAGTCATCATTATGAACCACTTTTACTATGGGACCAAAAATTAAATCACGAAAAAAAAATCAGCTGTTCCCTACATTTATGTTAGCATAACTCAACAAAATGTAGGGAACAGTTTTTCGCGATTGCAGCTTTGGCCCCTTAGTAAAAGTTGTTCATAATGATGACTACTTTCTCACATTTTGGTTTGTCGCTTGTTTTCAATTTCACACAAGTGTACATTTCACTCAAGTGCTAAGGGCGGACACATATATAATATTTATGAGTTAGAACGTGAAAGACGATAGTGTTGAAGTAGGATCGATTTGTTTTTGCTATACTCCAACACGCCCCCTTAGCTGAAGTTTTTTAACCAATTTTTGAAACCAATAGATGTTGTCGACTGAAATTTAATTTGATAAATGAGCTGTTTGTTTTCTATTAACAAAATTAAATTTCATTCGAGAACATCCATCGGTTTCTTACTAATCTTTAACTATATCGGACGATCCTGCATACTTATCTCTTTTGCTGACTGTACATGAGAGATTTGAGCTTGTCTCTGCAATAGCGATGCGCCTGCGCTGCCTCTAATATTGCAGCTGTGGACTTGCTTATTGTCATCCAATCTCTAAATAGTATAAAAAATACACTGTGCATCTGTCTGTGTGTCGGCTTACTTCTAAACTACAACTATATGGATTTCTATATGGTTTTCGCCAAAAACAAAAAATATGATGTGGCATAGCCAACGGTGTATGTAGATGAAATCACATTCATACGCTTATATCGTCATTTTACTGTATCTCTATCCCTTTCTGTCACTCAGAAGTGCCATTCACTAGAGCGAGAGATCCGATCGCACGTAGTTCGTTTACGATGCGAATGAATGCGAATACTTGCGAGCAGACTTCTCGCTCTAGCGAATTACACCTCGAATTTTTGATTTCAAAGAAGTCGCTTAACAATGAATCGATTATTATAAACGTTAATTGACCAACACAATCTTATCATGCACTGTAACAACGTTCCAAAATTATCATCATCTGCATAGCCTTTCCCAACTATGTTGGGGTCAGCTTCCAATCTAAAGTATTCAAACTAATGTTTCAAATAAATATTATTTCAAATTAAACAATTATCAACTTTATTTTAATGGTAATGAAGCTTTTTTTTAGATAGGTTTGGTTCAATCGGTCGAGTTCGGCCAATAATGAATTAAATGTATGTTACGCGTTAGACTGGTTGTCTGGTCAATAATTAAATTTAAATTCGATAACTTTTAAGTGACCTCTCTGGGTGCAATAGGCTTGTCAACTGAAAAGTCTAGTTAGTCCGTCAGTTAGATTATCAAAAAATATTTGATCCGTATTTTTTCTTTTGTTACGTAAACCAAAATTGACGAAGATACGACGCTTTTAAAATTCTCAATACGTCACATCATGGTATAATTTTTAGTGCGTTCTGACGTCACGAGCCCCCACTCCCGAGTTTTGATGCGTGTTATCTTTGTCAATATTCATTGATTTACAAAAACAAAAAATACGTGTCCATTGTTTTTCTATACTCAAACTGACAGACTAAATAAAATTTCAATTTATTGATGGTGGAAACTAGCCTATTAAAGAGATAGAAAGTTATAGAGATACAAAAAAATATTTTCGAGAAAATATGATTTCATCGTATGATGTAATGAAAAAAAAGCTGAAGAAATAGCAACAAATAATAATCACCTCTTTGTCAGTGAAATGTGACTTAGAAATAATAACCTCCTTATCTGTAAAATGGGACTTGTCCTTCTCTTGTTCGGGCGTCAGATGTAGGATGGTTTCCTGGTTGGTTGCGTGGAGTTTCAGCACGTATCTGGAAAATTTGGCGGGAAGATATTAAAGAACACAGTGGATAAAAGGACACAGTGGATCGCTAGGTAACGACGCAGCTGACGAGGTGGCCAGACGGGCATCTAGTACGTCAGTTTGTGGACCGGAACCTGTCGTGCCCATCCCCTTCAACAAAGTACGCAGGTGACTACAGGAGAACAGCCATACACAAGAAGAAAGCTGGTGGACGTCGTCACCAGGCTGCAGGCAGTCCAAGGAAGCTATGCCATCATTAGATGGCAGGCTAACCAGACGTTTATTGCGACTGGACAGGAAAGGCTTGCGCCTGGTGACGGGGACCATCACGGGACACTGCTCGCTAAATAAACACTTCCACACCATAGGAATAACGGACAGTTCCCTGTGCAGAGCTTTCAGGGAGGCTGAAGAAACCGTTACGCATGTGCTCTGTGAGTGCACAGGCGTCACCCAGATTAGATCAGAAACCCTCGGGACACCCAGATCGTACACAGATGTTCTCAATAGACCGGGAGACCTAATCAAATTCTGGAGGGAGGTGGGCTGCTTGGAATAACCACCGACGGCCGCCATGGCCCACGCACAATGGTCCATTTGAAGGAGTAAGTGCGGAAACCAAACCCATAACATAGATATTAAAGAAAGTGACATTAAAAATATTATCCTCATTTGGGCTTCGTCTCGGTCGGTTAAAATTTTATTGCTGAATGGGCTCGCTCTTGACCTCGATCACGCCTGATGGAAAGCGATGGATGAGGTCTATGATGGAACGAGCGTGCCCAGAAGATGCCTAAGGAACTGGAACTCCCACGCATCAACTGAACACAGCAGGCTGCTTGACGCAGGACTCCAGTGGGAGGGTGAAAAATAGCATCAGCTCAGTTTTTCTCGAATGTGGAAAGGTGTAGCCAGTTCCCATAGCTAGAGCACAGGCCTTTTATAAGAGTGAACGGGCCGAAGGTGGATTACAGTCACACGGGACCAGTGCGGGCTGGTGAGTGGGTGTTACAGATGTCTTCGAATTTGTGGTTTTAGGATAATATGCCCATTTCCTCCGCATAATACTTGGCAACAGGCTCACCCCCTACATGGGTTTTTAATCATTTCCCAACTATGTTGGGGTCGGCTTCCAGTCTAACCGGATGCAGCTGAATACCAGTATTTTACATGGAGCGACTGCCTATCTGACCTCCACAACCCAGTTACTGGGTAATACGATACTCCTTGGTAGGACTGGTTGTCAGACTTTCAGGTTTCTGACGACTGTCAAAGACTGGACAGCCGAGACTAACGGCTTAACGTGCTTTCCGTATGTAAAGATGGTCACCCATCCACAGACCAACAGCGGCAAGCGTAGCTTAACCTGATCGATTGACCTGTGCGGCTGTTATCATTTAGCCACGGACCCCTCATAAGTACACATAAATATCTGTTACTATAAGTACACCTCTGAATAACCCTTTATGGATTAGAGGCGTAATGATATGTGATTTTCCTCCAGATGACTTCACAACCAAAAAAGATATGTCTAAGTGTCATACTAAAGGGGGCTATTGCACATTAACTGCGCTTAAATCCAAAATGAGTCAACTGGGCTTAAATCTAAAATGAGTCAAACGGTAACAAAACATTTTTCAAGTTAAAAATGTTGAGTCAAAACTCATTCATTGGAACTTTCCCTCACACCTGCGTGCCCTTTAAGGAAATGTGCTGCAATCGGTAGTTATAATGACTACAGTGCGGTTATTCCGTATATTCATCCCAAAAAAACCCACCCGAAGGTGGATACGCGGAAAAGCATGTTCGAGAATTGACACTAATCCCCTTACTAATAAAGGTATTATATTAGATAAATAGTTACACACCGATTTCTTTCTTTCAGTCGTCAGTAATTTTACTTTCAAAAGAAGACAACGCATTGTGTAACTATACAGACGCTATACAACGTTTATTAGTAAGGAGGTAAGCTTATAAATGCCGTATATCCAACTAAGCCTAGGGCGAATTCTTAGGGAGGAAACAACCCCGACTTTGTAGTAAAAATCAAGATGTATGCTTGATTCCAGAGTTCCTCCAATAGCCAATAAATAGTTATTGATTCAACAAAGTTGTCTATTTATTTTATATTTTTTTGGAAACCTTGTAGATACATACAATAGTGTGTTCGTTAATAACACGAATATAACTACAGATATAGATAGACCGAGATAACTCAACTATCACGATCTGTATGAAAACCAAGCGTGCCATTTTTTTGACCTACTACTATGACATCAAAAGCGCTTTTTCTCACTCACGCTCACCCAGCCAGCAGTACATACACAGGACTGAGCGCGAAAGTAGCGGCTTACGATTTTCGAACGTAAGTTGGTGCGATTTTTGGCACGCGAAGTACCTGCTCATGCGTTATCTAGGTTTATCTATATCTGTGAATATAACCAATTACAAGTTTATTTAAACTTAGTTTTTTCTACCCATTAGCGCTATCGAAAGGTGGTTTTGATTAAAGGTTAGTTAACTTAAGCGAGATCCAGTCGACAGCTTATCACGGCGAATGGTTTTTTACCTACGATTTTTAGGATGTATTGTCAGTTAACTAATCAAAATTAAACTTCTAATCTCAAAGACTTTTTATGTTCGTTGGCGCTCTCTCTTAGACTTCAACAACTGGGCATTATGAAAATGTTAGTACGAAATAATCGTTACTCAGTTCTCTGTGACTTACCTCTGGATGTCCAGGTTCTCCCAGCAGATCAGAGTCTCTACGGCGCCGAGTTCGAGAGCGCGCAGCGTGTCGTCTACACCGAAGCAATACTTGCCGGTGTCCTGTAAAAAGAATAATCATTATTATAGATAGTGCAATCCACGAAAACGCGCCGCACTCTTTTTCCTAATGCTTACAGCACAAGTGTGCAACATTCCGCTAGTGTTTTAGTTTTGTAAATACACAAGAATTATTATTAGTGGGTAATTAGAGTGTATCGAAAGAACTAAAACACTAATGGAATTAACTAGCGATAAACACTAACGATTCGGGAGAAGAGTGGGGCGCGTCTTCGTGGATTGCACTATCTATAATTTACTGTTCAATACAACGTGTCCCAAAATTGAACTATAAGCGGGCCCCAGAGGGAGGGACCCGTGGCTAAATAATAACAGCCGCACAGTTCGATCGATTAGGTTAAGCTACGCCTGCCGCGGTTGTCTGGGTGACCATCTTTACATACCGAGACCCCTCCGTGCCTCGGAAAGCACATTAGCCGTTTGCCCCGCCGTTGGTCCCGGCCGTAATTCGTAGATCTTCGACAGTCGTTACGGGTCATCAGAAGCTCAAAAGTCTGACAACCAGTCTTACCAAGGGGTATCGTATTACCCGGTAACTGGGTTGTGGAGGTTAGCTAGGCAGTCGTTCCATGTGAAATACTGGTATTCAGCTGCATCAGGTTTGACTGGAAGCTGACCCCAACTTAGTTGGGAAAAGGCTAGGCAGATGATGAAGCGGACACCAGAAGGTGGACCACGATTAGTGACTATTCGAGAAAAAATAATTTCCGTCGATAAAGTTAAGCTTAGTTCCACTCAATTGGCTTGTCAACTGAAAAAAATCCAATTAGTCCGTCAGTTAGATTACCAAAAAATATTTGACCCGTATTTTTTCTTTTGTTACGTAAACCAAAATTGACGAAGATACGACGCTTTTAAAATTCTCAATACATCACACCTTGGTATGATTCTTAGTGCGTTCTGACGTCACGAGCCGAGTTTTGATGCATTTTATCTTTGTCAAAATTCATTGATTTACAAAAACAAAATATACGTGTCCATTATTTTTCAATACTCTAACTGACGGACTAAATAGATTTTCAATTTATTGATGGTGGAAACTAGCCTATTCGATATGTGCAAATTATGAAGACTCTTTATGAAAACCTTACCTGTGAGATTTCATCAAAGTATCGGCCAATGAGTTTCTTCTCCTGTATGAACTTGACGTTCTGGAGCGACTCGGCCGCCAGCTCGATAGCTTGATTGAAGCCGTTCTCACCGCCGTAAGACACGTCCACCAGTTTGATGATCTTGGCTTGGAGACGCTGTCGAAGAAAATAAAAGTTAAGATGAATACATACATGAACTCACCCTCCTTCCTTTTCCCACAGAGCAGAGATAAGTTTAAAAAAAAACTAAACTATGTCACCTGCAGTTTTGCGATACGTGTACTACGTTCGCGATTTAGATTCCAAATATGTAAACAGATATATGTGTTTTTGAATACCCAATGCCTCGGTGACGACGCCCGTTACGAAATACGATTGCGGCGCACGTGATCTTTTTTAAGGACATTACAAATAAGTAAGCCAATTCTCGTAATTTAAAACGTTCAAAATCTAGTCACAGTCTCATCTCGGCGACAAACAAATGTCAAAAACTTGCCAAAATGTAGGGAAATTTGAGGTATTTTTGACAGATTGAGACAGAGATCAGATTGTGAACGTTCTTAAAAATTACGAGAATTGCCCCTAAGGTCTGTGCTCGTGCTTCTTAGGCGCCATCTCCACGAGCGAGAGTATCGCGGCGATATTATCGTCGTGCCACATTTCTATACACTTTCTTAGAATGTGTTTACACACGGCGATGTTTTGTGACTGAGTGCGAGCGAAATGTCATCGTATCGACGTGCGGTCGCCGCGGAAGGTGGTGTTCTTGCAGCGAGAGGGCGGCGAGCGCGCTTTCAAACACGGTATTAAGACGCTACTTATTTCGCTCTTGTCTGTAACTAACTATTGCACAACGCCTCGTCGCGGAAACGCGAATTCGTCGCGATTCTCTCGCTCGTGGAGACGGCGCCTTAGGCGTTCATACTTAAATCCACCCAGTACTTTCATTTTATTTTAAGATTAATACAGGCACTTTTGAACTGTCAAGGAACTCCTTGACAGTTCAAAAGTGCCTGTATTAATTTTTTTCTATCGAGAAAATTTTATGGAATCGTGTTTTCGTCAAACATAGGACTTAACATTAATCCTCAACTTTACCATATATTTATTTCAAAATTGATGCTGCAGTATTTTCGACATAACGGAGGATCATGCTAAGCCATTTGAGGTAGTATAGGCTCTTAAATTAAAACATTTAAAGTTGCTATTGATTTTTTGTAGTATCATTTGCAAATAAATATTTTTTGAGTTTAAAATAAAAAAAAAAACATCAACCCTATTGGAAACATTTACATTGTAAATTGTGGAAGAAATAAATAAACTTAACTCACCGGATCAAACATATCAGATTGCGACAATTCAGTCTTGAAATCAGCCGAACCGGCGAGGATCAACCCAGCAACGTTGGGACGGTCGGCACTGATGAACAGCTGGGTGGCCACCTCGGCGACCTTGCGCACGTAGTTGTGACGCTTCTCCATACGCAGACGAGCGAAACGCAACGCGGACTGACCACCGCGACCGTGCTTCTTCGGTAGGTCGACTGTGAATTTGTGAAGGACCTGAAAAAGCAGAATGTTGGTTGGTAAGGACTAAGGAGGGTTGTTTCACGTCCACTTGACGCATACGTCAAAAATGGCGCTAACTATCGTCAAACGAAATTGAGTTGTTTCAAGTTACAATTACATAAAAGATTTTTGGCACGCGAAGTAGTTGCTCTTGCGTTATATTAGGTGTATCTGTGGTTGTAATGCAAGTCCGAGCACGGCGACAAAAAGTTTCCGGCTTTTTACGTTGCTGTCGCTTCCGTGTGCGCATCGCCCAAATCTAGACGAGGTGACAGAGACAAATAGAGCGCCTTCACACTAGCGTTTGTCCAGCGTAGGCGTTCGATAAACGTATGCGCAGCGACGACGCGGCGCAGGCGTCGCGTTGACGCGGCGTCAATGCAAGGGTAAATGAATACGCTGCGTTAGCGCCGCAGGTGCACGACGCATGCGCCGCGTTACTGCGGAGTCATGTACGCACGGCTACACATCAAGCTATACATAACCAGTATAAGCTGACTTCTGATTGTACGAAAAATCTATACAGTGCGAGGTCAGCTTAAACTGGAAATGTATAGCTTAATGTGTAGCCGTGTGTACAATCCTGTTCACATTCGCAACCTAACCTAACGCAGCGTATTCATTTACCCTTGCACTGACGCCGCGACAACCCGACGCCTGCACCGCGTAGTCGCGGCGTCTGCGCTGTGCATACGTTTATTGAACGCCTACGCTGAACAAACGCTAGTGTGAAGGCGCTCATAAGTTGCTCGTGGGCACCCTCCCAAAAAGTTAAGAACAGTCTTCTAAGAACGGTTTTAAAAATCAATACATACCTCCCTCGTATTACCCTGCAGCGTACCAAATAGGGCTCCGTTACCGTCCATGACAATGAAACCAAACTTGTTATCATCAGCGAGCAGCGCAGTCAGGGCTTCGGTATGGAACTTGTTATCACACAAGTAAAGGGACGTGTTGATAGGCTTGAACGGCTCGAAGTCGATGTTCACTTTTTTTTCCTTTCCTTCCTCGGTAACGATCGTACCGCAGTAGATTACGAGACCATTTGGTGGTACTGTAAGAAGAAATTGATCAGTTCACAGCGGGCCTTATTATTATTTTTAAATATCGCAGCATTATGCCGAAGATAGGTTCTAGGATATGAGGATATGCCGGTTTCCTCGCGATGTTTTCTTTCACCGTTTTGAGAGCAATTATGATGAAATATCAAATAATTTGACACAAAGTGCCGTTTATGTTAAGCCATCATTGCTCTAAATTCTGGTAAATAACCCGGATCTTTCAATACTTTAAAGGCCTGCGCAGACGACGGACTTTTCTCCGCGGCGGCGGAGAAAAAAGTACGCTCCGCGAATAAAAAGTCTGCCGCGGATTTACCGCGAACTCAACGCACACGGTGTGCGATAATTTGTTGCCCGGAAATACCTGCATACGTACGTCACTCTCGAGCGCACAACGCGGACTAAAGTCCGCCATGTGCTTGTGCGTTGCTTCGCCTAGTCACACGAGTTCTATTTATTTCGGGGACTCCCCCTTACTTTTGTCCGGTCCGCTCTCTGCATGTCCTCGGTTATTCGGGGGACTTTTTGTACGCGGTACTTTTAATCCCTCGTTTGCGTTACTCGATACAGTTGTAAGCGATCTATTTTAGACAAAAATCCGTCGTCTGCGCAGGCCTTAAACCGTAATCTTTTGTCTCGGTTTACCGCGATGCTATTTTTCGGGACCAATGTATGCGGTAACTTTCAAATAACTTTTTAATGATTCTTTTGTTACCTTTCGTGTATAACTTGAGCCGATGCTGCACAGAAGTGATGGCCCCCAGCACTGAAAGTCTGTTGACTCGCGACTTGATGTTAGAAGCTGTTCCGAACTCGTCCGCCAACATCTTGGACACCCGCGAGATCTGATCCTTGGGTGGAATGATAAGGGATATCATTGAGGTTCCGTTTCTGGAAAGAAAGAAGAATTTATGATTAAATTTGTTATTTGAATTTTGCAGCATTAAGCTGAGATTAAGAGACTTTTTGTCCTCGCACAAGTCTTTTTTTTTTTGTTTTCATGATATTGTTAGTTTTAATGCTCTTTTTTATTGTTTGTATTTCCTGTGCGTGTTTCAAATAATGTTTCTCTCTTTCTTTAAATTTTTAAACCGACGGAAAAAAGGAAGAGGTTCTCAAGTCGACGCGAATATTTTTATTTTTATATCACAGGCCTTAACACTATCCAATTTCTTACACGGCATGAATTTATGCTAGTTAGTTAGACCCCTCGAATGTCGATTGCCGGATATTTGCATCGCTTTAACCCGACAGGTTGGCTAATAAGGGTTGAATCAAACAATGGATTGACGGGCTAAAATCAGTCGACGACCTATCGATCGACAGTCGACCCCACCCTCGCCATTTCAAGTATTTTAACAAATACGTGCTTGTCTAATTGAATATAAGTTTTGTATTTCTATATTAGACCTATTGAGATTCATAATTTTTGCAATGACGATGGGATCAATACCAATGGATATTTTTTTTTTGTTTATTAATCGGTAAGTATTGATCCCATTGCATGTGTCCGTAGATGTCGACTTTCATATAGTTACATAAGATACATAGAATTTAGACACCAGTCGTTTCGCCGCGATCTGGCATTGCGATTGGGCTTTGCCGCTACGGTTTGCCTTCCGAATTGTATCTTCAGTGTTGCATCACACACTAATTTAGAAATCTCACAAAATGGAATGTGTTCTCTCAAATCTGGTTTACAATCGAATCGTTTTAAATCAGAAGCCAATTCTCATAATTACAAACGTTCAAAATCTAGTCGTAAACCCATCTCTGGGACAATCAATGTCAAAAATATAGGGAAATTAGAGGTATTTTTGACAGATTGAGACTGAGATCAGACAGAACATTCTGAAAATTACGAGATTTTTTCTAAAATTCTCCGCCAGTCCGCTAGCTTATTCGCTCTTGTTCAAAGGTTCATTAGAAAACCAGCGTCAGACAGCATCTGTCTGGCATTAATGCTGAAATGAACATTTTTGGCGCAGCCGTGCGGCACACACAATTGTTGTTTGCAACATTATTTTTTTTTTTTTGTGTTTCACGAACTGTGTCCAAATAAACGTTTTTTTTTCTTTCTTTCTTTCTTGTCGTAATTTCGATACTGATATTGGAAATACTAGCTCAATAAACCTACAAAATCAGGTAAGTAGTATCTAAGCAACCGGTGTGCTTGAATGACTAGATCAATCTACTTAAACGAAGGAAAAGGAGTATGTAAGGATCGTATTCGCAACAGGTGACGTTCTCTAATTTCTGCCTATCCCCATAGAAAGAAGGCGTGAGTTTATGTATGTAAACCTTTATATAGGACTTAGCTAATTACTATTATGTCCACTTACAAATCCTCCCTTCGACTAGCCTATCAATAGAGCGTTAATATTAAAACGACCCACACGAGCTATTACCAAAACTCCTATAATTTTACCAACGTAAATTATAGCCATAATTAAAGTAGAATACCGAACTCCCCATCCCATTATTATCACAGTTAGAATACGTAATTACATAGCAACTGAAGGTTCTGTTTGCTTTTCGCTGTGAAGTGGTATGCGAAGCGGAGTTGCTAAAGAGTTTCGCACACGAGGCGAAACTAATATTATAAAGAGGTAAAATTTTTGTTTTTTTGTAGATTTGTTTGAACGCGCTAATGTCTGAAACCACCAGTCGGATTTGAAAAAATCTTTTTGCATTTAATAGCCCAATTCTTGAGGAAAGTTATAGGCTATTTATCATCACGCCAGGACCCTTAGGGGCCGAGCAAAAACAAAAAAAGTCAAATAGAACGCTGAGCGAAAACGCGGTACGATGCGACGGGGTGGGTCGGGGAATGTTCCTTCCTTAGGCCTTTATGTTCCGGGGTAGCGGTAACCCTTTCAGACAATCCCGCTGCCCCGGATTTCAACCCCTCCTGGGATTCAAAATCATGTACGGTCTAACAGTCTAACTCATAGAGGATGTACTCCTGTACAGACAGCAATTGGTCTCGCACTCGGCCAATTTTTACAACTACATGTTACATAAAACAATTGGCCGGTAATAACATTATCACCGAGCACCGTTCAATGTCATGACCAAACCTGCGCCCGCGCATCCAAGGTGAATATCAAGGAAGTGACTGCTCTGTTATCTATACCTTTGTACGGTGCATTCCGGGTCGCTGTAGACAGCGAATGATGGATCATTAAATTATTACTACTGACGATGATGTAGTAGGTAATATCTATATTAATCTATCATCATCTGTCTACCCTTTTCCGAAGTATGTTGGGGTCGGCTTCCAGTCTAACCGGATGCAGCTGAATACCAGTATTTTACACGGAGCGACTGAATATCTGACCTCCACAACCCAGTTACTGGATAATACGATACCCCTTGATAAGACTGGTTGTCAGACTTTTGGGCTTGTGACTATCCGTAACGACTGTTAAAAATCCATGAATTCCAGCTACAACAAGCGGCTTAACGTGCTTTCCGAGGCACGGAGGGGTCACCCATCCAAAGACTAACCGCCCAAAGATGGTCACCTGACCCTGACCAAAGACTAACCGCAGCAAGCGTAGCTTAACCTGTTCGATCGACCTGGGCCTCAAGTCTGTTACTACAATAGTGTCAGAATGGTCTATCATTGATTTCATAATTGTTGATTTTGAAAAGTTTGGTAATCTACTAATATAATGGCGTCACAAGAAATTTCACGCGGGCGAAATCTCGGGCAGACCGCAGAAACTAGTTTATGAATATACAAAACTGCAGGGTAATTGCGTAACACACTATCAGTAGCAAAGGGTTTCATTTTGACAGTTCAACAACATTCATTGCGTTATTTGCGTTGTTGAGCAGACACATCTTCGAACATATGGAGCAATAGATTAGCAATAAGCTTCAAAATGATTCAAATTGAGAGTAATAGTGTGTTACGCAATTAGGGTGCTGCTCAGTGAATCATGAAAAGGGCTATTATTATTTTTCTTTAAGTACGCTGTGCCGGTAAAGTATCCTATTAAGTGTTTGCTGCACCGAACGACGTCATTACGTCGGCGCCGGCTGTCGCTGAAAACCAGCGCTGGGGCTCTGTCTTGCACAGGGTCGCAGCATAATGCTGAGCGATAGCCGTTTTGCGTGGATGTGGCGCATGTTTCCCTCTACCGTCTATTTTATTTTATTTTTAGTATTTTTGTTCTTTTTGCGTCATGTTCACCGCAAATAAACGTATTTTCTTTCTTTCTTTCTATTCTTGGAGTCTCTAAAGCAGTTTTCCCACGATAAGGCTACCTAACAGCGAAATTATGGGATAAGCCGGATGAATTCTGTCGGTACGTGTGAAAGCTACACAAGTATACTTAATACCCTACCGTCAGATTTCGGATTTTCATGCGAAATAAAATCGCGCACGCTACATATTTTTTCAAGCGATTATTTGAGGTATTGTTCACAGAATGGCGATTATTTGCCGCAAAGATTAAATTTCGTGGTGCGCGCTTAGCCTTTGTTCCGACGAGCTCGCTTGTGTGTGTATACTTTCCTTGTATAAGACACTACCCGAGCGGGGGTCTCGTCTAGACAGTAATGGGATTAAGTGGTTAAGTCTGCAGCTTAGACTAAAATCAACTTGGGGGGGGGGGGGGGGGGAGTATGGATCAAATCGAAGGGGTGTGAGCAAGGTCATTTCCAAAGGTTCAAAAGTTGTGACGAATTTTTTTCAATCGTTTCGCAGTGCTCAAAGAAAAAAAAAAACCTAATAGGGCTGTCCAAAAAACTTAAACTTTAAGCACTACGCAAAGTGATTGAAAATAACAAAAGTCGGTCATAACTTTTGAACCGTAAAAAAATTCACCAACATTCTCAGGATGAAAAAGTTTGCAAATGACTTTGCCCACGCCCCTATTTGATTTGATCCATACTTCCAAGGACACACTGTATAGACACAAATCTTTCCAAAACTTCCCCCTCAGTGTCTGAAAGGCTATTCAATTTATTTTTGTCTAATTATAGTTTGCGTCAAACATGGAATGGCATTAGAGCAGTGTGGCCCCGTGGTATCGACCCCGACATAGGGTCAGCGCAGACAGAAAGGGGCACTCGAAAATTAACTTTAAAATTATTAAAATAAAGTGCATATATGCTTGAACCCATTGAGCTATATAACTAGAGAAGCAAACCTCAATAAAATGTGTCAAAAAAGTGTAGCCACTTTATAAACGCGACGACGTAGCTTTGAAACCACTAAACATTTAAAAGTAAACATATATCTGTCTCACTTACACGCGTCGTAAGAATACTACCGTCGCTTAGATTAGATAAAGACCACAATATAAACATGCAATGACGGGATCGGGTTGCCTACCCATGCGAAATTTTACCCAACATTTTAAGCCGTAAATAGCGTTTTAGGTTAAGTTAAATTATTTTTAAAATATTTGAATTATGTATTTCATAATGGATGTGTAATAGAAGTTTATAAATAATGAAAATAACTAAGACATTTTCTTTTTGAATATTTTTTCTTTATTATTAATGAAATTGAATGATTTAGTAGGTAGCCAGTCAGTCTCTTTTCTCAGCAATCGGATTATTTCCACCCATTTTTCACGGCGTGCTGCATCTTTAGGCACCCTGCTACGTTATTATTATTAAAAAAAATATTTAAAATCACTTATTCCATAAATTAAAAACTCCCACTAATGTGGGAAACTAAAACTAAGTTTTTAGTGGTAACACTGAACCCAATTTACAAAATTCTACATTTTATTGCGTTTTTACGTTGATATAAACACAGAGACAATTAATTTACGTGTGGAAAGTAGTTCCGGTTAATTTATTATGTTTTTGTGATCTTGAATCGCACTCTTTAGCGATATTTTTTGTCGCATGTCACTCGGTTGACTTCGGTTGGCATCACACAGAGCACTGAACTGACGTTAGCTACGCTGATGGCTGTAGCCATCAGCCTAGTGGCAACGCCTTGGTGCGGTAGTTGCTAATCTAGTGTAACATATATATCAATGCTTGAACCTGACAAAAAATGCTCGCGCGTCCTCAAAGATACGCGGGAAGGCACTCGCGCGCGCGACTTTGAGTCGGCGACCCGTCAGAAAATGCCCGAGACCGCGCGAGAATTATTCCTCTCAGTCTGCACTGACCCATACGAGTTGTAGGTCGTGAGTTCGAAGCCAGACAAGCACTTCACTTTGAGTAAATTATTGCATCACCACTGCTGTCAAAGCGGTGAAGGAAAACATCAAAATCTAAATATTTTATTTCACCTAAGCTTACAAGAACACTTATGAAACGTCAGAAGCTAGGTGCACGGTTCCAATTGGTCGTTTCCTATGGAGAAGAACCGGCAAGAAACTCCATGGTTACTCTTTTAAAAATAATTGGCCTTGAAAATTATTTTTAATTGCTTTCATATTCGAAAAATGTGTCTGCTCAACAACTTAAATAACGCATTGAATGTTGTTGAACTGTCAAAATATTCCAAAGAATAGAGTCCTGTACGCACGGCTACACATCAAGCTATACATAAACAGTATAAGCTGACTTCTGATTGTACGAAAAACCTATACAGTGCGAGGTCAGCTAAAACTAGAAATGTATAGCTTGATGTGTAGCCGTGTGTACGAGGCCAAAACGCTCGAATTTCAGCATGATGTTCTAACTAAGGGACTAAGGTCAAAGTTATACCACTGACGTGCGGTCAACTGAACACGCGCGCATCCTATCGTGTTACCAATCTATTCGCTAAACGCGTCCACGTGCCTACAGTAGGCGTTTCCTTGTTACCGCAACGAGTCTCAAGTGCGGAAAAGGGAGTCGCATCATCATCATAGGACGCGGCTGATGGGATATCGACAAATTCCTGCCTTGTCCATTATCATGTGCAGTAGTCGACACGTCACCGGCTGACAGTTTCACCTAGAGCTGCACCCTAATTGCGTAACACACTATCAATCGGAATCTGAATCATTTTGAAGCAAATTGCTAATCCATTGCTGCATAAGTTCGAAAAATTTGTTTGCTCAACACGTAAATAACGCGATGAATGTTGTCGAACTGTCAAAATGAAACCGATTCCCATTGATAATTTGTTTCGCAATTGCCCCGCTGGCCTGAGCCACAAAATACAGAGAGTACAGAAGTCAATCTTGTCCGCGGACTTTTTTGTCCGCTGAAATAGATCGCTTACAACTGTATCGAGTAACGCAAACGAGGGATTAAAAGTACCGCGTACAAAAAGTCCCCCGAATAACCGAGGACATGCGGGGAGCGGACCGGACAAAAGTACGGGGGAGTCCGCGAAAAAAAACTCGTGTGACTAGGCGAAGCAACGCACATGGCGGACTTTAGTCCGCGCTGTGCGCTCGAGAGTGACGTACGTATGCCCGGAACAAATGATCGCACACCGTGTGCGTTGAGTCCGCGGCGGACTTTTTATTCGCGGAGCGTACTTTTTTCTCCGTCGCGGAGAAAAGTCCGTCGTATGCGCAGGCCATAACTGTTCAGTGGACGGTTGATTAAATTCAATATTAAACGGTGAATTGTCGTTTTTTATGCTACCAGTTGTTTCAGAGATGTAAGTAGGTATTTGCTTGTATTTCGATGGTTCGTTTTAACGTAACACAGTAGTTAGATAAGTAGGTAAGCGCCCCGGCCGGCCCCCGGCTCCGCGCAGTAAAAGCGAACATGAACTCAAACTCAAAGCATTTATTTCAATTAAACCATTTCCAGGCACTTTTGAATTGTCAAAATTAACTAGTCGGTCAGTTAGTCAGAAAGTTGAAGCTAGTTGCCCATTCCAAAACATAGATCTCTTGGAGAAGAACGGGCAAGAAACTCCAAGGACACTCTTTTAAATTAAGATATTACAAAATCCTGAGTACAGTATTCTTGTTGCTTCTATATGTGAGAACAATGTTATGAAGAAACAATTCAAAATAGTTATAAGATTAAAAAGAAGCCCTGGCAGCTAAGAGATGACCAGTCTCAACTGACAGCGCCCGTTCACGAACATGACGCATGGATCAGCACCATCCAGCTCAACCATTTTGAAGGGAACCGAATGATCCAACACACGCGCCACCATCAGTGAGACATTTAAGTGAGCATGACACATTCTCAACTGCCATGCTCTTTCAAGTCAATATAAAAAAATTATAATGAACGGATCCATGGTTCTTACATTTACAAAATTAAAAAAAAACTGCTTCTAAATTATACAAAACTGTAGTTACCAATTTATTTACGAGATGAATAAAATTTTACTAGAAAGAGGTATAAGATATTAAAGTAACAATTAAAACTTGATTGAATTAAAAATACACATTAAGTTCGAATGTCAGAAACACTTAAAAAAAAGAAAAGAAAAAAAAAAGGGAAGCATGTCTTCCAAATATTGAAATTTTAACTAGTGAGCCCAAGTGTCTGTGGAGCAGGACCAGCATTTAGCCAAGCATTTTTATCTACGATATAATCATCCAACTTATAGTATGCTTGTCTACATAGTGTGCGTTTAATGCATGTTTTAAATTTCTTCTCATTTAGTTGAAGAATATCGAGTGGTATTTTATTATAACACTCTACACAATAACCCATAAAAGAAGTTTTTACTTTAGACAATCTGAAACGAGGTTGATCTAATTTGTTCCTATTTCTAGTGTTAAAATTATGCCTGTCACATATCTTACTAAAAAGATGTAGATTTTTTCGAACGTACATAATGTTTTCATATATATATTGACAAGGAACCGTCATGATGTTAATTTTTTTAAACAGTTCCCTTCATTGATATATATGTTACACTAGATTAGTAATTACCGCACCAAGGCGTTGCCACTAGGCTGATGGCCACAGCCATCATCGTAGCTAACGTCAGTTCAGTGCTCTGTGTGACGCCAACCGAAGTCAACCGAGTGACATGCGACAAAAAATATCGCGAAAGAGTACGATTCAAGATCACAAAAACATAATAAATTAACCGGAAATACTTTCCACACGTAAATTAATTGTCTCTGTGTTTATATCAACGTAAAAACGCAATAAAATGTAGAATTTTGTAAATTAGGTTCAGTGTTACCACTAAAAACTTAGTTTTAGTTTCCCACATTAGTGGGAGTTTTTAATATACGGAATAAGTGATTTTAAATATTTTTTAATAATAACAACGTAGCAGGGTGCCTAAAGATGCAGCACGCCGTGAAAAATGGATGGAAATAATACGATTGCTGAGAAAAGAGACTGACTGACTACCTACTAAATCATTCAATTTCATTAAGAATAAAGAAAAAATATTCTAAAAGAAAATGTCTTAGTTATTTTCATTATTTATAAACTTCTATTACACATCCAATAAGAAATACATAATTCAAATATTTAAAAAATAATTTAACTTAACATATAACGCTTTTTATGGCTTAAAATGTTGGGTAAAATTTCGCATGGGTAGGCAACCCCATCACGTCATTGCATGTTTATATTGCGGTCTTTGTCTAATCTAAGCGACGGTATTATTCTTACGACGTGTGTAAGTGAGACAGATATATGTTTACTTTTAAATGTTTAGTGGTTTCAAAGCTACGTCGTCGCGTTTATAAAGTGGCTACACTTTTTTGACACATTTTATTGAGGTTTGCTTCTCTAGTTATATAGCTCAATGGTTCCCTTAGAGATTCACGACTTTGTGGGACTTTGTGACAAACTTTTAATATAACAATAAAATTAAAATATTTTAGTTATTATTGGTTTATATGTATTTCCTTTCTTCCTGTTTCATTCTCAGCAATAAATCAAACAACTACATGCGAGTGCCACTACCATGATAGTTTTTTGTGCATAAGCCAAAGTTGACAACCCTAGCGCGACCGCCGAGCGTAGGTATGAAAAGTGAAGTACATACATGTGAATCATGTGATTGACTTCTGTACTCTCTGTATTTTGTGGTTGCGCTTTCGTCAGCTCCATGGTTTTCATAGTAATTCATGATTGTATAATTTCTCATTTACATGTGACATTTTACTAATTCAGGTTTTCTTCCGCAGCCATTACTGTTGACGTAATCTTATGGTGCAATGAATATTAAAGTTTAAGGCTGGTCTCACATTGTCTACTATCGCGTAATACCGTGTCGTAATAGAAAGTTGCGCCCCGGTTTCACGAATATCAGGATAAAAAGTATCCTTTGTGTTAATCCTGGTAACCTGGTCTTTGTGTTAACTATCTGTGTCAAATTTTATCCAAATCCGTTCAGTAGTTTTTGCGCGAAAGAGTAACATACAAAAACACTCACAAACTTTCGCTTTTATAATATTAGTCTTCACTAATGTGATGACGTAGTATACAAACGCGTTACGCGACTGACTTGATCATATTTGTGCGTCATTTTCATTGACTGCGGACCCAATTATGCCGCTGCAAGCGCAATCTATTGATTCAGGACGTTATCGACTTCATTTTTTAAATAAAAAAAGCTAGAAAATGTATATGGGACAATGACCGCAATAGGCTTGTCAACTGTAAAAATCTAATTAGTCCGTCAGGTAGATTATCAAAAAATATTTGACCTGTATTTTTTCTTTTAAACGTACAAGTACGTGACAAGGATACGACGCTTTTATAATTCTCAATACGTCACACCTTTGTTTAAATTTTGTGTGCGTACTCCTGAGTTTTGATGCGTTTTATCCTTGTCAATATTCACTGATTTACAAAAACAAAAAATACGTGTCCATTATTTTCCAATACTCTAACTGACGGACTAAATAGATTTTCAATTTATTGATGGTGGAAACTAGCCTATTGCCACGCTAAAACGCGACAACTATAGAATCGCGTGCTATGTCATGGACAATTTATCTACTGGGGTAGGGAAGGCACTGCGACATGTCGCGTAATAAGTCTCGCGACAAGCCGCAAGTATATGATGGAGCCTTATAGCGACAATGTTGACTGCACACATAAATACAAACACGCGAAGGTCAGCAATTCAAGCAAAATACTTCCATGAAATCATTAGTCAGTTTATACAAGCTGTTCATTTATAAAGTGTCCATAGGGATCAAGTTTTTATTTACATACAGGATGTAAATAACTGTTGTTCTATTAAGGGCCTATACTACCTCAAATGGCTTAGCATGATCCTCCGTTATGTCGAAAATACTGCAGCCTATGAATAAGTATAATTACTTATTCATAAGACTACGGATAAGTATAATTACTTATTCGTAAGCCTACGAGTAAGTATAATTACTTATTCGTATACTGCAGGATTAATTTTGAAATAAATATATGGTAAAGTTGTGGATTAATGTTAGGTCTTTTGTTTGACGAAAACACGATTCTATAAAATTTTCTCTATAGAAAAAAATTCCAAAGTTACCTTCAAACTGAACAATAAACCGCAGGTATTCAAAAAATACTTCAAATTAGATCATGAAACTTTGTGTACTAACCGACTAGGTAACTATAAAGCAGGTCTTGCTTTATATTTTTTTTGAATTACCATTATTTTCACCGTAAAAAGCAAATACCTAAACTATTGGCGCTGCCTGCCACCTAGCACCGCACTCTGTCTCGCTCTCACTCAGTCCGCGAGCAGTATCGTGTGAGTGAGATAAAGAGTGAATTTTAGCTGAGGTAGTATAGGCTCTTAAGAGTTATGTGGCTGAGAAAGCATTTACGTTTTTTATAAGCATTCAGTTTATAGAATTTAATGTTTGTCAATTTAGGTGGTTAGGACACCACTGTGGTGTGCGATGCAGTGTGTGCAGTAAAAGTTCCTGGTTATAATGACATTCCTAGTACCAAAAACTCGAAGACATGTGGCATCTACCAACCCGCACTGTGCCCGCGTGGTGGATTACGGCCCACTCCCTCTCATAGAGAGGAGGCCTGTGTCCCAGCAGTGGGGACATTATAGGCTGATTATGTATAGTGACATTATGTAAATGCTTTGAAGTTGGTCAAAATCAGCTGCTTTCCACTGATGCAGAAAGCAGCCTGACAGGTTAAAATGATTGTAAAATCTAATTTTGAAGTCCAATTTTAACACATAAGGGGTGATTGAAAGTGGCAAAAAAAAGAGGTTATCCATTAATTATGGGATACCCTGTATACACCTCACAGGGTGTCCCGTAATTAATGGATAACCTCTTTTTTATTTGAAACTAGCTTTTGCCCGCTCGCGTAAAAAATAGCCTATAACACTCTCCATCCCTTCAACTATCTCCACTTAAAATCACGTCAATTCGTCGCTCCGTTTTGCCGTGTAAGATGGACAAACAAACAGACACACACATGATACACTTTCACATTTATAATATTAGTATGGATGGGTTTGCTCTTAACTCTAGTCTAGGTCAGAGGTGACAAAGTCGACGATGGAGTGAGCTTACCCAGAAGAAGCCTGTTCACTCTCACCTTGAAGAGATTCAGATTGTATGCGCTCACAGAAACACAGATGCAAGTAGAGAGTTCCACTCTTTTGTTGTGTGTATTATTACCCAGAAGCCTGTTCACTCTCACTTTGAAGAGATTCAGGTTGTATTGCGCTCAAAAACACAGATGCAAGTGGAGAGTTCCACTCTTTTGCTGTGCACATTTGTGGTGTTTGACAGATAGTTGACAGTTGAGAGTTGACTGACAGTTGATTATTATAACAAGTGAGGGTACCCCACAGGACACTTTTCAAGCTACCGACATATGCCGGGGGCAGCCATTATGGACGCCAAGTAAGTACATAACAACATTATAAAGGACATTTGAAAACGCTTGTGCAAATTGGTGGAATAGTAACTAGGCAGGGACGGTAACTTGCAGTACATCTAGATGATTTCGCGAAAAACGAATCAGCTGTTTCTTAAATTTTGACATGTTATGCAAACATAAACATAGGGAATAGCTATTTATATTTTTGCTATTTCATGTTTGGTCCCATAGTAAAAGTTGTTCATAATGATAAGTACAATGATCCCTTTTTTATGGGAAATCATCAAATGACCCCTCCCACTCAGGGTGGAGCAGAAGGTAGTGTCAGACTCTTACTGACTAAAACCCACCCGTGTTCCTTCCTTAGCCCTTTATGTTCTGGGGCAGCGGTAATCCTTTCGGACAATCCCGCTGCCCTGGAAGGAAAATGATCCTTTTTAGAGGTTATCCATTAATTTATGGGATACCATGTATATAAAAATTCTTTATTTAATACCATTCTGTGAATGTCAGACAGGATGAGCTTGAGTTGGACAGAGGGTCAGGGCCATATGGAACTGTCCTGCGTTTGCATAGAACAGAGAAGTATGGAAAAGAGAGAGGGAAGCCTTTGTCCTGCTGTGAGATAACACAGGTATATAGGGTGACTGGTAATTAGTGACCGATACCTAAACACGTGCTTGTACTCATGATAACAAACAACTTTTACTATGGGACCAAACCTGAATTCGCGAAAAAAAATCTGCTGTTCAGTCATTTATGTTCGCCTAACTGGTCAAAATGTAGGTACTGAATAGCAGATTTTTTTTCGCGAATTCAGGTTTGGTCCCATAGTAAAAGTTGTTTGTTATCATGAGTACAAGCACGTGTTTAGGTATCGGTCACTAATTACCAGTCACCCTATATAAGTAGATAGTAACTTCATGTTTTTTTTAAAGTGGTATACATTTAACCTTAAAACTACAAACATTTAAGAAAAGAACAGAAAAATATGTAGCTACTCGAAACTGTCAAATTTTCCCTTCAACTATCAACTTTGAACCATATGCTTAAGCAATAAAGTTGAAAATCTATTAAAGAAGATTGTAGTAGCTTGATGTGCTGGCGTGTGTGCAAAGGTGATGCTTATTTTTAAAGAAATCTCTTTCAGTGTACTTGCAACAGGAAGCTAGGTAAATAAAAGAGAAGTGTGTGTGTTAACTTTGTGTTGGATTGTTTTGAATGACTAATAATTACTCATGTTTCTGAAATCTAATGAGTTTGTTGATGAATCATATGTTTTGGTCAAACATTCAAAACAGTTCACTCAAAGTTTGACCATTGTTTATCTATTGTGATTAATGGCTTCAAAAATAGGGTTATTTTCTTACAATACTGGTGGTCAATAGACAATAATACAAGATAGACATCACCAATTTCGAAATTCGATTTGCATACCTAACTCTTTGCAACCCTTTAGCAAAATAGCTAAGTTATACTTTTTTTTTGTTTTTTTTTTTCTCTTCATTGTACACCTTAGGGGTAGAAAAAACGTGTGGTAAAATCGTTAGTTATAGATAGGATTTTGACGTAAGAATACATCGGCGCCCTATGTCCGCGCACGTTGCATACTTAGGATAACCACAACTGACGACAGTCACTACGCAACCTCCGCGTCCCATAAAACTCCATAAAGTCAAATTTAGCCTTTTTCTTTCTTGTCCACTTGCTAGCGTGTCAGCAAAGCAAAGACTTGCGCATTCCAACAAAAGCGCATGTGCGAAAAGTGACGCAGCCTTGTTGGCACTTTCGTCCAATCATGTGGCCAAAAACATGTCACGGAAAACTTATCCCAAACAAATCATATTGAAACATTAAAAAAAAAACTTTCAATTACTCACCCTCTTGCCATTTCCAAGCTCTTGATCAGCTTCTTGATCTTCCAGATTTCGACATTGCGATCCGCTGACGATTCTTCAGACATTTTGGATCGGTTTTATTTAACTAAATACACCACAAAAACGCACTAGTAGACAAATATAATTAAAATAATGTCTAAATATCACACCACTAAACTTCTTACTAAAGGGATACGAGGGGAAGGGAGCCCGACTTGCGGTCCAAACTGCTCTAATCCAGATCAAACCGGACGGACAAGAACCTCGTTACTTTATTCACGCACTTTTGAGTTCACATTTACGTTTGCCGTCGCTCGTACTTTTCTTCTAGTGCGGGGATTCTTGGATTTTTTCTTTATTCGGTTACCCCTAAGCATGTGGGACGTAGAAATAAGACATTACAGGGATAAAAGATGACGTCGAACAAACGATCGAACGAACGCTGTGCAGGTCGTCCGTCGATGAAATGAAAGAAAAAAAATGCTGTTCGCTGTTGCCAGCACCAAAAACTATATTGATTTTGATTTTTCTTGTCGCAAGGCAAACTTGTCTTGAACTCATTATTGTTTTCGACAAAGGAATAAAATGAAATACAATTTTATATAATATTCATTAGAAAACAATGAGTGAAACAATAAATGAACATGTCATGGAAATAAATCTCTTCGGTTGAATGAACTTTTTTTACACATGCAACCATTAAATTATCGAAGTAATGTGCCCATTTGATTTTGTGTTTTCATTTTGTAGAATTATTTTAGTCGCTAAAAAAATTAACTTCAGAAAGTCGCTCTAAGTTCTGTTGTATTTAGTACCTAACAAGTTTATGATAGCTTTAATTTAAATAACTTTACAATATTTGCAATAATGAGAGTCTGACGACTATTGCCTGCTATTGCACTGAATTATATCCACAATTGCATACTGTAAATAATCTCCATTCCAAGCATGCAAACAGCATGGCCACCATGGCCCACCATGGCATGTACTCCTACTGTGCGGAATGCAATACAAAAGCTGAAACAGTCCTTCAAAATAGTCCCACATGAGTTTCTAGAACGCAGTGTTTTTTGAAACACAATCATTTCGTAGTATACAATACAACAAAAAACATGTCATAAAACTAGAACAGAACCAATCTACTTAGCGAAAAAAAGATTAATAAATTGCGGTGCACCCCAGGGTAGCGATGGGCGACTCGAGTTATCTAACTCGAGTAACTCGGGTCAGACCGTTAGCGAGTCAACCCGAGTCAAAATATCTGCAAACCGAGTTGAACCGGAGAGCACGCGCGGCGGGCGGTGCGGGGTGGGTTAGCAGCCCGCGGTTAGCCCGCAAGTCGCGAGGCCCGTGCGACACCGAGCGAGCCCGAATCAGCCCAACGACCGAATGTCCGAGCCGCGAGTGAAAGAGATAGTCTCGTTGTTGGTTTCTTATCAGACGGTTATTCAGATAGAACAGATGAGAGAATTTTGACATAGCAGAATATTTGTTTTGTTTACCTTTTTGTTATTGTTACTTCGTTCGTTGTTTATTGTTTTGTTACAGTTTTATTAGTTTAAGTGTTGTTTGTCTTGACTTGAATAAGTTTAGAATGGCTCTTGGAAGTAAAAGTGTTGCGTGGGAGTTTTTTTCGAAAACAGATGATAATATTATAGTAGTTTGCAAGTATGCTCCTGTCAGTATAAATTTAGTGGAAATAACACTAATGTAGTGAACCACTTAAAAAAGAAACATGTAAACACTTTTAATAATAATAAACGTCTGATTTTTGAACGGGCTCAATTTTATTTGACTACCATTGACTCGGCGCCACGCAGCCCGCCCTTAGAGCATAGCCCGCCGGACCCAGCCCGGCGAACCGTGAACGTAGCAAACTAGTAACCCGCGGAACGATGCACCGAGTTGAGCATTTACGTCGGACGGACGAAGCGGCGACGCGACGGACCATAAGGCAGACTGCGTCGAGTCAACTCGAGTTGCAACCCGAGTTGGTAAGCGAGTCAACTCGAGTTACTCGAGTTGCCAAAAAGTCGACTCGGCCCATCGCTACCCCAGGGGAGTGTACTTGGCCCATTGTTAAATTTATTTATTTTCAGCCATTTATATCCCACGGCTGGGCAAAGGCCTCCCTCCTCTCTTGTAACCCCTATATCTATCCAGAGTTGCCAAGGACCAATCTTTGTCAAAGGAGTCCAGCTCATCCCACCATTTCCGTCTGGCTTGTTATTATTATTCGCAGAAAAAAAATATTCCCAGAATCATAGAACATTGCTCTATTAGCCGATGACTATACTACAATATTCATAGGAAAAATCTTAGAAAGAAATGAAACCAATGTATTTGAATTAATCACTGCTCCAACCATTTTTTTTGAAGTCCACATGATTTTCTAGTAAGTAAACTAATCACATGACTACATCACTATTCAATGTCATTCTGTCATTCAGAAATCACAATCAGTCGAATGAATTGAGGTTATAAATTTCGCAACCCCGACAGAGATGTTATGTAGTAAATTTAAACAAATTGTATTACCACAACAGGCTTTAAAAAATAACGTGCAGTTTCACTATTTAATAACGTCTCGATATCTGTTCAAAAGATGGATGTGGTACGACGGGTTTTTGGCGAATGTTTATAAAAAGGAAATTGGAAATATGTCTGCTCTGAGGTTTATATTGCGGGATTTTCGTTTATGGAGTGTTTGGACACGGAGTAATTTAGTGAGCACGGTGGTAAAGAGGTGTAAACGTGACCGCAGTGTACGGGAAGTTATACAATGCTTTAAACAGACTTTTCGGCCTAGACGAACCCTGCTGATCTCGGCGACAGCAGCGTATAAAGCCCGCGGGGACGACGAAGACGACAGCAAACCAGTCAGCTGTGACAAAAATATTACTGACGAAGAGTTACAGGTACTTTTATTCATTTAAACTTTTCGCACACAAAAAAGATACAAAGGCGGACTTAATGCCTTAGGCATTCTGTACCAGTCAACCAAGGATGGTGAAGAGATGGCAGGTGCTTTAGTTGAGAGGAATCTATTGAATTATAAATACAATAGGTACACAAATACATAAATAGGTTGTAAACCTATAATACACATACATACTATTTACTATAATATACACTTAAAATAAATATATATAAGTAAACAACTATACAAATTCAAGGGAGAGAGGTGTTGAGATGACTATGGTCTGTGCTATTTGTATTTTTTAATTCCAATTTTGTTTTTTTTTTTCTCTTTATTTTTAAATCTAGAGGGAATTAGGATTGGCATGGGGTTGTGTTTATAATGATTTACCATATTTACTCAGTTATGAAAGTTTTAGATGCATAAAAAAAGTTGTTATCCTGACATAGACTCATTAAAAATACTCTTTATTTTAATCTTCATAATACCTTTACCTCTAAATGCAGCATGGAAAAAAAAGTACTCTTTGGATGCAACACTGGTGCTTTATTATTGTGAAAAAAAAAAAACAAAATGTATTGTTTATGTACAGAACTGATTACTAGGCAGCCTGGTCCCTGACCCTAGCCTGTTCTACAAGGTACAAAAGAAAAAAAAATATTTGAAGGATATTTCAAGGTCATTACAAAAATAAATGATAAAAGCATTAATATTTGTCTACAGACAAAGAGTTCATGATACTTTTGTAATGTTATTTTTGTTATTCTTTGTTCATTATTATCTGTTTTATTCTTGATGACTTTGTTTTGTTACCTACATTTGTGACTTATGTGCCAAGATGTAAACAAATATGAGTTTATGGAAAAGTAACTTTAATTCCTATCCATTAAAGTGCAGTTTACGCTACAACTTAAAACATATTTATAACATTTTCAATAGTCACTTTGAAATCAACTTAATTATTATTTCAATAAAGCTGATATTTGTTTAACTTGAAATAACATTAATTTGAAACAACTTTGAATCACTACATAGTATAAAACAAAGTCGCTTTCTCTGTCCCTTTGAACACTTAGATCTTTAAAACTATGCAACGGATTTTGATGTGGTTTTTTTTAATAGATGGAGTGATTCAAGAGGAATGTTTATATATATAATACATGCATTTTTTGCGCTCACTTTTCAAACGCAGCCAGCGAACCCTACGAGATAGGTCAAAATAATGTACTACAGTATTGTACACCTTAAAAAGTTCTACAAAAAAGTCCGTGATAGTATATCTCTATCTCTTATGGATAACCCACAATAATCATTTTTTATCCTTTACTTTTTACGAGAAATAATGGCTTATTTACGAAGCGATTTTAAGCAATACAGCAATAATCCTTATCCAATTAAGTACCTTAAATACATTGTGCATTTAATATAGATAAATATGGCCCTTTACAGCATGTAATTTAAATGAATATTTTCGAAGATATTACAGATTTAAAATTCGGGGACATAGCGGTTGCTGCGGTACCGGCCGCGGCGGCGCGTGCTGGCATTCTTGAAATACCTGTAGTTAGTATCAGTATTGCACCCGTGCGAAGCCGGGGCGGGTCGCTAGTAGACTATATGTATAAACAGAATGGCAGGTTCATGATGCTCAACCTGTTACCATGGATTCAGTACATGTACGTACAGTACGGGTAACCACTGAAAATCAGCGCTGTGCTGTGGGTCCCCTATAGCACAGCATCATGCTGAGTGGAAGCCTTCTTGTCACAGTCATGACGTGCAGCCGTCGACTATCTCTGCTTTGTGTTCATGTATAAAGATATATTTTTTTTTTGTTTTTATTATATATGCTGTCATTAGAATTAATTATCTTTTTGTTTGCACGTGTTTCTGTGACAAATAAACCTATTTTTCTTTTCTTTCACATGTTCATTACGTGTCTTGTGCATTGAAATTGTTTGTTGGTTATTAAAAGAAAAATTTGCTGTTCCATACATTTTGAATTGCAATGTTTTTTGATAACCAATGAAAAATTTACGCTAGCGGGTCCAGAATCATGGTCAGAAGCCCGAAAGTTTAACAACCAGTCTTACCAAAGGTTATTGTATTACCTAGTAACTGGGTCGTGGAGGTCAGATAGGCAGTCGCTCCATGTAAAATACTGGTATTCAGCTGCATCCACCCCACTGACTGACTGGAAGTCGACCCCAACATGATGATGAGCAAAGATTTATGAAATCGAGCAAACCGCAGGTAGAGAAAGAAAAAACTCATCTGAAATATATTTTTTACTAAACGGTTTTATTTAGCTTGCCCTGTTTGTTGTTTTTATTTGTTTTAATAGGGAAGGATAATTCTTAATTTTAACAGTGTTAAGTATAAGAGTAACGGAGACAAGTGAAACAACTGCCTGCTAAATGCACACTCATTTTATTCGTAGATAAGGCGAATACTTTAACATGGACGCAGCCACGCACACATATACAACAACTCCTCCCCCATACTATAGGTAACAGTCTCAAATAATTTAAAGTTAGTCCTTATAGTTTACTCTAGGTATTTTGCGTAACAACTTCCGGGATAGTGGGTTATACCTCTGTATCAGTTGTTCATTCATTTGTGGTGAGTTGCTTTCCGACAGAGCCTCATGGAACTCCTCAGGGTCTTCGTTCTGAGATGTGGACTGATCGGCCGTTTCAACAACTGGACATGATGAAGGTTGCGGAAGGCTATTTATATTCTGAGTGTTTGTCAATGCTTGCTCAGATTCTGTCTCTGTATCACCTTCCCCGACCACTGGTGTATTGGGCCTTATCGATTCCAGTGACGTACTGTTGTTATCTTGTTGTAATGTTACATGGTCATTACTGTCGCAATCCCAGAATGTTTCTTCGTCTGCATTGATACCTTTATATAAAACTAATTGATTTTTATGTTTTCTATGCTCTAATAGTGAGTGAATGTCTTTAACTAGATACATGACTTTACCTATTCGCTTTACAATAGTTCCCCTTTTCCAAACACTGTTTTTATTATTAACATTGTTCTTATACAAGACGTTATCACCTACAGAATAGGTTTCTCTGTTTTTACCGCCGTATGACTCAATCTGCAAACACTGTTTATTTTTGACCACATTAGGTACGTTGGATGAAGTTGATGTGGTGTGTAATTTTGGATTAAGTAGATCTAGGCGTGACCTAAGTTTTTTGCCAAATACTAACTGAGCTGGTGACAATCCCGTAGTACTGTGAATCGAGTTTCTGTAATCGAATAGGTACTTTAATAAGTTCAATTTCCTTTCTCGTACATTGCTGTTCGATAATATACACGATTTAATACCCTTTTTTACAATTTTTACGTAACTTTCGGCTTGACCATTACTAGCCGGATGATAGCTTGGTGACGTCACGTGTATTATGCCGTTGGAATAGCAAAAATTTTTGAACTCTTGAGATACGAAGGCGGTGCCATTGTCACTAACTATAGTTTCGGGTAACCCAAACCTAGACATAAAATCGTATAATTTATCAATCACCGCTATTGAGGTTGATGTGTTTATCATGTTAATTTTTGGGACTCGTCATCTAATAAAAACTGATTATACGCCATTGACAGATCAAGTTTTGAAAATTGTTGTCCACCATGTAGTCTGCTAAACAGTTCGTAAACCGTCGGCAGAGGATACTGCTCCACAATCAGCTGTTTATTGATACTGACTGAGTAGTCTACACACAGCCTAACTGTTCCGTCGCGCTTCAATACGGGGACAATAGGTGACGCATACTCGGTATGCTCAACCGGTTTTAATACACCCAACTCAAGTAAACGATCGATCTCATTATTAATTTTGTCTTTTAATGCGAAAGCGATAGGGCGTGCTTTAAAAAACACTGGTTGAGATCCGGGTTTTATTTTCAATTTTACTTTATACTTATTAAACGCTCCTAATTTGTCAGAAAAAACCTTTGGAAACTGTGATTGAAGTTGTTTAAACATGTTATCCGTCTTGTTCAAGTACATACAAGGTAGCAGCTCTAATTTAAAACTCGCAATGAAATCTCGACCAAGAAGCGGCGGACCAGTGCCGTTATTAACTACGTAAATACTAAGCTCATGTGTTTGTCCCGAGTATGTAACAGGTAAACGAGTTACACCAGCACATGTTATTTTATTACCAACATATGTATACAGCTGTTTCCTAGTCGGCGACAATGGCACAGCTGAAAAATGATTATTATACACTGTACGGGATATTACAGTGACCGCTGACCCGCTATCGATCTCAAATTTCAATTCTACCCCCAGGATTGTCACTATTTCAGTCATTGGCTCGCCATTTATACAGCTTATTTTAAACAGCTTACCGTCATCATCTTCATCCACGTCACTTGTGGTGGCAATATAATTTGTTTTTTTACACATTCTTTGAAGGTGACCGGTCACATTACACTTTTTGCACTTATATTTTGCGAAACGACACTTCGCCGACGTATGGTTTGAACGACCGCACACAGAACACTTATCTTCCGATGCCGCACTTTTCTTTGTCGCCGGGTCGATCTTGTACAGCTGCTGCTCCTGCTGCCCCGCGAGATGCGCGGTGGCTGCCGCTCCGGCGCGTGCGCTTCTTAACGTTTCCGCTAACTCGATCGCCTTAGCCAGCGTCAGTTCTGTCAAGTCTTGAGCAAATAATTTATCTCGCTCGCGCCCCGGCAACATTGCCATTACAAATCGGTCACGTAGGGCTTCCTCTACATTGCTGAAACCGCAGTGAGCGGTCAGCCCACGAAGTCTCGCCGCCCATTGTGTCGGTGTTTCACCAGCTTGTTGCGATGCCGCATAAAAGTTGCATCGCTCGCCAAACCCGCTGCGTTTCGGTGTAAAATGACTGTCTAACAGCAATAATATGTCCTCGTATGGCACTTCTTGAAGCTCCTTCGGTAAGGCGAGGTCCGAAGCGAGTTTGTAGGTGCCATCTGTGAGTGCGCTAAGCAGTATAGCACGTCGTTTCGATCCTGTCACGTCGCTGACTGCAGTAACATCGTTTGCTATAAACCATTGAGCTAGACGACTCTTGTACGTCTTCCAAGAGTGGACTGTATGGTCAAACGTTGACAAAATTCCGAACTGTTGAGCCGCCATCGCGATTTTTTTCTTTTTGTGGGTACTCGTCGCCAATGTTAAGTATAAGAGTAACGGAGACAAGTGAAACAACTGCCTGCTAAATGCACACTCATTTTATTCGTAGATAAGGCGAATACTTTAACATGGACGCAGCCACGCACACATATACAACAAACAGCATACATAATTTCAATAGTTCTTCCATAATAGATAATATACAAGGTGTAACATAATTAATGCAAGACCTCATAGTCCTCATACGTGGTGTATGAGGTCTTGCGTTAATTAGAGTATTGAGTTAAAAGTATAATACAATGACCAAAACTTATTTTTTTGTAAAGCTTGCTATTTTTATTAAGAAAATCATGTGGACACTAGCATTACTTTATGCAATTAAAATTGGGTCTTATCAACTTGAAACAAGGTTTAATTTTATTTGGCATAATCGGCGGTTAGTATGAAAAAATACATAATTTTTGAGAAAACACGGTCTATATTAAAAGTAACTCAAATCGATTCAGTAGTCAATTATGAACAAACTACTTTCAGGACTTGAGTTTATTCTGTTACACCTTGTATAAAGTTTGTTTGTTTGAACGCAGTAATCTCTGGAACTACCAGACAAATTTGAGAAATTATTTTTGCATTTGATAGCCCAATTCTTGAGGAAGGTTATAAGCTATTTAAAATTATGCTAGGTCACTTAGGAGCTGAGCAATGAAAAAAAAAACGAGTGTGCTTATGACCACACGACTGAAGTGAAACTTCTTTCGCTCCATCTGTATGTATATTTCATTTACTAGCTATAAGAGAAAGAGAGAAAGAAAATGTGCGCGCGCACTGCTCTCTCTTGCTCCTACACTGTGATACAGACAATAAGCCTGCAGTGTGCTTAGATATACGGAACGTATTTGGCTATGAGAGGAAGAGAGAAAGAAAATGTGCGCGCGCACTGCTGTCTCTTGCTTATATCCCCCACTTAACTTCCGTTCGCCTTGCCCGATCACACTTTTCGTAACGCTTACGTCACGCGTTCGCCAGCTTACTCCCCAAGTCAAGCGTGCGTAAAGAAGTTTCACTTCAATAAAGTCAGCAGTGCGGGCAGGCGATGCGATGCGACAGGGTGGGGTGGAATAAGAATTTCATGCGGATGAAGAAGTGGGCATAAGCTAGTTTTTCCTATACCTACTTAAACTCATTGTTGTTTTAATAGGGAAAAGCACACAACAAGAATGATTTTTAAATAAACAAGGATAAATAATTTAATTTTCCTATTGTAGTTTGATACTTGATTGGTATTTGAATGATTTCAAAATAAGGAAATTATCCATTTTTCCCATTGTAAGGCTAAGCGCGCACCACGAAACTTAATAGTTGCGACAGATAATCGCCAATTTGTGAACAATACCACTAAACCAGAATCCGCGCACTGCGGTTAAAGATCGCTTGAGAATTCGCTTGAATAATTATAAATGCATTTGCGATTTTATTTCGCATGAACATGCGATTATAAAATCGCATCGCAGTGCGCGCTTAGCCTAAGTTATTACATCAGCATAGTCACCTCCTTCTGCGAAGCAGTCATGCTAGCGAAGGAGGTGGCGGGACTACGGCTGAGGGAGAGGGCCTCACGTCCCAGCCGCCGCGGGAGACGCCCCGGGCGTCGGGAGCCGCGAGACGACTCCCGGCCACCGTAGGCGCGGGCCTGCGGGCGGAGAGTAATGGGTAACTCTCCGTCCGATCAGGACCAGGCCCGTGCCGGACGGCGCGTACGTGTTCCACGCGCGCCTCAAAGAGATGTCAGCATTAGGAAGGGGCCCGAAAGGGCCGAAGCCTGCCGGGGCAGCGGGATGTCCGAAAGGGTTACCGCTACCCCGGAACACAAAGGGCTAAGGAAGGAACACGGGTGGGTTTTAGTCAGTAAGAGTCTGACACTCCCTTCTGCTCCACCCAGAGCGGGACTCATTGGATGATTTCCCATCCACAAAAAAAAAAAAAAAAAAGCATAGCTATTTACACCGATAGGCTAATCGTATCGATAAATGACACATTTTGATAAACTGATTTGTCTTGCCCCCGACAGCAAACAACTTTCGGAAGAATAGTGGTCGTCTATTTCATTATAATAATAATAATACCACAAATAAAATAAAATAAAAACACATACAATTAGAAAGACCATAGATATTATTATTACATACTTCGATTGCCCAGTATGTGAACCATACAGCAATGGTTCAGGTACTGGCAATCGAACCTCTGCGCGAATGCCCTCAGGATGCTACTGGAGCTAGCTCGAACCCTGCGCACCAGGGATGTGCATCGTTTTCGCATAGTAGAATAAAAACAGTCTACTTGCCACTCGGCGAACATACCTGATGCGCTACAGAATCGGGGCAGCCCCAGCACCCTGAACGCATTATTATATTGCACACGCAAGGCGTTGTACTGTCTGCACGTGTATGAGACCCACAGGCTGCTCGTGTAGAAAGATGTACAGACGCCAGCAGGTCAACCTACCCCAATCTGTCAAATTTCTTTGATAGATTTTCAACGTTAGTACAAAGGAATAAGGTTCATATTCAATTGGGAAAATCTGACAGATTGGGGTAGCTTGGTGTGCTGGCCTCTGTACAATATGCTCTGAACAATGTTTTTTATGGGCTGATTTTTCCAACGCCAGATTATTTTATCAGTTCAACAGTTCTTACATACAAAAAAAAAAGCAATCGACTTCCAAAAAAGATACCTACTACAAAGTGAAAAATAACTTTAATTTCGGAAGTCGGTGTCGTTGGGTTCGCATTTTCGTTGTTTGCCACCGACTTCCGAAATTAAAGTTATTTTTCACTTTGTAATGTCTTTTTTGAATGTGTCGGCTGGAAATGGAAGTCGGCTGTTTTTTTTATTCCATAGATTCTTCCTTCCGTGAGTTCTACCACCTTAAATACATAATAATAATAATTCGATGTGATTACATAACTGAAGTAATAATCATTTGACGAAGCGGTGTTCAGCGTTAATTAATGTTTTTTTTTTTTAATATAATGAGATGAAAATATTTGGACTCATTAGAGCTATCTTTAATTCTATTTATATCGGTAATGTGACACTAGATATCATGTTATATGACATTTTTAACCGACTTATAAAATGGTGGAGGTTTTCAATTTAGTTGAATATTTTTTTAAAATGTTTATTACCTCAGAACTCCGTTATTTATAAGCCGATTTGCAATTTTTTTTTAATAGATAATGTATACACATTATCTAGCAGCCTCAGGGGTGGTCCAATTATAAATTTTATTAGTAAATAGTGTTATATGAATTCGTGTGTGGTAGGTACAACTAAAATGTGAAAAATAAAAACTTTTTTGCAAAAAAAAAACAATCGACTTCCAAAAACAACACTACAAAGTGAAAAATAATCATTTCGGAAGTCGGTGTCAAAAAACGAAAATGCGGAACTAACGACACCGACTTCCGAAATTAAAGTTAGGTATGTTTTTGTTCCTCTATAATATGTCCTCTATGGCGTCGCACGATAATACCTATATATGTAGTACTAGCTTTTGCCCGCGGCTTCGCTCGCGTTAAATTCGGGGTAACACGGTTAAAAAAAAAGGAGCATATTATGTACTCTCCATCCCTTCAACTATCTCCACTTAAAAATCACTTCAATTCGTCGCTCCGTTTTGCCGTGACAGACGAACAAACAAACAGACACACACACTTTCACATTTATAATATTAGTATGGATATAGGTATTGACGAAATTTTGAAAAAAAAAATCAAAATGGCGGACCAATATGTTCAAAGCCCTTTGAATTTCGCGGGTCACCTAGCGCGTTCACCTCAAGGAATCACGCTAGTTGAACACCTCCAAACAAGTTAGTTGACTGACACTATCGGCGCGAGCGTAGTTCGTCCTGCATTTCGCGCGGGATTCGCATTTTGACAGTTCAACAACATTCATTGCGTTATCTACATTGTTGAGCGGACATATTTTTTGAAAATATGAAGCAATGGATTAGCAATTATATACTTCAAAATGATTCAGATTGTGATTGATAGTGTGTTACGGAATTAGGGTCCTGTATCATCTTTCTATATAAATATAATTTGTCCATAGGCTCTACTATCAGAATTGGATGGCGTTGAAACATTATCCAGGAACACATTGTTTTGCCATGGATGCGGCAAAAGACTGGTCATCGAGAAGAAGCAGCCAGGAGTCCCTTATTGCGCGTAAGTATACAAGATGGGTGTCTACATTTCGGCTCCGTAAGTCGACTTCGACTCCAGGACGCACTGATTGAAGATCTTAGTCCTTATGCTCTGTGGAATACGCGACGAGAAGACTCGACGAAGCTTCCCAAACGCTGCCCAGCCAAGCTGCATCCTTCCCTGCCGGGGCAGCGGGATTGTCCGAAAGGGTTACCGCTACCCCGGAACATAAAGGGCTAAGGAAGGAATACGGGTGGGTTTTAATCTGTAAGAGTCTGACACTCCCTTTTGCTCCACCCACAGCGGGAGGGGTCATTTGATGATTTCCCATCCTCAAAAAAATCTGAATTCTTCTCCCCCTCCCAAAGTTCTTACCAAACTGCAGAGTTTGCACGAGTTAAAAGTAATGGCTTTTTTTTTTTTGTGGATGGGAAATCATCAAATGACCCCTCCCGCTCTGGGTGGAGCTGAAGGGAGTGTCAGACTTTTACTGACTAAAACCCACCCGTGTTCCTTCCTTAGCCCTTTGTGTTCCGGGGTAGCGGTAACCCTTTCGGACAATCCCGCTGCCCCGGCAGGCTTCGGCCCTTACGGGCCCCTTCCTTAATGCTGACATCTCTTTGAGACGCGCGTGGAACACGTACGCGCCGTCCGGCACGGGCCTGGTAAGTAATGGCTGGGCCATAAATTCAAGGTCGCTCAGCGAGCTATGGAACGGGCTATGCTTGGAGTCTCTCTGAGGGATCGAATCCGCAACGAGGTGATCCGGCAGAGAACCAAAGTTGTCTTCTTAGCTCACAGAATAAGCAAGTTGGAGTGGCAATGGGCCGGCCGTATTAGCCGTAGAACCGATTACCGTTGGGGTAGACGTGTTCTTGAGTGGAGACCGCGAATCGGTAAACGTAAGGTGGGATGCCCTCAGGCTAGGTGGAGCGATGATCTTCGCAGGATGGCTGGTAGCAGCTGGATGAGAGTTGCCGAAAATCGAGTTGAATGGCGTGCAATAGGAGAGACCTATGTCCAGCAGTGGACAAATTTGATTACCATAAAAAAGGTTATAGTGAGTCAACCTTAAAAGATAGACATATGTAGTCGCGCACTTTTTTTTTAGAACTTTTAATGAGGAACAATTCCGTCATACATGACTTTTGCGTAACTAACCGTTTACGCAGCGTACGCAACGGAAGCTCTCAAAAGGAATATTTTTTCCCGTTTTTTGCAACATTTTTCATTGATGCTCCGCTCTTATTGGTCGTAGCGTGATGTTATACAGGGTTACTTTTCAATTACCAGCCAAATTTAAGGATGTGGTACAGACCATCAAACTAAACAACTTTCTCCATGGGACCAATATCGTAATCGCGAAATATTGATCAAATGCCCATAGAAAACTTCAATACCTACTCGACCTAAACGTACGGGACGGCTGCATTTTTATTCGCGATTACGATGTTGGTCCCATGGAGAAAGTTGTTTAGTTTGGTGGTCTATACCACATCCTTAAATTTGGCTGGTCATTGAAAAGTAACCCTGTGTAGCCTATAGCCTTCCTAGATAAATGGACTATCCAACACAATAAGAATTTTTCAAATCGAAATAGTAGTTCGTGAGATTAGCGCCTTCAACCAAACAAACTCTTCAGCTTTATAACATTATAGTAAGTATAGATGAACAATCTGGAAACTTTCTTGACAGTGTAAACCGTTTTGAACAGTGGATCATGATGATTTAAGACTTTATTTCGACGCGTATAATGTTGTTTTTTGTTTGACAACGTTTCGGCTTATTAGTCGATACGCACGAATTTATTCGCCTAAGGGCGAGCCCGAGCCTCCACCAAACTTTTATACCTAGAATAAGTCTTATCCAGAGTATAAATTTTGAATTTTTGACAGTTTTTCCATAGTAGAATTGTTAGACGTCAATTTTATTCCCCAGATAAAAGATGACTCTGGTAAAATCAGTCCTGAATTGAGCGAATCGTCACGTTTAAAAAAATATTATCTATATACACACATCAAAAGTGTCTAGGGATCAAGCATTTTTATGCGGATTTCTTGAGATTGAGATGTGGCTTTGTAATAAATTTATGATTTTATAAATTTATATGGATCCTTTTTGGTGCATTTCATAATTTGAATCAGGAACTGTGAATCAAATTCGAGTAAAAGATGAAAATCAGCTGTCAATATTTTCCCTATAAAAACATACAACGCATTGAAGACATTATTAGTGCTACTGTTTCCCTACTACTGATTAAAAACAACGTTATTATGGAGCGGCGACGTCATTTAAGCAGGGAAGAAATGCTCAGAGCCGTGGGAATGATAGAAGCTGGTTCCCGGCAACGTACTGTGGCTTTAGCTCTGAATACAAGTCAGAGTGTTATCAGTCGACTTTGGACACGTTACCGAAGCACTGGTACCGTGGCTGAGCGCCATGGAGGACGGTATCGCTGCACCACACGGAGACAAGACCGATACATTCAAATCTTAACTCGAAGAGCTCCAACAATAACCGCCATGATGTTAGCCGTGAGGCTTCATCACTCTTCAGGGAACTTAATTAGCGACCAAACAGTCAGAAACCGCTTGCATGAAGTGAACCTTCATTCCCGAAGACCGCTACGGGTACCACCTATAGCAATGCACAATCGTAGGATTCGATATCAATGGGCTCTTGAACACAGAAATTGGGCAGAAGAACAATGGCGTTTCGTGTGCTTTTCTGATGAGTCTCGTTTTGGTATGAGACCGGATACAAGACGTATACGACACTGGAGAACCCCTGGACGCCAACAGCGATTAAAATCCTGCCAGGAAGTCCATCCTTATAGTGGTGGAACCATCATGGTATGGGCGGGTATTTGGATCGGCGGAAGAACTGAGTTGATTTGGATCAGAGGCAACCTCAACGCTCAAATTTATGCTGAGACGATTGTATCAGACGTCATCGTTCCTCTACAAGTGCAAATCGGTCCCTTATTTCAGTTAATGCATGATAATGCACGACCGCACACCGCAAGAGTTGTAAGACAGACTCTCGCCGCAGCTAACATCAATGTCCTGCCCTGGCCTGCTCAGTCGCCAGACTTGAACCCGATTGAGCATGCATGGGATATGCTACAGAGAAGAGCTCTGCCGAATATGGAGGGTATCCAGTCGCAAGAAGACCTTTTTTTGTTGTTGCAACGAACATGGGCGGCCATTCCACAGCGTGATTTGGATGAACTCATTTTGAGTATGCCAAACCGATGTTCTTGTGTTGTTAGTGTTCGCGGTAGAAACACGGATTATTAATTGTTTAAGTTACCCAATAAAATTTTAGAGAAAACTGTTATTTCAGTCTTTTTTTCGAACTTTTGTGTTAGTGGTTCAAATGTCAAAAATCCCTTTATTAGGAAAATGGCAAATTTCTTTATTAATGCAAAGGTGACTTGGTTTATCGTTACTGTGACAAACGAAAACACTTTATTTGATGAATCCTTAAAGAAAATTTTAATTAATATCAATCAGGAGAAAAGTTATTGCAAAAATATATGTTGATCCCTAGACACTTTTGATGTGTGTATATAAAAGGAGAAACTGACTGACTGACATCAACGCACAGCCGAAACTGCAAGGACTAGGAACGTGAAATTTTGCATACGGCTTCCTTTTAATACGTAGGGGAGCACTAAGAAGGGGTTTTTGGAAATTCGACCTTTAAGGGGGTGAAAAGGGGGGATTTTGTTTGTATGAAAAATCTTATTGCTTGAGTTAATAAACTTGAACTTTGGCACGAATACACGCAGACGAAGTCGCGGGCGAAGTGCTAGTTTTTCATATAAGCAACTCGCACGAAGTTTATTTATTTGTGAGCGAGTCGACTACTCCAGAAATATGTATTAGACATTTAGCACATTTTGAATTTTATACAATGAACTTCACGTTTCATCATATTTAACTCTGTTGTTCACTAGTGTCCTTTGTTCTATACTTTATTGCACAAAATTAAATTAGAAAAAACCGGTCAAGTGCGAGTCGGATTCGCGCACCGAGGGTTCCGTACAAAGTAGTTATGTAACTAAAAATTTACGGTTTTCGGATTTTTTTCCTTAACTTGTGCTACATGACCTTGCTTCTTGCTAAATTTCATGATTCTAAGTCAACGGGAAGTACCCTATACATTTTGATTCCCTTGAGAGTGTCGAAATATACGTTTTTTTGTGGCATAAACGGCCGTATCTTTTTTTACGTTAACTCTGAAGTGTGATTTTTTCACAGCTTCAAGGAAACGCAGACCTAAATATATGGTTTTAATTTCAACCCCATACCTCCACGCGTTCCCGAGATAAAGGGTCTTAACAGACAGACGGACGGACAAAAAAAATGATCCTATACGTGTTCCGTTTTTTCCTTTTGAGGTACGGAACCCTAAAAAGAATATTACCTATTTAAATGTGACGATTCGCACGTTTCGGGCGAGTAAATTCGTGCGTATCAACTAATATTGTTGAAACATGCTTCAGGTGTAAAGTATCTGAAACACCAGGGTGTGAGGAGTCTTCCGATGGCTGGGTTCCATACATGGAGGCTGAGGACGTCATCATCTGGCGAAAGGAGTACAAACCTGGGCTGGGATTGTATGCATATAAAGGTATGAAAATTGTATTCGGCAAATACTAAAATGTACAGACGCCAGCATATCAAGCTACCCGAAACTGTCAAATTTTCTCAATCAACTTTGAACCTTATGCTTCAGCGATAAAGTTGAAAATCTATTAAAGAAATTTGACAGATTGTAGCAGCTTGATGTGCTTGCGTCTGTACAAGAATTTAATCTAATTTGTAAAAAAAGGTAAACGAGGCGTACGACGTGACTCGGGGACGGGACTGAACTTTGTCTGCATAAAGTACTCAAACTGCCAGACCATATCGTTAAAAATAACCGAGGAAAAAAAAGTTCCGCATTTCCGTTTTTTGACACCTACTTCCGAAATTAAAGTTATTTTTCACTTTGTTGTGTTTTTTTTTTGGAAGTCGGTTGTTTTTTTTTTTTGTAAAAAGTTTTTATTTTTTACTTTTTAGTTGTTGTACATACCTCACACAAATTCAATTAACACCTAGTGCATTGAATAATTGAAGACACCGACTCGAAGAATCATCAAAATTCGCATAGAAATGCCGGAGATGCAGTATATTTATGCATATAACTTCTTACATAAGAATAATTACCTAATGTATTACATACTAAAACCTTCCTGAAAGTATGTAGGTCACATTAATGAAAGAATTATCAAAATTGGTTCATCAGATTTTGGGAAAATCGCGGACATACAAACATACATACATAGGGGTCGAATACAGAACCTCCTTTTTTGATTTCGGTTAAAAAATAACAAGCGTTATCCATTTTGTTAGCCTACTCCTATTTGAACATACAATAAACTAGATTCTGCCTGCGTGGATGTCGGAAATTATCCCATTGGAACGTACTATGGGTCCTAACCAGCTAGCCTATGTGCTACTCCATAACATCAGAGGGACAGTTCTCGTAATTTTAAGAACGTTCACAGTCTGATCTCAGTCTCAATCTGTCAAAAACACCTCTAATTTTCCTACATTTTGACAAGTTTTTGACATTTGTTTGTCGCCGAGATGAGACTGCGACTAGATTTTGAACATTTTAAATTACGAGAATTGGCCTTCAGCTATCTGCCAGTGAAAGTCCCGTCAAAATCGGTCCAACTTTTTCAGAGATTAGCCGAAACAAACAGACAGAGATACATTTTTTTTTCTTATAAATAGCGTATATAATATACTTCCATATGCATTAATAAATTTGATTTATTTGTATAAATGGGAACACAGTATCTAAACCGTCTTCCCCGTCTACCGTGATATTAAATGTTACTTCGTTCGTAGTTTATCGTCTCGAAATTGCAGTATCACTTACATAACCGCGTGGAATACCGCGATACACAACACAAGGTCTACTTATTTTCCGCCATAATACGTCACTATCAATTATAACAGGCATTATCATTAGCTACGAATTTTTATCGTCATAACATTACTTAGGAAAAAAAACGTTAAGGGCCTATACTACCTCAAATGGCTTAGCATGATCCTCCGCTATGTCGAAAATACTGCAGCATTAATTTTGAAATAAATATATGGTAAAGTTGAGGATTAATGTTAGGTCTTATGTTAGACGAAAACACGATTCCATAAAATTTTCTCGATAGAAAAAAAATCCAAAGTTACCTTCAAACCGAACAATAAACCGCTGGTATTCAAAAAATACTTCAAATTAGATCATGAAACTTTGTATACTGACCGAACTAACTATAAAGCAGGTCTTATGTTATTTACTTTTTTTTAATTACCATTATTTTCACCGTAAAAAGCAAATACCTAAACTATTGGCGCTGCCTGCCGCCTAGCACCGCACTCTGTCTCGCTCTCACTCAGTCCGCGAGCAGTATCGTGCGAGCGAGTTAAAGAGTTAATTTTAGCTGAGGTAGTGTAGGCTCTTAATGTATTTTTACCCGACTACGGCGAAGCTAAAAGGAAGGTTTATGTTTTTAGCAGTCTATGTATACATGGTGAAATTTAATCACCGTTTTCCTCTTAAGGTGTCATTGTACTCATTATTATGAACAACTTTTACTATGGGACCAAACATGAAATCGCGAAAAAAAACAGCTGTTCCCTGCATTTTGAGGATCCTCATCCTCAAAATGCAGGGAACAGCTGTTTTTTTTCACGATTCAATTTTAATTTTATTTTATTTTGATTAATCGGCGGTCAGTATGAAAAAATACATAATTTTTGAAAAATATAACTGTATTAAAAGTTACTGAAATCGATTCAGTAGTCAATTATGAACAAAATACTTTCAGGACTTGAGTTTATTCTATTACACCTTGTATAATTATGTTGATCACGTGACGTCGGTTGCTAAACATTGTTTTACGCAAGGTTGTGCAACTTTTGTTTCCCAATAGGAGATAACTTAGGCCACTAGCACACGGCTTATTTTAAACGCGCAGACGACGCGCGTTTTGGAAACGGTGCGTCGACGGCGCGCTTTTATCCTACAGAAAGTCTACAGGCTGCGTCTGACTCGCGTGCGTATCGCGTCTGTATCGCTACAAGTAACACTGGTACTTGCCCGGATGTGAGCCCACAAACTCTTGCGTGAGAGGTGAGGCTTTAACCACGGGGCCATCGCAGGCTTACAAAAGCAACATCATAACTACATCCCGAATACCCACCACCAGTCCACTACACTACTATACCAGAATACCAGCGCTGCGAAATTTATTTTTAAATATCGCAGTATCATGCTGAGATAGGACCCTTTTGGCCTCGTATAGGACTTTCTATTTCATTTTTCGTTTTGTTACTTTTTTAAATTTATTTTTTATATAATTTGGTATTTTAATTTAGGCTATGTTTAGTTTAGTTTGTGATCCTTCTGTACGAGTCGCAATAAATACTATTTCTTTCTATCAATATTACAAAAACATCTTTCTTCCGCAGTATACGGTAGGTATCCAGACGTCAGAGCTTCAGACTTCGCAGCAGTTCAAGTAGACGGCGTCTACCGAACAGTGTGGGACGCTGCCGTGGCAGCGCTCGCGGTCGTGGAGCGCCGCGCTAACGGCCTCGCCGACCAGGCGGTGTTGCACTGGGAGGTGCTGTGGCCGGTGAGTTAAATAAAGCACAGGTAGCGTGGCGTAGTAGCCAGGCTACACAGGGTTATTTTAAAAACACCAGCAACCTCTTAAGAGGTCATTGTACTCATCATTATGAACAACTTTTACTATGGGACCAATACTGAAATCGCGAAATAAAAATCAGCTGTTCCCTACATTTATCTTCGTCTATCTCGTCATAATGTATAATAGCTGATTTTTTTTCTCGATTTCATGTTTGGTCCCATAGTAAAGGTTGTTCATAATGATGAGTACAATGACCTCTTAAGAGGTTGCTGGTATTTTTCAAATAACCCTGTATACAGGGTGAGCAAAAAATCGTGGAACAAACGAAACAAAACGATAGCTGGGGTTTATTTGCAGTAAAAATAGCATTTTTACTACAAAAGTGCTTTTATGATAGTGAGTACCATGATTTATCAGTATCAGCACTTTTCAATATCTTTTAAGTCTCACGAAAAATTATTTGGAACTTTAGAATCTTACTGTAAAGTGTAAACACTCAAATTGTCATAACTGTTAAGGAGATCAAGTTAGGGCACTGCCACAGAGAAATTTTTTACTGCAAATAACCCCAGCTGTCGCCCTGTTTCGTTTGATCCAGGATTTTTTGCCCAAACTGTATACCGACGGCCTTATAAAGATGACTGAGATGGATTGGACGTCGAAAGCGAAGAACCGGGTGCTCAGTTGTTACTTAGGAGAAGACTAAGCCTTGCACAGTGCAACTTAAGAACATTTTCGATATGTCTTACTTATTTTAAAAAAAGATAATTGGAATTTTCTAATTTCTTTGTAACACTTTTTTTCCAAAATGTTATTCACTAATATTTTAGACCTTTGTATCCTGCTTATGCGTATGAAGTTTCATTAAAATCCGTGAATTCTATCTAAAAGAAAGGCTTGAAAGTTTTTATGAAATGCCGTACGTCGTAAACGCTCATAAGGCATTTTTACGTTTTTATTATTTATTTCTGCTTGACTAATAGTTTTCAATGTTTTTGTTGGTATAATATGCTAGACGATTTATGGCAAATAATATATTTTTTTCTGTTTTGTAATGTACTGTGCTGCTGGGGAGTTTGTTGCGCCACTACTTCTCCCCAGCGAAAGCACTAGGAAGTGGTGAAGGGCGGGCGTTTTCGGGGACTGTCTTATGTAATTTTGACGTTCAAAAACAGCTGATTCTCAGCCTAGTTTGAATAAACGACTTTTGATTCATTGATTTTGTAAAAATAAATGTGTAAATAAGTACGCTACTTATATATCTTTTTCATTTTTCGCAGAGACTTTTCGCAAACAGAGATTACGTATACATTAGACGACATAAAGAATTCGAGACCGCAACAAAAAGTCTACAGCACAAAGATTGCATATTCCGAACCCCCCCTTGCGAAAGACGAACAGAGCCGATCTATGCCGAACGTGAGAGCGTGCACTCCAAAGCGAAACGGAAAGCTATGGAAGCGTCCGACAGAGAAAGAGACGGAAATCCGACCGATGAGAAGGTTTACATAATTATTTCACGATCGTGTGAGCACCCGAAGGTACCCGAAACGAAACATGCGATTAGAGTTTCGGAATATTGGAGTCATATGGTTGTGAAGACCCTTGATGGACCCGATAAGGTAAGGATCATAGGAATTTCTTAGTAACAGCAAAAAAAAAACAGCTGTTCCCTACATTTTGTTCAGTTATGCGAACATAAATGTATAGAGCGGCTGGTTTTATTTTCTCGATTTCAGTGTTGGTCTCTTAGTAAAAGTTGTTCATTTTCATGGGTACTACACTCCCTTAAAGTATGTCCATTGTTTAACCTGACACACTGTATAGTTGTAAGATAAGATAGGATATACAGGGTTATTTGAAAAACCCCAGCAACCTCTTAAGAGGTCATTGTACTCATCATTATGAACAACTTTTACTATGGGACCAAACCTGAAATCGAGAAATAAAAATCAGCTGTTCCCTACATTTATCTTCGTCTATCTCGTCAATAAATCTTATCTTATCTTATCTTATCAAAATGTAGGGAACAGCTGATTTTTTTTTCGCGATTTCAGGTTTGGTCCCATAGTAAAAGTTGTTCATAATGATGAGTACAATGACCTCTTAAGAGGTTGCTGGTGTTTTTCTAATAACCCTGTATAATTTTAATTTTCTTCTAGCCCCCCTGAAAGTCCCATACGGCCACGAGGGGGCGTTATCGCCCACGTTGGGAACATAAGATTAATTTAAGTTTTTGTCAGTCAGTCACAAAGCTTTCTGTGACGAAGGTACCATACAACTCGATTCCCGCCGGCTTCCCTTCGAAAATTCAAAACACAACCACTCTAGTCAATTCATCATTGAAATATAATGAAACGGTTTATTGACATATTTTTTTTTGCTCCGTCTTACCTCTGTCATAAATTCACCCTTCGCCACTGAAAGCTTTGTATGTCCACAGATAGGCATGGAATTCGTGTTAACATACTACGACGAGCCGGCCGTGGGCGGGATGCCCAGCACTGTGGCTGCGTGGGCAACCGGCCGCGCCGCCCCTGCATACTTGCAGCGCATGCGCAGGGCCGCCTGTGAATACCGCGCCTGGCGACTGGCGAGACATCCAAAGGTACTAACATACGGGCTGTGGGCGGGATGGTTAGCTCGATTGAAAAGAGGTATTATTTTTGACAGTTCTCTGTGTCTTTACAAATTTAATAATAGTTACGGCACTGACCTGTATTATACAAGTACGCTGGACTTCATACTATCGATGACGAAATGAAGAGATTTGATTTTCGCCATTTTGGCGCTGATAGCAACGTGTGGATCCGTGGAACTAATATTAGAGATGGGACATATCCTTCGATAAAAAAATACTTTTATGAACTTTATCGATCGTTATAACCACAGAGTAATTTATTGCATATGAGAAAAAAATTGAATCACTCCCAGTTATTTTTATGCTTCATTTTTAAGTAATAGAATAATTGCTGCAATGGTTAACCGAAAATTCATTAGGGCGCGGTCAGATCGCAAGCTATAAACTAGTGGATAGTGTTCTAGTAAAGTAGTTACAAAAACAAAACAAGTAACTTCAAAAAACCACTACAAAGTGAAAAATAACTTTAATTTCGGAAGTCGGTGTCGTTAGTTCGGCATTTTCGTTTTTTGATACCGACTTCCGAACAAGTTATTTTTCACTTTCTAGTTTTTTTTTGAAGTCGGTTGTTTTTTTCTTCTTAAAAAATTAATGTCTTCTAAATTAAATGATGATGATGATGACGTGAACGCACATGGAGAAACTCATATAATGCACAACTACCTACTTTAAAAAAAAATTATGACCGAAAAGGCCTTTTTGTATGGATGGGAAATCATCAAATGACCCCTCCCGCTCTGGGTGGGGCAGAAGGGAGTGTCAGACTCTTACTGACTAAAACCCACCCGTGTTCCTTCCTTAGCCCTTTATGTTCCGGGGTAGCGGTAACTCTTTCGGACAATCCCGCTGCCCCGGCAGGCTTCGGCCCCTTCCCTAAAGCTGACATCTCTTTGAGGCGCGCGTGGAACACGTACGCGCCGTCCGGCACGGGCCTGGTCCTGATCGGACGGTGAGTTACCCATTACTCTCCTCCCGCAGGCCCGCGCGCCGAAAAGGCCTGCTCTTGACTTCGATCACGCCTGATGGAAAACTAGAACCTGGACGAGGCTGGCACAGGAGTGTAGGGTAGCATATGAAATAGAATCCTATGTATTTTTTTTAAATCCGTCTATAATAACGTTTTGTTTATTATTTTTCAGCATGACTTACCGGAGTTCATACCATTCGTGAACGATGGGGAGCCCTGCGTAGAAGTTGCCAACGCAAAAAGTGAAGAGGACATGGAGGTGAGCTTAAAATATTATGAACCTTATTTTTATATACACAGGGTCTATCTCTATAGTCACTTTAATAAAAAAATTACTTGGACACACATTCATTCACTTTCCGGTGTTTGGTTCTATTATATTTTCCGTTTGCATTGATGTGAGCTATCGATTTATATAGGGTTACATGCGCGGCCGCCATTTTGAAAAAAAATCGAAATGGCGGACCGGTAGGTATGCCACGGATCTTCAAAGCCGTTTGGGTTTTTGGAAAAATAACTTAAAAATCTACACATAAAGTTCAGTTTGCGCAACACCTCACATTTTTCTGACTTTTTGAATAGTACTAGTTGTTACTAGAATAAACAAACACAAAACAAAAAACAATAACAACAAATAAATAATAACAGCCACACAGGTCAATCAATCAGGTCTACGCCTGCCGCGGTTGGTCTGTGGATGGGCGACCATCTTTACATACCGAGACCCCTCCGTGCCTCAGAAAGCAGGTTATTTTTTTTTTTATTTTATTTTATTTCTTCAGGATAACAAACAATTGCGCAATGCTTAATATGTAGGTACAGATATTTTATAAAACACTTAATTAATCACGCAACCAGCATCGTTATCCACAAATTAATCCAATTGTATAAATAGTTTGAGCAAAATCCAAGCAAACTTAGCAAACAATTATTGTCTATCATAGGTTAACTAGGTTCGGAGAAATAACATGTAACAAACTAGATGTGTGAATTTAAAACAACTAAACTATGTGGTACCTATTTGAGAGGATTTTTTATATTTAAACTATTTTTAAACTGTGCGAGTGACAATGCGAATATGTCAATATCAGCAAAATTATCGTTGTAACTTATCATTAGTCGACGTAAAGGAGCTCGTTCACCTGCATTGGTTCTGCACCGTTTCGGCGCGAATAGTCTGTGAGTGTAAGTATCACGAATACGTTGGGAATGACTAGGTATGCGAATGTATATTTGGTTTATTAGGTCATTACAATCAAATTTATTGTGACAAATCTTGTATAGGAACGATTGATCAAGATACAGTCTCCGTTCTTTAAGAGTTGACAGGGAAAATTTATATAGAAGAGTGTGATATGATGACCACCTCTTAAATAGTTTATAGTTAAGGAACTTAAGATGTTTACGTTGTACTGATTCCAATTGGTCACTGTATTTATTGTAGAAGGGGTTCCAAACACAAGTGGCATATTCCAGTTGAGATCTAATAAGTGTTTTGTATAGTAATAAGAATGTAGATGGTTTCTTAAATGGGTTGCAGGTCCGCCTTACAAAGCCATACAATTGAAAACCCTTGGCAGTGATGTGATCAACGTGTGCATCAAAGTGTAACTTTGAGTCAAAGAGTACACCTAAATCTTTAATTAGGTAAACTTTTTCCAGAGGATTATTACAGAGAGAGTATGCGAATTGAACGGTATTAATTTTTTTGGTGAAAGAAATATACTTACATTTGGATAGACTTAGATGTAATTTATTGGTCAAACAATAAGCAGATAACCGATCAAGGTCTTGTTGTAATTTAATGCAGTCCTCAACGGTTCTTATTTTACGAAATACTTTAAGATCGTCAGCATATAAGAGGAAACCACAGTTTTTAAAACATCTGTTTATATCATTTAAGAATAGGATAAAAAGTAGTGGACCCAGTATAGACCCCTGCGGAACACCAGATGTCACGCTGATCACATCTGAAGCGAATCCATTGATCACAACCTTCTGAGTTCTATTTCTTACATAAGACGTAAACCAACGAAGCAAACTCCCACGGATACCATTAAATTCGATTTTTTGTAAGAGCAAGATGTGGTCCACCTTGTCAAAAGCCTTGCAAAAATCCGTATAGATTGCGTCAACTTGCACTTGATTGTCCATATTTTCAAATAAAAAGTTAGAATACAAAACCAAGTTACTAACTGTGGAGCGATTTTGAACAAAACCATGCTGTTCAGGGATAATATTATTATGTAGAATGGGGTAAATTTCATTATGAACTAACCTCTCCAAGACTTTTGACATGGTAGACAACAATGATATTGGACGATAGTTGGTAACATCATTTTTTGCACCGCCTTTATAAACAGGCGTAACATTGGGAGTTTTCCACGATAGTGGCACAGTACCCTCTTTCAGGCTACGGTTGAATAGATAAAACAAAGGCACACACATTGACTCAGCTGTATGTTTTAAAAAGAATGGAGGAACACAATCAGGTCCAGAGCCTTTGGTAATGTCCAGGCCTTTAAGTGATTTAGCTATGGTGTCCCTAGATAAAGACAAATTGGATATACTCACTTCGTTGTTTAACGAAGACGCAGAATCTTTATTATCGTTGCTGACATTACTATCTGTCGGCTCATATACGGAACTAAAGAATTTAGAGAATAATCTACATACATTCATAGGTCCGTTACATACCTCATTGTTATATAACATAGTGTTGGGTATGCCTGTGTTACCTTTACGACTTTTTATGAACGACCAAAAACGTTTTAAATCTTTACGCATGCCGGTTTCTATTGAATGTATATACCCATTGAAACATTCAGCAGAGAGCAACTTAAATCTCTTTCGGTATAAGGAGAACTGCTCATAATCCACACAGTTTTTATATTTTTTTCATTTAATCCAGGCCTTTCCTTTATTTCTAAAAATATGGATTAGCGGTCGTGAGAACCAAATAGGGTATTCGTTGGATTTGACTGGCCGCATTGGTACGTGAGTCCTGATAATTTCATAAATTATTTCATAAAATCTTTGGGTAGCAGCATCTACTGAGATATTGTCTAGGACAGAGGTCCAGTCGACTAAATTAATGTCTTTATTAATGGCTGAGTAATCGGCTTCTACAAAACGATATCTAGGCGCGGAGCACCATGCCATAGGCTTATGCATTAATTCAAAGGATATAGCTGTCATGAAAGGTGGATGAAAAGTATCTACAGGTATAAGCGGAATGGCTGCCGGCACACACACACATAAGTCACTAGAAATCAGTAGATCCAGAGTGCGGCCCATGTGGTTTTTTAGACAATTATATTGCTTACAGTTTATGGTTGTTAAGAAATTAAGTAGCAAGATTTCCAGTGAGGCACTATCACTGCATACACGCGGCATAAGTGCAGATGTGTCATGTACAAGCCATTCAATCTGTGGTAAGTTAAAATCCCCAAAGATATACGTGTTACTAATAATAGGAGATGAAATTTCTTTCTCAAGCAAATTAAATAGCGATTGGTAGGTAGTTAGTGTTTGATTAGGCGGAACATATACGCCACACACAATGTGAAACTCATTAACAGTCTTAGAAGGTTAAGCGTCTGGTCCCGGCTGTCATTCGTGTACCTTGCACAGTCGTTACGGGACGACAGAAACCCGAAAATCTGACAACCAGTCTTACCAAAGGGTATCGTATTACCCAGTAACTGGGTTGTGGAGGTCACATAGGCAGAACCTCCATGTAAAATACTGGTATTCAGCTGCATCCGGTTAGACTGGAAGCCAACTCCAACATAGTTGGGAAAAGGCTAAGGCAGATGATGATGGTGACTAGTTTCTGTAAAATCAACCTAGTTTACATTGCTGTAAAGTTGATATTTGATTAAGTATAAATAACATCAACTGGAATCCAGGATTTCAATAGAATAGAGTGATATGATTGGTCAATATTACGCCTTTTAAACCAATTTTCATAAACAACATACTATGTTATTTCAAGCTAAACAAACATCAACTTTATTTTAATTTCAATTAAGTGGATTTCAGAGTGACTAGCACTATCAAAAAAGTTATAAAAATGTTTTTTGTTGTAGCGTAAACTGAACTTTATTGTGTAGGAATTAAAATTATTTTTCCATAAACTAATACAGGGTTACTTTTCAATGACCAGCCAAATTTAAGGATGTGGTACAGACCATCAAACTAAACAACTTTCTCCATGGGACCAACATCGTAATCGCGAATAAAAATTCAGCCGTCCCGTACGTTTAGGTCGAGTAGGTATTGAAGTTTTCTATGGGACAGTTGATAAATATTTCGCGATCACGATGTTGGTCCCATGGAGAAAGTTGTTTAGTTTGATGGTCTGTACCGCATCCTTAAATTTGGCTGGTCATTGAAAAGTAACCCTCTATATGTTTAGATTTTTGGCAAATAAATCGCGAATGTAGTGTACATACAAATATAAACTAGTAATTTTTTTCCATGCGTGTACGAAGAATCTACAGAACGCAACCACTACGATACTTACGTACTCCTATTGCTTCGTTTACGTTCATACATTTGGTTAAGACTATGCCGACCGCACAGTGGCGCCCTCATCGTTTGTTTGGTTATTTCATACAATCCTACTAATATTATAAATGCGAAAGTTTGTGAGGATGGATGGATGGATGTTTGTTACTCTTTCACGCAAAAACTACTGAACGGATTTGGATGAAATTTGACACACAGATACTTTATAACCAGGATTAAAACATAGGATGTTTTTTATCCCGATATTCCCACGGGATCGAAACTTACGCGGGTGAAACCGCGGGGCGAAGCTAGTTTAGAATAAAAATGCAGAAAATAAGCACGTTAAGTTGTGCTTCACAAGATTATACGTTAATATTATTAGAAACGATAGTTTTATATTGTTTAGTTTTATTATAATCCTTAAAACGGAATATAGTGGCCACTGTTATCCGTTTTAAGGATTATAACAAAACTAAACAATATAAAACTACCGTTTCTAATAATATTAACGTATAATCTTGTGAAGCACAACTTAACGTGCTTATTTTCTGCAATTTCATTCTAAATTGTATGAAATAACCAAACAAACGATGAGGGCGCCACTGTGCAGTCGGCATAGTCTTAACAGTTTTCATGATTTAAGAGAGCACTGGTGGTCCAGTCCGGCAATGGCCGCGACTTACGAGTTGAAGGTCATGGGTTCGAACCCACGCAGGCGCTTTACTTTGTGTAAATAACCGGCATTTCCTAAAATAACATAAAAACCGGTTAATTGCGAGTCCGAATCGCGCACCGAGGGCTCTGTATAAATTTGTAGGTAAGTATGTAAATAATGTTAATTTTTTTTGTAATTATCTACAAAATTACGTTTTTCAGATTTGTGCTACATGACGTTGCTTCTTGCCAAATTTCATGATTCTAGGTCAACGGGAAATACCCTATAGGTATCGATTTCGGAACATAAACGCCCGTATCTTTTGATTGCGTTGACTTAGAAGTTTGATTTTTTCACTGCTTCAAAGGATTGCAACTTTGAGTGTTTGATATTAATTTCAACTTGATAACTCCATAAGTTCCTGAGAAAAAGGGTCTTGACAGACGGACAACGAAGTGATCATACAAGAGTACCGTTTTTCCTTTTGAGGAGGTACGGTAGCCAAAAAATCGAAGATATGTAACATCTAGCAACACGCATTAGGCCCGCGTGGCAGTATTAGCCCACTCCCTCTCGAAGAGAGGAGGCCTGTTTCTCAGCAGTGGGAACATTAAAGGTAGATCATCGACTGTGAACTGGCAACAGGTACAGACGCCAGCAGGTCAACCTACCCCAATCTGTCAAATTTCTTTGATAGATTTTCAACTTTAGCACTTAGGAATAAGGTTCATATTCAATTGGGAAAATCTGACAGAATGGGGTAGCTTGATGTGCTGACCTCTGTACTATCTCAATTTTGACAACTTCACAGGACGAAGAAAAAACATGTTAGCATCATTTATACAGCATCTCGTGTGTTAAATAAAAATACGTAGTTTTTAAATATTTTTATTGTACATGTAATTAAAAACAAAAGTAACATTATAATGCTTCCTTCCAATATAAAATTGAGATAAGATAATATAAATCAACACAAGAACAAAAATAGGAATGAAAGCCAATCCTGGCGCCAAATTTAAATGTATTTGAGTTAGGATTTCTTGCAACGATGTGGAGTGTTAAATGGTATAAAATGGCATTAAAAAGTGAAATCTTCAAAAAATTGAGATAGGACCGGTTGCCAGTTCACAGTCGTTATGTTATTTTTTATGATTTTACACATTTTTCCCTTTTGTTTTCTCTCAGTCTTCTCAAACTGGTCCCGAAATAAATGGAACTCGCGAACAAAGTACGCAGACAGAGGTCATCGCCACCTTACCGGAGCAGCCGGACGTCAAGGTCACACAACTGTCCTCCAAGGTCACCGACGACGAACCCGATGAGGTCAAGGTCAAAGTAAATGTAAGTAAACTTTTTTTTATATTTGACACCTGTATTTTCCGAAAGGAACCGAAGGCAAATTCTCGTAATTTTTAAAACGTTCAAAATCTAGTCGCAGTCTCAACTCAGCGACAAACAAATGTCAAAAATTTAGGGAAATTAGAGGTTTTTTTTGATATATACAGGGTGTCCCTGGAAGTATGGATCAAATCGAATAGGGGCGTGGGCAAGGTCATTTCCAAACTTTTTGATCCTGAGAATGATTTCAGACTTTTTAACAATCCATAGTGTTAGTACCTGCAAAATAGAACTTAAATGGTAGCGTGAATAGTATTTTTTTTTAATATGGGTACTAACCCAATGCTGGACATACTTACGATTTTTGAACGTAAGTTGGTGCGATTTTTGGCACTCGAAGTACTCTTGCGTTATCTAGGTGTATCTATATCTGTGGTCTCAACATATACGCTTTTATATTTTCCAGGATCAGGAGGCACTTTCAATTTCTACGGAAACGGATACCAAAGCTGATGAAGAGGACCCTAAAACTGGTGGGTGGTGGAGATACCTGTACCCTTTCTACTATTTTGTGTGAGATGACGTCACTGCGCAATAAAAGAGATAAGCAAACAGGCAGTTAGCTATAATAACACCGGTCTATTGGGACACTACTGCTGGGAAAAATCCTCTTCTCATGCAGAGAAGGCACGGATATCCATCGCCACGCTGGCTCAAGATGGGTTGGCGATTTCAGACATAAACAGGGTTATTGGTAAAACACCAGCAACCTCTTAAGAGGTCATTGTACTCATCATTATGAACAACTTTTACTATGGGACCAAACCTGAAATCGCGACATAAAAATCAGCTGTTCCCTACATTTTGACGAGTTACACGAACATAAATGTAGGGAACAGCTGATTTTTTTTTCGCGATTTCAGGTTTAGTCCCATAGTAAAAGTTGTTCATAATGATGAGTACAATGACCTCTTAAGAGGTTGCTGGTGTTTTACAAATAACCCTGTATAATAACTAGCTGTTGCCCGCGACTTCGTCTGCGATCCAAACATAATTCAGTCATGATTCGAAAGACACGTCGCGCCATCTGTTATCATAATAACGTTATTGTTGTTTTCCTCGGGAACAGCACTTTGTTTCGGGATAAAAGGTACCCTATGTCCGTTTTTATACACCTGACAACGTATATTATTATTTATTTTGTTTTTCTTGTCTTGCAATAATCACTATGCACTATGTACCACTTTGAAAATGGAGCAACTCTGACTCTCAAGATACAGGCATCTGCCTAGTTTGGGGGTCACCGTCTGTTCTATTCTTGTATAAATTGTGATTACTTACTTAATAATAAATAAATATGCAAAATTTCAGGATGATCGGTTCAGTGGTTTAGGCGTGAAAAGGTAACAAACAAACTTACTTTCGCATATTAGTTTGGATTAACGCAAGACCTCATACGCCCCGATTAGAGTATTGAGTTAAAATCATAATACAATGACCAAAACGTATTAAAAAAATACTTCAAATTAGATCATGAAACTTTGTATAGGTACTAACCGAACTAACTATAAAGCAGGTCTTATGTTTTTTTATTTATTTTAATTACCATTATTTTCACCGTAAAAAGCAAATACCTAAACTATTGGCGCTGCCTGCCGCCTAGCACCGCACGTCTCGCTCTCACTCAGTCCGCGAGCAGTATCGTGCGAGCGAGATAAACAGTGAATTTTAGCTGAGGTAGTATAGGCTCTTAAGTTGATAAGGTCTAGGATACACTCGTAACTTCGGCCGATACTAAGGATTTATTGCTTAGAGTATTAAGCTTAGTGGCAATAGGCTTGCCCAACCATATTGACATTACTGGTAAAATTAAAAAGCCTAAGGAAAAATAGAGCTCAGGAAGAAATTAATCACTCTAATATTATAAATGTGAAAGTTTGTGAAGATGTTTGGATGTTTGTTATTCAATTTGGCACACAGATAATTTATAACCAGGATTAACACATAGTATACTTTTTATCCCGATATTCCCACGGGATCGACTCTTATGCAGGTGAAACCGCGGTGCGCTGCTAGTAATATATTATAATTAGTAATAAATATCGCGCGAGCCAAGCCGCAGAGTAATCAATTACTATTAAATAATAATGATATTTTAATTAGGAAGTAAAATAACTAAAAAGAAGGGATTTTGTTAGAGTTAAGGTCAAGAGAACGTCTAAAAACTATAAAGCTTGCTTAAAGCTGCAATTTCATTGGCAATGGGGATTAAAGTATTTTTATATGGAGCCTGGCATACCTACTATGGCGCCATTTTGTATTTTTTCAAAATGGTGACCACCACAGATTAAATAGACAGGTAAATAACGCAAGTATCACGATATTTTTTTAAAATGGAGGCCACCACAGATATAGATAGACCTAGATAACGCAACTCACGATCTGTATGAAAACCAAGCGTGCCATTTTTGACTACGTACTATGGCGTCACAAGCGCTCTTTCTAACTCAAGCTCATCCAGCCAGCAGTACACAGGACTGAGCGCGAAAGTGGCGGCTTACGATTTTTGTACGTAAGCTGGGCACGCGATGTAATTGCTCTTGCGTTATCTAGGTGGTATCTATATCTGTGGTGGCCACGTATGATACTTATATAAATCGATAGCGACGTCATTTCAAACGGAAAAGATAATAGGAGAAACTTAACGCTATACGGGTTTTGATCTTATTATGTTTTCTGTTTGTATTGATGACAGATATCAATTTATATAGATTTCATTTAGAAAAAAAATAAAAATAAAATGGCGGATAGGTATGTATGCCACGGACCATCAAAGCCCTTTGCTTGAGGCAGTTAAGCTATATGTAGCAAGTTAATAATGACATGTGTAGGTATTTAATTGAACCTCAAAGGAGTCCTATTTTGGGGTTCTATAAATACAAAATTAGCCAAGTAACTGCGACCAACTTGGATGTAGCGTCTTTCCCGCGGCACCGCTCGATTTGCCCACAGTTCTAATCTAAACTAAACCATTTGATCGGGGTGTCCTAGCTTAGTTACTGTGAGCAACTGTGAGAAAGTTAAAAATAGACTCAATTATTGAAAAAAGGGTTGGTCATTAGAAGGTCAACAAGTTTATAGAGGATCGGTGAAATATTTCCTCATAATAAACGCTACAATCTTAGCATCGAGCGATATGGAACTATGTTTCTCCATATTTTTATTTATTATACAATTTTTATTATTTTAAACTCAACAAAATATTTGTTTGCAAATAGTACAGACGCTAGCACATCAAGCTAGGTAAGTACAATCAGTCAAATTTCTTCAATAGATTCTCAACTTTATCGCTAAAGCATAAGGTTCTAAGTTGATTGGGAAAATTTGACAGTTTCGGGTAGCTTGATGTGCTGACGTCTGTACAAGCAATAATAAAAAGTCTAAAAGCTCAAAATATTGCCAAGTTATAAAACTTTTAAAATAACTGCTAGACAAAGACGGCACTATCACCGAAGTGATGTAACTTCATATTTGCGCCATACATTGTCCGTACCACGAGACAAGGACGGGAATAATCCCCTCCAAAAACTATTAAAGCGCCATATTTTCATCGATTTCACTGAATTTTTAACCGACTTCAATAAAAGAGGAGGTTCTCATTCGATTATCTCATTTTACTATGCCTTCTTTGAAATTACGTTATTTGTTCGAACATTTCTGATATTAGTCATCATCTATAAATCTATAATAAAGGGCGTTTGCGAGACCCAATTCTTATAAAGTTGGTACAAGAATTTTAGCCTAAAAAACGTTCACGTTAACAAGTTGTAGAAAAATAACTAAAATATTGTTAAAAACACATGGTTTGAGCATTAGCCCTTTAAGCTTTGATAAAGGCAACATAGACATACGTTCGGTAATAATAATAGTTACTAAAATATATTATAAATAAATATTAAGAGGAAATTATTAAATTAAATCTTAAGAATAAAATAGTCAGTATTTGAAGAAAAGTCGGTAGTAGGAGGTGTATAAGTAAACCGAAAAAATAATGTCCTTGGAATGTTATACAGGATGTCCCTGGAAGTATGGATCAAATCAAATAGGGGCGCGGGCAAAGTCATTTCCAAACTTTTTGATCCTGAGAATGTTGGTGAATTTTTTTACGGTTCAAAAGTTATGACCAGCTTTTGTTATTTTCAATCTCTTTGCATAGTGCTCAAAGAACAAAATCATTAAAAAAAACTACTAGAAACTGTCAATTTAAGTTTTTTAGCCAGCCCTGATAGTTTTTTTTAATGATTTTTTTTCTTTGAGCACTATGCGAAAAAAATTGGTCACAACTTTTGAACCGTAAAATAATTCTCAATCATCAATCATTCTCAGGATCAAAAAGTTTGGAAATGACCTTGCCCACGGCCCTATTCGATTTGATCCATACTTCCAGGGACACCCTGTATACGATGTGGAGATGATAATACGACAATAAATGAAAGCAATAATAATACATAAGAGTATTTTGGAACTGTCAACTAAATCCTAACATCGGAATTAAAAAAAGTGATTATTAAAAAAAAATAGGAATCAAAACATTTTATTTCACCTAAGCCTACAAGGGCACTTATGAAACGTCAGAAGCTAGGTGCACGGTTCCAATTGGTCGTTTCCTATGGAGAAGAACAGGCAAGAAACTCCACGGTTACTCTTTTAAAAATAATTGGCTTTTACAATGTTTTCAAACTACAGTAGGTATGAGAGGACAGAGTAGGCCTGTCAACAAGTACCAGGTACTTGATAAAATAAAAAATGGTCTACAGATCTAAAGTCTACAGGGCCTACAGAGTCCTCACATTTATAAAATACTAGCTGACCCCGCAAACGTCGTTTTGCAAAAAAAAAAATTGATAATAGCCGATTCTCAGACCTACCCGATATGCACACAAAATTTCATACAAATCGGTCCAGCCGTTTCGGAGGAGTATGGTAACTAACACTGACACGAGAATTTTATATATTAGACTAGCTAACCCCGCAAACGTCGTTTTGCAAAAAAAAAAGGGGTATGAAAAATAGATGTTGTCCGATTCTCAGACCTACCCAATATGCACACAAAATTTCATGAGAATCGGTCCAGCCGTTTCGGAGGAGTTTAACCACAAACACCGCGACACGAGAATTTTATTTTATAGATAAAAAAATTAGAGATTAAACTATTTGATATATTTGATTGAATTTTCGTATGCAGACTGGGAACGTTATAAGATTTTTTTTGCCCACTACTGGGCAAAGATTAGAATATTATACGCAGTTAATTTATTGTCGTATTGTCATCTCAACCTTGAGTATCGAAAAAATGGTAAAATTAAATCCTGTCTATAAGACATTAGATTATTTTAGACTTACTTCGAGGTTTCTAAAAACCTGTATTCTGTCAATATGATTTCGAATCTCATGTCACTTGTTGTGATTGGTTGGCCTAAATAGTGACAACAGATCATATCAGTTGACATGATATTTATCAAAATATTAAATTCAGTAGACGCGCTGAAACCGTGGATGAATTTTTATTCGTAATTTTCATACATAATGCAGCGCAAATAAACCAAAGAAATATAGTCCTTACGTTTCATAACGCTTGTCATATTAATAATATTTTCATTTTATTAGTTATTCGTGATTTTGTAATATATTGATTTAAAAGTGTCCTTGAAATTTCTCGCCCACTTTCATCATAGAGATTTCTATGGGCAACGAAGTTTAACTTTCTGAGTAACTAACCGACTCTTTGACAATTTAAAAGTGTCCGTAAATGGTTTAATTGAAATAAATGGGTTGAATTTGCGTTTACATCATACTTTAATATTTTTATTATTTTATTCATATGTCAAATTTTAATTAGTTAGCAAAACTTCACAGGCTGTACCCATCACGTCTTGTGTTTTTATCGGGTAATTTAAATTGATTTTGTAAAGACATTTCTTGGATTAGTCTGTGACAGCTCCGAAGTATCGCTGTCTTTTTCTCGCGCTGTCTCTTAAGACGACATCGACCGCGCAGTGGCGCCCTCATCGTTCGTTTGGTTATTTCTTTTATTTTAGAATGAAAATGCAGAAAATAAGCATGTTACGTTGTACTCTACAAGATTATACGTTAATATTATTAGAAACGGTAGTTTTATATTGTTTATTTTTATTATAATCCTTAAAACGGATAATAGTGGACACTAACTATATTCCGTTTTAAGTATTATAATAAAACTAAACAATGTAAAACTACCGTTTCTAATAATATTAACGTATAATCTTGTGAAGCACAACTTAACGTGCTTATTTTCTGCATTTTCATTCTAAATTGTATGAAATAACCAAACAAACGATGAGGGCGCCACTGTGCGGTCGGCATAGTCTTAAGATACCAGTGGCCGTTGCAGCGCAGCAGACGTAATTCCACCCAGCACCGTCTGTGGAGTTTCGCCAGACAAACTATGAAAGTACGAAGTTGTATGATAATTGCTCTATACAGTGCAATATAAATACTAAGTTAATTTTTTTGTCCATTGTCTTCCGAAAGTAGTTTTATATATTGTTATTTTTTTTTTTGTATACAATTATTTTATGTATATTTTTTAGTAGTTAGAACTAACTAACATGTATTTTTACAAGTGATTTCAAATAGTTTTATTTTGGGATTTGTATAGTTCCTAGATAAGGGTGTGTATTTATGTATGATAACGCCTAGAAATTGCACGTAGATGTGTAGTGTCAGCACATAACACACACACACACACACATATACGCAGACTTCCGACTTCGCCCGTGTCTTTTTGGGGGATACCGAGAGCTCCTGCGCTTACACACACATTTACAGCGTGTTTGTACACTCGGTAACCACAAGTAATGCGCGCGTCGCCTCGTGAAATTAAAATACCATACATGCTGTATCACTTTACCTGGTGGTGTTACACACCCTTATAAACTAGCAATGTATGTATTTATTTATGTATTTAAAAATTATTATGTATTTATTATTTTACTAAGTAGATTAAAAAAAACAAAATCCATATAGAAACAGTACTGATATCTTAGTAAATATTTAAGTTAGGCAGACAAAACATTTATGATGCAATTATAATGTATTTAGAATTAAGTATATACATTTATAATACCTGTGCTTTTAAAGTAATTTATTTAATATGCATTATATTTAACAAAAAATTACATAAGGGCGGAGCCAGATAAACTTCGAAAAAAAAAACGTGTGTGGTCGGGGACTCCTGTCAGGAACGAAGTTCCTTGCACGATACTCACACACACTCGTATAGACGGAAAAGTCGGAGAAAGTCGCATGATGGGGATATAACGATTTTTAACGTGTCGATTTCTACCAGTGAACTCCTATCGCAAGAGGAGTTAATATGGGAACGGCCACGGTAGCCACTCAGTTCCGGATAAGAAATTGTGTTGGCGCAAGTACAAAGGACAGTACTCGCGAGTGAAACCGTTTTTTAAAGTATTTTTTGCGTCGACACGTTTGTCTGGCTCTTACCTAAATGTTTCAAAACTTCACACTATATACTAGCAAGTATATAGGCATACTAGTAGCTGTATTAATATCTCATTTAAGGATAATATTACATCATGGGTGCCATTTAAAAATACGTAATAATAAAATACTTGTTAACATTTTTTCATCCCTCTCCAGTTACCATTTTTGTAATTCTGGTAAAAACCTAGCCAAATTTGATAAAAATGTCACCGACATTCAATGAGCACAGACGCCAACACATCAAGCTACTCGAATCTGTCAAATTTCTTTAATATATTTTCAACTTTATCGCTAAAGCGAAAAAGTTCAAAAGTTCAAATTTGATTGGTAATATTTGAAAGTTTCGAGTAGCGTGATGTGCTGGCGTCCGTACATTGACCAGTCACTGGCCCCGATTCTGTTTTTCACAAACTAAACTAAATTTAAGTTCGGTGCATCTTTTTTTCCATTTATAATATGAAAAGGACAGAAGATAAATATTAGTTTAATCCCGTCAAATTAGATAATCCATAGATAAGTTAAGACGAGATTAAAAAATTGGCTACTATAAATACGTCAATTTACGTCAGGCGCTGACTAATTTGACAGGAATAAACTAATATTTATCTTCTGTCCTTTTCATATTGAAATAGAAAGAAAAAGATGCACTGAACTTAAATTTAGTTTAGTTTGTGAACAACAGAATCGGGGCCAATAACGACTAAAAACTAAGTGATAAACCTTACTTAAACTAAGGTTTCCTTAAAAGCGGTGGCCGCTACATAACGTCCGCAGTGACGGCTGTCATAAAAATGACGGCAGCGAGGTTTACGATGTCAAAAAACGCTCTCTTGGAAAACACACCAACTTTCCTAAAGATCGTTTCACTGACGTCATTCGCCGGTAGCTCTTGGTTCCCTAAGAAAGCGGACAGAGTGTTTTTTGACATCTTAATGTCAAATTTAATACCAGAGGGGAAATTATTCTTGTAATTTTAAGAACGTTCACACTTCACAGTCTGATCTCAGTCTCAATCAGACGAAAAAACCTCTAATTTCCTCACATTTTCGACAAATTTTTGACATTGGTTGTCGTTTAGATGTCGCTGTCTCATCTCGGCGACAAACTAATGTCAAAAACTTATCAAAAAAATGTAGGGAAATTAGAGGAGAATTTCTCTACATTTTTGACATTTTAGAAATCTAGAGAAATTATCCTTTAATTTCCCAAAAAAAAAAATTTCATTATAATTTTGACAGATTGAAACAGATAGCAGTCTGTGAACGTTCTTAAAATTACGAGAATTGCCCCTCAGATCACTGACAGAGTATGGTGAGACTGGCCCTAAACGTAATAAACTCTGTCCTTAGGTTGAAATGTTAATGGAAGAGCTAAGAAAAGCCAGAGAAACCGAACCAGTGTACCAGAATTAAGACATAATCTTTATAACGTATAATTTTTTGTAAAAGTTTTTCAAGTTTTGGTGCAATATTAATGCATTAATTTATGTATATACTTGTATTATAGGATGTTACAATTGTGAAAACTAATCTGTTACGTTTTTAGTAAATTAAATAAGATTTTTTTTTAAATATTGTTCTTTTATTTTGCCTATAAGAGTAGGGGAAGACCAAAGAAACGATGGATGGTCTGTGTGAATGATGATATGGTTAGAAAGGGGAGTGACTACCGAGATGACGATCAATAGAGAAGTCATCATCTGCCTAGCCTTTTCCCAACTATGTTAGGGTCGGCTTCCAGTCTGCAGCTGAATACCATCACAACCCAGTTACTGGGTAACACGATACCCCTTGGTAAGACTATAGTCCGCGCGGAACTAGTCCCCCGCCCCTCCGTCCCACCGCTCACACAACTAAGGCGCGGCCAACTAGTTCCGCGCGGACTATAGTTGTCAGATTTTAGGGCTTCTGACGATCCGTAGCGACGGTCAAAGATCCGCGAATGACAGCCGGGACCAACGGCTTAACGTGCTTTCCGAGGCACGGAGGGGTCATCATCATCTACCTAGCCTTTTTCCCAACTATATTGGGGTCGGCTTCCAGTCTAACCGGATGCAGCTGAATACCAGTATGTTAAATGGAGCGACTGCCTATCTGACCGCCACAGCCCAGTTAGGTACTGGGTAATACGACACCTCTTGGTAAGACTGGTTGTCAGACTTTCGGGCTTCTGGTGATCCGTAACGACTGTCAAAGATCCACGAATGACAGCCGGGACCAACGGACGTGCTTTCCGAGACACGGAGGGGTCTCGGTATGTAAAGATGGTCACCCATCCACAGACCAACCGCGGCAAACGTAGCTTAATCTGATCGATCGACCTGTGCGGCTGTTATTATTTAGCCGCGGACCCTTTTCGCTAACTATGTAACTGTCATAGACAATTAGACCTGCATAGCTATTCGCAACCATTCGACAGGCTATCGTATCGAAATTGACACATTTCAATAACCTGATTTGCCTTTCCACGACAGCAAACAGCTGTCGGAAGAATAGTGGTCGTCTATTTGATTTAAACTGACAAAATTTTCGGGTTTTGGACTTGTGAACAGCGTTTAGAGGACTCCTACGATAACATTGATTGATGTTCGATATGGTCCGGAAACGTATCGAGTCGGTGAGAATAATTATGCTGAACGCCAATTCCCGTAATTACAAACGTTCAAAATCTAGTCGCAATCTCATCTCAGCGACAATCAAGATAAAAACGTAGGGAAATTAGAGGCATTTTTGACAGATTGAGACTGAGATCAGATTGTGAACGTTTTTAAAGTTACGAGAATTGGCCCACAGGTCGTTTTGCGTTGTGCCAGTGACATTCAACCTTATGGTGATAAAGTTATTACGAGGTCGACTGTACGCACCGATATTATCAAGGCTCAGGAGCGAGTTTAAATCCTAGGTGAGATTTAAAATGAAACCACTATTAAATCATGAGTTTATTCCAGCTACTTAGTTCACAAAGAACTCGTTGGTCCGTTGGTTCTGGTTGTGGCGCCACTTGCACGCCCAGTTCCAACATGACATGCCGGCCCACGGCTCGTCCGTGTAGAACACTTGGCCATTCTGGTACATCTGAAACAACAATAATAAGCCTGTAATGTTCTCACAGCTGGGACTGAAACTGCCCCGAACGCCTTAACCAGGGAGACAAAATTATCTGGACGGTAATCAAGTGCAGGGGCGTAGTTCTAGCTACTGCCGTATTAAGAGCCTATACTACCTCAGCTAAAATTCACTCTATCTCGCTCGCACGATACTGCTCGCGGACTAAGTGAGAGCGAGACAGTGAGGTGCTAGGCGGCAGGCAGCGCCAATAGTTTAGGTATTTGTTTTTTACGGTGAAAATAATGGTAGTTAAAAAAACATAAGACCTGCTTTATAATTAGTTCGGTTAGTATACAAAGTTTCATGATCTAATTTGAAGTATTTTTTGAATACCAGCGGTTTATTGTTCGGTTTGGAGGTAACTTATGGATTTTTTTCTATCGAGAAAATTTTATGGAATCGTGTTTTCGTCAAACATAAGACCTAAATTAATCCTCAACTTTACCATAAATTTATTTCAAAATTAATGCTGCAGTATTTTCGACATAACGGAGGATCATGCTAAGCCATTTGAGGTAGTATAGGCCCTTAATGATAAGTGACCTCCAATCTCCAAGGGGTTTCAGCCCGACTTGTGGAAGTATACATTCGTAAAACATTTTCCAAAACCTGTCCAAATTTTTGCGCTCGCTCTTGCATTCTCTTAGTAAAATCGCAACGACACTTGAAGCTGGTATTACAGTTACGAAGCTCCAAAGGACAATGCCAGAAACTCTATATGCCAGAACTTTGCCCCGTTCAATACAATTATTCATTTACAACCATGCAATATGCAGCATCTTATTGCTTTTGTATTACTGATAACTAAACATTTTTCCTAATGTCTCTAGAACTTAAATATTAGATTAGGAAATAGCAAAAGTGAATTTCGGGGGGTTGAATTCCTTATAACATTGATTTGTAATCCGCAAGTCCTAAAGAGAAACGATTTATTATGATAAGGTCCTTTTATTCATTACAATTATTTTCATTAATTTACATTTTCTGTAAATTGCTGGGGCAGGATCTGGCATTGTCCTTTCTGTGTGGGACCAAATTCATCATCATCTGCCTAGCCTTTTCCCAACTATGTTGAGATCGGCTTCCAGTCTAACTGGATGCAGCTGAATATCCGTATCTTACATGGCGTGATTGCCTATCTGACCTTCACAACCCAGTTACTGGGTAACACGATACCCGGTTGGTAAGACTGGTTGTCAGACTTTCTTCTGACTAGATTTTAACGTCTGTCAAAGATCTACTAATGCCTTTCCGTGGGAACAACCGCTCTCTGAATGATGTGGATGGATACTCATTCACGGACCAACCTCTGGAAGCGTAGCTAAACCTGGATCTACAGACTCGTGCGGCTGTTCCTTACACCCAGTTATCTCTAGTCTAGTCAGTTATCTCATTATTTAAGGTGATTCCTTCAATGTAGCACGCGATATTCAAAATTTCTCAACGGGGGATGCGTTAGACAGCCCGCGAAATTTAATTTTTAAAGTTTTTTTGCACTCAACTCAACTTCAATATCCCAATTCAGAAATCGTGTGTAAGCCGTTTATTAAAACAACAATACTCACAAAAGTCAAATCCGAGCTCTTATAAGTGACGCCATCGTAACCGAATCTGAAGACGAAGTTCATGGCAAAGATGGAGAATATGCAGCGGACGTCTGTGGTGGCGGGGATGAAGTAGCGGTATGGCCCGCAGTAATACGAGACCTTGGGTTCGTACTCGACGGACTCCGGGAATTCCTCGCGAGGATTGATTCTGGGAAGAAAATACCAGAGGTCAACTTGTAGGTAAGCAGTAAGAGCAGTAGTGAGCCTCTACCGATCGATTCTGTAAAAATCTCACCGTGAAAAGTTAGATGAAGTGAGCTGTCAAGAGTATTAATCCCTAGCATCAGGATGACACTGACAGCTCACTCCACGTTCACTTCACCTAAGTTTTCACGGTGAGATGGTTACAGAATCGCTCTGCTGTAGGCCATGTGATATCGGCTTAGATCTACGAGTTGCAACACTCTTATTGCGTAACATACCAATTTCAATCGGAATCTTTTGGAGGTATTGCTAATCCATTGCTTCATATGTTCGAAAAATATGTCTGATAAACAATGTAAATACCGCAATGAATGTTGTTGAACTGTCAAAATGACAGCTAGGTATTGCTACTGATAGTGTGTTGCGCAATTACCCCGCAGGTCTCAGGTTTGGACGACGCAGTCATGCACTTTATGCAATTTATTTCATCACCACTGCTCTCAAAACGGTGCAGGAAAATATCGCGAGGAAACCGCCATGTCCTAGATTCTAGAACCAAAACCTCATAAGAAAAGCGCCTTTCACCAACCCACACAGGCCCGCGTGGTGTATATAGCCAACTCCTTCTTACAAATAGGAGGCCAGCACCCTAATTCACAACCATACGACAAGCTATCGTATCGAATATGATACATTTCAATAACCTGGTTTACCTTGCACCCGACAGCAAACAGCTGTCAGGAGAATAGTGGTCGTCTATTTGATTTAAACTGACAAAATTTTCGGGTTTTGGACGTAAGAACAGCGTTTAAAGGAGTCATACGATAACATTGATTCATGTTCGATACGGTACGGAAGCGTATCGAGTAGTTGTGAAAAGCTATGCTGGCTAACAGCAATTGGAAATTACTTGTAGATACATTGGGCGTCGCTCCAGTTGTCGTCAGAATGGCAATAGAGGCCCTGGCTGGGGTCTTTAGCTTGGAACTGCTCCGCATGAGGCCCTACATATGTTGTCTCCGAATGGCGGTGGTAGAAACCGATGAAGGCAAAGGCACCTGGACACAAAGAAATCAAAATCAAAAGTCATTTATTCAAACTAGGCTGAGAATCAGCACTTTTTGAACCTCAATTACAAAAGACAGTCCCCTCAAAACGCCCGCCCTTCACCACTTCCTAGTGCTTTCGCTGGGGAGAAGAAGTGGCGCAACAAACTCCCCAGCAGCACAGCTGTCTGTTCAGTTAGAAAATATTTAATTGTATACAATACTAGGTTTGCAAAGTTGTTGACGTTACAGAACACAGAACATTAAATTAAATTATTTGCCATATGTCAGCTTGCCACGCCATTATACCCAGAAATACAGTAAAAACAATTACGTACTCAAGCAAAACAAAAACTTGCTACCTAAATAAAAGCCTCCAGGTATAAAGGGCGTGCGTGACAGCTTACATATGTATGCAATACTGGGTTCAGTTCACATAGCTGAATGCTGAATGGTAAACTAGGACCATCGAAGTAAATAAAGGTAAACTAGGTAAGTAGTCTTAGACGAGCTAAGTCAACTTCGCTGTGAAAATCAAACGATCATATATTGCCTGCTATCTAGATCTACACATCCACCGCATGCAGCTTAGAACATCTCTGGTTGAGAGTCAGCCCAACAGATTGGGCTTCCTTCATGACGCCGGAGCCGCATCGCAAGTTTGTGTTCGGCTCCTGCGTCATGTACAGACGCCAACACTACAATCTATCAAATTTCTGATAGATTTTCAACTTTATCTCTAATTCTTAAGGTTCAAAGTTGATTGAGAAAATTTGACAGTTTTTGGTAGCTTGATGGGCTAGCGTCTGTACATAAAGAATTACTGTTAACACCAGCTTGAGCTAAGCTACATTATGCTTGTAATGTTTAGTTTCATTAGGTTTTTCTATTAACCCAGTATAGTACTTTTATCTCAGTATAGTACTTTTATCTCAGTATAGTACTTTTATCTCAGTATAGTACTTTTATCTTACGAAGCGACGTGCGCTTTACTTCAGGTTAACAAGTGTACAAATACGCTCACACACATTGTAAGCGCGGGAGCCCTCGGTACCTTCCCAGATAACGGCGAAGTCTGAAGTGCGTGTGTGTGTGTTACGTCCTGGCGCTATACCCGTCTTCACAGCGTGTTTGAACACTTGGTTACCACAAGTAAAGCGCGTGTCGCTTCTTGAGATAAAAATATTGTAGCAGGCAATGATATTATAAAGGAAATATATGCTACGTTCATACTGAGCGACGTTTTGTGTTGTTGGGATAGTGGTTTTCAACTACGACTGCGACAGATAATACGGAACGTATGACATAGAAAGAGATAGCTATCTGTAGTGTGTTGCGCTTGAAGTATGTCGACTAAACGAAATTACAACAATTGTCTGAATTTGACTGCAACAATTTGCGCGCGCTAGTGCCCTATCTACCTCTTTATTGTTTACAATATCATTGGTAGCAGGTTTGTTTTTTTGAAACATAGTTTTATTCAATTTGGCTTGACACGCTGTACTTACTGAACTGCTGTACTGAGAGCCGTGATGGCCCAGATTTACGAGTTGTAGGTCGTGGGTTCGAACCCAGACAAGCACTTTACTTTATGTTAATAATTTCAACAATTAAAACATCGTGAGGAAACGGCATATCCCAGAATAAAAAATTCGAAAACATGTGACACCCACCAACCCGCACTGGACACGCGTGGTAGATTACAGCCCACTCCCTCTAAGATAGGACGCCTGTATCTCAGCAGTGGGAACTTCATAGGCTGAATAAGCTTTTGCTATGCTATGCTGTTCTTATATCTTACCTCTAAATGTATAGCAATGTGGCTTCCTCTCGCTGGATAGTATCATCTGAGCGTCCTCTTGATTGTGAGCTGATACGATGTAGTATGAAGTGTCCAAGCATTTGAATTCTGAAAGAACACAAAACTATTAAAAGCCTACACTACCTCAGCTAAAATTCACTCTTTATCTCGCTCGCACGATACCTACTGCTCGCGGACTGAGTGAGAGCGAGACAGAGTGCGGAGCTAGACGGCAGGCAGCGCCAACAGTTTAGGTATTTGCTTTTTACGGTGAAAATAATGGTAATTAAAAAAAAGTAAATAACATAAGACCTGCTCTATAGTTAGTTCGGTTAGTTTACAAAGTTTCATGATCTAATTTGAAGTATTTTTTTAATACCAGCGGTTTATTGTTCGGTTTGGAGGTAACTTTAGGTTTTTTTTCTATCGAGAAAATTTTATGGAATCGTGTTTTCGTCTAACATAAGACCTAGCCTTTACCATATATTTATTTCAAAATCAATGCTGCAGTATTTTCGACATAACGGAGGATCATGCATTTTGAGAGTTCAACAACATTCATTGCATTATTTACGTGTTGAGCAAAGAAATTTTTCGAACTTATGAAGTAATGGATTAGTAATTTGCTTCAAAATGATTCAGATTCCGATTAATAGTGCGTTACGCAATTAGGGTGCAGTTCGGAAGACTAGCCAGATGAAGGAAACTGGGTGAGATAGTAAAAAGCCTTACCAGGACTAGTATACAAGCCGAACGGTATCTTCGCCTGCGTAGACTTGATCTTAGCTTCAGAAGTGTCCATTTTCTTGTTAAGTTTCAGTAGAACCATAGACATGAGTGCCATGTCTGTGGCAAACAGAAGCCTCTTCATATCTTTGATGTGCGCATCAATAAAATTGAAGAGCTTCTTTGAGCCAAGTTCTATTGTTTCGTGTCTTTCTGACTGAAATAGGTCCATTTCTTTAGTTTTTACGCTGTTATTAATTCTAATGCTTAATGACGGGTAATGTGACATGTAGAAAGGGTAATAATATCGTTTAGTTCAAAAAGTGTAGGGTAATAGGACGAGTAGTCAATATTATATAGGGTAATAACACGTGAAGTTAGTAAAATGAAGGGTAATCAAACGTGGGAGCAATATAACATGTATAGTAATCCGACTTTCATTAAGCTGAATGATGGCCATTTTGCGTGGACGTAACTCATATTTCCCCCCACTGGTTCTTTATTGTGTTTATGTTTTTTTCTTTGCACCATATTTATCGAAAATAAACGAATTTTCATTCTTATATTTCTTACTTAGAAGTTTGAACCAATAACAAATAGGGTAATCAGACGTGGGACCAGTAACATGTTAGATAGGGTTTAGACGTGTACTTACTCAATATAAACAACATGTTATGTATATGCCGTGAGTTTGATTTATAAAATGTAGGGTAATAATATTATAATGTTGAGTTAGGGCCCATTCACACGTACCGCAACCACACCACATCGCAGCCATATCGCAGCCACAAAATGTGGTCAAGCTTTGGTTACGTGTGAATAGTGTCGCTGCGGCTTTTTGTGGTTGCATTATGGTACAGATGCCAGCACATCAAGCTATTAGAATTTGTCAAATTTCTTTAATATATTTTCATCTTTTTCGCTAAAACATAAGGTTCAAAAAGTTTAAGGTTAGGTTGTCTGTACCTACAAAATGTTATGTTATCTATATTTGCGTTTGTGAAGTGGCCGGCCGCTAGTTCGCGATGTCACTGGTGGTTGCGACATGGCTGCGATGTGGTCGGTATCACACACGCGGTTGATGATGACGGCAAAATGTGGTCCGTGAGAATTTAACTATTAATTTTCATACAAATTAGGGCCCGCCCACGTGTTGTGATTGTGGTTTGGTTGTGGTACGTGTGAAACAAGCCTTAGTTACAAAGTAGGGTAATAAGACGTGAAGTTATGAACTATAGGGTAATCATACCTTTAACCAATAACGTGTAGTGTCATGAGACGTGGAATCAATAACAACAAAATGTAAGATAAACCTAGATAGATAGATTAAGGGGTAATACCATAGATATAGATAGACCTAGATATCGCAAGTATCACGATCTGTATGAAAACCAAGCGTGTCATTTCTTTGACTACCTACTATGACGTCACAAGCGCTCTTACTCACGCTCATCCTGCCAGCAGTACACAGCCTATCAATTCTGTAAAAATCTCACCGTGATAACATAAGTGAAGTGAGCGTGAAGTGAACTATCAATGGAGGCAAACCCTAACATCAGGTGGAATGACAGCTCACTTCACCTTAGTTTTCACGGTGAGATTTTTACAGAATAGCACTGCAGGACTGAGCGCGAAAGTGGCGGCTTACGATTTTTGTACGTAAGCTGGTGCGATTTTTGGCATGCGAAGTATCTAGTTGCTCTTGCGTTATCTAGGTGTATCTATACATATTTGTGGGTAATACGGTGTGTTGTCAAACTTACAGGGTTGTGTGGTTCCTTCATCCGGCCGTACATGTAGTTGAAGTAATCTTGTAACTTTTCAAACTTCTCGTCTGCGTAGCTGTGTCGAGGATCGATCTCTTTTGAGCTCGGCGTGTTATAGGGTTTCTGGTAAAAACATTACAAAAGTAAAAGAAAAAGAAAAATCACACTTCGCACTAATATTATAGCGAAAGTTTGTGAGTGTATTTGTATATTTATTACTTCTTCACGCCAAAACTACTGCACGGATTTGGATGAAACTTTACAGTAATATAGCTTTTACATCAGAATAACACATAGGATATTTTCTATCCCCATATTCCCACGGGATCGACACTTATGCGGGTGAAACCGCGAGGCGCTGCTTGTTGTTAATATTTTTTTTAGTTTAACTTGCTGTTACTCTCGATTTTATTCGCCAATTTCCCTTCAGTAGCTAGGTAAGTTTTGACCGACGAAGTGTCGGTCGTTCGGCGGCGAGATGGGCGGATGAAATCGTTACCATCGCGGGTAGCACCTGGATGAGGCTGGCACAGGAGCTAGGGGATTGGCATAAGAAAAGAGTGGCATAACTAAGCCCAGCAGTGGCTGAAGTCGGGCTGTGGATGGTGATGATGTCGAGGTAAGTTTTAAGGTCCTGATCCGCCAGCAAGCTTTACCGCTTGGATTATCAAAAGATGCGGTAAGTTTTTTTGTTTCTTTAAGGATTTTTATTTTCCTTGCCTTTACCCAACTTTGCCTTTAGTTGGGGTCGGCTTCCACTCTAACCGGATGCAGCTGAATACATGGAGCGACTGCCTATCTGACCTCCACAACCAGTGATTGGGTAATACGATACCCCTTGGTAAGACTGGTTGTCAGACTTTCGGGCTTCTGACGACCCGTAACGACTGTAAAAGATCCACGAATGACAGCCGGGACCAACAGCTTAATTGTGCTTTCCGAAGCACGGAGGGGTCTTGGTATGAAGGTAAAGATGGTCACCCATCCACGGACCAACCGCTGCAAGCGTAGCTTAACCTGATCTATCGACCCGTGTGGCTGTTATTCCTTAGCCACAGCGTAATAAACAAAGTTCTTACCGTTTCCACAGTAGGGAACGACAACCGAGCGAGCTGAAAACAAAAGAACGTTCACTAACAAAATGTTTTCTCAAAAATAAAACAACCGACTTCCAAAAAAAAACACTACAAAGTGAAAAAAATACGTTAATTTCGGAAGTCAGTGTTTTTGGTTCTGTAGTATTTTCGTTTTTTGCCATCGACTTATTTATTACATTACGTCTTGAAACGTTTTGTTCACTTTGTATCGTTTTTTTTTTTTAAGTATTTTCTTTTTAATTTTCAATTGTTTTTATAACTTTAAAATAAAGAAATCAATGAACATTACCAGTTGAAAAGAAGACACATCGTTGCTAGCTCTGGTGGCATGCAATGTTAAAAAAACCTGTCAGAAAAAAAATTGTATCAGGTGAGCCTGCAGTAGGTACACCTAGATCACCAATTTTATCATAATTATGATGAAAAACATTGACGATGTAGGCGCAATATCATTGTAGGGACAGAGCTAAAAATATGTCTCATGTGCCTTAACTTTCTTGTAAACAAACATGTTTGAAAATAATCTATGGCTACTATGTTAGTAGGTACAGTGAGATGACAAACAATAAAAGTGACAATTTTCTTGTTGCAATAATTGTACTTGCGCTAACTTACCTACTCCCACTGCGCCAAAACCTTGACAAGTTACGTGCTGGCGACTGTACGGGCCAATCCGAAAGTAGTTCGATAAGCATCCGAATTAACCATCTCGATTAAGCATTTTTTTTCGAACGGGGAAAAACACTTCGGGAGAAAGGACAACTGTCAAATCGTGTTGTCATTCATTCCTATTTCGGGCCGCTAGTGTTTAAATTCTCTTTGGTTCGGGCTGCGAACTAATCTTATATATCTGCAGTATTCCACTAAACTTTTATACATACAATAAGTCGTATCCTGAGAATAAATTTTGAATTTTTGACAGTTTATCTATACTAGAACTGTCAGCCGTCAATTTTATTCCACGAATTAAAGATATCTGACTTTGGTAAATACTCTGTGTCTGTAGTTGATACGGAGTACGAAACGCCCGTAACTAGGGCCGAAACTACGTTTTTCGTGCTCCGAGAGTACCTAGACCCGAGGACGAGCTCCTTCACAGTTTTTAGTATGTGGTGGGTGCTTATAGCTTGTATTTCTCCTCTGCATGGCAAAGACATCCCGCCTCTTCCTTCTCTTTTTTAAAAGAACATAAAATACTTACAGAACATAGTCTTAAAATAATATTTTTGTTATCCATGGAGTTAGTTAAAGCCTTAACCTTCCGAAGGCGCGTTCTCAACTGCCGCCTGCACTATCAGTATCAAATAAATTGGTTGTTACTTCAATTTGACTAATTGGTACCTCGTTAGATTTTAAAGGAATATTTTAATTGGCACACTAAGAGCGGTTCTGCACTACATCCGATCCGAATCCAGCTTCAATCCGAATTGGGAATGTACTCAATTCGAACGGATAGAGTTCGGATCTAGTACGCAACCCCTTACCTATACAAATAGGAATATATTCACTTCGGACCAGCATTTCCCGGATTCGGATCGGCACCCTAATTGCGTAACACACTATTACTCTCAATTTGAATCATTTTGAAGCATATTGCTAATCCATTGCTCCATGTGTTCGAAAAATGTGTCTGCTCAACAACGTAAATAATGCAATGAATGTTGTTGAACTGTCAAAATGAAACCCATTGCTACTGATAGTGTGTTACGCAATTACCCTGCGGATGTAGAACCGCTACGTTGACGGCTAAGCGAGACGGGAGCGTTAGCAAGGCGGAAGCGAACCGACACCCAAATGATTTAAACATGATCGCTTCATTGGTATTGTTCGTTGAATCGTTTAGAGTAGCACGTGAAATTCAAATTGCGCAGAATTTGATTTGTACGGTCTTAACCCAGCGACGAAACTACCCCTTTAAAAAAATGATGCCACCAATATTGCATTAGACTGCTTAAAAGCGAGCTTGTTTTGAACTTTTTAGTTGCAGTTAGGTTTTTTCATTTTATTTTACCTTTAACCTTATAATAGTGTGTATTTGGAACCGTCTCCTCAAGCCCTTTATTTTGATACCCCACATGGCCAAGGTACTAAAAATGTTTTTTTTTCGTAGTTAGTTAGGTACTTCTATAAACCGCCATTTTGGTTTTATAAACATTAAACCCCTAAATAGACCCCCCCTAGACGAGTTGTTGGATAGACACTTCATTTAGGTATAGGTATTTACTTCGATGTTATATTTGTAGAATCCCACATACAAAGATACATAGATAAGCATGAAAAATATAACCCGTGGGGCAATTGCGTAACACATTTTATCAATCGGAATCGGTTTCATTTTGACAGTTCATTGCGTTATTTACATGTTGGGCAGACAAATTTTTACTTGAAGCAATGGATTAGCAATTTGCTTCAAAATGATTCAGATTCCGATTGATAGTTTGTTACGCAATTAGGGTCGTCTACTGTCACGCAATCAGCCTATCGATTCTGTAAAAATCTCACCGTGATAACATAGGTGAAGTGAGCGTGAAGTGAACTCTCAACGGAGGCAATCCCTAACATCGGTGGAATGATAGTTCACTTCACCTATGTTATCACGGTGAGATTTTTACAGAATAGCACTGCTGCAGGTAAACATTTAAAACGGGATAAAACAAACGAAATGACACATTCCAATTTATTTAGACAATTCTCTATTCACCCAGCAACGTATGCATATGCTTGAAGTTGATCAGTCGTTTGGCGCGGTTAGCTTGAGGGTGCAACATATTCATCTGATTTCTACTTATGGTCATCCTACGACCTTCCGACGTCTTTACCACCAAGGGCGAGGCCATGCTGAGCGCGCAGAGAAGCACTGGTAACATAATATTACAAAACTTAACTAGTTTAAACCAATTCTCGTAATTTTAAGAACGTTCACAGTCTGATCTCAGTCTCAATCTGTCAAAAATACCTATAATTTCCTTACATTTTGACAAGTTTTTGACATTTGTTTGTCGCCGAGATGAGATTGCGACCTGCCAATCGATTCTGTAAAAATCTCACCGTGATAACTTAGCTGAAGTGAGCGTGAAGTGAGCTATCAATAGCGGCAATCCCTAACATCAGGTGGAATGACAGCTCACTTCACCTTAATTTTCACGGTGAGATTTTTCAAAATAGCACTGCAGATTTTGAACGTTTTAAATTACGAGAATTGACCTTCAGATCTTACTGAAACAAATTTTCCAGGAAAGCCAGGAAAATTAAGTGGCAAATTAGCTTGTGGTCAAATCAGTTGAACAAAATAGTTTGACTATGGAAAAGGATACATTTTGGTCAAGTAGGTATTGAACTTTTGTATTAAACAGCTGATTTTTTTTCGTGATTTCAAAGTTTAAAGTTGTTCAATTCGATTGTTTATAGTAGGGTTAATTTTTTAACACCTTTAAAACCACACCACCGTACCTTTTAAATAGATAAATAAATAAATAATGTTTGTTTCCTTCAAAGGAACTGCTAAAGGAACTATCTAGTCTCAGTAGTTCGTATAGCTTTTGCAAAGGAATTACTGATTCAAAAATTCTCAGTAATTCCTTCAAAGGAACTGCTAAAGGTGACTAGTGAGCACAAAGGGGTGATTGCGTAACACACTAAAAGTAGCAAATAGCAATGGCTTTCATTTTGAAATTTCAACAACATTCATTGCATTATTTACGTTACTGAGCAGACAAGTATTTCGAACATAATATGAAGCAATGGATTAGCAATATCTGTACAAATGATTCAGACTGTGTTTGATAGTGTGTGACGCAATTAGTGTGCTGGTTCTTTTACCCTCACTTACACGACAACAGTAAAGACAGCTTCGACAATAACTTCATAATTAATAATGATACGTTTTTTTGTGAATAGAACAAGAAAAGTGTTGTTAAACTAAGCCCGCGTTCACAAAACTACTACTTATTTCATTATTTCATTTGTCATGGTGTAAAAAAATAAAAATAAAGTCCTCCAGACTGAATTTCGACCATGCGACCAATTTCAGCGGAAACCAGCCTTAGACGCGGGAGATATTATAGTGCAGGCGTGTGTGCGCAGATACAGATGCACTCTCTCTTCCCTCACTCTCATTGCCCGATGGGACAGCAATCCGACACGACCGGAGATCAGGTGCAGGACCAACGGCTTAACGTGCTTTCCGAGGCACGGGGGTATCACACCGCCAACGTCCAAAATCCGGGCTGTTACTAAGAAATTCCCATTCTTTTTGAGGTCGTCGGTCCATCTAGCTGAGGAGCGTCCTACCCTACGCTTGCCGATACGCGGTCTCCACTCCAAGACTGGTCTGTCAAGAACATAATAAATATACAGATAATCATTTATTTTTGTAGGCACTACGCTCCCCGTGGGTTACTCTAAGACCCCATCTTCCTATCTTCTAAACAGACGGACGCCATTTTAACTGCACGCCAGTTGCAAAATTGCAGCACCGGTGTGCATTCTACCTATATCAAGCATGGCAAATCATCAAAATGAACTATCTCTGTCCAATTATAGCGAGTCCATCCGTATCTAATTCAGAAATCGGACGCTGTATTTTATGTGCCGACTTTACTTTTGCAATTATTCAATGGTCAATTTTTACGACGCCACTGCTGTGCGTGGGATCTGTAGGGTATTGGGGTTTCTAATAAGAATTTTTTAGTAACAGTCCGGAGTTTGTAAGTCGGCGGTTTAATACTCCCGTGCCTCGGAAAACACGTTCGTTAGTCCTGCGCCTGATATCTCCCCGGTCGCGTCGGATTGCCGTCCCATCGGACTATGAGAGTAAAGGAACAGAGAGTGCACCTGTGTTTGCGCACACACTTGTGTACTATAATATCTCCCCTGGCTCTGTTGAGATTGGCCGCTGTGACCGAAATCAGTCAGGGGAGGCTAGACATATAACATATTAGACATTTAACATCATGCTTCGACCTTTAGGAAGCTCCAATCTTCCCATGGCCCTGCCAACGTACTTACGTTATACGGGCCGAAACGTGAGGTGGCTGAGGACATAGGACCCTTGGCAATCTCAATAGTCCGCAGGCGGTTCTTGATCTCTTACAAGTTATTGACCATGTGTGTCCCTATATAACAACTCTTCGCAACTGGGCTTGCACAACACACAAAAAAAACCCGCTCAAGTAGGTATGTAACTACAAATTTACGGTTTTTGGAGTATTCCCTTTACTTGTGCTACATGACCTAGCTTCTTGCCAAATTTCATGATTCTAAGTCAACGGGAAGTACCCTATACATTTTGATTCCCTTGAGATGTCGAAATATACGTTTTTTTGCGGCATAAACGGCCGTATCTTTTTTTTACGTTAACTTAAAAGTTTGATTTTTTCACAGCTTCAGGGAACCGCAGACCGAATATATGGTTTAATTTCAACTCGATAACTCCACGCGTTTCCGAGATAAAGGTCCTTGACAGACAGACGGACGGACGCGCAACAAAGTGACTCTATAAGGGTTCCGTTTTTTCCTTTTGAGGTAGTAGTAGGAACCCTAAAAATTAAGTGGAGACTTCGCCGCCGACAGTCGTATACTGACATGCTGCTCCACTATAAGGAAAAAGAAAAAACTCCAGAAAACGACGCAAAAACGCGGGAAAGTGGTACGCGAGAACATAAAACTTCACACGGACGAAGTCGCGGGCAGAGGCTAATATTATAGTATAGGCTTGTCAACTGAAAACATCTAATTAGTCCGTCAGTTAGATTATCAAAAAAATATTTGACCCGTATTTTTTCTTTTGTTACATAAATCAAAATTGTCGAAGATACGCGCTTTTAAAATTCTCAATACGTCATACCTGGGCTGTATAATTTTTAGTGTGTTCTGACGTCACGAGCCCCCACTCCCGAGTTTTGATGCGTTTTATCTTTGTCAATAATCATTGATTTACAAAAACAAAAAAATACGTGTCCATTATTTTCCAATACTCTAACTGACGGACTAAATAGATTTTCAATTTATTGATGGTGGAAACTAGCCTATTGCTGAAGAATTTGTTTGAAGGTGAAGTAGGGTAGTGTTCTAAATAATTTGCATGCTGTCATACTTATGGCGGAATGCGTCCTTCACACGCAAGTTATCTGTAACATGATTTATTAATCGACTTCAAAAAAGAAGGTTCTGTATTCGACCCGTAAACCGTATGTATGTATGTTTGTATGTCCGCGATTTTCCCAAAAAAAACTAAAGAACCAATTTTGATGTTTCTTTCATTAACTTGATCTACATAAGTTCCGGAAGATTTTAGTATATAATATATTAGGTAATTATTCTTATGTAACCAATTATATGTATAAATCTACCTGCATCCGGCATTTCTATACGAATTTTGATGATTCTTCTAGTCGGTGTCTTCAATTCTTCAATGCACCTTAGCTTGGCACCGCTTGGGTGCAAATGTATCTCTATGTATTATTTTTATATTCACTTTTTACATCACTAAATCGCACCAACTTACGTACAAAAATCGTAAGCCGCCACTTTCGCGCACAGTCTGTACTGCTGGCTGGGTGAGCGTGAGTGAGAAAGAGCGCTTGTGACGTCATAGTAAGTAGTAAAAAAAATGGCACGCTTGGTTTTTAATTTTTATACAGATCGTGATACTTGCGTTATCTAGGTCTATCTGTACCTATGGTATTACCCCTTAATCTATCTATCTAGGTTTATCTTACATTTCGTTGTTATTGATTCCACGTCTCATTACACAATATATTGAATTATTTTCATTCTACCATTTAAATAATTTAATTTTGAATAACCTAGAAGGCTGAGTGAACCTTACACCCAGTTCCTCATAACTCTTTACTACTAGACCTTCTTCTACAATTGACACATCCTTGAATGCTTGCCTTGATCAAGCTCCCTTCACCTAAGTTTGAGATTTTTACAGAATATGTAGATCAGCTGATTTTCGCAAAAAGCACGAGCGAAGCAAGCAGGCACAATAATAGCCAAAATCTGTATACAAACCAAACATTGTTATGTAAATATTATTATTCTTTTAAATTTAAGCATCAGGAAGTGCTTTTTTTAAAAGCTAACAGTCTTAAAATTATGATAATAATATGTACTTACAAGTATATATAAAAAGGAGGGAAAAAAATCAAAGGGCATCAAAAAATTCGTCCGCATCGCTGTCAACAGGAAACGTACCCAAAAGGCTGGCAGCGTTGCCACGTTGTATGTCAATGCTGATTCTTTTGCCACAAAATAGGCCAGCCCTGTCACGTGAAGAGTCAACCAACTGCTTGGCGATGTCTCGAAATATTAAGTGGGCTCTTGGGCCTCATGGCCCTAATGTTTCAAGCCCAAAATGATCATTATTAATAAAAGCATCATAATAAGTACCTATGTAAAACTAAATACTTGAATGTTACATTAAGGTAATAATCGTTATCTAAAAATATTTTAACTATCCGTAAAATTGCTACTTATTTTCAAACAATGACAGCAATTATAAACCATTTATTTGCCATTCTATATAAATGCATGTAGGTATACCTCTGATTACCTGCATTTTGGCTTCAGTTTCATAGTCAATATGGTTCCTAACGTAACCACATTTGTGCTCCTTGCATGCGCTTGCGTTACAATAAATGCAACACTGGTACCTCTTAAACAAGCCTGCATGAAGATTCGAGAAGGTAACTTGTTTTATTTATTATTATTTATTTATTTATTGAAACCACAATTATAACATCTTTACAGAATTATCCAAGGCGATGTTACAAGTCACCACATCCTTTACAAAAATAAAATAAGATAAAATCACCTGCCATGTATGCAAAATTGCAACAACGTTATAACGCTGTTGCAACCACGCCCACATGGCTTGAATCAATCATTGAAAAAGGTCTGTTATTATAATTTAAGACCCTTCTCAATGATTAATTGTACCTTTTTAATGAATTTCAGCAGGTTTTGCCCAAATATATCCTCCGATACTGTACTAATGTTAATAATACGTGCGGCTAGAATCAATTCTATTTTTTCATTTTAAATTTTGACGTTCAAAAGTGCCTTTTAAGTGCCTATTTGAAATAAATGAATTGACTTTGACTTTGGCTCGTGACATAGGGGCAAACTTAAGTAGGTTTGTTCTAGCCGCTGGCACTGCTACTGCTGCTCGGCTGGGTATATCTGACTGTTCCTAAATTACCCTAGGCCGAAAACAATTTAGTTTTCCTAATTATGGTATTATCAGAGTTAAGATCGGCTCTCTATGTGGGAGAGGGAACACGCCTCGCCATCCGCGTGTTACTGTAGGAATCGTCACTAGACATGGGCACCCGCCTACCGTTATGGATTTAAAATATCAGAACGTGCAGAATGCAGATGCTCCGAAAATTTGGCATAACACACTTGGCACAATCTTTTTTAAACGAATATTTTTAAGGCATACCTACAAATTATTTTATATAATTCTTGTTTGGCCAAATGTTTATAAGTCCGAATTTACAATGGCATATTTAATTTTATTTGCCACTAGCTTTTGCCCGCGACTTCGTCCGCGTGGGTTTCGTACTTTCCTCAAATAAATTTAACACCCTCTCCACCTTCCCTTGAAAGGTAGTTATTTCGAAAATTATTGATTACGATCTTTATACTTTATTTAAAGAAATAAGTATTCAATCCAATATTTTAGTTAAACTACCTAAGATGTTTCAAATAAACTATCCTCCCTTTTCATCACGACAGGGCTTATTTTAATTAAAAAAGCATTTGGTACGTTTCCATTTTTATGACATAGATTATCTAAACCCATTTTCATGTTAATGGAAGTTGGAGTTTCTACTCCTTAAACTTTATTACCCTTTTCCACCCCGGTAGGAGTCGAAGAAGTAAAACCGTAACCTAACTCATACTTTTTTATTTTAAGTAAGTAAGTAGTAAAACCCTAAAAGTGACAATCTTTATTATTTACTGAGGCAAATGTTGAAAAGTTTCTTAACCAAAGGAATAAGACCTCCTTTTCACCTTCACAGTTTTTATCCCCCTAAGGGATAATATCGTAATATCGTAATATTCAAAACACGTTTGGGACGTTTCCATATCTTGACTAAAAGATTATTTATACCAATTTCCCATTGAATCAAGCCACGAAATAAAATACTCCTCTGTGAAATGGACTATCCCCGTTCACCCCGTTAGGGTTAGATTTTCGAAAAACTCAGTTACACTTTATTATTTATTTTGGTCTTAAGTATACTGACATACTGTTTTTAGTATACATACAGTTTCGAGTTTATATTATTGGACCGCGCGATAAAATTCTTCCATACAAACTGACACCCTCAATCTCCCTTTAGAGCAGAAAAACATAAATGAAAAACAATAATTTACTTAGATAAGTATTTGAGCCAAGTTTTAAGCTTAAATTTATTCATACCATTTTTTTGTAGTAAACCAAGCTACGCACTATAATACCGGCCTTTAACTACGCCATCTCCAGTTTCTTCCTCCTTTATGGGATTTTCTGTGGTTTTCCTCTCTATTCTCATTTTCCTCTTGTCATTTTTTTCCCATTCTATGTAATACCGGCCTTAAAAATCGAATTACCACTTATTACCCGTCAGGGGTCTACTTTCGAAAGACACATGTCTTATTACTTACTTAGGCAAATATTCCTTCCAAGTTTCGAGTTTATTAACCAATGAATGAAATTTTTCATATAAAGTTTTTCCCCACTTTTCACCCCCACATAGGAGGAATTTGATATGTGTTCATAACTTGACTCAAAGATTATGTCCAACAATTTTCGAGTTAATCAAGCCACGCAGTAAAATGAAAAATTAACTACCCCTTTTCACCCCATCAGGGGTAGATTTTCGCAAAACCCTGATACAAGTTATTTTTTACTTTTGGTCTCAAGTATAAATACTGAGTTTCGACTTAATCGGACCGCACGTTAAAATTCTTCCATACAAATGTTGACACCCCCTAATCACCCTTTAGGGTGTAGTTTAGAAAAGCAAAAAATGCCAAACTTCATAATTTACTTTAGATAAGTATTCATGCCAAATTTCAAGTTTATTAACCAAATGAATAAGATTTTTCATATAAGCTGTAACTTTTCACCCCCACAGGGGTGGATATTTGAAAAATTGTTTGGAATGTGGTCATTACTTGACTCGCAGATTATTTACACCAATTTTCGAGTTAATTAAGCCAGGCAGTAAAATCCTGCCCTGTAAAATAAACTACCCCTTTTCTACCCTTTACGGGTAGATTTTTGAAAAACTTTGATACACGTAATTCTTTATTTTTGATAATTAGTATAAATGCTGAGTTTTGAGTTAATCGAACCGCGCGTTAAAATTCTTCCATACAAATTTTGACACCCCCCAATCCCCTGTTAGGGGGTAGTTTAGAAAAACAAAAAATGCCAATCTTTATAATTTACTTAGATAAGTATTCGTGCCAAGTTTCAAGTTTATTAACCCAAGGAATAATATTTTTCATACAAACTTTCATCCCCTCTTTAACTCCCTTAGGGGTTGAATTTCGAAAATTCCTTCCTTATTCCTCGTCTACATTATAAAAGGAACCTCTGTGCAAAATTTCAGCTTTCTAGGTCTAAGGGTTTAGGCTGGGCGTTGATGAGTCAGTCAGTCAGTCAGTCAGTCAGTCAGTCAGTCAGGACTTCTCTTTTTATATATATAGATAATTACCTACCTTTGGCAAAGTTATAATTCCGCATGAGTAATTTCGATATTTAGAGCGACGATTATTAGGTAGAATTTCACTTGGCATACCTAGTTACTGTGAAGATGGCAGAATTTCATTTGAAATAATTTTATTATGCATACCTATTGCCATTTCTATAAAATAGCATTTTTAACCTTAAAATATTGTCTTTTTGTTGTGCTACAAAAGTTAGTGACAGAAACGAATCGCTGCAAAACCGACCTCACGTAGTCTTGTCTGCCCTACCCCTAGACCTCGAGTGTAATTTAAGCCCGCGTAGGCGCGGAGGTCCGAGGCGGCCCTCGAGCTGAGAAGCAGGTGGGAGTAACCCTCGCCGCCACGGCTGCCGCCGCAAGCCGCAGCGGCGATGGTGAGCATTAAAACCACAACCATTTGCGACGATATGCTTGCGTGGAACAGCCGGAGCCGCAACAGAAATCATGCCTGCTGCATATTGCATGCTCCCTTGCATACTCCATGCTTGCTTGCATGCATGGTGTAGGTATGCTTGTTTGCATGCTTGCTTGCATGCATGGTGTATGCTTGTTTGCATGCTTGCTGCATGCATGGTGTATGCTTGTTTGCATGCTTGCTTGCATGCATGGTGTATGCTTGTTTGCATGCTTGCTTGCATGCATGGTGTATGCTTGTTTGCATGCTTGCTGCATGCATGGTGTATGCTTGTTTGCATGCTTGCTTGCATGCATGGTGTATGCTTGTTTGCATGCTTGCTGCATGCACGGTGTATGCTTGTTTGCATGCTTGCTTGCATGCATGGTGTATGCTTGTTTGCATGCTTGCTGCATGCATGGTGTATGCTTGTTTGCATGCTTGCTTGCATGCATGGTGTATGCTTGTTTGCATGCTTGCTGCATGCATGGTGTATGCTTGTTTGCATGCTTGCTTGCATGCATGGTGTATGCTTGTTTGCATGCTTGCTGCATGCACGGTGTATGCTTGTTTGCATGCTTGCTTGCATGCATGGTGTATGCTTGTTTGCATGCTTGCTGCATGCATGGTGTATGCTTGTTTGCATGCTTGCTTGCATGCATGGTGTATGCTTGTTTGCATGCTTGCTGCATGCACGGTGTATGCTTGTGTGCATGCTTGCTTGCATGCATGGTGTATGCTTGTTTGCATGCTTGCTGCATGCATGGTGTATGCTCGTTTGCATGCTTGCTGCATGCATGGTGTATGCTTGTTTGCATGCTTGCTGCATGCACGGTGTATGCTTGTTTGCATGCTTGCTTGCATGCATGGTGTATGCTTGTTTGCATGCTTGCTGCATGCACGGTGTATGCTTGTTTGCAGGGAAATAAAGGGAAATAAAAACCATATATTACAGGGAAATAAAAACCTTACAGGGAAATAAAAACCATATATTTTATGTTCACAATAAAAACCATATTTTTATTTAACAATAAAAACATATTTTATGTTCACAATAACAACCATATTTTATGTTCACAACCAATAAAAACCATATATTACAGGGAAATAAAAACCTTACAGGGAAATAAAAACCATATATTTTATGTTCACAATCAACTAAAGGGTGGTAATACATGCAGAAAGATAATTAAATAATTAATTAAACAAAATACATCATATCAATTTTGTTATTATGGTAAGAAATACAAAATTATTCTAACCTATGAATTTTCTGTACTGTGATCGACGAGTCTTTCAAAATACACTACCTACTTATAGTTACCAAAAGATAATTTTTACTGTAAACTTTTTAATTACTAAGGATATGAGATGATTCTGACTTACAAAATTATGTGTTTCGAATGTGTGATAAATGAGTGTTTTCCAAACGATTTTGCAATTGCGAAAAAAAGTTTATTGTTTAGCAGCCGAAGATTACCGGAGGCACCCGAACACCATCTTATTGTTATTTTTTTGTTATTCAGGTTCTACCGCAGGGTTTAAACGTAACGTGCGGCCAATTATCCTACCACAGGGACAAGCTGACTGGGAAATGGTAGATGTTAGCATAGTGCAACAAGGTTATCAGCACCCCATTTGCGTTCAATCGCAATCTGAAGCATTATGAAGGGAATTCCTAATCCATTGCTTTATATGTTTGAAAAATACGTCTCCTCAATAGCGTAAAAAACGCAATGAATGTTGTTGAACTGTCAAAATGAAACACATTGCCAGGAATTTTTTGTATATTTTTACAAATTCAATCTGTTATTTACCTAAATTTCAGGTCTCTGCAATGCTTAGTTTAAAAGATCTCCATGGCCGCGCGGTTCGCCGCGTTTCAATGGCGCGGCCACCTTCAAACCCTTATAACTTTTTAACCATACTTTGACTTTGGTTTTGGGAATCAACTTTTACAAATTGTTACAAAATATTGGCATGTTTTTTTTTTTAAACTACGTCGTGGCCGCGGCATTGAAACGGACACACCCTTACGCTCGCTGGTTCGGAGGCTTTAATTGGAACTAATGCAATCAGTAAAAACTTTTTTGTTCACTACGCACTTTTGTTGCCAATGCGTTGCGTCGGCGCTGTGATGCCTGAGCGGTAACTTTATCGCAGCGCTCGTGTCTTGACTTGACTTTATCACTGCACTGCCTATCGATTCTGTAAAAATCTCACCCTGATAACATAGGTGAAGTGAGCGTTAAGTGAACTATCAATGGAGGCAATCGCTAACATCAGGTGTAATGACAGCTCACTTCACCTTAGTTTTCACGGTGAGATTTTTACTGAATAGCACTGCTGCATCGAAATCACTGCGCTGCGACGACGCAACGCATCGGCAACGCCCGTATGGCATCGCTCTTGCATATAAATAAAATTTTCATTTCATTTCGGTCGGGTGTCTCTAAAATGGTTTTAAAGGTGTTAATGGCCCCGATTCTGTTGTTCACAAACTAAACTAAATTTAAGTTCAGTGCATCTTTTTCTTTCTATTACATTATAAAAAGGACAGTCGATAAATATTAGTTTAGTCCTGTCAAATTAGTCAGCCTGACGTAAATTGACGTATTTTTAGTAGCCAGTTTTTTAATCTCGTCTAAACTTGTCCATGGATTATCTATTTGACAGGACTATAAACTAATATTTATCTTCTGTCCTTTTTATAATGAAATAGAAAGAAAAAGATGCACTGAACTTAAATTTAATTTAGTTTGTGAACAACAGAATCGGGGCCATTACGTGACGTACTTGTTTAATTTTAGCCGCTTCCTAAGTGCCTTGGCGAGATGGTTGGCGTAGATGTCAAGGTTTGCGACGATGATAACATTCCATTCGTGAAAATCACTGAGTCGTCCACAGTGGCGGTGCACAGGATCGCGAACATGGACTCCTATGCCATCGTGCATATAACCCTGTACTGCTTATCCCCTCAAGACCAACTGAGCAATGGGAAAATACCACCGCTATTGTGAAGAAATAAAACTTTGTATAGTGATACTTTTTTTTTTTTTTTGTGGATGGGAAATCATCCAATGACCCCTCCCGCTCTGGGTGGAGCAGAAGGGAGTGTCAGACTCTTACTGACTAAAACCCACCCGTGTTCCTTCCTTAGCCCTTTGTGTTCCGGGGTAGCGGTAACCCTTTCGGACAATCCCGCTGCCCCGGCAGGCTTCGGCCCTTTCGGGCCCCTTCCTTATGCTGACATCTCTTTGAGGCGCGCGTGGAACACGTACGCGCCGTCCGGCAAGGGCCTGGTCCTGATCGGACGGAGGGTTACCCATTACTCTCCGCCCGCAGGCCCGCGCCTACGGGGGCCGGGAGTCGTCTCGCGGCTCCCGACGCCCGGGGCGTCTCCCGCGGCGGCTGGGACGTGAGGCCCTCTCCCTCAGCCGTCCCGCCACCTCCTTCGCTAGCATGACTGCTTCGCAGAAGGAGGTGACTGCCTCCCACTCCCTCTCGCCCCGGACCATGGCTTGAACCAGGGCCGGGCGCAAGAGGTCGCCGCCGCTGCTGATCGCCTCTGCGAGAACACGGCGGTGCTCCGCCCAATTGGGGCATACCGCCACCGTATGCTCCACCGTGTCCTCCGGGTGACCCTCGCAGTGGTGACACCCGGGCGTTTTCTCCCGCCCGATGGTGTGCAGGAACCTCCCGAAACACCCGTGTCCGGTGAGGACCTGCGTCAGGCGGTAGGTGAGGGCGCCGTGGCGCCTCTCTAGCCACTCCTCAGAGGGGTCTTACCGCCGCTATCGCGGCGTGCCCTTGTATAGTGATACTGCCAAACACTTTTTAGCACCTTAAGGTGCCAATTTTCGATATTTTTTCTATACAAATTTTGGGAGAATATTACTCCACTGTTTGTCATTGTGCATCCAAAGTCAAACATGATATCGTTTTGACCTATTATTAATTGTGTCTGTACGGAAACAGAATAGTAAAATAAAAAGTTATGAGCCAACAAACATTCGTTTTTGTTGCTATTTTGAACGTAACTTTGGGTGTAAATAAATAATAAAAGAACTGTAAAATCTTCAAAACCAAGTCCGTACCGACAAAGCTCAATTATCAAAGAGATCAATAAACTTTATTTGTAATTGATTTATGCAGTGATTTTTTCATAAAACTCGATTTTCCGAAGCACTTTTCGAATTTTTTTACGCGCCTATCAGTTCGGAACGGTGTTTCTGTGCGTGAGAACTAGACGTTGTTCGTGTAGACTAGCGTCTAACTGCTCATCACTGATACTAGCACTGTCGGATACGAAGCCAGGCGAGACAGCGTGCTTTTTGGCCATGACCACCAGCGAGTTCGAGCTCGCGACTAGTTTACTCTTAAAATATATATTTTGTAGAATTAGAATAATAATAAAGCAACCAAAACCAGCGCTGGGGCTCTGTCTCGCATAGTCTTATAGCATTATGCTGAGCGATGGCCGTTTTGCGTGGATGAGACGCATGTTTTCCACCAACTTGTATTTTTTTTTGTGTATATACTGCAAATAAACGTATTTTCTCTGTGTGTTTCTTTTCGTCGTTTTTTCGTTTATTTAATAAACATTCAATATTTATATTCTTGCATTTCCCAATTATACTATTAAGGGTTGATTTTTACAACGCCAGTCGCCAGATAACTTTTATTCGAAAAATAAAAATGACGTTTGACATTTTTGTATGACCAAAATAACTGTCAAAATTTCAAAATTGTTCCTCGATTAAAGTTAATAGATAATTGAAAAACCAGCCCTTAATATACAAAAAAGAAGGAAAAGAATCTTCTTAGCGTGTCAATGGCAAAAATATAGTTTGTTTTTCTTAGATATGTTTGGCCCAAAATTCAGCAACGCGGATAGCATTCGCTGACGCATCCATTAGGTCCTCACGTGTGCAGGTGACATAGCATGTGCTTGCAAGATGGGAGGTGAGCAATTGTCTATGGAGAGACACCGCATACACACCGGAGGTCAGAGCCTTCCAGAGAGTTTTACAAATAGGCCACCTAGTAACCGCGACGGATACCTACAGCACTCGCAACGAGGTCGGTTTTAAACAACCAGCACCCTAATTCACAACCTTAAGACAAGCTATCGTATCAAAAATGACACATTTCAATAACCTGATTTGCCTTGCCCCCGACAGCATACAGCTGTCTAAAGAATAGTGGTCGTCTATTTAATTTAAACTGACAAAATTTTCGGGTTTTGGACTTGTGAACAGCGTTTGGAGGACTCCTACGATAACATTGATTGATGTTCGATACGGTACGAAAGCGTGTCGAGTGGTTGTGAATAGCTATGCAGTAATAATCGTAAAGTAATAAAGAACATTTTGACAGTTTAAGTCTAATTACACTTCCGACAGTGATGGACTTTTTTTTTGCAGAAAAGAAAAAATCATTCTAGTATCATTTTTATCTCACTTAATAATCAGCCTTAAATATCCGCACTGGTGGGACTAAGACCAGCACCCTAATTGCGTAACACACTAACAATCGGAACCTGAATCATTTTGAAGCAAATTGCTAATCCATTGCTTCATAAGTTCGAAAAATTTGTCTGCTCAACACGTACCTAAATAACGCAATGAATATTGTTGAACTGTCAAAATGAAACCGATTCCGATTGACAATGTGTAATTGATAACGCAATTGCCCCGCTGAAGGGGAAACAAATGTCAAAAACTAGTCAAAATGCAGGGTAAATAGAGGTATTTTTGACAGATTGAGACTGAGATCAGAGACTGTGAACGTTTTTAAAATTACGAGAATTGCCCCTCAAGTCTCAGTGAGACGGAGCGGGCTGCGGGCCGGTAAGTACGGGTTGGTAGACGTCACATGTCTTCGAATTGATAGTTCTAGGACATGCCGGTTTCCTAACGATGTTATTCCTTCACCGTTTTGAGAGCAGTTAAGATTATCTACATACAAAAATCAAGCAATGGACAAAATTGACAACATTTTTATGCTTAAGTACGAGCCTTTTGACAACATTGTATGTTTATATTGATTAGGTATGTCTTTTCTTTTTCAATTTATTTTTTTATTTGTAATGTGCGTTTTGTTTGTGCAGAATAAACAATTTTTCTTTCTTTTTCTTTTTACATAATTGACACAAAGTGTCTGCCTACGACCTACAACTCATAATTCCTATACTTAAAATATTCTAATTGGAGAAATAACGACATTTTAAGAAGCGTTCATGAACACCGAATTATCAAATATTCGCTTTGCACTCTCATTACTCCCGTGTAATTTAATTATTACATTTTCAATGCAATTAAAACATTTTTTTTTAATCTTGTGCCTTATAAATACTCGTGCTGTTCACAAATATTCGCTACACTTCTCTGGACACCATGGCTGCGGTAACAAGTCTTCTGGTGTTGGCCTGCGCGTGGGCAGCCGCGGTTGCGTACCCACTTGGTACCGACCAGTGTGGGCTAATACAGACCGGTGAGCTTTCATTGTTTTTACCCGACTGCGCCAGAAGGAGGGTTATGTATCTCTTTGGTACGCTCTGTAGCCTAAACGGCTCCATCGATTTCAGCTTGAGAGGTGCCGTTAGATTCGTCTTAATTGTGAGAGTGACACTGGGTATATAAAAATTTAAAAAATATGGCCGTTTTTTGGCGCCAGATGTCTTAAAAAAAAAAATTTTTTTTTTCTCACAACCTATTGAGTGGGGTATCAAACTTAAGCGTTTTAAAAGAAAGGTGATTACAAAAATATAAAGAACTTAATATGGTTAAAAGTAATTCGAAGTGTCAATTCGTAAAAAACACTAACTAAATCATCTGCGAAATCTTTCACATTTGTAAACTAAAAAGCTGGAAATAAAAAAAAAAACTAGTTAATTCAAAAAACTAAAATACCCGACAGCGGTAAAAAACGTAAGTTAAAAAACTGAAAAGCTAAAAACAAGCTCATTTTAAATTATTAACTACATTACCTTTTCTTATAATAGGTACTTATTAATTTTTTTTGGCACAACACAACGTTGATCGCTCCATTAAATTATTGTAAAAAACCTATTCAGTGTCGAAATACAAATATTTATCTGGGGGTTCATTTCGAGATACACAGTACCTAATATTTCGTTGGAATATTTTGTAAATTATAGGTTCTGCGATTGGGAACGCGATCCCACTGGCGAAAACTTCTCTACAGCCAGGGATAGCCGACTTCGAAATCCTTATTCCAGTAAGTGTTCTTTATTAAACTGTACATATCGCTTTTATACCATAGGTTCTCAACCTTATTTTGCACACCCACGCACTTTGAGAATATTTTTTTTTCTAGAATTTTTACAATTACATAAGAAAATGCCAACATACCTACTTTCAATTTTGTATCACAGGTATGAACGATCGGGGAAAAAGTCTCGTTCGTCGACACTGTGAACGAATGAAACTTTTTTTTCTCGACCATCAATAGGTAGTGTTGACGACAAGGCATTACTGATTAGGAATATGAAGTAGTTGTGTGCTTCTTTTATCCAGCGAAGTGTCACTACCTTCACCAGGGCCTCAAGTCTGCTATTAGGTACAATAGTGTCAGAATGGTCTATCATTGATTTCTTAATTGTTGATTTTGATAAGTTTGGTAATATACTAATACTTTCCAATAGTCAACCACTGACACTCCATTGAAAGAAATGGCAAATGGTAATCTCGTACATAATGACAAATGAATAAATGTTTATTGTTATTTACGAACTTTTTACTACTTCAGATTGTAAACACTAATACGTAATATGTAAAAATATATATTAAATGAAATCTAGCATGAAATTTAGTAGGTACTTAGTAGTTTTTCTCAGACCATTGTCCGACAGTGATCGACCATTATGAATTTAGCAGATTACGAACTTTTAGCAAAATGACAATGGGATCGTGTTGGAATGACGAATTTATAAAAACAGCAGACTTGGGCCCCTGGTCACCTGCGCACCATGGGGGAGGTCTAATATCGCTGAAACGTCTCTTGGCTGAAATGATAATTTAGAAATATCTTTTCAGGACATTCCAAATTGCCCAAATGGACCTATTGGCATCAGAGCAGTAGTGTGTGACTTCGACGTTCTACCTTCTGCCAGTTTTATAACTACCAACCTCATCTCAGTTCACCGCGTCGGTAGTCTCGGCGGCGGAGGAAGTGTCACACCGACAATCTATTGTGGAAGTGCGCTTCAAGACAACCAACCATTATTACATAATAATCAGCTGTGGTTGTCTAATAACCAAGTGCAGAACGATGTTACATTACATTCTCATTTGTGGAGGCAGGCACCTCAGTCCGTGCATGGTCAATCGTACCTACCACCTTTAGGCCTTAGCTCTCAGTCTCTATTGGACCAGATACACAGTCCGCTGTTGGGCCAATCACTCTCTGGAGTTTATGACCAATCGTCCCTACCATCTTTAAGTGTCACCTCATTATCTCAATTCGATCATACACACAATCCTTTGTTGGGCAAATCACAACTCTCCCTCCTTTGGGGACAATCACCTCAGTCCGTTTATGGCCAATCGTTCATACCATGTTTAAGCGTCACCCCCTTGTCTCAATTGGACCATGCACACAATCTGTTGGGCCAATCACAGAACTCCGTATGGGGACAATCACCTCAGTCCATTTATGACCAATCGTCCCTACCATCTTTAGGCCTTAGCCCCATGTCTCAATTGGACCATACACACAATCTGTTGGGCCAATCACAGAACTCCGTTTGGGGACAATCACCTCAGTCCATTTATGGCCAATCGTCCCTAACATCTTTAGGCCTTAGGTCTCAATTGGACCATACACAAAATCCTTTGTTAGGCCAATCACAACTCTCCGGCGTTTGCGGACAATCACCCCATCTACTTTTGGGTCAATCACCCCTACCATTGTTAGGGCAGTCACCCCTACTTATGGGCCAATCATCCCAACCACTGTTGCAATTGGGACAATCACGCCAACTGCTTTCGGGTCAATCATCCCTACCGAAATTGGGACTGTCACCCCTACATAAGGGCCAATCTTCCCTACCACAGTTGGGAGAGTCATCTTTAATTATGGGTCAATCATCCCTACCATTCTTGGGACAGTCACCCCTACTTATGGGTCAATCATCCCAACCACTGTTAGGAAATTCACCCCACAATTTGATTGCTCAAGCTTATTAATTCATTGATTAAGAAAACGAACATACTTTTTTGCGACACTTTATTCATTTATTTTAGGACTGCGTAGGTAAGCATTTTTAACTTCTTAAAAAAAAATTAAACCTAGGGATTTATTTTCTTATCAGTCAGAATAAATAGAACATTTTGATTGTATATTTGCGTCTATTTTGATTTTATATGCTGATAGGTGATCTATTACAAAACTGCAATTTCTGTTTTAGAAACACGCTTCGGTGATGTTTAGTACAAAAAACAAATTGTTCTAAATATATATTTTATGCAATAAACTGTATTTATTTATAATTTGATGTTTTATTGTTAAATCTAGTTTTTGTCCGCGTATGGTTGTCGGAACATATCCCACGGGAACTTACTACCGGGATGAAAAGTACGCTATGCTATGCGTGTATGTTAATTTAGACTGCTGACACACCATTTTGATTTTTTTTTCAAAATGGCGGCCACGCATGAATTAGAAATCGATAGCTGACATCAATGTAAACGGAAAATATAATAGGACCAAACCCTCTAAAGTAAGTGGTTACCCATACGCCAGCGCAGAGAGCTAAGGGCGCTGACCATCTTATTTTCAATTCTTGAATCTCCCTCTTCCCCTGGTTATCTAGCCCCCCACTTTCAGTACATTTGCGCTAACCACAATAGACATCTACCCAATTAGAATATAATATAATAAAATAAAATATAATATAATATTATAAAATATAAATAATAAGTTTATAATTATTTACTGGGAAAAGGCTAGGCAGATGATGACTATGACAGAAATCGATTCTGAACAAACATAAATCGATAGCTAACATCTATACAACAAGTTACAAAATATTATAATTATAAGCAAGTAAAAAAATATATATACAAGTCACATCATCAACTTTGAACGTTAATATCTCAGAAACGTGAAACACGGGGTTTGGCCTCATTGCGTTTTCAGATTGCATTGATGTCAGCTATCGATATATAAAGGTGACATACGTAGCCGCCATTTTGAAATAAAATCAAAATAGCGGACAGATAGTGTGCCACGGATGCACGAACGCAATAGGTGACGTAGGATGCAAGAGCGAACGAAGGGCACCCCAAGGTTAGGTTTGGTTAGGTTACTTTAAACCCTTTATACAGAAATAGGAGCCCCGCAAACCGGCGCTCCGTCGACATAGGATGCAAGAGCGAGCGAAGGAGAATACAATAGTATATTTCATTACAAGTGCGGAAAGGTTGTCATTGCAAAGAGTTCCGACAAATGTCTACCCGAGCCGAGGTGCAGCCGAAGGCGAGGGTTGACAGTCGGAACAAGTTGCAATGACGGTTTCGCACGTGTACTGAACGACTATTTTTAATACAGTTGCGAAAAAATGAAGCAATTTAATAAAATAATGACATAATAGTGTTCATTCAAAAAAACTAGGGTCGAAATTACTCATTTTGTGCAACAAACAACTAAAACTCGCAAAGAAAATTTCTGAAAAATGGCGCCAACCGTAGAATATAAGCAGAGATTTTTTTTTCTTCACCCATTCTGGTAGGCAAAGGGAACTATGCCCATACAGCCAAGTCTTCAGTAGAATTTTTTTATTGAAATGAAAATGAAATTTAATGAGATGAAATGAAATGATACCTAACCTAACTTATTCAATCAAATCATTAAATCTGATATTGAAACAAATTAGTAGCTTCTTTTTAGAAATATACGTATTTGCATGAATCATAAAAACTTCTATGAATTTTTTTAGTAAAAACTTCATGGTTGGTTTTTCTTTTCAATAGACATTATTTTGACAGTTGGGAAAGAGAACGCACGAGTTCGGGAAAGGTAAAAAAAAAGCACGAATATGTAATAGCCTACATCCCGAACGCTATACGTCCCTGCAATACGCCACTTTTTGAGCAACTGTATTAAAAATACCTTTACCGTGCATCGAAGTCAAGTAGTATCGCAGTGAAAATCTTTCGCGGTAACGTGCATCGAAGTGAAATAAAACGACTTCTTTTCAATATTAGTATTAGTATAGATACTTAAGTAATTAGTAACACTTTTTATCGTCTTTAGGGTCTTTTTTTATTTTAATCACTACATAGTATAAAACAAAGTCGCTTTCTCTGTCCCTTTGAACGCTTAGTTCTTTAAAACTACGCAACGGATTTTGATTCGGTTTTTTTTGAGTGATTCAAGAGAAAGGTTTATATATATAATACATGCATGCATGTGATGTCGTAAATAAACATATTTTTTTGCGCTTACTTTTCAAACGCTGGCTAAACCCTACGAGATAGGTCAAAATAATGTACTACAGTATTGTACACCTTAAAAAGGTCTACAAAAAAATCCGCGATGGTATATGTCTATCTCTTAGGGATAACCCACAATAATCATTTTTTATCCTTTACTTTTTACGAGAAATAATTGCTTATTTACGAAGCGATTTTAAGCAATACAGCATTAATCCTTATCCAATTAAGTACCTTAAATACATTGTGCCTTTAACGTAGATAAATATGGCCCTTTACAGCATGTAATTTAAATGAATATTTTCGAAGATATTACAGATTTAAAATGCAGGGACATAGCGGTTGCTGCGGTACAGGCCGCGGCGGCGCGTGCTGGCATTCTTGAAATTCCCTGTACTTAGTATCAGTATTGCACCCGTGCGAAGCCGGGGCGGGTCGCTAGTAATTAATATAATAAAATTCAGTTATTAATTATAATAATCAATTATTGACACTGTGAACAATATTTAATACAGGCGATTATCAAGCATATCCTCTAATAAGTGAGGATGGTTTTCGCTTGAGAACACGTTGGCGGTCCACTGTTCAGGCGTGATGGGTATGTCCTCAACCACGAACATGGGCACTTCTGACTTCAGCTGGCCTTCCTTCAGATCCTGAGCAAGCGAGTGCATCTAGATAAAAAAAATTAAAATGATTTATCCTTCAACAGTTGCAGTGTCGCAAAGGTCTTGTGGAGCTTAATTGTATGACATCGACAGCGGGGCGTTATTGGTACAGCAGTGCTATTCTGTAAAAATCTCACCGTGAAAACTAAAGTGAAGTGAGCTGTCATTCCACCTGATGTTAGGGATTGCCTCCACTGACCGCTCACTCCACGCTCACTTCACCTAAGTTTTCACGGTGAGATGATTACAGAATCGCACGGCAGTACTTTTATCTCGCAAAGTGACGCCGTAACCAAGTGTACAATCGTGAAGACGATTAGCGTTAACACGTAACACACATACAGCCTATCGATTCTGTAAAAATCTCACCGTGATAACATAGGTGAAGTGAGAGTGAAGTGAACTATCAATGGAGGCAATCCCTAACATCAGGGGGAATGACAGCTCACTTCACCTTAGTTTTCACAATGAGATTTTTACAGAATAGCACTGCAGTTCCGACTCCGTCTGTGCCGTAGATGGCAACGAGTGAAAAATTAAATTTTATTGAAAAACAAAATGGCGGCAATAATACGCAAAATTATGAAAAAAAAAGGCGTTAGTGGACATTGGCCCCGATTCTGTTGTTCACAAACTAAACTAAATTTAAGTTCAGTGCATCTTTTTCTTTCATTAAGAAAAGGACAGAAGATAAATATTAGTTTAGTCCTGTCAAATTAGTCAGTGCCTGACGTAAACTGACGTATTTTTAGTAGCCATTTTTTTAATCACGTCTAAATTTGTCTATGGATTATCTAATTTGACAGGACTAAACTAATATTTACCTTCTGTTCTTTTCCTAATGAAATAGAAAAAAAAAGATGCATTGAACTTAAATTTAATTTAGTTTGTGAACAACAGAATCGGGGCCATTCTGTCTATGAACATCATACCAGAGGCATCGCAGGTGCGTCGCCAACATAAAGACAAAGCTGTTATGTATCATGTAACTGTAATTACACCGGCATCCGAACTCTTGACGCCACTTCAACACTGCAAGAATCGCTATTGAAATGCTACAAAAAAATCAAGTATTCAAATTAGGCCGAGTATCAGCACTTTTCGAACGTTTAAGGCAGTTCCCCAAAACGCCCGCCCATCACCACCTATCTTCACTGGGAAGAAATGGCGCAACGAACTCCCCAGCAGCACAGCTGATGAAAAATCTTACCTTGAAGACGTCCTCGCCCCTCTTCTTCCTCAGGTAGTTGAAGCAGCACGCTCGGAAGCGCCGCGTGCCGCATGCGCGGGCGCACTCGCTGCCGCACGAGTCGCACGCGGACGACACCGAGCTCACTGCAAGAGTAGGATAACACATTTGGAAGTTCAGCTCTTTGTAAAGGAGCTCGTCGAGGGGAATGTTGCCACCATTATAGTACAGTAGGCTGCACGTCCGTGGTAACACACTGATTTTGAGCTGGCCTAGCTAAGTTCGGTGTTTAAGAGCCTATACTACCTCAGCTAAAATTCACTCTTTATCTCGCTCGCACGATACTGCTCGCGGATTGAGTGAGATCGAAACAGAGTGCGGTGCTACGCGGCAGGCAGCGCCAATAGTTTAGGTATTTGCTTTTTAAGGTGAAAATAATTGTAGTTAAGTAAAAAAAAATAAAAAACATAAGACCTGCTTTATAGTTAGTTCGGTTAGTATACAAAGTTTCATGATCTAATTTGAAGTATATTTTGAATACCAGCGGTTTATTGTTCGGTTTGGAGGTAACTTTGGAATTTTTTTCTATCGAGAAAATTTTATGAAATTGTGTTTTCGTCTAACATAAGATCTAACATTATTCCTCAACTTTGCCATATATTTATTTCAAAATTAATGCTACATTATTTTCGACATAACGGAGGATCATGCTAAGCTATTTGAGGTAGTATAGGCCCTTAAATAGAATAAGTTGATGATTGAGTCACGTGATCGATCAACTTTGAACGTCAATTTCTCGGAAATTTGAAAGTTTCCCCAGTGTTCGAAGCTCCAATTGTAACCTAGCTGTAAGTAATATTTTAAGCTACTCATGTCATCTCAATTTGTTGTTAAACTGTGAACCTGCTTATGCAGGCGCGACCGCAGCCCAAGATTTTGGGGGGGTTCCGAGGAATATTTTTACGGTTTGAATTCATTTATTTCTAAAGATTACAAATCACTTGTACAGAAATAAATACTAAATACTACTTAATTATACGTTTTTGTTGTCCAGGAGTAGTGTTAACATTACGAATAAATATAGGAAGGTAATTGTTAGAAGTTTTGTATCGTCTACCGCCGCGCGCCGTGCGGCGCGTTGACATGGTCGCCGTGCGGTTACTCATTAACAATGTTCTTATGCTCGACATCTAAAGACTCGTTCACACTAGAGGCAAATTAATTACATTTTATGACCCATCTAAGATGTGGAATTTTTAGGGAGTTACATCTACTCGTTGGTCCAGTGATCACAAGCGTTACTTCTGAGGTCCTGCGTGCGGCTCCCGTGGCTCATGTTCAGTTTTAAGTTAGTAAGACAAGTAAATCATTCAGGCTCTCGACAGCTTCAATGATTTTGGGAGGGTCTGTGGCCTCGGGCCGCGCCTGGCTTATTGTACAATACATTTTTCTAAGATACAGGGTTACGTTTCAACGACCAACCTAAGGGTGTGGTACAGACCATCAAACTAAACAACTTTCTCCATGGGACCAACATCGTAATCGCGAAAAATTTATCAACTGTCCCATAGAAAACTTCATACTTACTCGACCTAAACGTATGGAACGGCTGAATTTTTATTCGCGATTACGATATTGGTCCCATGGAGAAAGTTGTTTAGTTTAATGGTCTGTACCACACCCTTAAATTTGGCTGGTCATTGAAAAGTGACCCTGTATTAAGGGAACAAAGGTCATAAGTTAGCAATTTAACTTACCCATAAACATAAGTGCAAGAATAGCAGTCATCTTCAACATTTTGTAAGATTTCTTGAATAAGTTATTTTCTTTGCACGGAATAATTCTCTTACTGAAGACAATGTCGGAATGTCGTGGTACAGTTGTGAACTCCGTTTTATATGCGTTCAAGTTTACTTAGAAATACGCGTAGGTTGTTAGGCAAAGCTTTTTAGCTTAGCGTGTGTCTTTATATCACTATTTAGATACCTAATTGTTTTTATTACCTAAAATTTTTTTAATTTTTTTTTTTTGATACTTTGAAAATTCGTGAGTACTGAGCTCAAATCTTAATTTTGAACTTTCGAATAAATTCTAAGTAAGTTCTGCAATTCCTGGATAAACCATATTTTTTTAGGGTGTTAGGTTAGACTATGCTAATTAGTTATGACAAAAAAAAACTGAACCAGAAATGTTCAACAGAACTAGAAAAAAATCAAAAACTGATGTTTGGTGAAAATTATGAAAAAAATTCTATCTCGAAAACTACGAAAAATCGTAGAACATACATGGGTGTGATTCGGATACTCCTCATCATAAAGTATCTAAATTTTACGTTTGAACGTCAACTCCCCGGCCATCCTGTATACAGGGTGGCAGGGACATCGACGCAATAACGTCGTAAAAAGGTTACACCTGATGCCCTAAATAAAATTACGGAAGTCATTCATCTCGGAAATGACCGGTTAAAAAAAATTGACATTTTTGAGCGCGCAATGTATTGCAAACAACGCGATCAAAACGCTCCGCGGATGGCGCGCGCGCGCTCTACCTACACAGTACACACACACGTTTGTGGCGCGGCCGCCCGCCGCCGCTGCCGGACGAACGTGATTGTACCTACGAAATATCGCCTAACGACAACATTGATAGGTACCTACCACATCAAAACATTGTTTAATTACAATTAGTCTTGACAACCGATGGTAGTTACTTCTTAAGTACCCGTTATGGAAATAAAACTAACTCTAAAAGCTTATTCCCATAAAATAGCGATACCGATGAGGATTTATAACAAAAAAGATTAGAACTTAGCGATCCAGTAATGTTCAATTAATGAACTTACCTTAACTAAGACGACCCACTGACCGTCGGACAGGAAGGGTTACGTTTGGGGGAGCGCCGTCGTGTTGGAACCATGTCTCGCGGAACTGGAGCACAGGCACCTCCTCGATTATTTCCTCGAGGAAGGCATTTTGAACGTCTCTCACAAACACACACACACACACAGAGAAAATTACTTTTGATTTTATTAAGATCACAAATTCGCGTCAAATAGCACACCCGTTTGCGATCAACAAAATCTAGGAACTGGCAAAAATCCGATAAAATCGGCGAATTGCAAAAGAAATGTACTTTGCTGATCTTTCTTTCAATTTGCCGCACTTACTTTCTACAGTTAGTACTATTATTTAATTTGTGCCTACACTGCCTACACCGAACACAGACCAACAAAATGATAGAGTGTACAAACACATTTAGTTGTACCTAGCTACCTATTCACGAAATTAATTGCGAATATGAATGTATTTTTTTTTACGAAACAGTAAATTACATTGTTGAATTGCATTCAAAACTAAAATTAATGTTGATAATAAAAAAATATCGAAAAGTTACGTGACTATCAAGACATTTCTACACGTTTTTTTAAAATCTTCTTTACTTAAATCGATGAAGCTTTAGAAAAATAATTATCCCCCATAATTAATCTAAAATAAAAGTAGTAAATGGGTCATTCATTTCTTTAGATGATTAAAATGCCTCATGAGACGCGTCTGTTAGATTCATTGGGATATGTCGCCTTATCGCATAGCTTCTTAGAACGAGACCGCTCGCCGCCGCCGTCCTTTTGTCGGCATTTAAAAGCGAATAACGTAGGTACTAAGCCAGTGTTGACCTCACAAATGAACTTTAGCAATACAGCTGATCAGGTAGCCCTTTCGAGTTTTATGTGAAACAAGTGAATTTACTATTTTTTAATTAAAAATCTTATTGGGTTAGATAGAAATAATGATTTTATACAGCTTACATTAAAAAAAATTGCAGAAAAAAACGTAAAAATTAAGAAAAAGCCGACGAAAAATTTCAACGCAGAGGGGTCCAGAATCATGTACTGAATCCATGGTAAGCGGTTTCGCGTCGATGTCCCTGCCACCCTGTATATAAATTTTCGAAAAACAACGTAAATAACGCAATGAATGTTGTTTAATTATCAAAATGAAAGGCATTGCTACTGATTGTGTTACGCTATTACCCCGCGGGATGGTGACTAATAATATTAGAAACTTTCAAACTAATAATGTTTGAAATTACATTAGAACTTTTAGAAGGCGTAGTAAAAACGAGATAATCGAAGAAATGTAAAAACGTTAAGGGCCTATACTACCTCAAATGGCTTAGCATGATCCTCCGTTATGTCGAAAATACTGCAGCATTAATTTTGAAATAAATATATGGTAAAGTTGCGGATTAATATTAGGTCTTATGTTAGACGAAAACACGATTTCATAAAATTTTCTCGATAGAAAAAAATTCCAAAGTTACATCTAAACCGAACAATAAACCGCTGGTATTCAAAAAATACTTCAAATTAGATCATGAAACTTTGTATACTAACCGAACTAACTATAAAGCAGGTCTTATGTTATTTACTTTTTTTTAATTACCATTATTTTCACCGTAAAAAGCAAATACCTAAACTATTGGCGCTGCCTGCCGCCTAGCACCGCACTCTGTCTCGCTCTCACTCAGTCCGCGAGCAGTATCGTGCGAGCGAGTTAAAGAGTGAATTTTAGCTGAGGTAGTGTAGGCTCTTAATGAATGGAGTAGCCACACGTTTTAAATGTTTTTGGACGGGATTCCCGTTATTGTCGCGTGGTATGGATATCGATATCGCAGATGAATTGTCGCTATTATGAATGAAGTTACATTGTCGTTACGTCACTTCTGTGACAGTGCCATCTATTGTCTTTTAGTTTGTTTTAAGTCAACAAGGAACCCTTATAGTTTCGCCATGACCGTCAATACAATATTAATCACGCCGACAAATTAGTAAAATAAAGTCTTGAAAAAAAAAATTAAAAAGCCTATAATTGAACACATCTGCGTACCCCTTTAGAGGATACAGGCGCGATGTTATGTTGTGTCATTACGTAAACAAAGTATACATATACAATAGCAGCAAACGCGGTTAATTTGCTGGCATTTATTGAAGAGTTTCGTTGTCTGTATCCGAAACTCATCATCAGTTCTTTACAAAATTTAAGTGGGACCATTTCGGAATACACCTTTTTCGAACAAAAAAAGAATTTTGCAAATCCGTCTTATGACGGCGTTATGCCCGAACATACATAAAAATATATTGCGATCCTCCTCCTTTTTTTAAGTCGGTTAAAAATAATGCGGGTTGCAGACAAGCAGCTAAGTTAGTCTAGCTTAGCTCGCATAGCTGATGTAGTTTTCGGCCTTTTCTTTGCTACTTGCAAGATGATAATTTAATGTGATATCTTATTTTGTATACAGACTGCAACTATGAACAGAAGTATAAAATACCTCACCTATACAAGCTAAGCTAGAGTATATTAGCTTAGCTCTTGGCACAAAATGCAGCTGTATTTTGTATAGAAAACTTAGTACGCATGTTTAAGAAGTTAGCTAAAAAGCTTTGTCTAGAAACCTACACATTTGCTAAGTAAACTTGAACGCATATAAAACGAGGTTGTCAACTGTACCACGACATTCCGACACAGCCTTCAGTAGGATAACTATTCCGTGAAAAGAAAATAATATAATAAAGTACTTAATCGATTTATCTTACAAAATGTTGAAGATGGCAGCTATTCTTTCACTTATGTTCATCGGTAAGTTGTAATTAAATCTATTAAAGTATTGTGTGGGGGTTCGAAAAAAAAAAAAAAAAAAAACCGGCAATGGCCCCGATTCTGTTGTTCACAAACTAAACTAAATTGAAGTTCAGTGCATCTTTTTCGTTCTATTTCATTATGAAAAGGACAGAAGATAAATATTAATTTAGTCCTGTCAAATTAGATAATCCATAGGCCCCGATTCTGTTGTTCACAAACTAAACTAAATTTAAGTTCAGTGCATCTTTTTCTTTCTAATTCATTATGAAAAGGACAGGAGATAAATATTAGTTTAGTCCTGTCAAATTAGATAATCCATAGACAAGTTTAGACGTGATTAAAAATTTGGCTACTAAAAATACGTCAATTTACGTCAGGCGCTGACTGATTTGACAGGACTAAACTAGTATTTATCTTCTGTCCTTTTCTTATTGAAATAGAAAGAAAAAGATGTACTGGACGTGTGCGCGTGTCGGGTCACGCACTATGAAGAGTTCCGTAGTTGGAATGAATTTATACATTGCAACTGCAAATTTAAGTTGGTCGACTATTATCTACTCTCAAACTTCTAAAGCCTTCTTAGCTGTGATAGTTTTCCTTTTAATTTCGTTATACAGAGTGAAATTTTAATCACCGTTTTCCTTTTAAGGTGTCATTTTACTCATCATTATGAACAACTTTTACTATGGGACCAAACCTGAAATCATGAAAAAAAATTAGCTGTTCCCTCAATGATATTTATTGTATACTAGCACTTCGCCCGCGACTTTGTCTGCGTGTATTTCATACTTTCCTCTAAAAAATTCCAAAATGTATGTTTATGGTCTTCATAATTTTACTTAGATAAGTATTCGCGCCAAGTTTTAAGTTTACTAACTCAAGTAATAAGATTTTTCATACAAACAAAATCCCCCCTTTTCACCCCCTTAAAGGTCGAATTTCCAAAAACCCCTTCTTAGTGCTCCTCTACATAATAAAAAGAAGCCGTATGCAAAATTTCACGTTCCTAGTCCTGGTAGTTTCGGCTGTGCGTTGATATGTCAGTCAGTCAGTTTCTCCTTTTATATATATAGATAATATCATTGTGTTCCCTACATTTATGTTCGGATAACTCGTCAAAATGCAGGGAACAGCCGATTTTTTTTTTTACGATTTCAGGTTTCTTTCAAAAAGAGCTAACTTACATGTGATATCCTATTCTTGCAGTCAGCTCGGTGTGGTCCGCGTGCGACTCGTGCGGCAGCGAGTGCGCGCGCGCATGCGGCACGCGGCGCTTCCGAGCGTGCTGCTTCAACTACCTGAGGAAGAAGAGGGACCCGGAAGTCTTCAAGGTAGTATTTCAATAGCGATTCCCACTTCTGGTACAAAAGCCTACTTTCGGTGAGAGGGAACGGGCCAATCCACCACGAGGGCTCACTACTGGTCGGTTTAGAGTTCCCATGTCTTCGAAGTTTTGGTTATAGGCCATGCCGGTTTCCTCACGATGTTTTCCTTCACGGTTTTGAGAGCAATGCGGATGAAATTATTTACAAAAAGTAAAGCACCTGGATTTGATCCCACGACTTATAAACTCGTAAGTCCGAGGCCGTTAACACTTAGCAACCAGTGCTCCCCAGCCACTGGGAGAGTACAGCATAGCTATTCACAATTACTCTCGATATTTTCGACACGATACGGAAGCGTATCGACTCGATACGCTTCCGTACTGTGTCGAACATCAATCAATGGCCCCAGTTCTGTTATTCACAAACTAAATTAAATTTAAGTTCTGTGCATCTTTTTCTTTCGATTTTATTAGGAAAAGGACAGAAGACAAAATATTAGTTTAGTCCTGTCAAATTAGATAATCCATAGACAATTTAGACGAGATTAAAAAATTGGCTACTAAAAATACGTCAATTTACGTCAGGGGCTGACTAATTTGACAGGACTAAACTAATATTTATCTTCTGTCCTTTTCCTAATGAAATAGAAAGAAAAAGATACACTGAACTTAAATTTAGTTTAGTTTGTGAACAACAGAATCGGGGCCAATGTTATCGTAGGAGTGCTATTCTGTAAAAATCTCACCGTGAACACTAAGGTGAAGTGAGCTGTCATTCCGCCTGATGTTAGGGACTGCCTCTATTGATAGCTCACTTCACCTATGTTATCACGGTGAGATTTTTACAGAATCGATAGGCTGATTGCGTCCATTGATAGTTCACTTCACGCTCACTTCACCTATGTTATCACGGTGAGATTTTTACGGAATCGATAGGCTGTTCACAAGTGCAAAACCCGAAAATGTTGTCAGGTTTTAAACTTTAAATCAAATAGACGACCACTATTCTTCCGACAGCTGTTTGCTGTCAGGGGCAAGGGGAATGGTTATTGAAATGTGTCATTTTCGATACGATAGCTTGTCGTATGGTTGTGAATTATGGTGCTGGACAGTTATACTTCATTTACAATAAGATTAGACATTTAAACAAACCTTTTTTACAGCTTGTTCAACCAATTTTGACTTCTATTCCGTAGGCATAAGGATGGCATTAAAAGCAAAAAAAAGTGCTTACAATGACAACTATTTACTGCTTTTAATGCCATCCTTATGCCTACGAAATAGAAGTCAAAATCGATTGAATTGACGGTAAAAAAGGTTTGTTTAAATGTCTAATCTTATTCTAAATGGAGTATAGTATGTATCTCAATATGATAGATAATTCAACTTTCAGTATCGATCGCCAATGGCCCCGATTCTGTTGTTCACAAACTAAACTAAATTTAAGTTCAGTGCATCTTTTTCTTTCTATTTCATTACGAAAAGGACAGAAGATAAAATATTAGTTTAGTCCTGTCAAATTAGATAATCCATAGACAAGTTAGACGAGATTAAAAAATTGGCTATTAAAAATACGTCAGGCGCTGACTAATTTGACAGGACTAAACTAATATTTATCTTCTGTCCTTTTCTTAATGAAATAGAAAGAAAAGGATGCACTGAACTTAAATTTAGTTTAGTTTGTGAACAACAGAATCGGGGCCAATGTTTACTAATAACGTCCCTTTCCATCATTCAAACGAAAAAAATCCTTGTAGCACTGTAACTGTTAAAATTTTTTTTTTCTAGGTCCATTCGCTTGGCCAGGATCTGAAGGAAAGTCAGACGAAGTCAGAAGTACCCGTGTTCGTGGTTGAGGACGTACCCATGCCTGAACAGTGGACCAGAAATATGTTGTCAAACGAAAACCATCCGTATTTCTTAGAGGATATGCTAGATAGTCGCCTGAATTGAATTGAATATTGGAGACAAAGTAATTTTTTTTTTTTTTTTTTTTTCTTGACTATTATTATATCAAATAAATCTAAATATATCAGTGCGAAGCGTCTGTAATTATTTTCCTTTTTCATACATACCTACTAGGTAATTCCATGAATCAATATTGTTACTAAGTAATTAAAAGTTGATTTTTTCAATAGTCAAGAGGGAGTGGTAAATTCCGGTAATTTTAAGAACGTTCACAATCTGAGGGGCAATTCTCGTAATTTTTAAGAACGTTCACAGTCTGATCTCAGTCTCAATCTGTCAAAAATAATTCAAATTTCCCTACATTTTGACAAGTTTATGACATTTGTTTGTCGCCGAGATGAGACTTCGACTAGATTTTGAACGTTTTAAATTAGCAGAATTGGCCTACTGATCTCAGTTGCAATCTGTGAAAAATACCTCTAATTACCCTACATTTGTGACAAGTTTTTAACATTGACTGTCGCCGAGATGAGACTTGTGACTAGATTTTGAACGTTTTTAAATTATTTTATTTCTGTATACTCCATTTACAATAAGATTAGACATTTAAACAAGCCTTATTTACCTCCTGTTCAATCGATTTTGACTTCTATTCCGTAGGCATAAGGATTGCATTAAAAGCAGTAAACAGTTGTTATTATAAGCACTTTTTTTGCTTTTAATGCCATCCATATGCTTACGGAATAGAAGTCAAAATCGCTTGAACAACCTGTAAAAAAGGTTTCTTTAAATGTCTAATCCTATTGTAAATGGAGTATAAGTAGGTTTGAACCACAGATATAGATAGACCTAGATAACGCAAGTATCACGATCTGTATGAAAACCAAGCGTGCCATTTTTTTGGCTACCTACTATGACGTCACAAGCGCTCACTCACGCTCACCCAGCCAGCGTACTGCTGGCTGGGTGAGCGTGAGTGAGAAAGAGGGCTGAGCGCGAAAGTGGCGGCTTACGATTTTTGAACGTAAGTTGGTGCGATTTTTGGCACGCGAAGTAGTTGCTCTTGCGTTATCTAGGTGTATATACATATATCTGTGGTTTGAACAAACATTTTTACACGTCAATCATATTTTAAAAACTAGATGATGTCGGCGTTGCCTATCTGACTACTCTGAGAAGAAAGGCCGAAACAAACTCAGAGGTCAGTCTCTTTTAAGTTCCTGACATAATCTTCGTCAGATCATGTAGATTGATGTCTGAAGTGGTCTTTTGAGGAAAGAGCCACACAAATTGAGCGGACCTGTCCAGTCAGTGTACGCATTAATCGGTAATCGTGCAGCTCAACCCAAAAACTTAAGGAGCTCAACGATTCGACGAACAATACCAAAGGGCATTTGGGTACTGCTGTAGCGGTATCTACAACGCCACATGCGAACAACGCACAAGATCCTGCATCTCGCAAGCAGAGTTTACCGCGCAATTAGCATAGATACAACGGCCCAACATCGAACGTAAAAGTTTGGCGCGTTTAGAATTAACACATTCACTGCGGCAGCGTTAAATCTAAACTTTCTACTAGTGCGATACGAGACAAATGCTGCCCGTATCTATGTTTCCTGATATGCGTTACGGCTTCTATTTTGCCGTACCAGAACCTGACTTTCAAAGCCTATACAGACGTGGAAACCGCCTATATCAATGGTTTTTATCAACAAATCGATAGACTATATCCTTGTATATACCTAGCTGCAGTCGCCCTGGGTTCTCTGTTATACTTTGAAAGATACAGAGATTTTTCAAAATCTTTCATTCGCGGCAATATACAATATGCCGTACAGCGTAGAAGTGAAAAAATGCTAGGGATGGGGTTTACTTCTGAAATGATAGTCGATAGTTTAAAAATATTTTTTATTGTAGATAAAATATTCATATTTAACAGTGTTATATTATTATATAAATCAACATAATTATGTAACCTAATTATTATAATTACTAATCAACATGAGATCACAAATATATCTATACATAATTATAATAAAATTGTAGAAAAGTGGTGTCTGTACAATGGAAATATATAAAAAAAAAGTAGCAGGGGTGGTTATTATATCGATGCCGAACCCGAAATTGTAATTAAATTTTTTTTTGTCGGTTTGTCTGTTTGTCTGTTTGTCTGTGTGTTTGTGCACGCTAATCTTCGGAACTACTGGACGGATTTGAATGATTTGTTTTTTGTTGTATAGGTATTAAGTCTAGGCAACATATAGGCTATAATTTATTTTGGAAAATGGAACACCTGATGCAGAACCGCAACAGATCAGCTAAAGTAAAAGAGATACAAAAATGGTACCATAGCAAAAATTGTTTCACGTGATGAGCATTTTCTGCTGAGAGAATAAATTTGAAGATCTGGAACACCTGTTGTGGAACTCCAAGAGCCCAGCTACACCATAACACATATAGGAATGACGATTTAGCAAAAGTTGTTCAATCTGATGAGCACTCTCTGTTGACTTATAAAAATCGAAGATCTGGAACACCTGTTGTGGAACTCCAAGAGCCCAGCTACACTATAAGATATATAGGAATGACGTTTTAGCAAAAGTTTTTCAATCTGATGAGCACTCTCTGTTGACTTATAAAAATCGAAGATCTGGAACACCTGTTGTGGAACTCCAAGAGCCCAGCTACACTATAAGATATATAGGAATGACGTTTTAGCAAAAGTTTTTCAATCTGATGAGCACTCTCTGTTGACTTATAAAAATCAAAGATCTGGAACACCTGTTGTGGAACTCCAAGAGCCCAGCTATACCATAACACATATAGGGATGACGTCTTAGCAAAAGCTGTTCGGTCTGATGGGCATTTCCTGTTGACTTATAAAAATCGAAGATCAGAAACATCTGATGTGGAAATCAAAGCTATCGAGTACCTCCACGCGGTGAAGGCGGTAACAGTTTAGGACTGATTTTCGATGACGATGGTATATCATTGAAAATTTGACTCTAATGGCCAACACTCCCATTTATTTTTTTATTTTATCGAATAAATATGCCTTCGGGCTTATGTCATTTGAGTGTTTAATTTTCTTTGCCATTTATCTTCGTGACACGGTAGCCTTCCCGGTAACACAGGGGAGCAGTCACTTAGATTTTAATTGATCAGGTATGTTCACAATAAAACTATAACCATGGCTAGAAAAAGGTCAAATCTTTCCCAATGTTCCAAAGGAGCTAAAAGATTGAGGATCATAAGATCCCAAGAATCTACCAAAGAGCGTCAGGAGAGACTTGATGCTGTTCGAGAACATCAGGCTGCAACTCGCTCCGTGGAAACCTCTTCGGATCGCGAAGCTCGCCTGCGTTCTCAGCGTATCTACGCATCGACTTCTAGGTCTCTAGAGATAAGTGGGGAACGTGAAGCGCGACTGACCGCTGATCGTGAACGTCACGCATTGTCTCGCGAGTCGGAGACGTTCACGGATAGAGAATTGCGCTTGAGTTCTCAGCGTATCTATGCATCTGCTTCGAGGTCTCTACAGACAAGTGCGGAACGTGATGCGCGACTGTCCGCTGATCGTGAGCGACATGCATTGTCTCGCGAACCGGAAACGTTTACCGATACAGAATCACGCTTGAGTTCTCAGCGTATTCGCACATCTACTAACAGGTCTTTTGAAACGAGTGATGAACGTGATGTGCGACTAACTGGTGATCGAGATTATCATACATTGTCCCGAACACGCACACAACAAAATATTCATAATCAGTTAGAAAGTGAGAGAGAAAGAATTGCTGGAGTACGGCATGAAGAGACAGAAGAAGAGCGCAACGAACGTCTGAATTCTGATGGACTTCGACATTCTCTGAACAGAATGTCGATATAATAATGCTGATGCGAAATTGAACTCCGCCAAAACCATGCAAAGAAACCCGTCTTTTATTGTCAACGCTTTACAACGTAATATAATTGTTGCTACAATCCTCACTGGGTGTGGTGCCGGTGAGACTCTGTTCATACCGCGCATACCACTCATCCCCAACAATTTCCCCTTTCAATTTAAGCGCACACAGTTCCCTGTGACTACATGTTTTGCCATGACAATTATAGATAAGTCACAAGGGCAGACGCTTAAAGCCGCTGGTGTTCACCTGACAACCGTTTGTTTTTCTCATGGCCAACTTTATGTTGCTTTTTTCACGGGTCAGCAACGCTTCCAGTCTTTATATATTAGCTCCTGAAGGAAAAACCCCAAATATAGTTTATAAAGAAATTTTTTTAAAGTTATTTGCAATATTATTGATAATTCAGTGTACCCTTGGGATCCGCTGCGGAATTACGGGAAAAAAAGTATTTTTTTTTTATAGGTATTAAGTCTGGGCAACATATAGGCTATAATTTATTTTGGAAAATGGAACACCTGATGCAGAATCGCAACAGACCAGCTAAAGTATAAGAGATATAAAAATGGTGCGATAGCAGAAATTATTCCACGTGAAGAGCATTTTCTGCTGTGAGAGTAAATTTGAAGATCTGGAACACCTTTTGTGGAACTCCAAAGCCCAGCGACACTATAACATAGGTATATAGGAAGGAATGACGTCTTAGCAAAAGTTGTTAAGTCTGATGGGCATTTCCTGTTGACTTACAAAAATGAAAGATCTGGAACGTCTCGAATCGTCTCGCGCATCCCGTTGTTTTCCCGTCCCCGGGCTCTTAGAATTCGACATCAGACGTTTCAGATCTTCGATTTTGACGATCCCGTTGTCGCTGGCATAAGCAACAGGTTCCGCGTACGAAGTCGCGGGCAGAAGCTAGTATTTAAATATGTACTTATATTCTACCACAATCACACTATAGCGCCACCTAGTCCCAAATACATATAATGCATACTTAGTATACTTTTTTTTTTATGCTCGTAAAAAATTATCCAATGATGAATCCCCGTCCATGGGCGGAGCGGGGAGACGGTGTCAGGCTCTTACTGACTAAAAAATCGAGTCCATTCCTTCTTTGCCATAGCACCGGGACAAGGACTTCCGTTAGGAAATGCATAGTATACTTAGAAAATACACCCAGACCAAGACAACCAGACAAAGAATGTTTGATTTGTGTGGGAATGGAACCCAGAACCACTACGCCAACAGACCAATAAATTTAAAAAACTAAAAACTATTAAAGGACGTGTATGAAACTTAGTAAGTAGGTAGTTATTCCACTGAATTATATGTGTCTCACCCGAGCTACTACTACACTGCAGAACTTTGTTTCTTGCTTGTGCACCTTCATATTTAACCCCTTTACTCAAATCCAGTTTTTTACGTGAACGTCTCATTGTAGCAGAACCGCGTAATATTTTTCATAAAAAATATTGTTACATCTTGCTTACGGCCAGCACTAGCGCACGCTGAACCGCCGCGCGGACGCATGCAGTGTGGTGCGGGGTTGGGGGGGTACGGCAAGATATTCGCCGTACCGCACTGAATGAAAATAATTATCTTACTGTGCGTTACGGCAACTATTTTGCCGTATATTGTTAGTGTATAATATTATTATATTAAAAGCAACAATATTGAAAATATCACTATCTCATTCCTACGCGCAAGGGAACTTAGATAAATCGCCCCCGCACAGTACGCAAAACAAGGACAACGAGCTACCGCACTGGCTGAGAGTCAAATACGGCCAAATACTTACCGTAACGCAGTGAATGTGTTAAGTAACACCTCTGTATTATAATATCATTAAATAAAAATTTCAAAAAAAAACATGAATTATTGGGCAGTTGCCCGCCACACACAACACCCGTCTGCATAGCTATTCATAACTACTCGATACGCTTCCGTACCGTATCGAACATCAATCAGTGTTGTCGTAGGAGTCCTCTAAACGCTGTACACAAGTCCAAAACCCGAAAATTTTGTCAGTTTAAATCAAATAGACGACCACTATTCTTCCGACAGCTGTTTGCTGTCGGGGGCAAGGCAAATCAGGATATTGAAATGTGTCATTTTCGATACGATAGCTTGTCGTATGGTTGTGAATTAGGGTGCTGGTCGGAGGATCCTCCCTTTTCTATGGAGGTTGAGTGAACTTTACACCCTGTTCCTCATACCTCTACACTGCTGTTGGTGTTCCAAAACCAATAAACTCCGTACTATGCGAGGCCAGGTGAAGCTCGACTGTACATAAATGCCATAATTTGCACATTTAAAACAGGTGGGTAGGTACTTACAAAATAAAGTTGGTTCAAAACAAGTGTATTTATTGCATCATTGCATAGAGCAAAATTGACAGGTCTGTATAGCCGACGCGACGTTTGCACGGACGGATCCAAATGATCCAACACACGCGCCACCATCAGTGAGACATTTGAGTGAGTATGACATTTTCTCAGCCTAAAAATATCGCGGTGGGATATTTTCGCATACTGGCTTTTCAACGCACTGCTTAGCGCCGAAGGTTGAAAATCCTATATCCTAATAGGCCTTAGCAATAGGCTATAGAAATATGACAATCAATAGGCTTGAATATGGCAATGGACTTGTAACTTGGATATGTGCGTGGGCGTACTTCCTCTACCTACCATCGAATCTAGGCGTGATGTATTATGTAGATAAAATTAAAAAACCAGATTTGGATAACAATATTTTATATTTACACCCATATTTTAATTTTTTTTTTTTTTTTTGCTGGATTTTATGTCTATAATCCAGCCATTTATGGACATAAAATCTATGAGAAACAAGAATTTTCCAGTTCTATTACAATTATTTATAGGTGCTAATATTTTCAGGGTGGTCGATTTTATTCATGCTTTTAAATAAATCATTCGTTTTTCCAAAAAAATAAACCAAAACGCATTCATGTTCATCAATAGCTTGTTTTTAACTTACATAATTTAAATGAAATGATATTTACTTCAAATTAATTAATATTAGGTAGTATAATAACGATGATATTTTTAATAAATATTTTTTACATTTTAAATTGACACAGGCTTGGAAATACAATCATACATTTTTCAAAGATTTTATTTAATAAGACTTCTGTTTTTGGGGCGAATAATAATATTTTTTTTTAAATAAAAAAAACGGGTTACACTATGGGTAAGATTCACAGACCATCTTATAAGAATCAGAACATTATTCGTATAGCATTAAAGTTTATATTCGAATGAAACGGTTGATCACATTCGCTTATACGTCTATGAACATTAGCTGCCTAAAATAAGGTACATATTCGTATATTTCGTATGGAACTCTTAGTCAACGTGCAAAATCTGTAAGTCTTGGCAAGTTTCAAACATTTGTTTTATGAGAAAAACATTTTCGAACATCAATTTGATTACATTATTCAAATAAAATTTAAAATGTATTAAAGTATCTTCAAACGGTATTACAGGTAACGAATTAAGCTTAAGCGTCATACATGCGGTTTTCAACCATATCCTCTAAGGAATACGGGTGGTTTTCGTTGGATAGCATGTTGGAGATCCACTGTTCTGGCACTGGGATGTTTTCGACGACAAACATGGGAAGTCTTCCTCGTTGTTGGGTTTCCTTGACATCTTGGTTTGGCGACAAGAACTGTAAAATATTAACATATTTTATTATTAATTTTGCCTCTTTGGTCTCGTGGTCGCAAGCGCAACTGCTAAACGGGTCCTGGGTTCGATTCCCGGATCGGGCAAAGTGCTATTTGTTTTTTCTATTAGGAATTTCTTAGTAACAGCCTGGAGTTTGAAAGTTGGCGGTGTGATACCGCCGTGCCTCGGAAAGTACGTTAAGCTGTTTCTCAGCTATTATAGCTGTGAAAGTCCCGTCATAATCCAGCCAGGTTTTAGAGATTAGGCAGATCAAACAGACAAAAAAATTTGAAGATTGTTTTTTTTTTATAGGTGTCGTATATATACTTTCTTAGGTATTGAGTAAAAAGCTGTTGTTTTGAAATTTGCCCCAATTTTGTTCACAAACTAAATTAAATATAAGTTCAATGCATCTTTTTCTTTCCGTTTATTATGAAAAGGACAGAAGATAAATATTAGTTTAGTCACGTCAAATTAGATAATCATTAGACAAGTTTAGACGTGATTAAAAAATTGGCTACTAAAAATACGTCAATTTACGTCAAGCGCTGAATAATTTGACAGGACTAAACTAATATTTATAATATCTTCAAAATGGCCTATGCGCAGCCACCGACGACGCTGTGGAAGTGGCAAAGTTTTGGCCCAACAACACTTGAAATACAGTCAATTTCGCAGACCTTGATGTGTACTTATCAATATTTTAACACGATACAATAAAAAGATCAAGATGATTATTTTTTTGAGGTCATCGACCGCTTGAAGTCATGTTACTTGAAGTATGAATTGAGTTTTTATGTCTTATCATGTTTAGTTACCGAAACCCATCACGTCTGCGGAATTTCGCTAGCTAAATTTATTTTGACCCTGTATAGGATTTAAGTTGACCTTTTGTTTTGAGGATGGGAAATCATCAAATGACTCCCGCTCTGGGTGGAGCAGAAGGGAGTGTCAAACTCTTACTGACTAAAACCCACCCGTGTTCCTTCCTTAGCCTTTTATGTTCCGGGGTAGCGGTAACCCTTTCGGACAATCCCGCTGCCGTAACTTCGTCATGTTTATCGCAGATAAACGTATTTTCTTTCTCTTTCTTACCTTGAGAGTGTCAGGTCCTCTCTTCTTTCTTAGATAGTTGAAGCAGCAGGAGCGGAAGTGTCGTGTTCCACACGCTGAAGCACACTCGCTACCGCAAGAATCACAGGAGAGACTCGCAGCCCACAGCGTGCTTCCTGCAAGAATTCAGCATAGGTACTATAACATCGCGCAAAGTCAAAGATTTATTTGCAGATAAATATTGTTACAAAAGTTCTTACAATTGTAGTATAATAGTAGCTTAACGTATTCAATCATAACAATGACATGCAAATTTTGGTCTAAGTACAATTAGATCATTTAAATTGAATATACACACATCAAAAGTGTCTAGGGATCAACATATATTTTTGCAATAACTTTTCTCCTGATTGATATTAATTAAAATTTTCTTTAAGGATTCATCAAATAAAGTGTTTTCGTTTGTCACAGTAACGATAAACCAAGTCACCTTTGCATTAATAAAGAAATTTGCCATTTTCCTAATAAAGGGATTTTTGACATTTGAACCACTAACACAAAAGTTCGAAAAAAAGACTGAAATAACAGTTTTCTCTAAAATTTTATTGGGTAACTTAAACAATTAATAATCCGTGTTTCTACCGCGAACACTAACAACACAAGTTCATCCAAATCACGCTGTGGAATGGCCGCCCATGTTCGTTGCAACAACAAAAAAAGGTCTTCTTGCGACTGGATACCCTCCATATTCGGCAGAGCTCTTCTCTGTAGCATATCCCATGCATGCTCAATCGGGTTCAAGTCTGGCGACTGAGCAGGCCAGGGCAGGACATTGATGTTAGCTGCGGCGAGAGTCTGTCTTACAACTCTTGCGGTGTGCGGTCGTGCATTATCATGCATTAACTGAAATAAGGGACCGATTTGCACTTGTAGAGGAACGATGACGTCTGATACAATCGTCTCAGCATAAATTTGAGCGTTGAGGTTGCCTCTGATCCAAATCAACTCAGTTCTTCCGCCGATCCAAATACCCGCCCATACCATGATGGTTCCACCACTATAAGGATGGACTTCCTGGCAGGATTTTAATCGCTGTTGGCGTCCAGGGGTTCTCCAGTGTCGTATACGTCTTGTATCCGGTCTCATACCAAAACGAGACTCATCAGAAAAGCGAAACGCCATTGTTCTTCTGCCCAATTTCTGTGTTCAAGAGCCCATTGATATCGAATCCTACGATTGTGCATTGCTATAGGTGGTACCCGTAGCGGTCTTCGGGAATGAAGGTTCACTTCATGCAAGCGGTTTCTGACTGTTTGGTCGCTAATTAAGTTCCCTGAAGAGTGATGAAGCCTCACGGCTAACATCATGGCGGTTATTGTTGGAGCTCTTCGAGTTAAGATTTGAATGTATCGGTCTTGTCTCCGTGTGGTGCAGCGATACCGTCCTCCATGGCGCTCAGCCACGGTACCACTGCTTCGGTAACGTGTCCAAAGTCGACTGATAACACTCTGACTTGTATTCAGAGCTAAAGCCACAGTACGTTGCCGGGAACCAGCTTCTATCATTCCCACGGCTCTGAGCATTTCTTCCCTGCTTAAATGACGTCGCCGCTCCATAATAACGTTGGTTTTAATCAGTAGTAGGGAAACAGTAGCACTAATAATGTCTTCAATGCGTTGTATGTTTTTATAGGGAAAATATTGACAGCTGATTTTCATCTTTTACTCGAATTTGATTCACAGTTCCTGATTCAAATTATGAAATGCACCAAAAAGGATCCATATAAATTTATAAAATCATAAATTTATTACAAAGCCACATCTCAATCTCAAGAAATCCGCATAAAAATGCTTGATCCCTAGACACTTTTGATGTGTGTAGAAGGAATTCTCAATTAACCACCTGTGTAAGGCTCTTCTAAAGCGGGCCAATGGAAGTTCTTTAATTTGGTTAGGAATCTTGTTATAAATCTGAATACACATAGGATAGCAACTTCGTCTATACAGGATGCCCCTGGAAGTTTGGATCAAATCAATTAGGGGCGTGGGCAAAGTTATTTCGAAACATTTTGATTCTGAGAATGTTGGTGAATTTTTTTACGGTTCAAAAGTTATGACCAACTTTTGTTATTTTCAATCACTTTGCATAGTGCTCAAAGAACAAAATCATTAAAAAAAAACTACCAGGAACTGTCAATTTAAGTTTTTTAGACAGCCCTGATAGTTTTTTTTAATGATTTTTTTCTTTGAGCACTATGCGAAACGATTGAAAAAAATTGGTCACAACTTTTGAACCGTAAAATAATTCTCAATCATCAATCATTCTCAGGATCAAAAAGTTTGGAAATGACCTTGCCCACGCCCCTATTCGATTTGATCTATACTTCCAGGGATACCCTGTATAGTTTCATGTTCGTTCCAGGAATAATTAATCTATTAGTTAGGATATCCAGTTTTGAACTTACATTTGTCTCCTAGTTTTTCAAACATTTTATCTCAAATTTTTACGTTCAAAAGTGCCTTTTTTAATGAAAAATGATAAATGATTTTATTTCTGTAAGTAGGTTTGTACAAACACTTTTGCACGTCAATCATATTTTTAAAAACGAGATGAGGTTGGTGTTTCCTATCTGACTACTCTGAGAAGAAAGGCCGAAACAAACTCAGAGGTCACAGTCTCTTTTAAAGTCCAGACATAATATTGGTCAGATCATCCATGCTATTCTCTAAGGATACAGCCTTGCGGGCAGGGCTGTCGCAGCGGTGAAAATAATAGTTTCAGCGCTGCGACAGCGCTGTCCGCAAGGCTGTATCCTTAGAGAATAGCTCCCCATGTGAAGACCATGTAGATTGGTGTCTGAAATGGTCTTTTATGTGCCTATTTGAAATCAATGCTTTAACTTCATAAATAAAACAAAGTCGGGTTAGTTACACCATTCATAAGACTGTGCCGACCGCACAGTGGCGCCCTCATCGTTTGTTTGGTTATTTCATACAATTTAGAATGAAAATGCAGAAAACAAGCACGTTAAGTTGTGCTTCACAAGATTATACGTTAATATTATTAGAAGCGGTAGTTTTATATTGTTTAGTTTTATCATAATCCTTAAAACGGAATATAGTGGCCACTTTTATCCGTTTTAAGGATTATGATGAAACTAAACAATATAAAACTACATTTTATAATAATATTAACGTATAATCTTGTGAAGCACAACTTAACGTGCTTATTTTCTGCATTTTCATTCTAAATTGTGTGAAATAACCAAACAAACGATGAGGGCGCCACTGTAGGGTCGGCACAGTCATAACTCAAGAACGTCTGGATCGATTTTTTGATCTTTGATTTGTTTCCGCCCCGAATAGCAGAAAAACTATTAAAACATGGGAAATCTTGACGAAAAAAAAACAAGAAACAACATCTATTGATTCTGAGGCGATACGAAGTTCGCCGGGGTCAGCTAGTAAAAAAATTTTTAGACTCCATGCTGCGGATTGAGAAATTCCAGATGGAAAAACCCGTTTGCCATACCCGGGAATCGAACCCAGGACCAACCAAGATTACCAGACATTAAAGTGGACCGTCCACTCCATAGAGCTCGGAATCGTGCTGAGGCGTCAGAAGACGGCACTGCTGACAAAATTCGTGGTGCTAAAAATGGGTACAAGTAAAACTGTACAAAGGCGGACTTAATGCCTTGGGGATTTTCTACCAGTCTACCTTAGGGTGATGCAGAGACAATACACAGTAGGTGCAATAACAAAAAACAAATTAGAGAAAAAAAAAATATAACTAAAAATATAAGATAAGAATAAATACATACATACAACAAAATATAAAATTTAAAAAAAGTTTGAGAGATAAACAAGAGAATCTACAACAACTTAATTCTGAGACGAATCTGCCAACTTCTCGTGTATGTGTTCTCGAGCTTTCACTTGCCGTGTTGTGCCTTCAAAGCCGTCAGTTTCTACAGGGTCAAATTAAGTTAGCTAGCGAAACTCCGCAGACGTGATAGGTGTCTATATAATTATAGGGTGTCTGGTAATTGAGTGCAAAGCTTTAAGGGAGTGATAGTTGACACCATTTAAAGCATTTTTAGCCATAAAAAATTACAAAATATACTTTGTCTAAAAACATGTCTTTTTACTTGTGTGGATATCGATCTATAGGTACCTATCCACCACGTCTGCGGAGTTTCGCTAGCTAATTTAACTTGACCCTGTATAGGACGATACATCTTCATCAGCCAGGGGGATTCATATTTTTTTGATGTAACCTTTTTATGTCAATAAAATGGTTTATTATTATTATCTGTCTTTTCTTTTCCCAATTATTTATGTTGGGAATGGGATCAGCTTCCAGTTTAATCGGATGCAGCTGAATACCAGTATTTTATATGGAGAGACTGTCTGTCTAACCTCGGCAACCCAATTACTACTGGGTAAGCACGATGCCTGATAAGATCGGATGTCAGACTTTCGGGCTTCTGACTACCCGTAACGGCTGTCAAAGATCTACAGAAGACGGCCGGGACCAACGGCTTAACGTGCTTTCCGAGGCACGAAGGGTTTCAGTATGTAATAGTGTACTCTTTGTGCAAATTTCACAGCACATAATTGCCAAGTACCTAAAATTAGCGTTTCATACAAATAGTACTCTTGCTCGTATTAGCTTATACGAATATGAGCATTATATATTTAATGATAAAGTTGAGATTCGTATAAAACGCTAACTTTTTGTGTTTGTTAAAAATTCTATATTATGTCACTAATTATAATAACATTGAATGCTTCACAAATCGCACTATAACATTACTTTGTTAAGTAAGCGTCGCATATGAATATGAACATTATTCGTAGAGCCCTTAGGTTCATATTCGAAAAACATAAAGGATGTACGCATAATGTGTGAACGAATGAACCGCTTTCAACACTATCCGCATTAGAATAAGGTTCATATTCGTATTGAACGCTTACTTTACTGAAGTGGGATTTGTTTAATACTACATAATAGTCTAACATAAATCTAATTGGCTAACATAAATAGTCTACACATAGAACAGTCATTCATATAACTAATAGGCTAGTTTCCACCATCAATAAATTGAAAATCTATTTAGTCCGTCAGTTAGAGTATTGGAAAATAATGGACACGTATTTTTTGTTTTTGTAAATCAATGAATATTGACGAAGATAAATCGCATCAAAACTCGGGAGTCAGAACGCACTAAAAATTATACCAAGGTGTGACGTATTGAGAATTTTAAAAGCGTCGTATCTTCGTAAATTTTGGATTACGTAACAAAAGAAAAAATATGGGTCAAATATTTTTTGATAATCTAACTGACGGACTGATCGGACATGGCCGACGTGGGTTTTGCAACTAACCGGACACCAGATGAGACACTCACCCAGAATAGTCTGTACCAAAGGTATCTCATGAAAGTGTAAACAAACCTTGTTCCTGGTTAAATTCTTACGCAATCACTCTCTGAGAGAAATTAGTAACACTTTCATCTGTATTTAGAAGGTTCCAACTTTATATCTGACCCCGTTTTTCCAAAAATTTGGATAAAATTATCAAATTGTAGGTAATTGAAAAATCATCGGCGAAAATTGAATTCTTTTAATGAGGTCGGTAATTCACCTCTACAGTCAAATGAAAACCATCTTTATGATGATTTTAAATTAGAATTTCGGGTTTGAGTATTCAAGCGATCAATTTAGTGGAATAATAAATCGGCTCGCGTTTTCTGATTCATTTGTTTACATTTTCAGCAGATACTTTTTGAACTGACTTTAAGTATACATTTGGTTGGCAACGCTACCATGGTGTTCCAGTATAATTTATTGCTATAAGCATCTTACTTTCGACTAACCTGACGAAAAATCGGCTGATGCGGTAGCTTCCTTTTTATGTCGTTTAGAATCTGCCTGCGACCATGTCGCTGGCAAATTAAAGTCATATTAATTCCTTAAATAAATTATTTTATTTCTAGATGAGGTCGGCGTTTCCTATCTGACTACTCTGAGAAGAAAGGCCGGGACAAACTCAGAGGTCACAGTCTCTTTTAAAGTTAGTTGTTACGCTTTCGCGCTAAAACGGCTGAACAAATTTGAATGGGTGAAGAAAAACCTGGATTAGAACATAGGTTAATTTTTACCCCGATGCGGGTGACACTGCGGGGCGCAGTTAGTTTTTAATATAACAAAAATAATTTAAAACTTACCAATAAGCAGTAGAGAAACAATAGCAGTAATCTTAAACATTTTTTTTTATTTACTTTATTTTCTTGATACTAGATGGCGCTGTCACCAAAGCAGTTGCCTGAATGCCGTAGTTCCGATGCCACCCCCTATTTATATATCGGCTGAAGTTTACCGAAGTAGTTAAAATGCGTTGGTGTTGCGTGATAAAAATACAAGATTTTTTTCCGTTCATTTCTTTTTTAATGTTTGATAAGTACCTAATTTATTATTTTAGGTGGACGAAAAGATACCTCATAATTATACAAGGTGTAACATAACGCAAGACCTACGCGCGCGCGCTACGCGGTTTCTTAAACTAAACTTCAACTATATCCCACGATCCTGCATAGGTACTTATGTCTATTGCTGACGGTACATTTTAAAATATTTTTATAAAAAAACTGTTTAAAAAAAAAAAAAAAAATAGTGGCCCTTCCGCGGCAAGTGTAGCTTACCGATCGATTGAACTGTGCGGCTGTTATTATTTAGCCACGGGCCCTTCAACAGGTTCAGAATCATATGTTTTATATTAAGACGAGAAACTTCACGCGAACGAAGTTGCGGGCTAGTTATTAAAATAAGTAAATAACATTCCATAACAGTTAGGCGGGTATCACATCTCCGCCGCGAAACTGTCTGTTCTAACGCACAGATTTGATTATGATCATATCCCTTTCCCGCGTGATTTCGCTGATCTGCACCCTAATTCACAACCATACGACAAGCTATCGTATCGAAAATGACACATTTCAGTAACCTGATTTACCTTGCACCCGACAGCAAACAGCTATCGGAAGAATAGTGGTCTTCTATTTGATTTTAAACTGACAAAATTTTCGGGTTTTGGACTTGTGAACAGCGTTTAGAGGTTCCTACGATAACATTGATTGATGTTCGATACGGTACGGAAGCGTGTTGAGTGGTTTTGAATAGCTATGCTGCTCAGAAGCCGGTAGCACATCTGCGCTCAACCCTCTATTTTATTGCGGTGCGGCTGTCGACAAGTTTATAAAGAGATTTTTTTTTGTTTAATGAATGTTGATTTTACGAAAAAACTAATCTAAGAGGAGCAAAGTAAACCTCTGTATTTACCAAGTCGAAATTGACGTCAGAATCAGTTGAATAGGCTAGTTTCCACCATCAATAAATTGAAAATCTATTTAGTCCGTCAGTTAGAGTATTGGAAAATAATGGACACGTATTTTTTTGTTTTTGTAAATCAATGAATATTGAAAAAGATAAAACGCATCAAAACTCGGAAAACTCGGGCTCGTGACGTCAGAACGCACTCAAAATTATACCAAGTTGTAACGTATTGAGAATTTGAAAAGCGTCGTATCTTCGTCAATTTTGGTTTACGTAACAAAAGAAAAACTACGGATCAAATATTTTTTGATAATCTAACTGACGGTTACTCTTCTACTCGATTCGCGACATCATGTAGTAATGTTTCTTAGCGGAATTCGTCAAGCGGTTTCCCATAATTATTTTTGCGGCGTAGGTGTGCTAAAGCCCTTAATGATATAACTTTTTAGCAAAAATATCAACTCTTTTCCAGTCTTGCTGTGAACGAGTAAAAACAAGTGATTGGGAATCCACGCGCGACCCTGCTTACCATCTTTATAAGAAAACTTTAAATTAATTTTACACTTTGCAAATTGAAAAGGTTATATTTACTTCGGGTTCATAAAATGTTTTTTTTTTTAGAATGTAAGGTGATTTTAAACAACACGGGGTATTTGCGTAATACACGAACAATCGTCTTGCATTTTGACAATTCGACAACATTCATTGCAATTTTTATTAAATCACATGAAGCAATGTATTAAGAATTTTCTTCAAATTCCTTCAAATTGTGAAAGTTTCTTACACAATTGGGGTGCAGGAGAGTAGTGACTCTCGTTTCGAAAACAATTTGATATACAGGGTTACTTTTCAATGACCAGCCAAATTTAAAGATGTGGTACAGACCATCAAACTAAACAACTTTCTCCATGGGACCAACATCGTAATCGCGAATAAAAATTCAGCCGTCCCATACGTTTAGGTCGAGTAGGTATTGAAGTTTTCTATGGGACAGTTGATAAATTTTTCGCGATTACGATGTTGGTCCCATGGAGAAAGTTGTTTAGTTTGATGGTCTGTACCACATACTTAAATTTGGCTGGTCATTGAAAAGTAACCCTGTATGTAAATGTAGGTAAACAATAGGTCAGATACGTACATGTTTGAAAACGAATGAAGCAAAACATGTAGGACTTACCAGTGTATTCATATTACCATCTTGTATACCATGTTTTATGCAAATAAAATATTATTATTATTATTATTATTATTAACGCATTCGGATGCCTGGAGATTTTTGGGATGCATGAAGAAGCCTCCTCGTGTAGCGCAGTTTGTTCGGCAAGTTATTCAACTGAACCGAGCGCTCGGGGCATCCTGGACAGTCACACCCAACACCTTATTTGACTGGCCAATTCTTCCCTTGCGGTGGTAGGGCTAACGCCCGCCTGGTTTGCGACCACCCTCCCACCAGTCCGGCGTCAAGCAGCCTGCTGTGTTTCGTTTCGTCGAAGCATGGGAGTTCCAGTGCCTTAGGCATCTTCTGGGCACGCTCGTTCCATCATAGACCTCATCCATCGCTTTCTATCAGGCGTGATCGAGGTCTAGAGCGGGCCATTCAGTAATAAAAAAAGATGCCACTTACAACTGACTGATTTGATTATTTGAATACTCGAAAGGCTTTGCATTTGACAATTAAAATTATTTTATTAATTACTTAAGAGCAGCTGAGCAGTGTTGGTCCAGTGGTAACAGCCGCGACTTCGAGTGAGTTCATAGGTTCGAACATAGACAAGGGCTTTACTTTATATACATTACTAGCTTCTGCCCGCGTAATATTTCAGCCTCCCCCCATTCACCCTCTTAGGGGTCAGTCAGGACTTTGAGAATTTTATAGCATGACCAATTTGATCTCTGTTCTACCAAGAATAGACAAAGTTCTTTCTATCCAACTGGACAACTCTCGAGCACGGGGCGACCCGTAGACTCGCGTTTCTATGAAGACAAAGACATATTTATTCTTTCCATAGCAAAGGGGAGGAAATTTTAAAATCAATATAGATTCTTGTCTGAATGTGATGTAGACTATTAATTGTCACTTTGGGGCAAGTGTCAAAAGTAGACAAAAATTGGTCGTCACGTTTGACTAACAAACATAAAACGCGGGTATTTTGAAATCGATATTCCGAAACTAAAAACATGGAACAAAATGCGAAATCGGATAGCTTTGAAGAATAAAGAGGGAATGTCTGTCACCACAGATAATCCTGCAGCTTGTATGTGAGATGCTTTTACAGTTTATTTGCATACTATAGTGTTTTGCGGGTAGGCAGAAAGCCTTCTACGTAAGTAGTAAGTACACACGGAAGATATATCAAGCTAAACATACCAGTAGGAATACATATGGACACGTCATTCGAAGGCTACGCTTGCCGAGGTCGATCCGTGGGTGGAAGATTCACGGATTTATCAGGATCATTCCACATAGCGAGACCCTTCTGTGCCCCGGATAGCACGTTAAGCCGTTGGTCCCAACTGTCATTTGTAAATCATATAATAATAATTAACTGACCCCGCAAACGACGTTTTGCAAAAAAAAAAATAGATGTTGGCCGATTCTCAGACCTACTGAATATGCATATAAAATTTCATAAAAACCTGTCAAGCCGTTTCGGAGGAGTATGGTAACTAACATTGTGACACGAGAATTTTATATATTAGATATGTGTATAGATAGTGCAATCCACGAAGATGCGCCCCACTCTTCTTCCGAATCGTTAGTGGTTATAACTAGTTAAATCCACTAGTGTTTTAGTTTTTTCGATACACACTAATTACCCACTAATAATAATTAGTGTATTAACAAAACTAAAATAAAGCGGAATGTTGCACCCTTGTGCTGTAAGCATTAGGAATCTGTATCATTGTAAACAATTACTGATTTATTCAATAATTGTTTACAATGATAAACAAATCTTATAGGCTATAATTTCTTGTTACAAATGAATTAGACATCTGTAGCAGAACTAGGGGAAAGCCTGTATTTCGGCTATCAGCACCCAAACCCTTTTTCTTTTTTTGAGGGTGGGAAATTATCAAATAACATCTCCCGCTCTGGGCGGAGCGGGAGGGCGTGTCAGACTTTTACTGACTAAAACCCACACGTGTTCCTTCAGTTGCCTGTGCCAGAAGCCACGGTATCTCTCTCGATCAACCCGCGACCCTGGCAGGCATCGGCCCTAGCGAACCCCGTCAGTTAGTGCTGACATCTCTTTGAGCCGCGCGTGGAACACGACGCGTCGTCGGCCCGAGCCTGCAGTGCTATTATGTAAAAATCTCACGGTGATAACTTAGGTGAAGTGAGCGTGAAGTGAACTGTCATTCCACCTGATGTTAGGGATCGCCCCTATTGATAGCTCACTTCACCTAAGTTATCACGGGGAGATTTTTACAGAATCGATCGGCTGGTCCTTACCGGAGGGCGAGTCCGCAAACCCGCGGCTACGGTGGCCGGGAATCGGCTGTCGATTCCCGCCGCCCAGGTATGGAATCGCCAATCCGTCTTGAGCAAGCGTGGTGATCAGTGCTTGTGACTTCTCTGTATGAGAAGAGGCTATTATTGTCCCACTACTGGGCAAAAGTAGTATAGTAATAGGCTGGTATAATTTTTTCATTTAGGGGTGATTTTTCAGTCGACAGATAATTTTTATTCGTGGAATATTTACGCTTGACAGATTTTGCATGGAAGAATTGTCAAAAATTTAAAATTATTCCTCCGATAAAATTATCTGACGTTGGAAAAATTAGCCCTTAATGGTGCGGTAAAATATTTCTGCTGTGCTTTCGTAGCACATTCGTAGCTTCGCAATATATCGTAGCAATAGCTACGCAATACATCGTAGCATTTTCCGTAGCAACAGCTACACAATACCTCGTAGTACAGACGCGAGACGCCAGCACATCAAGCTACCCGAAACTGTCAAATTTTCTCAATCAACTTTGAACCTTATACTTTAGCGATAAAGTTGAAAATCTATTAGTTTGAGAGATTGTAGTAGTGTGAAGTACTGGCGTCTGTACCACAGATTGTTGTACGTTTGTAGCAACAGCTACGTTACACCTCGTAGTATTTTCCGTAGCAGTAGCTACGAAATTCCTTGTAGCGTCTCGTAGCAAAACCTACGCAAAATTACTTGCAAAGTTTGGTTTAATATTTTTTGATTCAATTATATTTACGTAAGTTCAGTAATTTTGTTATAAATGTAATGTCAATCATTTAATTTGGTTTCAATAGGATTTTGACGTGACAACGTCTTATAATTCGATGAAGCCGGCTGCACGCACGAAAAAACATGACGTCATGCGGCGTTACCTCGCTCTGAGGCGTTCCATTTAAGGCTTGAAGTGCAAGCGAGAGCGCGGAACGAGCGACAAAGAGGCACAATCGAAAAAAAATAAAAATAAATAAAGAATTAAAAAAATAGATTTTTTTTATTTTTTATTTTTTTTAGTATTTTCTTATGACATTGTCACGTTCAACTATCGTCAGTAAACCGACTTTACAGACAACCGATTTTTTTTTTAAATTATATAATTGATCTTATAAATAGATTCTTTTATAATTGGTGAATGTGAGAACGTTGTAGGCCTTAGACTGCAGATTTGTTGTTAATTTTCAGTTTTAAGGCCTACGCTGTCCTCATGACCTACACTTAACACAGTTTTTGAAAACATCAGTTTAAAAAGCCAATTTTTTTTTTAAAGGGCAGCCGTGAAGTTTCCGGCTCTTCTCCATAGGAAACGACCAATTGGAACAGTGCACCTAGCTTCTGACGTTTCATAAGTGCCCTTGTAGGCTTATGTGAAATAAAATATTTTGATCTTAGAGGTGTTATTAGATCAGACTGTCAGCCCACAAATGGGATTAAGCCTTTAACCGCTTACGTCGGATTAATCCGACAAATATTTTCGTGTCCATATCGCCAGAGTCGTATATTTACGACCAAATACCATAGCTCGTTTACTCTGTTTTTTTTATTAATTACGCTGTACACACGGCTACACATCAAGCTATACATTTCCAGTATAAGCTGATCTCACATTGTATAGGATTTCCGTACGATGCGAGACCAGCGTAAACTGGTTTTGTATAGCTTGATGTGTAGCCGTGTGTACTCTATCAGGTTATTCGAAAAAAAAAAATGTTTGAATCACAGTGCCGGGCGCTGGGGGCAAGACAATTGTTATGAAGCCGGGCGGTTAAAAAGTTAATGTAAGGCAATAAAATTGCTCGCAGCTTAGATGAGAATAACTAAGAGGGATGTGTTGATATTTCGCGAATGGATAGAATAAGAAACGAGTATACGGGCTAACTTTTTTTTTACAACAAAAAGGGTATCTGTATTTTTTTTTTTTACATTCATTCCGTCAGTCAAAGTATTGAATGTCATTGATAATTTCCGCGCGTAGTTTGCCGTTGCGTATATGTTGTCAATCTGAAAGTTTAAAGTAACCAAACATCTATGCAACAAGATGGAAGCAATTTATACAAGGTGTAACATAATCAACGCAAGACCTCATACACCCGAATTAGAGTATCGAGTTGAAAGCTTAATACAATGACAAAAACTTATTTTTTCTAAAGCCTGCTATTTTTATTAAGAAAATCGTATTGACACTAGCTATGTTCTATGTTATGGGTTTGGTTTCCGCACTTACTCCTTCAAATGGACCACAGTGCGTGGGCCATGGCGGCCGTCGGTGGTTATTCCAACCAGCCCACCTCCCTCCAGAAGCTGATTAGGTCTCCTGGTTTGTTGAGAACATCTGTGTACGATCTGGGTGTCCCGAGGATTTCTGATCTAATCTGGGTGACGCCTGTGCACTCAAAGAGCACATGCGCAACAGTTTCATCAGGGGACTGTCCGTTATTCCTATGGTGTGGAAGTGTTTATTTAGCGAGCAGTGTCCCGTGATGGTCCCCGTCACCAGGCGCAAGCCTTTCCTGTCTAGTCGCAATTAACGTCTGGTTAGCCTGCCATCCAATTGACATTAGCATTACTTTATGCATTTAAAATTGAGTCTTATTGCCTTGAAATAAGATTTAATTTTATTTGGCTCAATCGGCGGTTAGTATGAAAAAATACATAATTTTTGGAAAAATACCTATATTAAAAGTTACTGAAATCGATTCAATAGTCAATTATGATTAACAAACTACTTTCAGGACTTGCGTTTACTCTGTTACACCTTTTATAATATGGGTGTCACGTGATCAAATTTGTACGTTAATGGCCCCGATTCTGTTGTTCACAAACTAAACTAAATTTAAGTTCAGTGCATCTTTTTCTTTCTATTTCATTATGAAAAGGACAGAAGATTAGTTTAGTACTGTCAAATTAGATAATCCATAGACAAGTTTAGATGTGATTAAAAAATTGGCTACTAAAAATACGTCAATATACGTCAGGCGCTGACTAATTTGACAGATCTTCTGTCCTTTTCTTAATGAAATAGAAAGAAAAAGATGCACTGCACTTAAATTTAGTTTAGTTTGTGAACAAGAGAATCGGGTCCAATGTCCACTAACCCCTTTTTTTTCATAATTTTGCGTATTGTCGCCACTGAACTTAAATTTAGTTTAGTTTGTGAACGACAGAATTGGGGCCAATATTTTGGAAACGTGACACTACGAGGTTTGGTCTTATTATGTTTTCTGTTTGCATTGATGTCAGCTATCGATTTATACAGGGTCAAATTAAATTAGCTACCGAAACTCTGCAGAGGATGGATACCTATCCATATTTAAACACTATAAAATAATAAATTTAATATCTAGTAATGCTTTTTTGGGGTCAACGTACGCTAGTAATGTTGTTACTTGAAGTATGAGTAGAGAAAATCTGTTTTGTTTTATCCTATTTAAATAGTATAGTTAACACACCAAAAAAAAAAACAGATTTCATAAACTGATATTTCAAATGACTTTAAAAATTAAATTCTTTTTTATCATGTTTGGATACCAATACCCATCACGTCTGCAGAGTTTCGCTAGGTAATTTAATTTAACCTTGTATAGGTCTCATGTGTAGCCGCCATTAAAAAAAATCAAAATGGCGCGACAGTAGATGTCCTACGGACCGTCAAAGCCCTTTGAATAAAGCACGATTCAAATGTGAAAATAATAAAACAACCGTCTCTCTGGAATGTTTTTACAATTTATTTATAAAAACACAATACTTATAAACTAGTTTTATTAAAACTATAAAATCAAATTCGACCCATTACAATTTATAATTAAAAATAAATATGATACAATTATATGTAAATTTTCACAAGGGTCAAAGTCACTACACTAGCGCCTTTCGCGGCTACAAGAGGAACTAAATACAGACCGCCATTACTTAAATAGTAAAATTAAAATAATTACAATATTTTCGAGGTTTCTTAATACCTAAATATGATAAAAATATATAATTCGAGCTAGAGGGAAGTTCTTCAAGGAATAAAAAATACCTCAATTAGTCTGCCGGGGCAGCGGGATTGTCCGAAAGGGTTACCGCTACCCCGGAACATAAAGGGCTAAGGAAGGAACACGGGTGGGTTTAGTCAGTAAGAGTCTGACACTCCCTTGCTCCACCCAGAGCGGGAGAGGTCATTTGATGATTTCCCATCCTCAAAAAAAAAAAGCACCTCAATTACCTACGTAACACTTTAAACATAATCCACTGCTTCATGTTTGAAAAAATCATCTGCTCGACAACGTAAATGACGCAATGTATGTTGTTGAACTGTCAAAATTAAACCCATTGCAATTTTTAGTGTGTTACGCAATTACCCCGCCGATTTCTAAACAGCTGATAACATTAAAAATTGACTAACACGCTCTGAATCAACAGGAGCTAATCAAATCACTTGGCTAAGATTGAAAACATGTTCAGTGTTAAAGGCTTTCGGAAACCCACGTTCGCACAGACGTAAAAAATATCGCGTACTGGTTTTTGAACTGTGTTGAGCCGAGCATTGAGATTCCAATCCAACAGAGTGCATCACGGCGAAAAAACACAATGGCGCCGATTCTGTTCTTCACAAACCAAACTAAATTAAAGTTCAGTGCATCTTTTTCTTTCTATTTCATTATGAAAATGACAGAAGATAAATATTACTTTAGTCCTGTCAAATTAGTCAGCGCCTGACGTAAATTGACGTATTTTTAGTAGCCAATTTTTTAATCACGTCTAAACTTGTCTATGGATTAACTAATATCATGACAGAACTAAACTAATATTTATATTCTGTCCTTTTCTTAGTAAATTATAAAGAAAAATATGCACAGAACTTAAATTTAGTTTAGTTTGTGAACAACAGAATCGGGGCCAATGTTGGATTTTCAACTCTCGGCGCTAAGCGAAAGAACGGAATAATTCCTTGTTCACAAACTAAACTAAATTTAAGTTCAGTGCATCTTTTTCTTTCTATTTCATTAAGAAGAGGACAGAAGATAAATTTTAGTTTAGTCCTGTCAAATTAAACAGCGCCTGACACTACTCCAAGTTTAGACGTGATTAAAAACTTGCCTACACGTCAATTTACGTCAGGCGCCGATTAATTTGACAGGGCTAAACTAAAATTTATCTTCTGTCCTTTTCTTAATGAAATAGAAAGAAAAAGATGCATTGAACTTAGTTTAGTTTGTGAACAACAGAATCGGCACCAAACCAAGCGTGTCACTTTCTACGACACAAATGACGTATACAGATTACAGTCTCAAATTAAATTAGCTAACGAAGCACGGCATACGTGATGCTTATCGATATCTAAACACAACAAAGCCAAAATAAATTATTTTGATGGATTTTTTTTCAGTGGGGTCATCGACCGTAATTAGTGTATTCACGTAAAATACTCGTATCAGTGTAAAAATCAGTTTTTTTTAATGTTTGAGTGTTGTGTTTAGATATCGGTACCCACCACGTCTGCAGAGTTTCGCTAGCTAATTTAATTTGACCCCGTACAGTAGGGTTGGAAACCCTTACTGTGACAGAAGTATCGACGACACGAATTTTATTAGTACTGCCATCTCTAGAAGCTGCTGGAGTGGCGATTACGTGCTCTGTGTTAAATTCCATAATAGAAGATTTTTACTTTATCCATCATCCCATTTGAGTAACACAATGCAAAGAATTTTGAAGGAAATTCATAATCCATTGCTTCATGTGTTCGACAAATTCGTCTGCTCGACAACGTAACTAACGCAATGGATGTTGTTGAATTGTCAAAATGGCAAAAGGCATTGTCATTGTAAGTGTGTTAATTATGATACTCGACGCAAGCATTCGATTTAAAAAGTCTTGGGCACAAATCCACACTCCGGGCTGATACTAAGAAATTCCAGATGGCAAAACCCAAGAACACTTTACCCAACCGAGCTTAAAACCTAACGAAAAATTAATCAGTTTCATCATCCACCATATCTAATTCACTTTTAACTTTCTTGGCCTTTTCATGCCGCTTCGCATGCAGCATCAACTTACTTCTTGTCATGAATCTTTTATTGCAAACCGTACACAAATGAGCTCTATCACCAACGTGCATTTTAACATGCATTACTAAATTATTCTTCTGCGTGAAACTCTTTGAGCATATCTCACAAACGTGGGGTTTAATACCGAGATGAATTTTTTCGTGACGGTCCAAATCTGCTTTTCTGTAGAAGGACGCCCCACAATCGCCACAGTTGAAGTTTTTAATGCCTTCGTGAGACAGTTGGTGTATACTTAGATGGCCCAGCTGTGTGTAAGTTTTACCACAAATTGGACACATGTATGGTCGTTCGCCAGTGTGTGTTCGAATATGTTTTTTCAGTTCATACCTTGTGGCGAACGTCTTTGGACAGTGTTCGCAATTGGACCTCTCTTTCGGAACAGTGCGCTTTCTTATTCGTCTGAAAATAAGAGGTAAGTCGTTTAGAGTGAAATTGACAACATTTGCGGGCTACATTTTACGTCTCCGGGCCCTTTACACGACACCGACCGCACAGTGGCGCCCTCATCGTTTGTTTGGTTATTTCTTTTATTTTAGAATTAAAATGCAGAAAATAGGCATATTACGTTGTGCTCCACAAGATTATACGTTATTATTATTACAAACGGTAGTTTAGTTTTACGGAAAACAGTGGCCACAGTTTTCCTTTAAAAGGATTATAATAAAACTACCGTTTGTAATAATAATAACGTTTAATCGTGTGGAGTACAACATAACATGCTTATTTTCTGCATTTTTATTCTAAAATAAAACAAATAACCAAAGTAATTTGTTTTGTGATTTTATAAAATAGAAGAAGCTTACTTTTTCTTCTTTTTCCCTTCTTCTTCTTCTTCATCAGATATCTCTATTACTTCACATTTTATTACTACTTCTTCCACCTCTGCAGTCTCCATTTTTAATTCCTGAAATAAAAACATAAAATTCATTTCAATTTATTTTAATTTTATTGCAAAACTAGCTTCCGCCCTAATCATCTTTTTTTTTAAATAAAACTGTTACCTTAGTTGGCATTTGCCATTATTGTATTATTGTGACATTTTTACAGTAATTCAAACGATTTGACATTAATTTGCACTTTGTGTATTATTTAATTCTCTCAATTTTACTGTAGCGGTATCTACAAAGCCACATGGGAACAACGCGTCATACTGACGTCACAAAATCCTGCATCTCGCAAACAAAGTTTACCGCGCAACTAGCATACAAACAACGACGGCCCGACATGAATCATTGGGCAGTTGCCCGCCAGACACAACACCCGTCTGGTAGGAGGATCCTCTTTTTCTATAGAGTATGAGTGAACTATACACCCTGTTCCTCATACCTCTATACTGGTGACCCCGAACATGAACGTCAGCGCAGCCTTCGTGCAAATACTTCAGCGTGACGTCATCATCATTATTATTTAAAATTATAACATCTTTTTGGGTAAATTAAATAGTAATAGGAGTCCCTGTGACTTAGGCGTCTTCTGGGCATGCTCCTTCCATCATAGACCTCATCCATCGCTTCCCACCATGCGTGATTGAAGTCAAGAGCGGGCCCATTCAGCAATAAATTTAAAAAAAAGTAATATGTTTTGCATGCCCACGTGACGGTAGAGCATGGAGAACTCTTATAGTAAAAATTTTATGTACGAGTACCCATTTTAGCAGACAAATAAATGATTTGATTTGATACATTTCTGATTTAATATTTTTGCCACATAAGCTAAATGACACTCTGCCAGATCTACGAGATTTATAAGCATATTAAAAAAACTGCCATATTGGTCTAGTGGTTGCATCCGCTACTGCTGAGCATAAGATCCTGGATTTGATTCCCGGGTCAGACAAAGTGCTACTGGGTTTTCCCTAAGGAATTTCTCAGTAGCAACTTGTATCCTGGATTTGTGTCTAATTGTTGACATGAGACTGGCTCCGTATTACATGGGGCTTCAAAGAAGCTGGCAATATGTGGGTGTACTATAGGTACATCTCTAACTTTTCAGGGACCATATACAAAATACGCACATTGATGTGGAGTTGCGGACACCAGCCCTTATTACCTATCAACCTTTCAGGCAATATAGCACATTTGCGTGGGCATTTCCTAAAGCTATGGGAAAATTTATCAAAAAAAAAAGCCCTTGAAGCAATTTTTGTCTAACCAACTTGTAACAGCATGGAATAGGCTCCCGGGAAATGTTGTGACGGCTCCCACACTGAACTGCTTCATGAATCGACTGGTCAGAATAAATATCTTCAAGCTATACGATACACACGCATCAGTTAGCTTCTAGTGTATCTAACCAAATCATAATAGGCATGAAGTTATGGAAAAACTTAATCAGGAATGCAAACTCAAATGCCAGGAGATCACCTTATATATATACGCTGACTGGTATTTAGTGACCGATACTTAAACACGTGCTTGTACTCATGATAACAAACAACTTTTACTATGGGACCAAACCCGAAATTGTAAAAAAAATCTGCTGTTCAGTCATTTATGTTCGCCTAACTGGTCAAAATGTAGGTGCTAAACAGCTGATTTTTTTTTCGCGAATTCAGGTTTGGTCCCATAGTAAAAATTGATTGTTATCATGAGTACAATCACGTGTTCAGGTATCGGTCACAAATTACCAGTCACCCTATATATAAAAGGCTTACAGAAAGAGTAGTATTCTACAGACGGAATTATTGACAGATTTGTGCTTTGCCTATGAAAAATTATATCAAAGATACTGACAGATTTTGGAACCAAAACTTCAACAGCTCAAAATTTTTCTTTTGTTGAAGCTTCTAGTTAAGCTAGGAATGTAGTTACCCTGTAGAAGATGCTAGTTAATCCGCGGGCAAACACTAGCAAATTGCAAGTAAATATTAGGGGAGTAAAATATTAGTGGGTGTTTTTAAGGAGGGAAAAAATAATTTTATTTCATCTCTAGATCAATAGCAGACATATTAAAAGGTTCAGAAATTAATAATTATGAGGAATAAGCCATAGTTACCTGCTATAAGTACTCAATGTTTACTGAAGTCAGTGGCAATGTAATCAAACAAGAATACCAAAATTATTGTTTGTAAATGCTTGTTTTAGAAAATTTTGCCATGAATTTAATATGTAAGCCCGATTTTTATCAAAGCTTTTAATTTACAGTTTATCTATTTAGACTTTCTTTGGATTTAATTACGGCTAATTATTTCCGAAAAGAAACTTCGATTTCGATTTATTTTATTTTTGTCAGAAAAACTCGTTTTTAAATATAAGCGAAATGGAAGGTGCATTGTTTGGGAAGCGTGAAGGGTTAAGCATGATACAGAAAAATGCTTCAATTTAAAAATTAATGGAACGAGATTGAAAAAAAGTGACATTGACAGCACCACGGTTGACAGCATTTATTGTGCTGCCACTCTTTATTCATCAAAACTACTATATACATTTTTTTTGTGTTAAACTCTTTGAACTCTTTGTTTTAATTGATACATAATGTGTTTAAAATTATTTATAGCTATTAAATTGAATTACTATTAAAGTTGTTTCAATAAAAATTATACTTACACTGCTACAGGCAAAAGAAATCTACGAGGTCAACCGGCACCACAAAGAAAAACATCCCTAAACATAGTATTTATTTTTTTTTAAAAATTAATGGAACGAGATTGAAAAAAAGTGACATTGACAGCACCACGGTTGACAGCATTTATTGTGCTGCCACTCTTTATTCATCAAAACTACTATATACATTTTTTTTGTGTTAAACTCTTTGAACTCTTTGTTTTAATTGATACATAATGTGTTTAAAATTATTTATAGCTATTAAATTGAATTACTATTAAAGTTGTTTCAATAAAAATTATACTTACACTGCTACAGGCAAAAGAAATCTACGAGGTCAACCGGCACCACAAAGAAAAACATCCCTAAACATAGTATTTATTTTTCTTTGGCAACATTTAATTCACGTTTAATTATTTCAGAAATAAATTATACCAAAACACAAGTTTCAGCTTAGTTATTAGTATATTTATTAGTATAATATAAAATAATGTGGGTCATTATAATAGGATACAAAATCACATACTGAATACGAAATACATACTGATACATAGAATAGTAAAATACTTTTGCTTCAATATGAGATTTTCGAATGCCTTTTATCGTATACGTTTTATTTATTTCACAGTAATTCTACTGCCTGCACAGAGCACTGAGAGCACTTCAAATTCATCACTTATTCTTCTTTACGTACCTAATTAAAATTAAAATTCTTCAAACGTGGTTACGAAATCCTAAAATGACTCATTTTCTAAAATAACGTTCCAGTCATTAATCAGTCTAAACACATTTCATATAAATAAAAGTAGGTATGAGTAAAAAATACAAACACTTAAGTTATTGGCCTTCTAAAAGTAATGTGGCTAAATTGAGAAAACGCTAAAAGTATGGAACAGTGATGTTAAATTTGGGACTATTGAATTTGTTAGGGTTACAGATAATCGGGTCACAGATGATGTCATTCTAGAGGGCCATTTGCACACTTAGCTTACACTCTGCAACTAGCTTGACGCTTTCTTTTTGTAAAATCATTTTTTGTAAAATTAACGTTTGACAGTTTCTGTATGAAATATTTGTCAAAATTTCAAAATTATTCCCCAAATAAAGTTATCAGATGATTGAAAAATCAGCCTTATAAGAAAGATATTATCGGGTCTTGCTCATAATACACCTTTACAAAATCACGTATTTAACTAATTTAAATGTTATGTTTATAATTGGCTTATGTCCGCGACTTCTTCCGCGTGAAATTTCTTGTTCACCTATCCCACCCCGTCGCATCGCATCGCCTGCCCGCGCTATTATTTCGTTTTCGCTAAACGTTCTTTCTTAATTTTTTCGTCTCGGAGTCCTAGCGTGATGCGGGTGATATAAATAGCCTATAGTTTTCCTCAAGAATAGGACTATTGCAAAAAGATTTTTTTAAATCCGACTGTCGTTCAAATAAGCAAACCGTTCAGCTTTATTATTAGTAGGTACTTATAGATAGAGATAATATGAACGATCATGTAAACTGATGATGAATATGAACGCAAGCGTCAAGTAAAGAGTTTGGACTTGCGTTTTTGAAGTTTGTTAAACGTTGTACCTACTTACGTAGTTCTTAACTTCTTAGCAAGGCAAACGAATTTAATTCAATCCGCTTTGTGCATACCGCCTGAAGGATAGTAAAGAAAGAAATAGGTACGGTGGTCCATCGTTGTGGTATTAGTATAAACTTCTCCAATGGGAAAGTATGTCCACATGTACAGTATTCAGTCTACAACGTTCCCACAGCTGGGACACAGAACTCCTCTCTTCGAGCGGATGTGAGCTAGTAATCTACCACCCATGCCTAGTGCGGATTGGTAGATGTCACTTCGAATTTTTCGTTCTAGGACATGGATTGCGAATCACTCCCTATCACCGAGAGGAGGCCTGTGTCCCAGCATTGGGAACATTATTAAGCTGATTATGCTATACTACGACGGCAAATAGTCCATAGGTAACGAACGACTGTGAATCGGTCGATGCCGACTCGACTCAGTCGTTCATTCGTTACCCATGACGTCACCGCGGCGCGCGGCGTGATGTAGCCTAAGCGTGTTGGTTCTGTCGACAGCTTTAATTTTAAGAATGACGTTATTATTTCCACACAGGTTTTCGTGGATCGCGGTTGAACCATTACACGAATTAAAACAATTTTCTCTTTAATTCGACGTGAGCTTGTGAAAAAAACATGTCGTATTATCAACAACGGACTGTCGGTAAGTGTGATTTACTTTTTATTATTGATCGTGAATAATGGGATTATTGTGGCTTGTTTTTTTTTTATGCCGGTTATATATTTTGGCATTCGTCGTCAATAAAACCTTATTTCTCAGATTTTCATTCCTTCGTATTTTTTTTTTATTTTCATTTAAGTAAATTACTTACATAGAAACAAAAAAATATGTTGTAAACAATGCTAACATTAAAAAAAAAATATAAACATCACCATAATTTTGTGTATTTAATAGTTAAGTTAAATGTTAGCTCAATTGAAAAGTTGAACAGCTGTCACCAAGGCCATAGGGTGCATCACTCGCCTTACCTGCTGTGTCAATTATTTCGACCTTGTCTGTGGTCTGTGGCATATTGACACAAATAACAGTGCATTTAGAATGACGTCATGTGTGTGTTCACTACATATTTAACATTCGTTTTTCAGTTAATAATCTAAGGATAATGTTGCGACATCTTCATATTTCTACATATAGATGCCAAAAATAGTCGACCTAATTTTTTTTTAAAGAAATCTTACCTAGTTGACTATTCTAATAATTTTATTAAAGGTACTTTATACAGTTTAAAATAGGTACTCTTTATTATAGTCCCATATTAGTGTTCTGGGTTTATTAGAAGTGGCCTATTTTTCCAAATGATTATTTAGCTCTGGCAATAGTTTTAGCCTAAATAGCGTATTTTCAGCATTGTAGGTACACGCACGGCTACACATCAAGCTATACATAACCAGTATAAGCTGACTTCTGATTGTACGATAAACCTATACAGTGCGAGATCAGTTAAAACTGGAAATGTATAGCTTGATGTGTAGCCGTGTGTACTAAGAGAAGAAGCTAGATAGTTTTGTTGACACTGATAAGTACTTAGATCACGTTACGAAGAAGCTGTGTTTACAAATAGGCCATAGTTTTGTTGAAACACAAAAACAATATACTTTTCTCTTAATTTTCGGTAGGTACCAGATAATAATTGTGAATACATATACCTCTAAGACCTACTGACCATAATTATAAAGGGGCTCGTGGCTAACTAATAACAGCCGCGCGGGCACTGACCTGTATTAAACATTGTTGAATAGAGATCAGTGCTCACGGGTCGATCGATCGGATTATGCTACCCTTACCGCGGTCGGTCCGTGGATGGGTCATCGTAAGTGATGGTCATTTCAGCATATCAAGACCCCTCCGTGTCTGGCTGTCATTCGTAGAGCTTTGACAGTCGTTACAGTAACTCAGAAGCTCAAAAGTCTGACAACCAGGCTTGCCAAGGGGTATCGTACTACCCAGTCTGAGTTGTGTAGGTCTGATAGACAGTCGGATCATCTAAAATAGGTAGATACCGGTATTCGGCTGCATACAATAGGCTTCTCAGCTGAAAAAATCTAATTAGTCCGGCAGATAGATTATCAAAAAGTATTTGACCCGTATTTTTTCTTTTGTTACTTAAACCAAAATTGACGAAGATAGGGCGCCTTTAACCTTTTGACCGCCACGGTCGTGTATAGACGACAAATGAAAACGTGCCCAAAACGCCACCGTCGTCTAATGCCGACAAGAAAACACCATGTTTGAGCGATGTTCTGTAATACGGGACTAAGTATTCCATTCTTATCAAAATCAAAACTTATTTATTCAAACTGGACTGAGAATCAGCACTTTGCGGACGTCAAAAATTACATGAGACAGTCCCCCAATACGCCCGCCCTTCACCACTTCCTAGTACTTTCGCTGGGGAGAAGATGTGGCTCAACAAACTCACCATCAGCACAGTTGTTAAAGAAAAGATTATAGTTATAATCGAGACTATGCATATGTCGCAGCCAGCTGGTTTTAGTGGTACGAGCCGAATTGATCGCAGTAACTAAGCCAGGGCACCCCGACCAAATGGGTTAGGTTGCCGCGGCGGGTTCACGGATGAGTGCTAACGCGTGCCCGTGTACCCGCCGTAAGCGGCAGAGGAGGACACCGTGGAGTTTTAGTGGGTTAGAGCCCCACATAACTGCACTATCTCCCCGTGGTACTGCAGTATGTATGAGCATTTCGACAAGAAAAAAACAGTTAGAACTGTAATCAACCGCATGCAAGGCGAAAGAGCGAAGCGAGGCGAACATTACTTCCAAAGGCCAGGGCCGACCGCACAGTGGCGCCCTCATCGTTTGTTTGGTTATTTCATACAATTTAGAATGAAAATGCACAAAATAAGCACGTTAAGTTGTGCTTCACAAGATTATGCGTTAATATTATTAGAAGCGGTAGTTTTACATTGTTTAGTTTTATTATAATCCTTAAAACGGAATATAGTGGCCACTGTTATCCGTTTTAAGGATTATAATAAAACTAAACAATATAAAACTACCATTTCTAATAATATTAACGTTTAATCTTGTAAAGCACAACTTAACGTGCTTATTTACTGCATTTTCATTCTAAATTGTATGAAATAACCAAACAAACGATGAGGGCGCCACTGTGCGGTCGGCATAGTCTTAACTAAACGGCTAATTTAACCAGTTGGCTGCGCCTGCGACACATACACTACTATCTTTTCCGGTATACCTAACCAACAAAAAGTCTAGATAAAATGTTTGCATTTCTTATCATTGAAGTAATTCACGTAATTGGGTTACGTGTCAAGACAAAGCATGCAAAAATGTAGGTATGATAACTGATAAGGGAATATTTTGAGTAAGCACTCGCTTTGTTTACTATTTTGTATTTTTAAACATGCTAAAATGGGCACAGAGAGCAAAGAACTGCGGGATAATTGCGTTACACACTATCAATCTAAATCTGAATTATTTTGAAGGGTATTGCGAATCCATTGCTTCATAATTATGTTCGAACTAGCACTTCGCCCGCGACTTCGTCTGCGTGTATTCGTGCCGAATTTCAAGTTTATTAACTCAAGCAATAAGATTTTTCATAGAAACAAAATCCCCCCTTTCACCCCCTTAAAGGTCGAATTTCCAAAAACCCCTTCTTAGTGCTCCCCTACATAATAAAAGGAAGCCGTATGCAAAATTTCACGTTCCTAGTCCTTGCAGTTTCGGCTGTGCGTTGATATGTCAGTCAGTCAGTTTCTCCTTTTACATATATATAGAAAATCAGCATGCAAAAGAAAAATGGCAGGACAAACTGCACCCTAATTGCGTAACACACTATTACTCTCAATTTGAATCATTTTGAAGCTTATTGCTAATCCATTGCTCCATATGTTCGAAGATGTGTCTGGTCAACAACGCAAATAACGCAATGAATGTTGTTGAACTGTCAAAATGAAACCCATTGCTACTGATAGTGTGTTACGCAATTACCCTGCTGGATAGTTTCGTCAAAGCTGGAAGGAGGACGCGTGGGCTTGCGAAAAAAATAAACCATTCTGAAACAATACCTAAGTTACTGAGTATCAACTTTTTGATAGAGGAGTGTCTCATTTAAAGGAAAACTAAATATTTTAAGGCAATGGCCCCGATTCTGTTATTCACAAATTAAACTAAATTTAAGTTCAGTGCATCTTTTTCTTTCTATTTCATTATGAAAAGGACAGAAGTTAAATATTAGTTTAGTCCTGTCAAATTAGTCAGCGCCTGACGTAAATTGACGTATTCTTAGTAGCCAATTTTTTAATCACGTCGAAACTTGTCTATGGATTATCTAATTTGACAGGACTAAACTATTATTTTATCTTCTGTCCTTTTCCTAATGAAATAGAAAGAAAAAGATGCACTGAACTTAAATTTAGTTTAGTTTGTGAACAACAGAATCGGGGCCATTATTAGGCAATTACTAAGTATCCACACTAATATTATGAAGAGGAAAGTTTGTGAGTGTGTGTGTTTATATGTTTGTTACTTCTTCTTCACGCTCAAACGGCTGGACCAATTTTGATAAAATTTTGTACGTAGGTAGCTAACACCCTGAATTAACATATAGGCTACTTTTTATCCCGATATTCCCACGGGATCGACACTTATGCGGGTGAAACCGCGGGGTGCGGGAATTTCATTTCATTTCACGCCCACGATACAAGAGAAGTCGGTAAAAAAGAACACAGCTCTACACGCCCACATTCTATCGACTAGACAATGCTATCGACTCAACAAGGACTGAATTATCAATGTAATCCTCCTTGACCTCCTATAGAAATAGGTTAATGGCGGATCTAAATATAGCGTACCTACCTGTTACTTGCAACACGATATCGACGTCAGTTGCAAGATATTCTAATTTTTTAGTACGAAGAACTAATGCTTCGCTGCAAGGAAGTTTTTTGCGCCATTTCTGCTCCCCAGCGAAAGCACTAGGAAGTGGTGAAGGGCGGGCGTTTTGGGGGGACTGTCTTGTGTAATTTGAATAAATGACTTTTGATTTTAATTAATGCCTCGTCGTGAGTACTATACGGAGTGTCCCTGGAAGTATGGATCAAATCGACTAGGGGCTTGGGCAAGGTCATTTTCAAACTTTTTAACCCTGAAAGTGTCGGTGAATTTTTTTACGGCTCAAGTGTTATGACCAGTTTTTGTTTTTTTTTTTTTAATCACTTCGCATAGTGCTCAAAGAACAGCCCTGCCGATCGATTCTGTAAAAATCTCACCGTGAAAAGTTAGGTGAAGTGAGCTGTCAAGAGTATCAATCCCTAGCATCAGGATGACACTGACAGCTCACTCCACGCTCACTTCATCTAAGTTTTCACGGTGAGATCTGATATATATTTTTTTAATGATTTTTTTCTTTGAACACTGCGAAGTGATTTAAAAAATAAAAATTGCTCATAACTTTTGGACCGTATAAAAATTCATCTACATTCTCAAGTTTGGAAATGACCTTGCTCATACGGCACGCCCCTATTCGTTTCGATCCATACTTCCAGGGACACCCTGTAAAGTAAAAGCGGCCACGCACGAGACCTTAGATTTATATCGATAGCTGACATCAATGCAAACAGAAAACTATAAGACCAAACCCCGCAAAGTGTCACGTTATACACGTGACATCCATATATTTTTAACTTGCCTTTATCTTTATCGATATTGCCTTATCTTTGTTTGATATGGTCATCTTGCTGACCAGGGTTTTGTTAATGTTATTAGTAATTAACTTATTTTACTTCGATGGTTCTATAAGTTTATCATTTGTGACTTCGTGTGACAGCCATTGAGCTATATAACTAGAGAAGCAAACCTCAATAAAATGTGTCAAAAAAGTGTAGCCACTTTATAAACGCGACGACGTAGCTTTGAAACCACTAAACATTTAAAAGTAAACATATATCTGTCTCACTTACACGCGTCGTAAGAATACTACCGTCGCTTAGATTAGACAAAGACCACAATATAAACATGCAATGACGGGATGGGGTTGCCTACCCATGCGAAATTTTACCCAACATTTTAAGCCATAAAAAGCGTTTTAGGTTAAGTTAAATTATTTTTAAAATATTTGAATTATGTATTTCATAATGGATGTGTAATAGAAGTTTATAAATAATGAAAATAACTAAGACATTTTCTTTTGAATATTTTTTCTTTATTATTAATGAAATTGAATGATTTAGTAGGTAGCCAGTCAGTCTCTTTTCTCAGCAATCGGATTATTTCCACCCATTTTTCACGGCGTGCTGCATCTTTAGGCACCCTGCTACGTTGTTATTATTAAAAAATATTTAAAATCACTTACTCCATAAATTAAAAACTCCCATTAATGTGGGAAACTAAAACTAAGTTTTTACTGGTAACACTGAACCCAATTTACAAAATTCTACATTTTATTGCGTTTTTACGTTGATATAAACACAGAGACAATTAATTTACGTGTGGAAAGTAATTCCGGTTAATTTATTATGTTTTTGTGATCTTGAATCGCATTCTTTCGCGATATTTTTTGTCGCATGTCACTCGGTTGACTTCGGTTGGCGTCACACAGAGCACTGAACTGACGTTAGCTACTCTGATGGCTGTAGCCATCAGCCTAGTGGCAACGCCTTGGTGCGGTAATTGCTAATCTAGTGTAACATATATATCAATGGTGACAGCTATGTCAACATAACCCAGCATTGCATAAATGTGTGCATAAGTTGTCTTGTCACGCCAGTTTCATTAATATTATAGAGGTATGAGGAACAGGGTGTATAGTTCACTCATCCTCCATAGAAAAGGGAGGATCCTCCGACCAGACGGGTGTTGTGTCTGGCGGGCAACTGCCCGATGATTCATGTCGGGCCGTTGCGTATGTATGCTTAGTTAAACGGTAAACTCTGCTTGCGAGATGCCGGATTTTGTGAAGTCAATATGACGCGTTGTACTACTACAATATTTCGTATGTGGCGTAGATACTACTACAATATTTTTAGTTATTTTTTTTGCTTGAGTATAGTTTACATTCTATTTATTGGTATATTGGCGTGGCTAGCTGACCTACGGCAAATAGTTTAATTTAATGTTCTGCATCTTGTAATATTAACTACTTTGCATACCTACTATTGTATAGAAGCAAGTTTTTCTAACTGAACAGACAGCTGTGCTGCTGGGGAGTTTGTTGCGCCACTTCTTCTCCCCAGCGAAAGCACTAGGAAGTGGTAAAGGGCGGGCGTTTTGGGGGACTGTCTTTTGTAATTTTGACGTTCGAAAAGTGCTAATGCTCTGATTCTCAGCCTAATTCGAATAAATGACTTTTGATTTAGTTTTTCTTTTTTAATTTTGATAGCTCACTGCGATACATCGCGGATCTTCTTGGGAGTTTTCCTCATGCCTGGCCTCCTAATGTTTTGTTTTCTGGTTTCAGGTCCCATGCCACCGCCGGCGCTGTCAGACAAGCTTCGTCTCTACCATGTGGATATGAACCCTTACGGTCACAGGGTCCTTTTGATTCTGGAGGCTAAGAAGGCGAAATATGAAGTATATAAACTAGACCCCCTCAGGCTACCGGAGTGGTTTAGGAGCAAGAATCCGAGATGTAAGTAGAAGATACGTTTATTTTTCACTAGCTGTTGCCGGCGGGTTTCACCCCGCGTGGAATGTTTCACCCGTGTATTTTTTGCCCGTCACGCATAACATTTTTTTTACCATTTTCACTTTTTTTTTCCATACAAACTTTCTCCTGACAATAATGATGATGTCCAATTTGCTGCAGTCGTTCGGAAGTTATAGATAGACCTAGATAACGCAAGTATCACGATCTGTAAGAAAACCAAGCGTGCCATTTTTTTTACTACCTACTATGACGTCACAAGCACTCTTTCTCACTCACGCTCACTAAGCATGCAGTACACAGGACTAAGCGCGAAAGTGGCGGCTTACGATTTTTGTACGTAAGTTGGTGTGATTTTTGCCACGCGAAGTAGTTGCTCTTGCGTTATCTAGGTGTATCTATGTATATCTGTGGCTTACCATACATTTTGGGTGATTCATTTTTATATAGATATAGATTATCTAGCAGTGGCGAAGGGTGAATTTATGACAGAGGTAAGCCGGGACAAGAAAAAAATTTCAATTATGCTGTTTCAACGATGAATTGACTATAGAGTGGTTGTGTTCTGAATTTTCGAGGGGAAGCCGGCGGGAATCGGGTACCTTCGCCACTGTTATCTAGCGAAAAGGCAAAACAAGCTTAGCTTTTGCCCACGGGGAGGTCGGAAATTATCTCACGAGAACGTACTACCAGGATAAAAAGTATACAATGTCCTAACCGAGGTCATGGTTTACCTGTGTGCGAAATTTCATTAAAATCCGTTCAGCCATTTTGAGAAGGTAACGGACAAGAGAGAGAGAGGTACTTTCGTATTTATAATAATAAGTACTAGCTTTTACCCGCCCGCGACTTCGTCCGCGTGAAGTTAATTGTTCCCCTGACCCACTCTGTGGCATTGCATCGCCTGCCCGCGTTGTTACTCTGAAATTACAGACGTAAATTTATGTTAATTAATAAAAAAAAGTCGTCGATAAAGAGTTTTTAAAGTCTATTCTTTATGTTTCAACTTTATTGTAATGCTAATTAAGTTGATTTCAGAGTAACTCGCACTGTTGCTGTGAATAAGTTATAAAAATGTTTGAAGTTGTAGCGTAAACTGCACTTTATTGTGTAGATGTTAAAGCTACTTTTCCATTAACTCATATTTGTTTACATTTTTGGCAAATAAGTCGCGAATGCAGATTACAACATAATTGTGTCTTAACTTATTTTCAGTAAAAATACCAGTTCTGGAGATTCCCACTGACAATGGAGACAAATATTTGTTTGAGAGTGTGGTGATCTGTGACTACCTCGACGAGAAATATGCCAGGAATCAGCTCCACTCCCGGGACGCCTATGTGAAGGCTCAGGATAGGCTTCTCATAGAGAGATTTAATGAGGTAATAATTTCATTTGTTTTTTTTTTTTATTTGTCTATTGGACAAATTCTTTTTTATTTTGTGAATGTGAGAACGTTGTAAGCCTTGTACACAGATATAGATAGACCTAGATAACGCAAGTATCACGATGTGTATAAAAACCAAGCGTGCTATTTTTTTGACTACCTACTATGGCGTCGCAAGCGCTCTTTCTCACTCACGCTCACCCAGCCAGCAGTACACAGGACTGAGCGCGAAAGTGGCGGCTTACGATTTTTGAATGTAAGTTGGTGCGATTTTTGGCACGCGAAGTAGTTGCTCTTGCGTTATCTGTGGCCTATAAGACTGTAGATTTGTAGATCATTTTCTATTTTATTAAGTACCTGGTACTTGTTGACAGGCCTACACTGTACCTATTAACAATGTAATTTTAAAAACACTGTAAAAGCCAATTACCTATTTCCTTCAATTATCACATTCCATTATACAAGGTGTAACAGAATAAACGCAAGTCCTGAAAGTAGTTTGTTCATAATTGACTACTGAATCGATTTCAGTAACTTTAATATAGGTTATTTTCAAAAATTATCTATTTTTTCATACTAACCGCCGATTGAGCCAAATAAAATTAAATCTTATTTCAAGGCAATAAAACTCAATTTTATAAATGCATAAAGTAATGCTAGCGTCAACACGATTTTCTTAATAAAAATAGCGGGCTTTAGAAAAAAATAGTTTTGGTCATTATCTGTTTTTTTCTGTTCTGTGGTCATTGTATTATGGTTTTAAATTTTAGTCGCTTTTGCTAATTCTGGTTTTATATTTCATTTTCAGTTAATAAAAGGCAGTTTAGAATGTTTCGACACTAACTTTGCATTTGGGAGTGACCAAATCTTACAAACACTAGATATCTTCGAAAAGGAATTGGCATCAAGAGGTAAGGATCTTTTTTATTCGTGTTTCTTTTCTGAGTAGGTACGGTCATGGGTTTGTAGCGGTATCTACAACGCCACATGCGTACTACGCGTCATACTGACGTCACGCAAAATCCTGCATCTCGCAAGCAGAGTTTACCGCACAACTAGCATATATACAACGGCCCAACATGAATCATCGGGCAGTTACCCGCCAGACACAACACCCGTCTGGTCGGAGGATCATCCCTTTTCAATGCCCAGTTCGGCCAAAATGCTATTGAGTTTTTTTTCTATTCTGAATTACCTAATAGCAGCCCGAATTTTTTATTTGTACGAGTACCCGGTTGTTGGTAATAGGCGTCTCATAAAATGCTACTTTAAATTAAACATACCTGAGTGTATTAGCTATACAGTAAGTATATTATATTATAGCTATATACGTATCCGCCGCCGCGCCTTTACAAATACTGTACCTAGCAGGAATAGCGTCTCCAGAAGGTTCCAGAACGGTGGCAAGCTCCAGCGAAAGAGCCAAAATGGTCTCTGACGCACGACACCCTTTGAACGGCGACAATCTTGTGCCACAAGGGCTAAAAAGCCGAAACAGTTTTTTAAAAGCTAAGGAGGAGACCTCCACCTAATTATTGAATACTTGCAACCCATTGGTTACGGCCCCAACTTACGAGTTGGGGATGGGAAAGTTTGGGGATGCATGAGGAAGCCTCCTCGTGTAGCGCAGTTTGTTCCGCCAGTTACGCAACTGAACCGAGCGCTCGGCGCATCCTGGACAGTCACACCCAACACCTTGTTTGACTGGCCAATTCTTCCCTTGCGGTGGTAGGGCTAACGCCGGCCAGATTTTCGACCATCCTCCCACCGGAGTCAAGCAGCCTGCTGTGTTTCGTCAATGCGTGGGAGTTCCAGTGCCTTAGGCATCTTCTGAGCACGCTCGTTCTATCATAGACCTCATCCATCGCTTTCCATCAGCGTGATCGAGGTCGAGAACGGGCGCAATTACCAAAAAATAAAAGTGAGTTTTTGGTCATGGAGGGGACTCTGGGCAAGCAAGCTCTATATGCAATTTATTTCATCACCAATGCTCTTAAAACGGTTTAGAAAAACATCGTTAAAAATAACGGCATGCCCACCAACCCGCACTGTGCCCGCGTGGTGGACGGCCAGAAAAACAGCAGTGAGAAAATAAATGAAAATTATGCTAACCGTTAGGTAATAAGTAATACGGTCTGGTGTTTGCAACTCCACGTCAATGCGCGTATTTTGCATGAGGGTGGGAACCACCCCAGCTCCTCAAGGAAGGCCTTGATGTTACTGACCGTCTCACGGAGGGTACCTGGGTTACCTAAGTACTTGACGACCGCCGGTCAATTTAGAACCACATAAGCTGCTGTCTCGTCGACCTCCATGCTATGCTTTACGGAGGTATCGAATGCCCAGAGCTCTATGGTCTTTTCTGCCAACTATTTGTGCCCGAAAAATACATCGGAAGCTATCAGAGCCGTCGGCACAATCTGTTTGCGCAACTGCCAGCCAAAACTGTAGCCAGAGTCGAATCCCCAGTCTGTGGTACTCTGAAGGTGCTGAATGGGGTTCTGACTGCCAACCCTGAATGCGATATGTTTTCGAATGAATGGAGTAAAATTATGCGTATATGTCTGGTGGTCTGTGAGAGAAAGTATTCAAGGGAGTCCGTTATTATTATATATTATTGTTAAACTAATAATTGTGTCTATGTTAATTAATGTAATTGGTATTGTACCGTTTTAATGAACTATAAATAAATATATTATGCTAACCAACGAGGCAGCTAATACTCTATGGTCTGATTCCAGGTACAAATTACTTCGGAGGTCACCGTCCTGGCATGTTGGACTACATGATATGGCCCTGGGTGGAGAGGCTGTACCTCCTCCGATGTGTCAACCAGAGGAAATTCGATGAGAAAAGAGGATTGTTCCCTAATTTTGTAAGTACGCTTTTATAATAATTACCTGTTCCAAAGATTTTAATCGTTAGATTCGCCCCACCGCGTAAAAAGATGGATGTTTTGACACTTATAATGACGCAATGACTTGACAGAAACGCCATATAATATAGCTCACTCTTTCAGAAGTGACACTTTTCGCTTGACATAAGTACGGTGAAGGCAAATCTAACAATTTAAATCTTTGAGCTGTTCCAGTTAAAAGCCAGTTCATTTCCCACTGCTGGGACACAGGCCGTCTCTCTTCGAGATGGAGTGGCTGTAATCTACCACGCGAGCCCAATGCGTGTAGGTACCTAGATATCACATGTCTTCGATATTTTTGGTTCTAGGACACGCATTTTTTCTTTATTTGACATTTAATTTTTTTTTTTTTTGCTTATGAGACAAAATTATTTAATCTATACTAATATTATAAAGAGGAAAGGTTTGTATGTATGTTTGTAACGAATTGGTTCAAAAAGTACTGGACCGATTATAAAAATTCTTTCACCATTTGAATGCTACATTATCACTGATTATTATAGGCTATTTTTTTTTCTTTTTTTTTCCACCCGTGCGAAGCCGGGACGGACCGCTAGTCATTAATATGACATGTTTTTTTATATGTAACTAACTATTTATACTAGAAACTAAATTAAAAGACTAACTTACTATACAAATAAATACAAAACAAAAACAAAGGACACTTAGGCGTCGAAGTACTCATCCGCATCGCTGTCATCTGGAAAAGTGTCCAGAAGACTGGCGGCATTGCCACGTTGAATGGCAATGCTAATTCTTTGGCCAAAGAAAGACCCAGCCCTCTGGTAATAATATTATCATTTAATTATGTATTTCTTGTTTTTCCAGGCGGACTGGGGCGATCAAATGCAGCTAGATGACGTTGTGAAGAAGCACTCCCACTCCCCGCAAGAATACTTTGATTATTATAAGAACGCTAGGACACATTCTATGGGGTACTATTTATAATTCCAGAGCAGTATATTATATAATATCAGTAGTATTTTTATGTCTACATCGTCACCTGATAGCCTTTTCCCAGCTATTTTGGGGCCGGCTTCCAGTCTAATATGAAGCAGCTGGATATCAGTATTTTTCACGGAACGACTGCATATTTGACCTCCAGAACCCAGTTACTGGGTAATACCATAACCGTACAGTTACGGTTTCCTAGAAGGGCGGTGACCGCCACATAGCGTCCGCACACGTTTACCATCGAATGACGTCACTGAAACGCTATGAAAGTAAGTTGGTGTGTTTTCCTAGAGAGCGTTTTTGACACCGTAAAGTCAAACCCAAAAAACCAAAGATTTATATCGCTAGATTTGCCCTCACCATATTTCGTTACGCGAAAAAGTGTCCATACTGAGAACAGTTTCCATGACGTTCAAGTCAAATCACTGCTCATTGTGTCTCAGAGGTGTCAAAACGAAACAGAAACGCGACTTTTGACGCGGTATGTATCTAGCGATTTAAATCTATGCCGCTGTCATCATTTTCTTGACAACCGTCACTGCGGTCGAAATGTGAGGTCATCGCTTTTTAAAAAAAATCGTAGAATAAGACTGGTTGTCAGACTTTCGGGCTTCTGACTACCCGTGAGCGTGACGACTGTCGAACTTCTGCGATTGGTAGCTGGGACCAACGGCTTAAGAGGGAATGCGGGAGGTCTTTTCTCCTTAAAACGCTCTCGCCTGTTTTCTTTCTGGTTAATGACCATAGAGCAATGATTTTTTACAGAATAATAAATATTAACTACTTGTATGTCCGTATGTTTTCCTTTTTGATGATAAATTATTTTTTATGCACTAGAACTGTGGATGGGAAATCATCAAATGACCCCTCCCGCTCTGGGTGGAGCAGAAGGGAGTGTCAGACTCTTACTGACTAAAACCCACCCGTGTTCCTTCCTTAGCCCTTTGTGTTCCGGGGTAGCGGTAACCCTTTCGGACAATACCGTTGAAACGGTGAGACATGCAGCACTATGCAATGTTATGAACACCATTGTAAACACCATGTTTCTGGCAAATAACCGTTCTATTCTATTCTATTCAATCCCGCTGCCCCGGCGGGCTTCGGCCCTTACGGGCCCCTTCCTTATTGCTGACATCTCTTTGAGGCGCGCGTGGAACACGTACGCGCCGTCCGGCACGGGCCTGGTCCTGATCGGACGGAGAGTTACCCATTACTCTCCGCCCGCAGGCCCGCGCCTACACCGGCCGGGAGTCGTCACGCGGCTCCCGACGCCCGGGGCGTCTCCCGCGGCGGCTGGGACGTGAGGCTCTCTCCCTCAGCCGTCCCGCCACCTCCCTCACAAAATGCTCAAAATCGCCGCTGTCAACAGAGGCTTAGTGTACAAATTTGACAACTATTAATGAAATAAAAATTGGGAGGGACACAGTATAATAATAATTACATCCTTCTTTTTCAATTTATGAAATTTCTTTTAAACTGGTCCAATATTAGAGGAGGAAATAGGTGAGACCCGTTGTCTCGAATTATGAATTTTTACTTAGGCTTTTTGAAAAGTCTCTCCGACCGCAGTTCCTCTTACGGCTGAACCCAATAACCTATTGACAGATCGCTGCTCACGGTAGCCAGTACAAATTGTAACTGCCAGTATAATAATGATCATACAGACCGCTACTGATACTGATATAGATTATTCGGACGTTAAAACCAGAGATAGATCGGTTTTTCTAACTCCAGTGTGGCAAAACTGGTGATATATAGGTAATTGGGTTCCGTCTACATCATCATCAATTCATCATTCAACTGAAAGAAGCCCAATGCTGGACATAGGCTTTTCCCAAGCATCGCCACGACCACCGGCCCTGTGCTAACCATATTCAGTTCATCATTGAGATGTATTATAATGATAAATCACTTAAGGCTAAAAATAGGCCGATTTTTCGATGGGTGCACAATATGTAATTTGGGCCTATAATGGGCATATAAGCGTTAAAAAGTGGATTCAAGTTTTTGGAGCCTGGCATACCTACTGTCCGCCTTTATGAATCGATTTATGTAGGTTTAAAGCGTGGCCGCCATTTTGAAAAAAAATCAAAATGGCGGGCAGTTAGGTATGCCGCGGATCTTCAAAGCCTTTTAGTTTAGACGTTACAAAGTCATAATAATTTTAAGTAGTATATTTTCATAATAAATGTTTACGAAATCTCAACTTTTTTTGTTTATAAGCATTTTTAGAGGGCATATCTTTTTAGAGTGTTCGTCAAAATTAAGTCTGGCATTTGTATTGCGCATTTAAGTTTAAAATTATAGTAATATCTTGTTACGCTGTAAGTTTTTGTTAAGAAAATTAAAGGTATGTACTTAAAAATGATATTTTTGAACGAAGTTCCTTATCGCACGCTATACTCTGCACACTTGGTGATTGAGAGCTAGACCGAAAAAACTGCAACATTTTGACAGCCACGACACTTGCTATGGTACCTTTAAGTGTTTGTACACAGCGTACATATTATGTGTATGTAGGTACTATATATGCCTCCTCTCAGTGAGAGGGAGTGGGCTGTACCGCGGGCCTAGTGCGGGTTGGTAGATGTCACATGTCTTCGAATGTTTTATTGTATGTGCATTTGGATTGAGTGATCTTTTTTTATTTCGTGACAAAATCTGATTGTACATTTAGTCAAAAATAGTCAAAACTCATAGCCCAAAGTAAAAAATTTGTCACTCTCAAGGGTCTTCAGTTATTGCCCAAAATGTGGATCACTCAAATCAGACATTTCGCAAAAACGGCCATGAGCTAAATCTCAACAAAAACTTACTCTACTGACTAAGTTTATACCTCAAAAATTTGTTAACAAATTGTCACAATATTTTTTAAAACCATCAAGGCATTTAAAGCTACTTCCAGGTATCTATGCCAGTATCATTGGATCACTCAGTACAGACACCATTTTGTCTGAGAGATCGTTGTAAAAAGGTTTAGGTTGACTTTTTCTATACATCTTTTTTTTAATCCTAAAATGTATGTTCCGAATATATTTGTACAATAAATATCATAACACAAATACCTTTTGTTAAAAAGTTATGAGTAATTCAATGTTTTTAAATTTGCTGAACTGAGTGATCCTTATGAATACTTATAGGCATCTACCTGTTTCGTATTGATTTACACAACTTACGATTAATTTTTGTACAACTTTATGACTAAAGTTTTACATAAAAATTATTTACATATACGGCTTAGTTTACGAGATATTAGATTTTTAATTTTTTAAAGTAATTGCGTGTTGTAGGGTACATATGATTTTAACTTTTAATGTATAAATATTTAAAAGTTTCATATTTTATTGTTATTTGCTTAGTCGCACGTTTCATTTAGTTTTGTACGACATTTAGTGCACAAAAGTGAGCTTACGTGATAGTAACAGTATCAGTGGTTTTCCTGTTTTATGCAAGAACAATATAAGTACCGAACGTATTTATTTAGGGTCCGACGTCTCAAAATTTACCAAAGATGTAAACAACAATATGTAAATAACAATAAAATATGAAAAATTTAAATATATACATTAAAAGTTAAAATCATATGTACCCTACAACACTCAATTTCTTTAAAAAATTAAAAATCTAATATCTCGTAAACTAAGCCGTATATGTAAATAATTTTTATGTAAAACTTTAGTCATAAAGTTGTACAAAAATTAATCGTAAGTTGTGTAAATCAATACGAAACAGGTAGATGCCTATAAGTATTCATAAGGATCACTCAGTTCAGCAAATTTAAAAACATTGAATTACTCATAACTTTTTAACAAAAGGTATTTGTGTTATGATATTTATTGTACAAATATATTCGGAACATACATTTTAGGATTAAAAAAAAGATGTATAGAAAAAGTCAACCTAAACCTTTTTACAACGATCTCTCAGACAAAATGGTGTCTGTACTGAGTGATCCAATGATACTGGCATAGATACCTGGAAGTAGCTTTAAATGCCTTGATGGTTTTAAAAAATATTGTGACAATTTGTTAACAAATTTTTGAGGTATAAACTTAGTCAGTAGAGTAAGTTTTTGTTGAGATTTAGCTCATGGCCGTTTTTGCGAAATGTCTGATTTGAGTGATCCACATTTTGGGCAATAACTGAAGACCCTTGAGAGTGACAAATTTTTTACTTTGGGCTATGAGTTTTGACTATTTTTGACTAAATGTACAATCAGATTTTGTCACGAAATAAAAAAAGATCACTCAATCCAAATGCACATTTTTATTGTAGGACATGGCCGGTTCCAATTTACTGTAGTAATTTCAATTTTATTACCATTCATTTTTTAATTTGGCAAAACGTTGTTAATTTATTTCAGTGTGCCTGTTAGTCAACACATCATCTAAAGCGAAAGGAACTTCGTTCCATCCGGCGAAGTAATTTCTTAGCAGAAGTAATATCCTTCAAAATGATTCAGATTGTGATTTGTAGTGTGCTACGAATCGTTTTTTTATTTTTAAATAATCATTGGTAGGTACTAATGATCTGTGCTTAACATGTAAACCTTGAAAAATTGATCACAAATTACTAGTAATAGTTAACTACTGGAAACTAATTATCTTGTCATTTACAGAATAAGTATTCATTTCGTACTCATTCATTCCGGAGCTATTTATTCTGTAAAATATACCGAAAAGGGTTAAAAAGGAGTGAATGGGCACAAAATAAAAAAGCGATTTCTGCGTTGCAATTTGCAATTTCTTATACTAACCCCATATTACATAAATACGTTTAGGTAGGTACTTTGTATAAATTAAAAATGATTTTATTTCTGTAAGTAGGTTTGTACAAACTCTTTTACAAAGTGTATTTGTTTTTTTTTTGTTTTTCATTAGACCTTTATGGTACTATTCTACAACTGTATAGAATATGCACGGAGAAGTTATGCACGTTACAACCCGATGCAAACTTTAGGTCGGCTCGGAACATGAGGCGAATCGCTGCGCAGTAACAAATTCACCTGTGAGCGGGGGTGAGGGATGCGGTACTGCGCAGCGATTAGCGCACTTCAGAGCCGCAGGTTGAGCGGGTGCATTTTGTTTGCTTGCCACGCATTCGTGCGTACAGCGCCATAAGATTATTTTGGCGCGTGGCCAAAATCGGAACTAACTTCGCCATCTTGTTTTATCAATTGATTTGGTTACCTTTTATTTTTCTAATTGATCATTTTATTTGTTATCTTTTTAAATAGGTACTTAGTGCTCTTTTTGAATAAGTTATATTTTCTTGTTTTACGATGACAAAATATAGGTACATGATATTATTGTTATATTTAAGCATAAGTTAATAAACAATTAAAACTTACCTAAGTATTCCTTTTCTTTAATTCAACCCAAAATATTTCACCCTCTTACATACATAGGTACAGACGCCAGCAGGTCAACCTACCTCTGAATCTGGAATCTGTCAAATTTTTTTGATAGATTTTCAACTTTAGTACAGAGGAATAAGGTTCATATTCAATTGGGAAAATCTGACAGATTGGGGTAGCTTGATGTGCTGGCCTCTGTACGTACCCCACACACGCTGACACGTAAGTATATGCTTGAATATAGATTATGTATTAAAAATCTTAATTAATTTACTGACGGTCAACGCACAGCTTAGGCCAATCCATACTAATATAATAGATGCGTCTGTAAGCGTCTGTCTGTTACCTCTTCACGCTTAAGCCGCTGAACCGATTTAGATGAAATTTAATATAGAGATAGTTTGAGTCCCGGGAAAGGACATAGGATAGTTTTTATCCCGATTTTTCCACGGGTTCGACACTAGTGAAACCGCGGGGTGCTGTTAGTGGGTCTATAAGCATGAATTTTTGCACTAAAGTTCCTTTGCTAACGAAACTGAGCACTAAGGAAGGATTTTTTAAAGTTCTTAGGGGATTAACAGGGATAAAAGTTTGTATGATAGTTCGTCATTTTTGCCGATGGGAAACCCATGGGGTGCACAGCTTGTTGTATGATAAGATAAGATTCTAATGTTAATGTTCCCTCAATGGTTTCCACTGATGAGACTACAGCTCCTCTCGTTTTGCTCCCGCACCATCCACACAGGACAGAATAATGGTGGCTTCATTTGTCTTTCTACTCGTGTAAACAATTGGTCGAAAATAAATAATAAAATTTCATTTTAATTCAGCTACAACTGAAAGTCTCCGTGCCACAGTGCCACTTAAAAAATATGAAGAAAAATCTTGTCTTTTTAACCAAGGCTAAGTTGGTAGGAAAATAAAACGCAACTAAAAAGCATAAACTAAACGAAGCTCGAAGATAAAAATTGAATGGAGGATTCCGAACGAAAAGTGAAACGTCAAACTCAAATCCTTTAACACTAAATTTTCAGTATCTACTGCGAAAGTGCGAAAAGGATTTCAGCAAACTTAACGATTTATTAATGTAAAATATATTTAAAATGCCGCTAATACGATCCGCAAACTTTAATTTATTTGTTGAAATAGTCGTGCGTATCATTTTAGTATCCGCCTTCTGGTAAGTCGTCTCCATATGTTGTTATATTATTTACAAACATATTTTGGTAATTTATCAATGAAATATGTGTTTATTTGCCATAAATCCTACTTGAAATTGTTTTTCCATAGTCTAACTATAGTTTGTGGAAGTATTTTATCGAAAAATATCAATTTTCTGATAAGAAATTGTAAAAATATTTTAGGGTTTTTTTTTTAATGTTCGTCGCACCACGATTTTACCGTTGTACGCTTACGAAAAGATAAGTGACATCATCAAAACCGTATCGGTTTATTCCCGCGGCTGTTATTAAAAACACTTATACGTGATTTGACTTATTAATATGACTGTTTTGCATTCCAACAAAACAGGTATTATGTGTGGTTAAAACACACAGTGTTGCTAGATGAAGAAGCTGAAGTAAATCTGCCTTTATAATGATATATCTATGGTTAAAACTTACCGAATTATCCATGGTTTTATACCTGTCTCTCTCTCTCACCAGCATGCGTCCTTTTCTAATCCAGAAAGACGCTTGGCGCGAAGCTGTCAATGTCATAGGGTCTTCAGCTCACCAGCTAGAGAATAGCTGCAACACTGTGTGTTTTAACCACACATAATACCTGTTTTGTTGGAATGCAAAACAGTCATATTATGTGCTTTATAAAACACACAGTGTTGCTAGATGAAGACCTGTTTGTTATCTGCTGGTGGTAAATACAAACGCTATGATGAATGGAATAAACAACTGTTCTAGAAAATAGATCAGTTTTATTGCAAATGTTATAGTAAATTATCATCTGTGTATGTTCAAATATAACAAAAAATATAAATTTCTTTAAAATCAAACAAAGAAAACAAATAAATAATTCTTAAATAGTCCTATAACAAGGAAAAAATTACATAAGTAAATCCCTTTATATAAGCTATTTAAATTTAACCAATACTAGAAAAAAATTCATAGAGTTGGTATTATCAACTCTGCTTACTGGTATATATTATATATGTAGGTACGTTACGTACCCACGATACAGGAGTAATTCCTAATGTGAGCAACGTTTAAAAAAATATATATATGTATTATTTTTTTTTTTTTTTTTTTTTTTTTTTTAACAGGTCTATTCTCCTGCTGACCTGATACTGCAACCAGGCAGTCAATATTAGTATCTTTGAAAATACTATGAATCCAACCTGCAATCATTGTTTTTGAAGCAGGTTTTAATTTCCCTTATAGAGAAATAAATAGACTTGAGACAGTCCCGTCTGCGCTTCTTTTAATTTCAGACCTTAAAGTTATTTATTAATGTGTTTGACAGGGCAGACACAATGGTCTGGGTGTTTCCGCAACAACCAACCTGACTGTCTGTGTGTATTAGAAACTATTTTTGAGCCGAGCCAAACTTTGACCACAGAGTAATCTCATCTTCCGTAGTAATTCGATTCTCAGGGTTATATTATAATAATGTAAGATCATGAATCCTACGACCTGAGGCCAGCAAGAGTATTAAAGCTGTGCGTCTAGCGATTTCAAATACTTTAAGAATTTGAATTTGTTGAAGTCCTTAGCCAGATAAACAAAATTGCAATGTAAAAAATTGGGAGTTTTTGAATTGCAGGTTTAGCAAATGAAATGGCTTTTAGAACTTGATGAACAAAAAAAAATGTTTTGAAATATCTACTTTTGATGTTGCACAGTAAGTAGAAATAGATGATTTATAAGAATAGTCTCATAAACTAACTTATCTTCTAAAATATTTTTGCCAAAAATCTAGCAACCTGCTGGCCCTCAGGTGGTTTAAGGTGGATTTTAGTGGTATCACACCACAGTAACCATCTTCTAACAGGGGTAATATATGTTGTTAAAGTAGATGTCCGCCAACTACTTTTTAACAAGTTTTGTTCCTCTATGGACCAGTGAGTAATATGATCGGCCCAGCCCCAATTTTCCAGGCAAAAGAGTCAACTTATCCACTTGTGCAGGGCAATTGCCTGTCGTCCGATCTAATAGGACCTTCCGCAGGTTCTTTGTCGGAAGGGGCTCTACTAAGGCTCTCGCTCGCAGTTCGGGTAGTCAAAAACATTTGATCCACTCCGGTGCTATTAGGATTTAAATTCCTTTTGCACTGTGCAAATGAGCTAATACTCTCGCTATTAAACTGGGTGGGGGAAATGCCCACCCTAGATGATAGTCCCATTTTCGGCTGAATACGTTGCAGACGACTGCTAAACAATCTCTGGTATCCAATGTTACGTACTTTTGTACGATAGCCGTGTCTCTCGAAGCGAATAGATCGACATCTGGGACACCCCACACTTTAACTGTAGCCTCCGCGGCTTGGGGCAGAAGATGCCACTCTAGTACTTTGCGACCCCTTGATGGGCGATCCGCAATTCTGTTTAGACTCCACGGGAGGTAAGTGGCTGAGAAAGTTAAATGTAACTGTTCTCCAAGTTTTAGAACTCAGGTCGTCAATCATATCAGTGCCAGGAAATGTGTCCCCCCTCGTTCTTAAGGTATGCGACCAGGGTCCTGTTTTCCGACTGAATATGAATGTGCGCACCTTCCAGTCATCCGCTGACTATTGATGGTGGTCTTAATATGAGACCCACTTTCCTGTTAATAAGTGCTATTTAATTGAGCTATACCCTAAGTCTGCAGCATCCGTGGTCAAGAAGCGAGTCACACTTTTCTTGACTGTTGGTGTCGAGCTGTAATCTACAGCTTATAACCATCATTTTAGGTCTGCTGAACGGGTAGAGAAAGAACTTTTCTTTCTTTTAATATGTTTTGGTCTAATAATTATTGAAAAAGTTGGGCTCTGCGACAGCGCAGTTGATCCGCTGATAATAAGTAATTTACAAAGTTCAGCAAATCTAATAAACTCTGAGCTTCTTGCAAGGAACTGTTTCCGTTGCTCAACATTTTGGAAATTGTTACTTTTATCTTTTTATTAGGAGGAAGTTTTACCCAGTTTTGCTGAGTGTGAGTGTTCCTTACAAACCCAAGATATTGTACCCCTGAGAGGACTACAGAACAAACTTGTGATAATTTATGTGTTGTCTCAAAGTATCCAACATTCTCAGTGTTTCCGAAACCTGAGAAAGCAGTATGGTCTGATCGTGATTGACCAGGATAAAATCATCCAAATACACAATTATGCGGAAAACGAATGCTTGTGGGATCTCCGCAATCCTCAGGCAAACATCTTTGGGGCCGATGACAGACCAAATGGCAAGGCTGCCAATTGTAGCACTTCGTTGTTGCAAATCTTTCAGAGGAACCTCCTGTGTGTGTCTGCAATTGGTAAACGAAAATAGGCCTGGTGAATGTCTATTTTCCCTAACCAATTGTTTGTCTGTACATCTGTTTTTTAAATTAAATAGAAATGCTTAACGGACACATACCGAAATGAGACCTCCGAGGTCGAAGATGGGACATAGTCCTCCATCTGATTTTTAGATACATTCGCCATAGAAAACCTGAATTAAGAATTGGCGGTGTCTCTAATATTTTCTTTTGTTTTTAAGTGGAGGATCATGTCCGTCATGTCCTTTGTTATCTTGGTTGCAAATTATTTAAAGACATGGTTGTCTTTATAGTGAAGGTGAAACTCTTTAAGAAAGGAATGCGGCCACCTGTTATTAATTCCATTACATAATTGTTTCCTCCCTGTTTTGCCATAAAATGGCATGTTCCATCAGACAACCTCCTTTGAAAGGTTTGGTTTGATAATCAGTTTTAGTCGTGTTTATTATTAGTATTAGAGGGTGTTGTTTATCATTAGTGTTAGAGGTGTGTTATTCATTGTATAATTTTTAAGGCTGAGTTTTGTGTTTATGATAAGGAGTGTGATGTTTCTTGTTTTGCACATATTTTTCTGCAAGTCGGTCTGGCCACACCTGTGATCTACTTTAAGAAGCTATGATAGGCTGCAAAGCATCTCGCCTAAAAATGTATGCTTGGCTAGGAGAAACATCATGTACAGTAGCTTTAAAATTTGGATTTCCAATTTCTTTTAAAATATAATCCTGTCTAACTTCAATGCACTTGGCCCTCTTATCACACATAATCTGTATTGCAGTCTCTGAATTTTCATAAGACGGAGACCCTGGACCAAAAGTACCAGAAATCTTTTCAAACAATGTGCTAATATTTAAACTATTCTAGTTTGCTAATGCCCTGTCAGGCAATTCTTGTAACCCTGACTTAAGTCGTCTTTGTTCCAAAATATTGTTGGACAAGACTGATAATAATTGTTTAGAGGAAGCAAAGTAATTTTTGCCCATAATAAAATGACACAACTATTCATTATGTTTAAGGCCTACAAAACCAGGACTAGAAAAGCATGATTGTACAACTAATTCTTTTTAATTGTTCTTTGTCAGCTTGTGGAATAATGGTTTTTTCCTCAAACTTTGTACTTACTAGTACACCTGAAAATAGTTTACAATAAGTGTCGGATTTCTCAAAAAATGAGATGTGGATGGGGTCGGATTCGGCACTCTCTTGTTGTTCCTAGATAGATGTACTAAGATTAGTCGTTAGTAACGGCAAGTTTTAAGTAACTAGGAGTGTTAGTGTTACGTGACTTAGAAAAGTGTAACAGATGTAAACCCCACTTGTTGCATGAGTGTCTACACGCGGGTCCGGACATGTCTGAACTTGTCAGTACTTACGTGATAGTTTCGTGTTTTGTTGGGCGGACCGCGGACTGCGGAGGCGATGCTATGCCCTTCTCATTCATCCTCCGAGGATGAAGATGATGACAATGAGTCATTAGGTCTCGTATTATTCGAGTGCTGGGTCAGTGGGTCTGCTGAACTCCATCCGAAACTTAACATTCGAACTTTGCTCACCTCAACACTTCCCTTACAATCTCGTCCGGATTCATCGTGAAACACTAATCACAGATACTCCTAATGGAGTTTTCTATGTTGTACACTTATTCACAACGGAAAAACCCGACGCATAAACTAAATTGACACTGTGTGTTAATTTGATACGATACATTATTGTTAAATACAATAATTTACACATAATTTTTAATTTGAAAATTTTTCGATATTTGAGCGGCAAAATTTACAAACGCTATGACATTGACAGCTTCGCGCCAAGCGTCTTTCTGGATTAGAAAAGGACGCATGCTGGTGAGAGAGAGAGACAGGTATAAAACCATGGATAATTCGGTAAGTTTTAACCATAGATATATCATTATAAAGGCAGATTTACTTCAGCTTCTTCATCTAGCAACACTGTGTGTTTTATAAAGCACATAATATTTTTTTGATGTTATTATAATTATTATAGAATTAAACTAATATTTTATTGATTGAGAGAAATGTTCACTTTTGTAACAGAAACATTACATCACGCTTATTTTGTCTGCAAGGGTAGGTTAGCGGTGTATAGTATACTGGTATTTCTTCATGAGTCATGTTCGGTTCAAGGGATTTTGAGAGCTTATTGTCATGAATCAGCCGCAATTCCAGATTCCAGGAGGTTACTATAAATTTTACCTGTTACCATGGATTCAGTACAAGATTATGAACCCACCCCCCTACACTTATCGTTGCTGCGGGATTGTCCGAAAGGGTTACCGCTACCCCGGAACATAAAGGGCTATGGAAGCGACACGGGTGGGTTTTAGTCAGTATGAGTCTGACACTCCCTTCTGCTCTACAAAGAGCGGGAGGGGTCATTTGACGATTTCTCATCTATGAAAAAAAAACACTTATTGTTGGTTATTAAAAGAAAGGGTGTATTCTTATTTATTACCTTACAGTTACATGGAAACCATGCAGCCATTCATTCGTGTGATACAGAAAGCGGAGCTGGAGTCTGATTTCATGTATCCCCACATGGACTCATACGTGACGGGGTCCATGCTTTGGACTATAGTTCTGTCAGTACCTTGCGTGCTGTCACTGATGGCTTGGGCTGTTTGTAATGACTGCAATGATGCTTTTGAGGTAAGAGAGTATATTTATTTTATAGTGTTCATGAGGGGCTTGTGGCTAAATAATAACAGCCGCACACGAGTCGATTGCAGATTAAACTACGCTTCCCGCAGTCTGTTTGTGAATGTGTGACCGAAGAGTGTAGACATATGTCTACACTCTTCCATGGCCTCGTTAAACTTTGACAGCTGTTAAGGGCAAAAGCCCAAAGTATGACAGTCAGTCTTACAAAGGGGTATCATATCACCTAGAAGCGGAGTTGTGGACATCAGGTAGGCAGTCACACAATGTAAAATACTGGTATTCAGCTGCATCCGATTAGACTGGATCCAACATAGTTGGGAATAATAGTAAGTATGGATTTTTATGACATTTAATTTTTTCAGATCCTCCTGTCCTGGTCCTTAGCTCTTGGGATAAACGGAGTTCTGACAGACATGATCAAACTGATGGCTGGTACGTATTCATGTAATTACAGACACATGAGACATTTCAGTTTTGTCTCTAGGAAGGTAACGCACCTGCGATGCCTCTTCTGTATCTATGGAAATCTGCAGTACCAGCTGCTGCAGCCGATATAGTCTGTAAAAATTTCAATGTGAAAACTTAGGTGAAGTCAGGTGTCAATGGTGTCAGTACTTAGCAGCAGCCAGTGTATTCTGTAAAAATCTTCCACATCCTTTATACCTGGAGGCTCTTATTTAGTTAGTAACTTTATGTTTGTTTAGTTGTTGTTTTTTTTTTTGTTTGTGGTTATTTTTTTTTTTTAGCCTACACTGTCCCATTCCTGAGCAAAGGCCTCCCACAAATCCTTCCACGCATCTGTAGCGGTATCTACAACGACGCCACATGCGAACAACGCGTCATACTGACGTCATTCAAAATCCTGTATATCGCAAGCAGAGTTTACCGAGCAACTAGCATAAATATAACGGCCCGACATGAATCATTCGGCAGTTGCCCGCCAGACACAACACCCGTCTGGTCGGAGGATCCTCCCTTTTCTATAGAGTATAGAGTATGAGTGAACTTTACACCCTGTGTTCCTCATACTTCTATGCATCCTTTTCTAGAGTCATGTCATTTAAAGTCTTTAAATTAAAAAAAGACACACTTACCTATCACACACAATTTTTTTTCTTTACATTCGCTAAAGCTATGGGGAAATTCATAAAAAAAGCCCTTGAAGCAATTCTTGTCTAACCGAGTTGTAACAGCATGGAATAGGCTCCCGGAAAATGTTGTGAAGGCTCCCACACTGAACTGCCTCAAGAATCGACTGGACAGATTAAATATCTCCAAGCTATACGATACACACGCATCAGCTAATTAGCTGCTAGTGTGTCTAACCAAATAATAATAACTAAAAATTTAAGTTCCACCATCCACCTCCTGCCTCCTGGCTCCATCAACAGATCAGCTCCAAAATATCAAATTATAGTTTTGTCATCCGAACTACGTATACATACAAAATTTTATTTCGATACAACAATTAGAAGTAGATTAAAATTGACTTCTAAGATTTAATTACATTGTTTTTTACTTAGTTCCAAGTGAAGCTAATAAAAACCGTTTTAATACAACTTTTCAGGGCGACCGAGACCCGATTTCTTCTACCGCTGCTTCCCTGACGGGGTGGAAACTAAATACCTTCAGTGCACAGGAGATCCCAATGAAATCATGGAGGGCCGGAAATCGTTTCCAAGTGGGCATAGCAGTCGTAAGTAACTTTAATTATCCATACTAATGTAATAAATTAATTAATTAATTAGCATTCGAAAATATAGTTGGAGCTGCTGAAGATTGAAAAAACTATCTTTGCATTGTATAAATTCAATCTCTTAGTATTGTATAATTGCATAGCACACGTGTGAGCACTATGTACCTAAACTATAAAGCTACCATTTACTGGGTACGTCTTTAATTGACTTGAATGTGCCCTGGCAGCTGAGAGTATGTCATGCTCACTCAAATGTCTCGCTGATGGTGGCGTGTGTGTTGGATCATTGGGTTCCCTTCAAAATGGTTGAGCTGAATGGTGCTGATCCATACGTCATGTTCGTGAACGGGCGCCGTCAGTAGGGACTGGTCATCTCTTAGCCGCCACGGCCTATTTTAATTTATGAATTTTTAATAATTCTTTCTAGTACGGACGCCTTTAACGTGCACGTCTTTCTGCATCGTTCTCACATGTATAATTTCAACATGAATGATGTAATCAAGATTTTTGAAACAATTTTATGATTTAAAAGAGTGTCCGTGTAGTTTCTTGCCCGTTCTTCTCCACAGGGATCTACGCTTTGGAATGGGCAACTAGCTTCATCTTTCTGACTGACCGACCCTTGACAATTCAAAAGTGCCTATAATTGGTTTATTTGAAATAAATGCTTTGAGTTTGAGTTTGAGTTTGAATAAAGCTGAAGAGATCCGTAGGAGAACGAAGGTAACCGATATAGCCTGCAGAATTGCCAAACTGAAGTGGCAGTGGGCAGGGCACTTTGCTCGCAGAACAGACGGCCGATGGGGCCGAAAGGTTCTGGAGTGGCGACCGCGTACTGGAAGACATAGCGTTGGAATGCCTCCCACAACGTGGACCGATGACCTGGAGAAGGCTGCAGGAATCCGCTGGCTACGGAAAGCACAGAACCGGTCGAAGTGAAGGTGCTTGGGAGAGGCCTATGTTCAGCAGTGGACGTCTTTCGGCTGAAATGATGACGAACTATGAAGAAGAGTTTGTTTGTTTGTTTGTACGTGCTAATCTCTGAAACTACTAGTCGGATTTGATAAAATCTTTTTGCATTTGATAGCCCAATTCTTAAGGAAGGCTATAGGCTATTTACCATCACGCTAGGACTCTTAAGGACCCGAGCAAAAATATGAAAGAAAGCTAAGCGAGAATAAACTAATAGAGCGGGTTGGCGATACGATGCGACGGGGTGGGTCGACTGACGCACGATTTTGATTTTTTCCAAAATGGCGGGCACGCATGAAACCTAAATCAATCGATAGCTGACATCAATGCAAACGGAAAATCTATCTAAATAATAATAGATCGGCGAAATGTATGTAGGTACGCACGGCTACATATCAAGCTATATTTTCCAGTATAAGCTGATCTCGCAATGAATAGGATTTCCCTACAATAAGAGGTCAGTGAAAACTGGAAATGTATAGCTTGATGTGTAGCCGTATGTACTCACATAACTTCCGATTGACTGCACCAAATTGGATCATACTTTTTTGTTGTGTTCGGTATTGCCAAGACAAGGTTTATATGGAAGAAATTTTCAGAAATGCGAAAAAAAAATTGCACCATTGCGAAGCTGGGGCGGCCGCTAGTATAAAATAAATAAATTAATAATATATGTAATAAATATAATTTTCGTTTGCATTGACGACAGCTGTTTCAAGAGAAGACGCCATTTTGAAAAAAAAAATGGCCGACTGGTAGGTATGCCACGGGCCTACACGCCCTTTCACGCGGAAGAAGTCTCGGGCAGAAGCTAGTTTGAAATTAATGCGTTGAGTTTCAGTATCATTCATAGTTAATCTAAACTGTTTAATGTCTTCTAGTGTCCTTCTGTTCTCTGGGCGTGGCGTCGGCTTGGCTCTGCGGCCGGCTCGGCGTGTTATCTCGGCGCAGAGGCAGTGGTCTGCGTGTGATTGGATGCCTCATGCCTCTTATGATAGCGGGCAGCATTGCCTTGTCCAGGAGCTGCGATTATCATCATCATTGGCAAGGTATGGATGAACTGCGCCTGATCTCTCTCCGGTCGTGTCGGATTGCCGTCCCATCGGACTATGAGAGTGAGGGAAGAGGGAGTGCACCTGTGTCTGCACGCACACTTGTGCACTATAATATCTCCTGCGCCAAAGGCCGGATTGGCCAAATTGGCCGCCGAGGCCGAAATACGATCTGGAGGACTTTACGGATCATTATCAGTGTCCTACCTTTATTCATTTATTTGGGGTCGGCCCATCATGTCTTTTTCTTCCATACTACTTAATTACCCAAGGGGCTCGTGTCGATCTTCAAAGTTAAGCAACGCTTGCCTCGGAACCGGTAAGCAGTTGGTCCCGGTTGTCATTTTGTAGATCTTTGACATTCAATACGGATAGACTGCCTAGCCTTTTCCCAACTATGTTGGGGTCGGCTTCCAGTCTACCCGGATGCAGCTGAATACCAGTATTTTACATGGAGTGACTGCCTATCTGACCTCCACAACCCAGTTACTGGGTAATATGATACCCCTTGGTAAGACTGTTTGTCAGACTTTCGGACTTCTGACTACCCGTAACGACTGTCATAGATCCACGAATGACAGCCGGGACCAACGGCTTAACGTGCTTTCCGAGGCACGGAGGGGTCTCGGTAAGTAGAGATGAGATACCAAGGGGTATCGTGTTACCCAGTAACAGTGTTCAGCTGCATCCGGTTAGGCTGGAAGCCGACCCCAACATAGTTGGGAAAAGGTTTGGCCGATGATGATATTCAGAATTGTTAACAAGATATTATAATCTGTGGTCGAGCGGGGCCGCTGAGGGAGGTTGGCAACACTGCCGGAAAGGGATTTTCTTGTCCGTGCGGGCCGCCGCCATGAGATTCTGCGAACTAACCCGGCACCGTCAACACCACATAGCACATTATTACTGGTTCTAATTGTAATCCTTTATTTTATAATTATTAAAACAAACTTCAACATACATCGCATCTTCATTGTGCCTTTCACAACCTGCACATAAAATGGTGACCCCGACGTGATAACTGAGGGGAGAAGCGTACCTAACATCTACCTACCGACAAGACTCCATCAACGCGTCCTTGTCGAAGAATTCTGCAAGTCTGCGCGCCGGCCGCCTCGGACAACGCGACAAGCTATACCTGCTGCATCTGAACGAGTCTTCCACGACAACAACTGGGAATCGCTGATCCAAATTGCCCAAATCCAAGAAATTAATGCCGTGGTGAAGTGATTTTCTTATTGTCGTTCGTTGAGGAAGTGGCCATTTTGGAGATTCTGAGTTCCACCGGAACGTACAGACTACGCTGCACGGGTGCGCACGCGGCGCGACTATGGCTGCGCGTGGGTGACAGCAGGTGATAAAGCACTACCTAAGCTGAACTGAAGGTGACGCTGACGCCATCAGCCTGCACTCGCTGCGCTCCGGACTCGTGGGATTGGATTGTCGGTACCATTTCATTGTACCTATATTGTTTATTGGTTAATAGTACTTTGTTTGAACGTTATTTGCCTCTTCATATTTGCATTGGTACTTCCCTTACTAAATAACAATGGCGGACGACATTAAGAAGCTTCGGCAGCTTCGCAGTAGTGTAAAGGGTAGAATTACTTTGTTCAAAAAACATGTTGAGTTGCTAAAATCAATTGATCCCGGTCAAGTTACAAAATTACAACTTACCGAGTTGCAATTAAAGTTAGAAAGATTTCAGGCAATGTTCTCCCAATATGATGAACTTCAATCTAAAATTGAAGCACTAGATCTTGAATCTGAAAGTGAGCTTGATGAAAGAGAATCATTTGAGGGAGCATTTTGCAATTTAATTTCACAAGCGCAGCTGATAATTGAAAATGTTTCACAAACTCAAGGCGGTTCTGCTAACAATAATAATATTGATAATAAATCTGAGTGCAGCGGTTCATCCTGCAAAAATAATTCTAATGTTAAATTACCAACAATAGATCTTCCAAAATTTGATGGTAACTACTTGAAGTGGCTCGAGTTCCGGGACACTTTTGACTCACTAATTAATAAAAATAATTCCATTCCACAAATTAATAAATTTCATTACCTTCGGTCTTCACTGGACAGTGGTGCTGCAATTGTTATAAAATCAGTTGCATTCACTGCTGAAAACTACATGCTGGCATGGCAACTCTTATGTGATAGGTATGACAACAAGAGACTATTGATAAATAACCATTTAAAGTCACTGTTTAATTTTGATCCCATCACAAGGGAATCACATAAATCTTTGCGTTATATGATTGATTATTTCACAAAAAATTTACGTGCCTTAAATTTATTAAAGGAACCCACAGAATACTGGGACACAATTATTATTTACATGATGGCCTCTAAACTAGATGGCGCCACGGGTCGCAATTGGGAAGAACATCGGAACAGCTTATCGGTTTGTCCAACTCTTGATGAATTTTACCAATTCCTGCGGAATCGAGCTGATGTTCTAGAAACTCTGCAATTTGGTAAAGCAGATGTTAAACCTCAGCGTTCAAACCCCCAGACTAAATCTTTTGTATCTTCAAGTAGTACTGAAAGGTCGACCAGTAAGCAGTGCGTTATCTGTAAGCAAAGTCATTTTGTTCATGAGTGTGAAAAATTTAAAACTCTAAGTGTAGACCTGCGCCTGAAAGAGGTTGCTAAGCATAAGCTTTGTCCCAATTGTCTTCGCGGTGGTCATAATGTCAATCGTTGTTTCCGAGGTCCATGTAAATTCTGTCAGAAAAAACATAGTACGTTGTTACATAAAGGTGAAGAATCAAACCAAACTAATAATATTGGAAATTCCAACTTACCTTCAACTTCTGGGTCGAACTCCAGCGTTACTCCTGCAGTGTCGTTATCCGTCGTGATGGCGAGCCAGGTGTTATTGTGCACGGCCCTGGTCGAGATAGTCGACCAACAAAATAATACTTACCTTGCGAAGGCGTTGCTTGACAACGGCAGTCAGTCTTCCTTCATTACAAAAAACCTACAAAATAAATTAAAATTAGATTTCACAAACAGAAATCCAGTCACTGTCAGTGGCATCAATAACGCTGCTGTAAATACGGCTCAATATTGCAATTTACAATTGAAATCTCGTTTAAACAACTTTTGTGTCACTGTGTCATGTCTTGTCATACCACAAATTACTAGCAAACTTCCAAGCGTGGGCATTGATCCATCACAACTTAACTTACCTCACAATCTTCAGTTGGCTGATCCTGAGTTCTTCAGTCCTTCTGACATTGATATTCTGTTGGGTGCAGATATCTTTTGGGATATTGTACACCCAAGGTTAATTAAACTAGGTCGAAACAAACCTACATTACAACACTCTAAATTAGGCTGGTTAATATCCGGGCCTACTAGTGGTGACATCAGTCGCAAATCAAATCATAATAATACTGTATGTAACTTTTCTCAAAGTATTCAACAAACATTAACAAAATTTTGGGAGGTAGAAGAATTACCCCCTATCAAAACTAATATTTTTTCTAAATCCGAAGAGTTGTGTGAAAGCATCTTTATAAAGAATACTAAACGATTAAATGACGGTCGTTTTCTAGTTACAATTCCACTAACTGATCCTCCAGAACAAGCTCTCGGTGACACATACAATGTAGCCCGTCGTAGATTTATTAATTTAGAGCGAAAACTAAACAAGTCACCTATTCTAAAGGAGGAGTATAAATCATTCATTCGCGAGTATGAACGCCTGGGTCATCTTTCCCTAATTGAGCGTCCGTCTTTTGGTTATTTTTTACCCCACCATGCTGTAATACGTCCCAATAGTGAAACTACTAAATTACGAGTAGTGTTCGATGCTTCATGCAAATCTACGTCTGGAAAATCCTTTAACGACATTCAACTGGTGGGGCCAGTTATTCAAGACGATCTTCTATCAATTTTATTGAGATTCCGTCGAAATGCTTTCGTTGTTACCGCCGATATAGAGAAAATGTACCGGCAAATATTAGTTGATGAGTCTCAGCGAAATCTGCAGTTGATTTTGTGGAGAGACGAAGAAACGAAGCCGTTGCAGGTACTACAGCTGAACACTGTAACTTATGGCACGGCTTCGGCTCCCTTTTTGAGCACAAGATGTTTATTAGAGTTGTCGCGTGAATGCGTTGATAAACCCGACGTACAGCATGTTATTGAGCATGATTTTTACGTCGACGATCTGAATACGGGCTCTAACTCAAAACAAGATTTAAAGAATGTTGTTCATGAAGTCATTAATAAGCTATCAGAAGCCAGTTTTCCTTTACGCAAATTCCGGACAAATGTTCCAGATATTTTGGAGAATCTCCCTATAACAAACAACTGTCAAGATTTTAACAAGGAGTCCACGGTCCTAGGTCTGAAGTGGTATCCACAAACAGACACTTTAAAATTTTCTACAGAATTCAAAATTGAATCGAAAGTTACTAAGCGCAATATTTTATCTATGTCCTCTAAAGTGTTTGATCCGCTGGGTTTACTATCAGCAACTATTATTATTCCAAAGACAATATTGCAACAACTATGGTTATTAAAAACCGATTGGGATCAAGAAGTCCCAACTAATATCAAACTTCAATGGGAAGAATTCATAAAAAATTTGCACTTTATTTCCAATCTTGAGGTGCCCAGGCATGTGGTCTGCCCAGCACCAATTAATGTAGAATTTCATTGTTTCACTGATGCATCCCAGACTGCGTACGGTGCTTGTTTGTACGTTAAATCACAGGATGCACTAGGCGTTATACATACTCACCTTTATTGCGCCAAGGCGAAAGTCGCTCCATTAAAACCGGAATTAACAAATTCGTTGCGGATGGCACGTTTCAGTGCCATCACTTCTTTTTAAGTGTGGCGTCAGGCACGGATATGTGTCATTTTGAAATCGATGATAACTCCTTCAATTAAGTTTTATGGAAGTTTTACCTGAAACCAAACTATCTTCATTTTTCACGTATGTTCGACGCCACGGCTAGAAGTTAGTGAAATTAGGCATCGCAACGAATCGGTTAACTATACCGCGTCTTGAATTAATGGGTGCTCTATTAGGTGCTAGATTGCTTACCAAGGTTCTTCATTCATTAAGTAGTAAAAATATTGAAACTTCACGTGCTGTTCTGTGGACAGATTCAACTATAGTTTTGGGATGGATTAAGACCCAACCAAAAACCTTAAAAACTTTTGTATGCAATCGAATACAGGAAATCCGTGAACTTACCGCTCAACATGAATGGCGCTATGTGCCAACTCAAGATAATCCGGCAGATCTAGCTTCACGCGGAGTCAAACCTCAGGATCTTAAAAGTAACAATCTTTGGTGGCACGGTGCTTCCTTTCTAAGTAAACCTGAGGATGAGTGGCCGCAGCCTAATATTAACTTACCAAGTAACACATTACCTGAAATGAAGGTTAGTTTAACTACACAATGTAAACAAAGTTTTATTTCATTTGACAAATTTTCTAAACTCTCTAAACTACAGAGAGTTCTAAGCTATGTACAACGTTTTATATACAACTGTAAAAATAAAAATAATAAACTGAGAGGCAAACTGACACTACAAGAATTACAAACTTCATTAAAAACATTAGCTAAAATATCGCAAACTTCTTCCTTTGAAAGGGATATTCATTCTTTAAAAACAACAGGATTTGTAAATTGTAAATCTAATATTCTATCATTGAATCCATTTCTGGACAATGATAACATCCTGAGAGTCGGGGGACGCATTCAAGGTGCTCTGCAACCCTATAATAAAATACATCCCATTTTAATTGATTCCAAGCATACATTTACTAAACTTTTATTTGCAGAGGAGCATCTGCGTCTACTACATTGCGGTCCTCAGCAATTACTTAGCTTGATACGTGAGAACTTCTGGCCTGTTGGTGGCAGAGTTCTTGCTACACAAACTGTAAAAAAATGTGTCAAATGTGTATGGACTAAAGGTAAATCCGTTCAAACTTTGATGGGTAACCTTCCACATCCTAGAGTAAATCCCTCATCTCCGTTTGAAATCTGTGGTACCGATTTTGCAGGTCCGTTCCATATTTCCAACCGTAAAGGACGTGGCGCTAGAACTAGCAAATGCTATTTGTGTCTTTTTGTCTGTTTCTGGTCCAAGGCTTTGCACCTTGAAGTTGTCAGTGAGCTAAGTACCAATGCATTTATTTTATGCCTACGTAGGTTTATTTCCAGACGAGGAAGGCCTCGCATAATTTACTGCGATAATGGTAGGAACTACGTGGGGGCAAATAACGAGTTGGGCAGAATGCTTAAGACTGCCAATGAGTCCGCGACTGAATTCGGAGCGAGCGAGGGTATTGAATTCAAATTCAGTCCAGCTTATGCACCCAATTTCGGTGGAATCTGGGAAGCTGGTGTTAAGGCGGCTAAGTTCCATTTAAAGCGAATCGCAGGTAATTCTAATCTTACATTTGAAGAACTTTCCACACTGTTCACACAAATTGAGGCGATATTGAATTCGCGTCCGTTGACACCTATGTCATCAGATCCGTCAGACTTTAACCCATTAACTCCCGGCCACTTCTTGATCGGGCGTCCGTTGACATCACTGGCATCTCCTGCCGTGGAAAAAATGTCGATTAATCGATATCAGCATTTAGAAAAACTGAGGCAACATTTTTGGAAAAGATGGTCGCAAGAATTTCTCTCCGAGCTACAACAGCGAGTCAAATGGCGTCTATCCAGCGGCCATCCTATCAAGATTGGAGATGTAGTCGTTATCAAAGACGACCACCTGCCGCCAATGAAGTGGACCTTGGGAAGAGTGGAGAAACTTTTCATTGGACCAGACGGTCTATGCAGAGTTGTAGATATAACCACAACTAAAGGAGTCGTCCGACGAGCTCTGAACAAAGTCTGCGTCCTGCCAGTTGAAGATCCAGAACTGCTTGAAAGCACGGCTTTCAAGGGGGCGGAGGATGTTAACAAGATATTATAATCTGTGGTCGAGCGGGGCCGCTGAGGGAGGTTGGCAACACTGCCGGAAAGGGATTTTCTTGTCCGTGCGGGCCGCCGCCATGAGATTCTGCGAACTAACCCGGCACCGTCAACACCACATAGCACATTATTACTGGTTCTAATTGTAATCCTTTATTTTATAATTATTAAAACAAACTTCAACATACATCGCATCTTCATTGTGCCTTTCACAACCTGCACAGAATTATCAATAGAATTTACTCCGAACGTAATATCATCTTTATGCCCACGTTCGGACGTAAAATATCGCGGCGGATTTTCAATTCTCGATGTTGAGCCGAACGTTGAAAAAACTGAACTTTCAAAGGTTGTGATTTGAATATACTTACCTACGAACAATTTAAAATGGCATGGCAGCCAATTTGATAAACTGTAAATTTTTTTCCCGGAAAATACAGGCCAGTATCATGTTTTTAAACGCTTTTTTTTCAGATATCCTGGTCGGTTCTATCCTGGGTTACGCCGTGGCGATCTTCTGCTATCGGCAGTACTACAATCCTCTCTCATCAGACCTTGCTGGTATACCCTACATAGTTTCCTGCGTTAACTCAGCTAAATTCTTCAATGGAAAGCCGGATAGCCCAGTTAAGGATGCGAAAGAGGAGTCCACGCCATTACTGAACGGAAAGAAAGACGACAAATGGATATAAAGTAACTCATTCATGTTCACTATCCACATATTGGCCCCGATTCTGTTGTTCACAAACTAAACTAAATTTAAGTTCAGTGCATCTTTTTCTTTCTATTTCATTATGAAAAGGACAGAAGATAAATATTAGTTTAGTCCTGTCAAATTAGTCGGCGCCTGACGTAAATTGACATATTTTTAGTAGGCAATTTTCAAATCACGTCTAATCTTGTCTATGGATAATCTAATTTGACAGGACTAAACTAATATTTATCTCCTGTCGTTTTCATAATGAAATAGAAAAAAAAAAGATGCACTGAACTTAAATTTAATTTAGTTTGTGAACAACAGAATCGGGGCCATTATTTCAAAAGTACTTACTATGTTTAAAATACACACATCAAAAGTGTCTAGGGATCAAGCATTTTTATGCGGATTTCTTGAGATTGAGATGTGGCTTTGTAATAAATTTATGATTTTATAAATTTATATGGATCCTTTTTGGTGCATTTCATAATTTGAATCAGGAACTGTGAATCAAATTCGAGTAAAAGATGAAAATCAGCTGTCAATATTTTCCCTATAAAAACATACAACGCATTGAAGACATTATTAGTGCTACTGTTTCCCTACTACTGATTAAAACCAACGTTATTATGGAGCGGCGACGTCATTTAAGCAGGGAAGAAATGCTCAGAGCCGTGGGAATGATAGAAGCTGGTTCCCGGCAACGTACTGTGGCTTTAGCTCTGAATACAAGTCAGAGTGTTATCAGTCGACTTTGGACACGTTACCGAAGCACTGGTACCGTGGCTGAGCGCCATGGAGGACGGTATCGCTGCACCACACGGAGACAAGACCGATACATTCAAATCTTAACTCGAAGTGCTCCAACAATAACCGCCATGATGTTAGCCGTGAGGCTTCATCACTCTTCAGGGAACTTAATTAGCGACCAAACAGTCAGAAACCGCTTGCATGAAGTGAACCTTCATTCCCGAAGACCGCTACGGGTACCACCTATAGCAATGCACAATCGTAGGATTCGATATCAATGGGCTCTTGAACACAGAAATTGGGCAGAAGAACAATGGCGTTTCGTGTGCTTTTCTGATGAGTCTCGTTTTGGTATGAGACCGGATACAAGACGTATACGACACTGGAGAACCCCTGGACGCCAACAGCGATTAAAATCCTGCCAGGAAGTCCATCCTTATAGTGGTGGAACCATCATGGTATGGGCGGGTATTTGGATCGGCGGAAGAACTGAGTTGATTTGGATCAGAGGCAACCTCAACGCTCAAATTTATGCTGAGACGATTGTATCAGACGTCATCGTTCCTCTACAAGTGCAAATCGGTCCCTTATTTCAGTTAATGCATGATAATGCACGACCGCACACCGCAAGAGTTGTAAGACAGACTCTCGCCGCAGCTAACATCAATGTCCTGCCCTGGCCTGCTCAGTCGCCAGACTTGAACCCGATTGAGCATGCATGGGATATGCTACAGAGAAGAGCTCTGCCGAATATGGAGGGTATCCAGTCGCAAGAAGACCTTTTTTTGTTGTTGCAACGAACATGGGCGGCCATTCCACAGCGTGATTTGGATGAACTCATTTTGAGTATGCCAAACCGATGTTCTTGTGTTGTTAGTGTTCGCGGTAGAAACACGGATTATTAATTGTTTAAGTTACCCAATAAAATTTTAGAGAAGACTGTTATTTCAGTCTTTTTTTCGAACTTTTGTGTTAGTGGTTCAAATGTCAAAAATCCCTTTATTAGGAAAATGGCAAATTTCTTTATTAATGCAAAGGTGACTTGGTTTATCGTTACTGTGACAAACGAAAACACTTTATTTGATGAATCCTTAAAGAAAATTTTAATTAATATCAATCAGGAGAAAAGTTATTGCAAAAATATATGTTGATCCCTAGACACTTTTGATGTGTGTAGTTTAATACGTTTTTAGGTAAATTTTAAATAATTTCGCCACTTTATTTATGAACGTTGCTTCAAATTAAGAGACGTTTAAACTTCCAAAATGTATGCGCAGTACTTCCAAGGTGAATGCGCAGTTGAAGACCGCGAAATTCAATTTTTCTTACGTTTTTTGCAAATGCTTACGTCGATAATTATGCGTGCGTAGATAATTTTTATTCGCGGAATAAAATTGACGCTTAACAATTTTGTATGAAATAACTGTCAAAAAAATCAAAATTGGGCAAAAAGGATCCAACCCACAACATGACCGAAAATGAGTTAAGTATACCAAACTGCTCGTCAAGGTCTATATTTTCGATTAGCAAAAACAATCCAAGTAAAATACGAATATTTTGACATTGAAAATTCGTATTTTACTTGGATTGTTTTTGCTAATCGAAAATATAGACCTTGACGAGCAGTTTGGTATACTGAACTCATTTTCGGTCATGTTGTGGGTTGGATCCTTTTTGCTTAACTACGTCCAATTATTTCATGGTTAGAATTATCTGGCGTTGACAAAATTTTCGGGTTTTGGACTTGTGAACAGCGTTTAGCGGACTCCTACGATAACATTGATTGATGTTCGATACGTTACGGAAGCGTATCGAATGGTTGTGAATAGCTATGCTGGTCCACCTGATTTTTCAAATGTGATATTGTTTTAAACTACATTTCTTAGTCATTTAGTTACCCATTTTTAATACTATAATAGTTCAAATTTTTTATAAATACTTAAATTTAAATTTTTAACAGTTCCTGTTCAAATAATTTAATTATTTATTTTAGTGAGTGGTTTTTTTTATTTAATGATTAAATAATTTAATTTATTTTACCATTATTACATTTATGACATATTTGAAGGTAACAAATTGTTTTAATAATAAATAGCTCAATTATATTTTTTTTAACGAATTTATTTAATTTAGTTAAATTGCTTTTTTATATTTTGGTTAAAATGTGTGTTATTTAACAAATGTTTATTATTGTATATCGGTAAATTAAAGAAAAATTTTAGGTTTTTTTCTTGCATTGCAATTGAGATAAAGTTTAATTTTCTTAGTCGTTGAGATCTTTTTGAACAGTCTGTTCGTCCCGATATTTTTGACGCTGACTGTACAAAATTTTACTAAAGCTTTTAATTAAATTTAAAAAAATTAATCATTATGACGTATGTTTTCATGATATTTTTTGAAGTGAAACTTCTTTACGCACGCTTGACTTGGGGAGTAAGCTGGCGAACGCGTGACGTAAGCGTTACGAAAAGTGTGATCGGGCAAGGCGAACGGAAGTTAAGTGGGGGATATAAGCAAGAGACAGCAGTGCGCGCGCACATTTTCTTTCTCTCTTCCTCTCATAGCCAAATACGTTCCGTATATCTAAGCACACTGCAGGCTTATTGTCTGTATCACAGTGTAGGAGCAAGAGAGAGCAGTGCGCGCGCACATTTTCTTTCTCTCTTTCTCTTATAGCTAGTAAATGAAATATACATACAGATGGAGCGAAAGAAGTTTCACTTCAGTCGTGTGGTCATAAGCACACTCGTTTTTTTTATTGTATGGGTGAGATTTAACTACAGTTATACAAGGATCATTTGGCGCGTGGCCTAAATCGGAACTAGCGTTGGCATCTTGATTTTTCAATACATTTTACTTGCTTCGATGGTCTAGTGGTCGCAAGCGGTACTATTGAGCATGAGGTCTTAGAATCGATTCCCAGCTCGAGCGAAGTGTTATTGGGTTTTTCCCTTAAGATTTTTCAGCAGCATCCCGGTGTCAGGATTTAAACCTGGTTGAATGACAATAGGCTCGCCCTTGCATGGTACTTAAATAGTACTTAAACATATCTGCACCCTAATTCACAACCATACGACAAGCTATCGTATCGAAAATGACACATTTCAATAACCTGATTTACCTTGCACCCGACAGCAAATAGCTGTCGGAAGAATAGTGGTCGTCTATTTGATTTAAACTGACAAAATTTTCGGGTTTTGACTTGTGAATAGCGTTTAAAGGACTCCTACGATAACATTGATTGATGTTCGATACGGTACGGAAGCGTATCGAGTAGTTGTGAATACCTATGCTGGTGGAATGTGAGTGTACTATAGATACACTTCAGCCTAAAACTCTGGGGATTACAGGAATGACGGTTATGATATGTTTATTTCACAAAACAATTTACAGGTGCTTGGGGGCGTCCATTAATAACGTGAGGTGATTTGGGCGATTTTGGACCACTTCCCCCCTCAATGAGATATCGTGAGATTTGGCTTGACCCCTCCCGACCTCCCTCTCGACTCTAATCTCACTTGAGAGTGTGTAAATAAGTTAATCGATGCTTCATCGCTTTTTTATACTTATTTGTTGCCGCGATGCGCTACTGTCAATTAACCTAAAATGTGCTTCTTACCGCGCCTTAAAACCTTTAAAAGATCCTTGTAGTACTGTACGTGATATCTGTTTATTTTAATTTAAATTGTGATAATTATTTAGGTATAAAACAAAATATCATTAAATGATAAAAAATAATATTGTAGTGAAAAATCTTTTAGTACGAGAACGTTTTTTAAATGTACAGAGGCCAGCACATCAACCTACCCCAATCTGTCAAATTTCTTTGATAGGTTTTCAACTTTAGTACAAAGGAATAAGGTTCTTATTCAATTGGGAAAATTTGACAGATTGGGATAGTTTGATGTGCTGGCCTCTGTACCTAATTATTATTTTTATTAACAAATACCTGTTTTGTCAAATAAAAAGTAACTACTCAGGGATGATTTTTCAATCGACAGATAATTTTTATTTCTTGGAATAAAATTGACATTTGACTGTTTTGTAAGAAAGAAATGTCAAAAATTCAAAATTATTCCTCCGATAAAATTATGTGACGTTAGAAAAATGAGCCCCTAAACTTGTAAAAAAAAATGTCGGGTGGTGCCGTGGGACACCCGTTTGTAACGAAGTTTTTTCGCTGCATATGATGTAACAGTAATAACAGATAACAGTCATAATGAAATAAATTAAAGCATAGGTACTTAGATTTGGTCTCGCTAGTCGGGTCCTGGGTCCTGGGTACTAAGACCCCTCCGTGCCTGGGTACCAAGACCCCTCCGTGCCGGGGTACCAAGACCCCTCCGCGCCTGGGTACCAAGACCCCTCCGTGCCTGGGTACCAAGACCCCTCCGTGCCTGGGTACCAAGACCCTTCTGTGCCTGGATCGGAAAGCATGTTAAGCCGTTGGTCCGGCTGTGTGACGAATGACAGCCGGGATTAACGACTTAGAAGCCGACCCCAACATAGTTGGGAAAAGGCTAGAGCCTTATGCAGCTGAATAACAGTATTTTACATGGAGCGACTGCCTATCTGACCTCCACAACCCAGTAACTGGGTATTACGATACCCCTTGATAAAACTGGTTGTCAGACTTTCGCGCTACTGACGAACCGTAAATACTGACAAAGATCCTTGAATGACAGCCGGGACCGACAGCTTAACGTGCTTTCCGAGGCACAAACGGGTCTTGGTAGTGCTAGGCCCCGGGGGTGGGGCGAGATGGGTGCCGCACGCGGCAAGTCTTTGAATCGTTTTGATTTTCCCATCACTAAATAGTGCTTGTGACGTCATAGTAGGTAGTCAAAAAATTGCACGCTTAGTTTTCATACAGCCGATCGATTCTGTAAAAATCTCACCGTGATAACTTAGGTGAAGTGAGCTATCAATAGGGGTAATTCCTAACATCAGGTAGAGTGACAGTTCACTTCACCTAAGTTTTCACGGGGAGATTTTTACAGAATAGCACTACAGTGTGATACTTGCATTATCTAAGGGCCTATGCACACCACGTTTTTTAAACGCGCCGTTGACGCGCGTTTGTAGCGATATAGACGCGATACGCACGCGAGTCAGACGCAGCCTGTAGACCTTCTGTAGGATAAAAGCGCGCCGTCGACGCACGGTACTAAAACGCGCGTCAACGGCGCGTTTAAAAAACGTGGTGTGCACAGGCCCTAAGTCTATCTATATCTGTGGTCGTGACGGTCCAGTCTACCCTCTCATTCGCCAATTGTGCAGAGTATAACATGCGATAAGGAACTTCGTTCTTTCTTTTTCTTTTCCTAAAAGTAGACCATAGATATTTTTAGATCAAGGTAATAAACAGCACTACTTGTAAGAGCGAGTGCGCACTACGACTTTTAACCGCGCGATTAGTTTTTCGCAAAAATCCAACGTATTGGCGGCGACATTCTGATTGCCATTAAGAACCAATACCATGCATTTCTGCGACAAAATAATCGTGAGATTAAGTCCCGTATTACAGAACGTCACTCAGTACTCAAGCATTACTTAAAACTAGTTTCAACCAATCAAATGGCTTGAATCTAGTTTTAAGTAATGCTTGAGTATTGAGTGACGTTCTGTAATACGGGCCTAAAAGTCGTAGTGTGCGCTCAAAATCACGATTTACAAAGTGCGATCACTTTAAAATAGATCTTTGTACAATTTTCATTAAAAACATAATAAAAGTCGTAATTGAATAGAATTTAACATTTTTACTGTACCTACTTAAATAGTTGTGGATATCCATGACATACTAAATTCAGTACAAAATTGTCTGTTCCAAAACTCACTGACGATAATATAAACAAACGGTTCATAAAACGTACATAGGCCAGCACATCAAGCTACCCCAATCTGTCAGATTTTCCCAATTGAATATGCCTTATTCCTTAGTGCTAAAATTGAAAATCTATCAAAGAAATTTGACAGATTGGGGTAGGTTGACCTGCTGGCGTCTGTACAATCGAGGAAACTTACATCTATATACCGCTGCACCGTAAGGGATAACAACTATAAGGATCCCACTGTGATTTTGCCTGTGATGCAATATCAGGTAAAATAAATGTGAATGAACTGTAGCTATGCAGCGTGACATGACTGAATGGTCACTTTTTCGAGCTACGCTAGACAATACGGCCCAGTGTTCCAAACGAAAATTAATGTAACAAATTGAAATTGTCAAGCGCGCGTAAATGTGAATTCGCCCTTAGGGTTCAAGATTTCTTTTAGTGCTGTGTCGTCTTGAAATCTGTGTATCATTATTAAAACATAGCCTTTCGAAAACTAGAAAATAAATAGAATCAATGGTGAATTTATCAATACAATTATAATATGTAACTAAAATGTAATATTTTGAACAAATTCCTACAAAAATAAACATTCCATAATAATAGAAATTGTTTTATTTTTACACTTCTGCCCGCGTACCTATACGTTCATCACGAAAAAAAAGGCAGAAAGAATGCTGACATTACACTACTGATCTACACATAGGTAGGTCTATGGAAGATAGTAAAAAAAAAAGCACAGTAACTAATATAAAAAAATAATTTATTAAAATAAACCTTTGGTATTATTATTATGGCACAATTTGAAATAAGGCGCACACATTTGTTCACTTCTGCATAAATCACAACATGCCAATTGGCCGAATGAGTTTGCTGACCGGCGCGAGTCGGAAACAAGTGTGCAGCACGCCTTACAAAATACCTACTTAAATTCTATAGATAAATTTATTTTATCAGAAATTATTAAAAAAAAAAACATAAAATGGCATTTAATTATCGACTCCTTAATTAAGCCATCCTAGAACACTGAACGTGGCACACATTTATTTATTTATCCTCCTACTGGAATGCCATGCAGCAATTATACCAATGAAGCAAAAAATTAATTCATGTTTTGCTTTTCATCCATCCTGTGCAGTGGACATTGAAAGGGCGGTGAAAGAACATGTACACTCACACAGCATCAACTCCATAGTCCCAGTACACCATCCATACAGTTACACATAGTTTTTAATCTGGTTCAACACAAAGGATACTTTTGAAGTTGTTATCCCGGTAGTCATTCCCTTAGGATAATTTCTGAGCTAGTATTCTTTGAATTTAGTGGCATAAAACATGACAATTATAATATTTGTGGCAATATTATCGATGTCTAGTTAACTATCGTCCATTTAGAGACTCGTTCGCAATGCCCTGTGTCTGGACACAGCCTGTTAAACGTAGTTCCGCTGTCAAAACCTAATATCTCCCTCTCTTCTTGAATTCTATATGTGAATGTGCTTTCATGAGTTCCGATGAAATGTGCCGCATGCGAGCATATGATTTGGTCAATTATTGCTATTCCACCATCCCCAAACTCGTCTATTATTGATGGACTTGGCAAGAAAAAGTGTATTTCGTACCCCAGACCAGTCAATTCGTTTTCAAGTTTGTTCAATTCAGACATGGACGCATCAGTTGCAATAAAAACTTTTTTGATGTTGGATAGTTTTTTTAGTGTATCATGGATCTGTTTTACAGTTCCTGATATTGATGGGACGTCGTTTCCGCGGCTGCGGGCAAAGTCTTGGCGTCTCCAGTGAACACTTAAGTAGGTCTTACATTTATCTGATTTACAATTTAAATATTCCGATACATACTTTTTGGCAATTTTGACAAGATTTTTATTAAATTTCATGCTCTTTCGGCAGTCCCAGTAAGTTTTGGTGCCATAGCTGTCGTGAAGAGGAATCTCCCCGTGAGAAAACATGATTTTTTTGCTGTGAGGATGCAATGACACCAACTCCCAAAGTTTCGAGTTCTTGCCTTGAAACTTGACACATAAGGTTTCTTTAACAGTCACGTTATTGTAGCCCCAGAACTGTCCACTGTGACTGCAATCACCCACTACCTTCCATTTCTCCTCAAAGACACCATTTTCGAATGCATCTTCATAATTTTCCAGTACATACAAAATGTCAAGTTTTAACACCTTTTTCTTAGTTTTACTGAATATTTCGTGCATTTCCACAACTGGAGCGTACGATTTTAAGGAATCTATATCGAAAAATTGGCTCCACGGTTTCGGAATTCGCCGGTCAGATCTCCAATGAAAGAGGTTACTCCAAGGAGGTAAAACTAGCTCCCAGTTGTCTTTACCTCGTTTTTGAGCTTCGGACAGCATAATCGCGAACCTCATGTAGACGTCCCTGCGTAAATTAAAGCCCTCGGGAGGATTAACATCGTAAAAAATCTGCTTTTTGCCATTGTTAACTTCGATATCATTCTCGCAGGTTTTTGTCTTATCACAGTATTCTATATTTACTTCGGCAGCGTTAATAACTAAATTGGCAACAAATATACTTAAAATAATCATATTATAAAACGTGCAAAACTAAAATATTTGAATTTTTAGCTTTTCAATTCAAAACAATAGATTGTTTTGTTTGAGATGTCAGAATTGTCAGATGATTTTTTTTTGAACTAATATCGTGGCCACAGATTAGTAATATGTAGCGTGGCTACTCAGGCCTTTAAGTCAAGTCTAATTAGTTTTTGTTTTGATACATAATTACTTCTTCGTCGTGTCGGATTGCCGTCCCATCGGACTATGAGAGTAAAGGAACAGAGAGTGCACCTGTGTCTGTGCACCCACTTGTGCACTATAATATCTCCTGCGTATCCGGCTAATCTCTCTTGAGATTAGCCACCGTGACCGAAATCGGTCGGGGAGGCTTTTATTATTATTACTTCTGCGTACATTCGGGCTTTTGTTCATAGTTGCTCTACTATTTATTACATGTACTGTGGCCACACTGTCCTACATTTGTCTTTAATGGGTTGTAATCTGGTTCATAAATTGTTTTCAATGCATGTCAAACGATTTTTGTATTGGTTTAACAATTTATGTCTTTTATTTTATTGTGTTCAAGTGGGCAAAAACTCCAATAATAGTGTCTCGAGTTTCGACCCCTATCACTATAAAGGCTATCGCGCACCACATATTTAATCGTTGCGGAAAATAATCGCCAATCTGTGAACTACACCATTATATTAGAGCCCGCGCATTGCGATATAAAATCGCTTGAAAATTATATTATCGTTTGCGATTTTATTTCACATGAACATGCATTTTGCAGTGTGCGTTGCGTTATGCCTTAGACCACTATCTTCGCTATAATCTGTGGCCAGTATTTTGACTGGACAATGACACATGACATGTGACAATGTGACATTGACATTTCATTCATAAACATTGGTGAAATGGTGATTGAATTTTTGAGTTCTACTTTTTAAGGTTATAAAAATGTTTAGAAAGATAAGAATAAAATACTTCACATCTTTGTACGCTAATTACACAACTAGAGTAGCTGTTGACCCTAACCTAAAGGAGAATTTTGAAACAAAAGTCTTTAAACCACGGAAACATCCAGGTACAACGCGAATCAAAGTAGCGTCCATTCCTCCGGATATTCAGAACGCTATTAAACTAATTCTAGACGATGCCGGTGCCAAGGCTCTTTACCAGGAAAGCGTAAATCTAAGTAACTACATCCGCTCACGGCACCTCCCCCCAGAAGAAGGAGAAATCGATGAAAAAGCACAGAAATTTCATGACACCATTTCAAAAAAAGTTTATTCGACCGTAAATCGAGACTTAACGGGAGACGAACAGAAATTTTATGAAAAAAAGGTACAAAACAAAGTGTTTAGTGCATTGAAGAAGAATGTTTACCGTTGGGGCAATATTGCCTACGATAAACCGACTAGTTTGCAGTATCTTATGAGTAGAGCTGCTCCAGAATATGCTGTCCTCGTACGAGTTTTAGATGAAATAAATAAATTTAACCCGGATTACAAACCTCGGAGTTTCTTCGACTTTGGCTCTGGTGTAGGCACAGGAACGTGGGCAGTGAATCACTTCTGGAAAAATGACATTTTTGAATATTTCTGCGTTGACACTTCATCTACGATGCACGAGCTGGCACGTCTCATACTATGCCAAGGCAAAGACAATGTTGAAATGCCTCTAAAAGGATATTTCCAACGACAATTCTTACCAGCATCTACAGATCTGAAGTACAGTATAGTTCTATCGGCATACTCATTATTTGAGCTCCCGAGTATGCAATCAAGGTTGGAAACCATACAAAAACTTTGGAACAAGACAGAAGACTACTTAATTATTGTTGAACATGGCTCAAATGCTGGATTCAGTGTTGTCAACGAAGCTAGAGAGTTTGTTCTCAATTTAGAAGCGAAGAAAAGACAACAGGGTTATGCTTTTTCACCGTGCCCTAATGATAATGTCTGTCCCCGGTATCTGGAGCAGGAAACACCTTGTAACTTCCTTATGAAGTATGAATCATTGGCGTATGCCTCGAAAGCAGAAATCTTTGCTGATTTATTTTCCTACGTCATATTGAAAAAAGGGCCTCGCCCATCAGATGACCCGCAATGGCCTCGGATAGTGCGTGCACCTATTGTAAGGTCCAAACATACAATTTGCAGGCTATGTACTGCTCAAGGGGAATTAAAAGAGATAATATTTTCTAAAGCAAAGTATGACCAGACTACGTACAGATGTGCAAGGTCCTGTAATTGGGGAGATCTTTTACCCGTAAAATAAAATCATTGATATCTGTTTTGAATTTTTATTATATGTATTTGTATTCTGACAATCCTATTATAAATGCTAAAGTAAGCCCACTTTTTCGCGCGCTTTTACTGCGGCGATTTTTTTTCACGCATTAGGTTTTCAACGCTGTGCTAATGGCCGAGAGTTGAAAATCTAGCGCGCGATAAAATCCCGCCCCGATATTTTTACGTCCGTGCTGACGTGGGCTAACTCAGTATCTGTTGCCGTTTTCATGCCACTAAACCGCTGAATCGATTATTATGAAATAGATTTTCAACTTTATCGCTAAAGCTTATGGTTCAAAGTTGCTTGGGAAAATTTGACAGATTCGGATAGTTTGATGTGCTGGCGTCTGTACATCAAAATATATAACATTGCACAAAAGTAATGACTAGGAAACGATTTTATTTTTGGTATGAAAATTGAACAAGGAATATACTACTCTGGGCGAGAGAGAAGAAGAATATAACGCCCGCAAAACTTTGTGCTTATGATTATGAGTGCACGCAACAATTCAGGAATCGTGGGCTATTTTTAAAGTAGTGTTATAAGGTAACAACATTAAAAATTTGTATTTGTAAAAAAAAAATAGTAAATATTGGACATTTGATCTTCAACATCTCCGTAACCAGAAAGTTCCCCAGGTGTGGTCCAGTACAAAACAAGACACCTTTCAAAAAAAAAATAATCAAAATCGGTTCAGCCGTCTGAGAGCTCCGATGGCACAGACAGACACAGATACACACGTCAAACTTATAACACCCTCCGATTTTTTCGGGGGTTAAAAGTGATTACAATAATGGGGAGTACAAATGACTTTCGGCTTCACCTCTTTTAAACCCGTTATATTATACAAGGTGTAATTTAAATGGTGTCGGACCTGAAAAGAGGCCATTATACTCATCATTACGAACAACTTTTACTATGGGACCAAACCTGAAATCGCGAATAAAAATCAGCTGTTCCCTATATTTATGTTTGCATAAATCGTCAAAATGTAGGGAACAGCTGATTTTTTTTTCGCGATTTCAGGTTTGGTCCCATCTAAGTAAAAGTTGTTGGTAATGATGAGTATAATATAAAAATAAAAAAATTAACAAATTAAATTTATTTATTAACTGTAATGTACCTAAATAAATTATATAAGGTAATGTAAATTCACTTGCATGCCTACTTAGTTCTTATAAAAAAAATAGGTAACATGTGGATAACGTCGTGAGTTACACATAAACTACTATCATTAGATACTAAGGTTTTATTAATTAAGAAACTGTGTAAGTAATTGTTTGTTTTCTCAAAGAAATAAATAAATAAATACCTAAATAATGGCCTCTTTTCAGGTCCGACACCATTTAAATTACACCATGTATATCTTTTTGAAGACTATATTTTGGCGTCGCTTTTCTCGTCAGATAGTATTGGTGTTCTTTCGATGTCACATCACATATTTGTGCTCATGTGTTGCCAGTCTGCCACTTGTACGCACGGCTACACATCAAGCTACACATAACCAATATAAGCTGACTTCTGATTGTACGAAAAACCTATAGAATGCGGGGTCAGCTAAAACTGGAAATATATAATATATATGCCTTTCATAAATGATCACACACATTTGCCATCATCTTGACGACATATATTAATGAATGAATCATGAAGTCATATTGCTGCCGAGCTGTCCATATATACAGGGTCAAATTAAATTAGCTAGCGAAACTCTGCAGACGTGATGGGTATCGATATCTAAACACGATAAAATAAAAATAATAAATGATTTTATGATTTTTTTTGGGGTCAACGTTAAAACATTCAAAACGTTAAAACATATTTTCTCAACTGACAAAACTCAGTTGAGAAAATATGTTTTAACGTTTTTAAATATCGATATCAAATTACCAATAATGTCTGTGAAATTTACAAAAAAAAAAACTGTTTTTTAAACTGATATTTCAAGTTAAATACACTAACAGCGGTTGATGACCCCACAAAAAGACGCTATCAAATTAATTTATTTTAATTTTATTACGTCTGCTGAGTTTCGCTAGCTAATTTAATTGAATCCTTTATTTATACTCATGACTGTACACGAAACGGTGATTTTGTTTGGCCTTGAAGTTTGTGATTGATGTGAAAACTCTTGATTATAGTATCGTATTTGAACATAATTAGGAAAAAACCAATCGCGTCGTCGTTCAATTAAGCAGAACATGCGCCCCCGCAATTGTTTTTTTTTTTTACACACACGCAATAAAAAACCGATTTACGAGTTGTAGGTCGTGAGTTCAACCCCAGAAGGCAGTTTACTTAGCGTAATTTCATCACCACTGCTCTCAAAACGGTGCAGGAAAACATCGTGATGTCCTAGAACTAAAAATTCTAAGACATGTGACATCTACCAACCCGCATTGGGCCCGTGTGGTGGATACTCACTCTCTCGCAGAAAGAGGAGGCCTGTGTGACCCAGCTGTGGGAACATTATGGGCTGATTTTGATACGCAATAAAAACGGGTAGGGTAGGGACGCATCACAGTGCGAACGACGCCTGAGTGATGAAACAGATATCCGGCTACTATCCGGTATCCGGCCCTATTTCACTATCCGGCCGGATACTCTAAACCTAGTATCAAAATTTATATATTTAGTTTTTTTTTGTAACTTATCGTATACCCTGCGATAATATAACGTAATATCGCGTACTATGCGGCCCTAATTTACTATTCGTCCGGATACTGTAGGTAGGTATAGTTGGTCCAATATATTCAGTGAACCAGTAAGGAAATTAAACGAGAGATGACCGTACTCGAACAAGACTCACTTCAAGATCACCAGTTACTTTGCTAAGTGACTCGAGAACGATTTAAACAAATCGTAGCGTCACTAGGTACCGTTAGAGACTAATATCAACACTGATTTTATTCAGTCCTCCAGCACAAGCTTAGCAATGACTAACGTATATCTCGAGTTTAGTGTAATCGCAATTTTTATAATTAATTTTATATGTTATACCAAAAGTGGTAAGTAAGTGAAATATCTATTTTTCTGAATATTTTTTTACTTTATTTTTGTACATTTGTGTTTTATCGTATTTTTACCCTTGATTTTTACAGACATTTGACTGATGTTAAACCTACTTTTTGTTTTTTAAGCAAACAGAGTTGTTTCTCGTATAAATTGGGGCGGTTTTACGAATTGAAAATGTGCGCGATTTATGAAAGATATTAAGCGTAATAGTATTTTCTCCCAAACAATTGACACACAGTTGAAAATGTTTTGGGAGAAATTACATTACACACTTTTAACTTGAAGTGTATTATTATGTAAAGGACCTTATTCACAAAACACAAGGTTGGGTTGGATAGTGTCGGGACCTTTACATAATAATACACTTCAAGATGTGTACCTACAGTGTAACCTACATTGTAATTAGGTAATTACAACTGTTGACAGTTCAACAACATTCATTGCGTTATTTAAGTGGTTGAGAAGACAATTTTTTCGAACTTAAGAAGCAATGGATTAGCAATATCCTTCAAAATGATTCAGATTGTGATTAAAAGTGTAATTAAGCCCAATTAGGGTGCAGGTAACTTTGACAAATGATTAATTATTGAGGATTTATTCGTGAAGTAGTGAGATAATTTTTTGGGTTGTAGCGGTATCTACAACGCCACATGCGAACAACGCGTCAGATGTAGCGGTATCTACAACGCTACATGAGAACTATGCGTCATACTGACGTCATGCAAAATCCTGCATCTCGCAAGCAGAGTTTACCGCGCAACTAGCATATATAGGGTGGGCAAAAACCAAAACGAGGGGTTATTTTAACGCTGGGGTTATTTGTAGTAAAAAAAATAATAAAAACTAAATACATTTTTTTTTTATATTTTAAAAAGCATCATCATCAGTCGTCGGAGTAGGTAGAGCTGTTTTTGCTACTTGCGACATGCGAACATAACTTGGATAGGCCAAATATTTCCCGGAATCCCGCGTATTCTCGGAATTAAAAAAACATTGTTTAAGTAGCTTTTTATAGGAGTAGGTAGAGGTATTTTTGTTATTTGCTACATGTGGACATAACATAGATATGCCAAGTATTTCCGAAAATCCCGGGAATTCTCGAAATTAAAAAAAAACAACTATTTAAGTAGTTTCTTTTGTCAGTGATTAATTTGAACGTTATATTTAAGTGGATAATCCACTTTTATTTCAAAATCCCGGGATTTCAGAGGCATATCCATGTTAACATCAATGTTTGCGGTCATTCACCCCAAACAGCTCTACCTACTCCGACTCCTGATCATCATTCATCACTACAAAAGTGGTTTTATGATAGTGGGTACCATGACTTGACAGTATTGGCACTTTTTTCTGGATGTATGAACGTAGGTAAACGAAGCAAAATGAGTACGTAAGGATGTACTTCTAGCAAATAAACGTTTGATTTGATATGATTTGATTTGATTTGATAGCAGATGGCGTTCTGTAGGTGGTTTCTGCCTAGCCCCATGAGATGAAGGCTTGACTTTATGTATGTATGTATCAGAGGCAATTCTCGTAATTTTATGAATGTTCACAGTCTGATCTCAGTCTCAATCTGTCAAAGATACCTCTACTTTCCAGGACATTTTTGACAGGTTTTTGACATTGGCCCCGGTTCTGTTGTTCACAAACTAAACTAAATTTAAGTTCAGTGCATCTTTTTCTTTCTATTTCATTATGAAAAGGACAGAAGATAAAAATTAGTTTAGTCCTGTCAAATTAGATAATCCATAGACAAGTTTAGACGTGATTAAAAAATTGGCTACTAAAAATACGTTGATTTACGTCAGGCGCTGACTAATTTGACAGGACTTAACTAATATTTATCTTCTGTCCTTTTCATAATGAAAGAGAAAGAAAAAGATGCACTGCACTTAAATTTAGTTTAGTTTGTGAAAAACAGAATCGGGGCCAATGATTGTCGCTGAGATGAGATTGCGATTAGATTTTGAATGTTTTTAATAATTACGGGAATTGGCTGAAAGTTTTAGGTTTTTACGACCAAAAACAAACGCCAATGACGCACTGATTGCAATTAACAAAACGGCAAATAAAGTACTTTTATAATTAGCAAAATTAGGGCATTGTGTTACAACTTAGAGTAGGTTAATGATAGCACCTCCGATAGTGACAGAGTGCCGTAGAGCAAGAAATTAGTAATATGAAGAAGTCTGAATGTGGCACCGGTAACCGAAAAGTTGTGTGAAAATCGGTTGCCATGGTATGGTCATGTGTTACGGAGAAATGAGGAAAATGTCGTGAGGAGAGTTGTGAGTATGAATGTCGATGGCTATAAGAGTAGGGAAAGACCAAAGAAACGATAGATGGACTGTGTGAATGATGATATGGTTAGAAAGGGGGTGACTACCGAGATGAAGACTAATAGAAGAAGTATGGAAGAAAAAGACATCTTGCGTCGACAACAAATAAATTGGGATAAGGGCAGGAGAATGATGTTGCCTTAGGCTCGGCGCAAACGGGCCACCAACCACAGCCACCGGTGGCTGTCGCGCGCTACCGCCACTTTTGTAACAGTGTCAGAAGCGAGCGACAGCCACCGGTGTTCGGAAGCCGCCACATTTTATAACCCGCTCTCAGCTGCGCAGTCTTACGATGGACTCCGACACGGAAAGTTTGCTCGCATTATTGTTAATACGCAGACGACGTAGACGACGCCGTCGCCGCCTATATTGGGTACACATCCAATTTTAACTGGTCCTTCAATATCAATATCCATTGAGGCATCGTCGTCGTGCTCCATGGTGACGCGTACGATGCGTAGGACGCCTAACGTTTAACTGCCCGGGGGGTGGAGCAGCGCGACAGTGGCGCGTATCGGCGTATCATACCGGTGGCTGTGGTTGGTGGCCCGTTTGCGCCGAGCCTTAGTAATCAAGCTCTTCGTAACTGCCCCGTCAAGGCCGCAGCTAGGGGGGGGCATCGTGGGGCAATGCCCTACCTTTAAACACTAATACCCTAGACCTTAAGAAAACACCATTAACTAAGTTACGACGGAAAAAAAGAAATACTAGCTTAAAGTGACACCATCTTACAATCATAATATATTAATTCTTTATTCTGCTCATAGATGTCATTTGTCATATGTGTGCGAGATTTGTTCGTATTGCAGTCTATGGAATGAGGAACCCCATAGCCTCTAAAATCCATAATAAAAGTTGTTAATATTGATGGGTGGAACACCCTCTTAAATTTTGTCGCAAGTTTTTACAGTAAGCCTATTTATCATCCCCAGCAATTAAGTATTAACTGAAACATAAGTCAAGAAAGCCACAAATTGATTGACCAGAACAGCAGGGTAATTGCGTAACACACTATCAGTAGCAATCGGTTTCATATTGACAGTTCAACAACATTCATTGCGTTATTTACGTTGTTGAGCAGACACACTTTTCGAACGTAAATGGAGCAATGGATTAGCAATAAGCTTCAAAATGATTCAAATTGTGAGTAATAGTGTGTTACGCAATTAGGGTACTGATCAAGTAACATTTTTACTTCCGCCCTACCTGTAACAACAGCTGCCCTACCTTAAATTCAAGTCTAGCTACGGCCCTGTGCCCCGTTAGTCTCGTGGTTGCAAGCGCGACTGCTGAGCGTGGGGTTCTGGGTTCGATTCCCGGTTCGGGCAATGTGTTATTCAGTTTTTCCATTAGGAATTTATTAGTAACAGTCCGGAGTTTGGAAGTTGGCGGTGTGATACCCCCGTGCCTCGGAAAGCACGTTAAGCCGTTGGTCCTGCGTCTGATCTCTCTCCGGTCGTGTCGGATTGCCGTCCCATCGGACTATGAGAGTGAGGGAAGAGGGAGTGCACCTGTGTCTGCGCGCACACTTGTGCACTATAATATCTCCTGCGCCGAAGGCTTTTTTTTTTGTGGATGGGAAATCATCAAATGACCCCTCCTGCTCTGGGTGGAGCAGAAGGGAGTGTCAGACTCTTACTGACTAAAACCCACCCGTGTTCCTTCCTTAGCCCTTTGTGTTCCGGGGTAGCGGTAACCCTTTCGGACAATCCCGCTGCCCTGCGCCGAAGGCTAGATTGTCTCTGTTGAGATTGGCCGCCGTGGCCGAAGTTCGGTCTGGAGGACTTATAGTAGAGCTCTTTGTGAAGGAGCTCATGCACGCCAGTTGTCAGTAGGTACTACGCACCTTCTGAAGAACATCACCATTATTTTTCTTCTTCTATCCCTTAATCCCAGAACTTCCGGGTCTTCTTGTATAGCGGCGCCAGGATGATCTGTCCTGGGTTGTCGTAGGAGTTTGGTTCTACACTTTCATCTCCCCTTCGATACAGCAGTGCTATTCTGTAAAAATCTCACCGTGAAAACTAAGGTGAAGTGAGCTGTCTTTCCACCTGATGTTAGGGATTGCCTCCATTGATAGTTCACTTCACGCTCACTTCACCTAATGTTATCACGGTGAGATTTTTACAAAATCGATATCATCTTCGTCATCCCAGGTATTTCGTAGGGATTTTTTGGTTAAGAAATAACAGCCGCACTGATCGATCAGGTTAAACTATGCTTACCGCGGTTGGTCCGTAGATGGGTGACCATCTTTATATACCTTTATATCTTAATATACAACACTCAGGCGCTGATTAATTTGACAGGACTAAACTAAAATTTATCTTCTATCCTTTTCTTAATGAAATATAAAGAAAAAGTTGCACTGGACTTAAATTTAGTTTAGTTTGTGATCAAAGGAATCGGCACCAATGATGAATAAAAACCTCTTTTCATTTCAGACTGCGTTCTGTCTCTCAGCAGAGACTTCGGGAGTCCAGGACCAGTGTTCATCAGAAATGGGGCGTTCATGGAAGTTAATACTGCGCTCGGAAACATTACCTTCAGAAGGTCGGAGACTGTACTGGTCTCATGTCCTGGATCCAAACGGAGGATTCTCCTAGGAAACTATACTACCACCTATGACACCCTAGTAAGTTTTTTTACAGTAAATAGCACTGCCCCGCGGTTTCACCCGCATAAGTGTCGATGCCATGGGAATATCGGGATAAAAAGTATTCTATGTGCTAATCCTGGTTATAAGCTATCCAAATTTCATCTAAATCTGTTCAGCCGTTTGTGTGTGAAGAAGTAACAAACATAAAAATATTATATATAATTTATAATATTAGTGTGATTACTCGGGGTTAATATAACACATCATCTGACTAGCTTTTTCCCATCTATGTTGGGGTCGGCTTCCAGTCTAACCGGATGCAGCTGAGTACCAGTATTTTACATGGAGCGACTGCCTATCTGACCTCCACAACCCAGTTACTAGGTAATACGAAACCCCTTGGTAAGACTGGTTGTCAGACTTTCGGGCTTCTGACGACCCATAACGACTGTCAAAGATCCACGATTGACAGCCGGGACCAACGGCTTAACGTGCTTTCTGAGGCACGGAGGAGTCTTGGTAGGCGGTACGATCGACCCGTGCAACTGTTATAACTTAGCCACAAGCCCCTCCTCAGTTCCTTAAACTACACACTGGATTTTGGTACGGCTTTCACCATAATTTTAAGAATTTATTTCGGAAGATGCAAGCAGGTGATTGCAATGATGGTCCAGTTGTAACAGCCCTGAATTACGAGTAGGAGTGGGTTGTAACAGGTAAAATCGCATAGGTAATATTTTTTCCGCCTATTCCAGCGGGGTAATTGCGTAACACACTATTAGTAACAATGGGTTTCAGTTTGACAGATCAACAACGTTCATTGCGTTTTTTACATTGTTAGCAGACACATTTTTCCAACATATGAAGCATTGGATTAGCAATATGCTTCAAAATGATTCATATTGAGATCGATAGTGTGTTTCGCAATTAGGGTGCTGTTCCACGTAATTAACAGTTACAAGAACATAGAAGGAAAGAAAAAGTTTATTTGGACACAGTTCGTGAAACACAAAATATAAAAACAAAATAAAAATAATATTGCAAACAACAAACATGTTACAAAATAGCAGGCTGTTATTTCATGACTTTGTGCTTCCATCAACAATACCAACTCTATGTGGAAATAATCTATTGTGTGTTCTCTGTTATCACCAGTGGTCGGAGTAGGTAGAGCTGTTTTTGCTACTTGCAAGATGCGGACATAACATGGATATGCCAAATATTCCCCGGAATCTCGGGAATTCTCGGAATTAAAAAAACATTGTTTAAGTAGTTTTTATAGGAGTTTTAGTATTGTTTCTAACAGTTTTACTTAATTAATTCATATTTCACGAAGCTACCTCTAACAACATTCCAGGATCCCTGTGTGTATATAAGTAATTATATGTGTTGGGGTGCTCACCTACTACCTGCTCATAACTGCCCACTTACCCATATTAACTCACTTAAATCAATCGACAATTTCAAAATCCCGGGATTTCAGAGGCATATCCATGTTAACATCAATGTTTGCGGTCATTCATCACAAACAGCTCTACCTACTCCGACCACTGGTTATCACGTAGGTACTTCTCTTTCTAACTAAGGTGTTACACCTGTGCGAGAAAAGGGAAGAGCTTGTGATTGTTGATCGAAGACTATGTGGAAATAATCTATTGTGTGTTCTCTGTTATCACGTAGGTACTTCTCTTTCTAACTAAGGTGTTACACGCATGCGAGAAAAGGAAAAAGCTTGTGACGGACGATGTAAAACAGGGTGTCACAGTGTAACAATAACATTTTTTATCTTATTCTAACTAAAGTAACTGTCAAAAGCATGAATAGAGAAAAGCTTGTGATTGATTTTGTTATCTCGTCGTGGAACAGAAGCTGTTTTTCAGTTTTTTTATCACACTACAATCTGTTATCTTGTGATACCTGTTATATTTAGCTGATACAATATTTACGCCGCCTAAAGGCTAATTATGGGTAGCTCAACTCAGAACTTATGATAGTTAGTATTACTTCCCCGGAACGTTATAGGCTGATTATAAAGTTTGTGTGCACAGAAATTTCGATGTTTTGACATGTCGCTACATTTATAGCATAAGCAAGGTCGGGTCAGAAGTCTTAACGATAAAATGTCTGTGTTTCAGGAGGCGCATTGCATTTATAACACAACCTTCAGGGTGGATCGCAGGATTGTTAATTTTAAAGACATTCGCTGTAACACCCAGCCTTATTTTACTACTCAGGAGAGCTCTGAGACCTGCCATGGTCGAAACCACATATATCAGTAAGTAAATACCTAAACCACCACGCTTGTATTCTTCGAAGGGATAGGCAAAAGTGTCGCGGGTTATTCGAAAGAGATACCGTGGTCCCTAGCACAGGCAATTGAAGGAACACGGGTGGGTTTTAGTCAGTAAAAGTCTGACACTCCTTCCCGCTGCGCCCAGAGTGGGAGAAATTATTTAATAATTTCCCAACCTCAAAAAAAAGGGATAGTCAAAAGTGTACCTACGGGTTTATAGGGGGCGAGTTGGTATGTTGCCGTAAACCGGGCAAATGAAATGAAATGAAAATGTTCATTCTGTAAATAACGATATTGGTGCCGATTCCCTTGTTGTGAACAAGGGAATCGGCACCAATATCATTAGGGGAGTTGGGGGAATTGGGAGTCACTTAAGGAAAACTCGTTATTGTAATCACTAATAATCAGTCTTTTAATTGGTTCACTTTTGCTTATCTTCAAAAACTAATCAGTTATCGTGTTACATAAGCCTTTTTTGGCTATCGCTACTAAAAACATAATTATAATTAAAAAACAAAAAAATAGTTTTGACTCCAATTACCCACATGTAAGGGAAATGAAAGTCAGTCCATGGGGGAATAAGAGTCAAAATTATAAAACAAATAAAATTTACAAAATTATTAAATCTTTTAAGAAAAAAATAAGAATTAACAAAATTAAAAATTAGAAATGATAGCCCAAATGGAATCATAACAAAAAATAGTATAAAAATCGAATAAAATGCAAAAATCACAGCGATAGCGACTTAGATCATCAGATCCTGTACATGCCTCATGGGCTCATCCAGCACAGAGACGGCAACGGTACCAGATTTCTCTCGGTTTTCACACTCGGTGTGCACACAGACTGGTCACGCTCTTTCTGGGAGTTTTGCTGGATGTTTAGTGGGATTTCAATATTTTCTAAGTTACTGTCACCACTCTCATCATAAGGAACCTGTTCGTCAGCCGATTCTTCAGATGAACTTGACTTTTTTACTTCTTTTATCTTCTTAATAACTTTGCCTCTTGTACCTATGGTTTTCTTTTTCCTTTCGTTTCTTAGCTTTTTCTTCTAAAACCGTTTTCAGAGGTGTGGCAGTAAGAATTTCTGATTGTTATGTTCTTTTTCCTTTGCCTTTACCTTTTCCAATGCAAGGCAGAGGAGTTAGTTGTGAAAGCATGTCTTCCTAATTTTGTAGGTTTGAATTCATCTTTATCCTTCTTTGTAATGTGCGGAAAGGAATACCAGTTTCCTCTGCAACTTTGCGTATTGAAACGCCTTGTCTAATGCGTACAGCAGCTGTCTGCAGGTCACCTCTGTAGTCCAACTGGCTTTAGAGGTCTTTCTTGTCCAGTTCCTTGGTATCTGAAATGAACAAAAAAGTTTTATTATAATAAAAGACGATGCGGGGAATGGGGGTCAGTTGACTTTCATTACCCCAATGACGGTTTGTTTGCTAGATTTGAATTATTACACAAAAAACATCAGAAAATCTAATAACTTGCATTAATAAACATAAATTTAGTTCCAGCACTACACTTTGAGATTATTTTATACACAAAATTTACAAATATAGATACTCACGTTTTCGATCGAAATTTCGGAAATTTTACAACGGCCTCTCCCCTGTGACACGTGTGTCGCTCCCGGTGATGCGAGCATGACTGGCGGGCCGGCGTATTGGCCAGTGCAGGAGGGGTGCAGAGCTAAGCCCCGTGTGACATAGCCGTATTCTGTAAAGCTTTAGGTTCAATTCATTTTGAATCGACCCCCATTGCCCACCGACTTCCATTCCCCCCGACTCCCCTATGTCTCCGATCTTCCGAAGGTAATGTTTCCGAGCGCAGTGTTAACTTCCATGAACGCCCCATTTCTGATGAACACTGGTCCTGGGCTCCCAAAGTCTCTGCTGAGAGACAGAACGCAGTCTGAAATGAAAAGAGGTTTTTCTTCATCATTTGTGCCGATTCCCTTGTTCACAAACTAAACTAAATTTAAGTTCAGTGCATCTTTTTCTTTATACTTCATTAAGAAAAGGACAGAAGATTTTTAGTTTAGTCCTGTCAAATTAAACAGCGCCTGACACTACCCCATACAAGTTTCGACGTGATTAAACACGTGCCTACTAAAATTACGTCAGGCGCTGATTTATCAGGTTTAGTTAACGATACCCATCATGTCTGCAGAGTTTCGCTAGCTAATTTAATTTGACCCTGTATACATAATATATTAAAATCTCTAATTTTCAGTGTCGGGTATAGAGTGAAGAGCACTTTCCATTCGCTGTATGAGGCCTGCCACGACAAGGACCTTGCACACACACACTTTGTGAAACATCGGCTTACCCCAATGAGTGTGTTTCGGCAAAATGGATTAAAACGACCACCGTTTACTGGTAATTTATTTATGAATGGTAAGTATTTTTTCCAGAATTTCGCCCGTGTGGAGGTCGGAAATTATCCCACGGAAACGTACGTTTAATAGAGGCATAATACATTGTGTTCAGTCTTACCAAGGGTTATCGTATTACCCAGTAACTGGGTTGTGGAGGTCAGATAGGCAGTCGCTCCATGTAAACACTGGTATTCAGCTGCATCCGGTTAGACTGGAAGCCGACCCCAACATAGTTGGGAAAAGGCTAGGCAGATGATGACATCCAGACTGATGATTAGAGTGATTTCATAATTGTGTTTTATATTTTTCAGAAGGAAATATGTTTGGAAAAATTCGAATGAATGAAGTCTACAAATTCGGTGCTCAGACAATGGCCCTAGACGCTATCTTAGGAAAGAATATGGCGGGAAATTATTTGACAAAAAAGCAGGTATGAAATGTGCGCTTTTGCAATTCAGCACGTCACTTTATCGTGGACGTCCGCGTCTACAATTTTACTGTTTAAGTCCAGCCGATCGATTCTGTAAAAATCTCACCGTGATAACTTAGGTGAAGTGAGCTATCAATAGGGGCAATTCCTAACATCAGATGGAATGACAGCTCACTTCACCTTAGTTTTCACGGTGAGATTTTTACAGAATAGCAATGAAGTATATTCAAAGTTTCAAAAATCGGTGCATGTTATAACGTTATCGTGGCCGGTAAAAAGTGTCTTCATACTAGGTACCTACAGCGGAGCAATCGCGTAACACATTATCTATCAAAATCCTAATCATTTTGAAGGATTTTGCTATTCCATTGCTCCATAAGTTCGAAAAATTTGTCTGCTCAACAACGTAAATAACACAATGAATGTTGTTGAACTGTAAACACGGAAGCCATTCTTACTGATAATGGCCCCGATTCTGTTGTTCACAAACTAAACTAAATTTAAGTTCAGTGCATCTTTTTCTTTCTATTTCAATAAGAAAAGGACAGAAGATAAATATTAGTTTAGTCCTGTCAAATTAGGTAATCCATAGACAACATTAGACGTGATTAAAAAATTGGCTACTAAAAATACGTCAATTTACTTCAGGCGCTGACTAATTTGACAGGACTAAACTTATATTTATCTTCTGTCCTTTTCATAATGAAATAGAAAGAAAAAGATTCATTGAACTTAAATTTAGTTTAGTTTGTGAACAACAGAATCGGGGCCATTGTGTTACTTCGCTGTTCCTCATTCATACGTCTATAAAAACCCCAGCAAAGTCTGCAGGGTAATTGCGTAACACATTATCGATCGGAATCGGTTTCATTTTGACAGTTCAACAACATTAATTGCGTTATTTACGTGTTGAGCAGGCAAATTTTTCGAACTTATGAAGCAATGGATTAGCAATTTGCTTCAAAATGATTCAGATTCCGATTGATAATGTGTTACGCAATTAGGGTGCTGGTCAATGGCCTATTTCATAAAATATTTTTGTTGGACGTTACAAATTACAATATGCAGTCAATAAATTAATTCAAAAATATAAGTAACTAATTTGTTATTCCAGTTTCTGTCTCGAGGACATCTGGCTGCCAACGCTGATTACCCGACTGGTGCGCTAATTCGAGCTACCTTCCACTATGTCAACACAGCTCCACAGTGGTTTAGAGGGAACGCCGGTGATTGGGCAGCTTTAGAAGACGTGAGTTAAGCATGATCCATAATGATCCTAATCTAACAAAGCTGAAATAGTATATTTCATTACAAGTGCGGAATGGTTGTCATTGCAAAGAGTTCCGACAAATGTCTACCCGAGCCGAGGTGCAGCCGAAGGCGAGGGTTGACAGTCGGAACAAGTTGCAATGACGGTTTCGCACGTGTACTGAACGACTATTTTTAATACAGTTGCGAAAAAATGAAGCAATATTATTAAATAAGGTGGTGTTAATTCAAAAAAACTAGGGTCGACATTACTCATTTTGTGCAACAAAGAACTAAAACTCGCAAAGAAAATTTCTGAAAAATGGCGCCAACATAGAATATAAGCAGAGGTTTTTTTTTCTTCACCCATTCTGGTAGGCAAAGGGAACTATGCCCATACAGCCAAGTCTTCAGTAGAATTTTTTTATTGATATGAAATGAAAATGAAATTTAATGAGATGAAATGGAATTAAACCTAACCTAACTTATTCAATCAAATCATTAAATCTTATATTGAAACAAATTAGTAGCTTCTTTTTAGAAATATACGTACTTGCATGAATCATAAAAACTTCTATGAATTTTTTTAGTAAAAACTTCATGGTTGGTTTTTCTTTTTAATAGACATTATTTTGACAGTTGGGAAAGAGAACGCACGAGTTCGGGAAATGTAAAAAAAAAGCACGAGTATGTAATAGCCCACATCCCGAACGCTATACGTCCCTGCAATACGCCACTTTTTGAGCAACTGTATTAAAAAGGTTGTTTGTTTGAACGCGCTATATCTCAACTAGTTACCACTTGGATTTAAAAAATGCTTTTTGTACCTATTAGTCCAATTTTTGGGGAAGGCTATATAGGCTATTAAACATCACGCTAGGACATTTAGGAGCCGAGCAGAAAGAAAAAACGTCACAAAGAATGCTGAGCTAAAACGAAGTAATAACGCGGATAGGCGATGCAATGCGACGGTTGCCATAGCCATAAGGTCCGGACCGGTGCTGTTCTCATTAAGCACCTTCAGTAACTCTACCCGTGATGCCTACTCTGCTTATCTGTATACCTACTTGACGAGCGGACCCGATAGATGTTAATTGTCCTGCTCGAACATAGCGCCCTCTACCGGGTCCAATTGTCAGTCTCAAACATTCAGGCACCCACTCAAACATACAAAAAATTTAATCGAAATCGGTCCAGCTGTTCAAGAGGAGTTCAGTGACATACGTAATTATTTAAATAAATATTATAATCCGAAACTATATTTCTGAACGGCCACGATTTAACAGCTGAACCAGTCTTGCCAAGGGCTATCGTGTTACCCAGTAACTACAGGGTGGAATCGAAGTCATGGGCATTATTTTAACCTAAGGCACTACTCACGATACTGATTGCATTAGGGCTATTAATACGCAAATCAAAAATATTATTAATGCAAGTAAGGAAAACCTTAAAAATGTAGTAAGTCAAATTGCACAAGGCTTATTATTGCAAATAAACACTTAAAGTAATTAAAACAAAATACTTCGTTAACGCCAATAATTGTTGAAATATCAAAATCTTAAAGCGCAGTACAGCGCAAAGCGAAATGTAAACAAACATCACCTGCGCGCGCGCGGGTTTTTCCTTACAAGTAATAATAACAATGGGCTACAAGACATTCCGTCCGGCGGGATTCCCTGAACTCTCTCCGTCCCACTCCCTCACTCGCAAAAATACGAATATCACCCCCGCGCGGGGTATGCTTCCCGCCGCAACACGAAGTCACGAACCCGGAACCAGTGTCATAACGACTGCGCAGGTGCATTGACGCGTAATTGATTTATTGATCCCGTGACGTAATCGCCGTACTCGCCGCTCGCGGCATACGGTGCTTGGATTGCAGTGTATTAAGTGTTAGTGTAGTAGTTGTGTGTTGTGTGTGTGTTTGTGTACACGATGCCTCGACCGCTTAATGTGCAGGCTAGGTACACCAACCAACAATACCCACAAATGGTTGTAATTTACGATCGCGCAAGAAATTTAGTATGAACTCGTGAAATGTTCCATCGGCGCTACCCGAACGACCCTATTCCTTCACGGGGTCTCATTCCACCAGAACCACTCAGAACCTGTTGGATTTTTCGTCTTTTCACGTGCCAGCACATGCACAAGCTCGTGGAAGAGCACCCGTTTACCCTCTGTCACTTTACCGACAAATAAGGTTTTTTCAAAACAATCCACAAGCTAGGTACGTAAATGTTTTTTTTTAATGTATGTTAGTTGACGTAGTTTTGACCGTCCTAAGCCGGCAAAGTACGAAGGGAAAATTGGAATTTATTATGAATCAATTCATTGGCAACTTACGAATGTCACGTGAGTCGGGCGGGGTCAAAGAATTCACGCCCAATGACGCGCGTACGGCGTAGTGTACCTACGCATTTGCTATCGAGAAGCGCAACTAATTTGATACTTTGTATGACTTACTACATTTTAAGGTTTTCCATACTTGCATTAATAATATTTTTGATTTGCGTAATAGTAGCCCTAATGCAATTATTATCATAAGTAGTACCTTAGGTTAAAATAATGCCCATGATATCAAATGCACCCTGTATAAATCAGCTCCCACTACGGTAAAGGCTGATTATGCTAATTATAATTATCTTTTACCCCCAGGGTCTGCGACGCCGTGTGCGAGCCCTAGGCACTGAAGTCACAGTTTTTACGGGAACCCACGGACTCATGACATTACCCGACAGAAGAGGCTGTATGCAAGAGGTGTACTTGCATGCAGACGCCAATAATAACTTCGACGTACCTGTGCCTATGTACTTCTATAAGGCGAGTGGTTTTTAGAGCTGTAGCGGTATCTACAAACGCCACATGCGAACTTCGCGTCATACTGACGTTATACAAAATCCTGCATCTCGCAAGCAGAGTTTACCGCGCAACTAGCAAATGTACCCGACATGAATCATTGGGCAGTTGCCCGCCAGACACAACACCCTTCTGGTCGGAGGATCCTCCATTTTCTATAGAGGATGAGTGAACTTTACACCCAGTTCTTCATACCTCTTTAAAGCCTTATAAGTATCCGTTTTTACTAACTTTGAAGTCGCGGACAGAAACATTACTTATATTATCTATTTATTAGTACATTACGATACGTGTAACTGAAGTACCTAGTCCATTTTCCTTACTTACCTAAGTCACGCTTTTCTGTGTAAAAATGGACTATTTAAGTCACAGAATAGCGTGACTTAAGTGCAGGTTTGGGTCACAGTACTGTAAAGTTCACGAGGTCTAAGTTGAGCTTTGCATTTGTGTGAGTGCGCCTCAGGCCGATTGCCAAAAAGCAGTATAAACCGGTTTAAACCAAGCAAAAAGGACGCATCGCGCTGTAGGCCGTCGTCACACCCACACTATCTATGTGCACTCACACAAATGCAAAGCTCAGCTTAGGCCTCGCGGACTGTACTACGATTTTCCTAATACCTTTCATGTTTTTTCAGCTCGTTTATTACCCAGAACAAAAAACAGCAGCCGTCTTCATTTCGATCAACTCCTCATTCTACAATGACACTACAATCGACAGCTTATTATTCTGTGACAATATTTGTGACGGTAATTCTGAATTTTCGTGGCTGAAATGGCGGTCCAACGATGGCACGTTTAGTTTCTGCTGTGATTACAACCAGTTTGTTGAAGAAGTTAGTTATTTACCGAAGTTGGATGTGAAGGGGAGATTTTACTGAGTGATTTGTTTGTGTCTGCCTACGCATTAAGGCTAAGTACAGACGCTAGCACATCAAGCTACCCCAATCTGTCAGATTTTCCCAATTGAATATGAACCTTACTCCTTTGTGCTAAAGTTGAAAATCTATCAAAGAAATTTGACAGATTGGGGTAGGTTGACCTGCTGGCGTCTGTGGCTTGCTTAGCGCCTAGAGCCTACTGACTTAACCCTTTAACCGCCATGTCATAATTCGCGTGGAGTGCATCTAGCGCCAGCAACGTTTAGGTACAATTTTGCATAGTGTTGTAAAATATAGTTATCGATAAACTAATGAAATAAATATAACTTAAACATTTTTAATCAAAGGTTTTCTTTTTTAAGTAGTACCGCACATAAATCAGTCTTCAAACATCCTACGTTAATGTCTTCAAATATACGTTAGGTAATTAGTCTCCATTGTTAATTATTCATTAAAAAAATAATATTCTGGAGAAGGACACGGGCTGAAAGTCCCTTGATTTTTTGTTAAGTCTAATGGCCTGCGCAGACGACGGACTTTTCTCCGCGGAGGAGAAAAAAGTACGCTCCGCGAATAAAAAGCCCGCCGCAGATTTACCGCGAACTCAACGCACACGGTGTGCGAGCATTTGTTCCCCGGAAATACGGGCACACGTACATCACGCGCAACGCGGACTAAAGTCCGCCATGTGCGTTGCTTCGTCTAGTCACACGAGTTCTATTTTTTTCGCGGACTCCCCCGTACTTTTGTCCGGTCCGCTCTCCGCATGTCCTCGGTTATTCGGGGGACTTTTTGTACGCGGTACTTTTAATCCCTCGTTTGCGTTACTCGATACAGTTGTAAGCGATCTATTTTAGCGGACAAAAAAGTCCGCGGACAAAAATCCGTCGTCTGCGCAGGCCATTTAAATTTGATTTGTTTAATACTATTAATGTAGGTATTGAGTGTTAAAATATTGGGATACAAATAATATTAATTAACAACAAATAAAATAACTAAATTACTTTAATTTTTCTTTATTATTATTATCTAGCTGTCTTTTTGACTGTAGGATAAATATACAGACTTGAAAAACAAAAGAGTGATTTACCGATTCATTATCGCTATCCGTTGAACTGCCACTACTACAAATATCATTGTTTGATTGCTGCAATATATTTAATAGTTCTTCGTCGTCGTATAACATCATCGACAACTTCTCGATACTAGCTTAGAACTAATAATAAAGAGAGCACGTGTTATCACGGCGATGGCGCTAGCGCAACTGACGTTTATTCAAAATATGACTTTAGTTGACCTTGAGCCGCACGTAAAATTACGGCGACGGCGTTCGCGGATAGCCTGTACTAGTGACGTTCTGGAATAACTCGATAATTTATATCTCTTTGTTGATTTCTACATATTATTTCACTAAAGCTTATTGGGTTTTGAATAAATAATTAAATCTCTACTTACAAATATTATAAAGATGAAAGGTTTGTATCTATTTTTGTAACGAATTGACTCAAAAGTACTGAACCGATTTTAAAATTTCTTTCACCATTTGAATGCTACATTATCACTGATTAATATAGACTTTTTTAATTGCAAGAAAAAATAAAATGTTTAAAAAATTAATGTCCACCCGTGCGAAGCCGGGACGGACCGCTAGTCGTTAATAAACTATGAAATTTTAATGAATGTTTAGTTGATAGTTTGATAAAAAACAGGATCTTTTTTATTAAATTTAGCATCAGGAGTTTCATATGTGGTACAACACTAGTCTGCGTGAAATCACGGGTTCGGCGAAGTAGGTTGATATTTAGACGTATCACGAACTACGAATCATTAATTATTTCATTCAATTAGCTAAAATATGTATCTAGTACTGTTAAAAATAAAGTAATTACACGATATATACTAAGAGTTAGTAAGCAAATTCAACATTTATTGTACATTTTTTAAATGACAGGACTTTTACGTAATATTCCGACGTGGCGTGTGAGGTAACATTCTTACAACACGTAATATTACGGCGATGGCGGTTAAAGGGTTAAAATCTGTTCGACCCACGCTAGGCGACTATAAATGAACACGCCAAGCGCTTAGTGCGGTCGGTTGCGAAAATTCTAGAATGTTCGTTTCACTTCGCTACTCGCAAGGTTACTCGCTAGGCTCCTAGGCGCTAAGCAAGCTGCCTGTCAGTGCGTACGTAGCCTAAGGGTTAAGGCGTGATGTTGTGTTAGTTATGGCTATTCACAAGTATTCATACGCTTCCGAATTAAACATCAATCAATAACTCGAAGGGGCCCTCTAAACGTTGTTCACAAATCCGAAACCCGTACCTTATCCTGTTTTGATAGTTGTAACTTGTATATAATAAAATATTCCAAGCTTCCGAGTCAAAAAATGACACATTTTCGATCACCAGCCTAATTAATCGTTTAAATTTCAAGCTAGTATTTTTTTCCGTCATAAGGTAGGGCATTAGTGTTTAAAGGTAGGACATTAGTGTTTAAAGGTAGGGCATTGCCCCACAATGCCCCCCCCCCTAGCTACGGCCCTGCAGGGAGTACAGACGTGATGGTGCGTGGAGTAACAGTACTCTGGAAATCAAACCGTAAAGAATAAAACAAAAATAATACATTCCATTTCTTTAATTAATAATAAAGTTTATAAACATAAAATAGTTTCATTACCTAATCTAATGTTTTTTTTTTTGAGATTTTACATGTGCCCTGTACATACATACAAACATGCATTTATAGTTACAATAAAATATCTAAGATACGAATCGAATCAGACGATTTTACTATTTCAATATAATTTAAAGGCTACGGTACAATTCTAAGTGCCAATTTCACCGATGAAACTAAACGAAATCAGCACATCTAAACTGCGTTCAAGAGCTGTCAGTGTCAATTTGCAAATTAAGGTTAGAGAAAAAGAGAAAACTGACTTTGAATGTGAGTATATATCAATGGTGAGTACCATGCAGGCTAGATTGGATACATGACTTTATAACTGTTTGGCGGTTTTGAATATTTTGTATATGGCCGTTGCGCGTTAGGGGCCGGATTGATGAGCTGCCTAAAATAGGGTTAAGCTACACGATGACTGATGCATATATGTCATCTGTTGGGACAGGTCACCTCAAAGCTTCAATGGCTCTTTCTTCAAAAGGCCCTCCCAGACATACCCCTGCATTGTTATACTCGCATAAAATCCTAATATAATTTTTGGACTTTAAAAGAGACCTTCGAGTTTGTTTCGGCATTTCTTCTCAGGGATCTCGTCAGCTAGGAAATGCCAGCGCCACCTAGCTTTAAAATATTGACGTGTAAAAGTGTCTTAAAAGATCTACTTAAAGAAATAAACATTTCATTTCAATATTTCTCAACAATGATGACACTGATAACTCTTGAAGGCGGTTTAGATGTGCTGATCGCGTTATGTTTCGTTGGTGAAATCCGCCTTTAGGTGTAAATTATATGAGATACCGAGTTTTAGGATGAGACTGACACTGGTATGAGTAAGAGAGACAAGGATGTACAGTCAGCAAAGGAAATAAGTATGCAGGGTCGTCGAATATAGCTGTTAAGTTTATTAAGAAACCGATTGATGTTTTCGAATAAAATAATATTAAATTAATAGAAAAAATTAAATTTCATATATATTAAAATCAATTTTATATAGGCAATATTGAAATTTGCTTGGAAGTCACAACCGAGGCTCGCGGCATTTTGGCGCTAGATTTATCATATTTTATTTAATTATTTACACAAATTATGTTTTCACAACATTTTTAGGCATAACGTGACACGATTAATCTCTTTAATAAGATTTAAAAAAAAACGCCCATTTTGTATACTTTACCGCATTAGTGCGAGAATGCAATGTAAAAAGCACGCGTGTTAAATACATTGTGAACCTAAAAGCAGTGCAATAAGTCCAAGTTCGTACGGACGTAAAAATATCACGCACTGGATTTTCAACTCTTGGTGTTGAGCCGAACGTTGAGAATCGAACAGAGCGCACCCCAGCGCGTCGAAAAAACATACTGTTGGATTTTCAACTCTCGACGCTAGCAGTGCGTTGAAAATCCAGTGCGCGAAAAAAAATCGCCGCAGGAAAAACGTGCTCAAACCTGGCCTAAAGGCCACTTTTCAAGCAAGTGTGTTTATACAGGTTTTTTTTTAAACTTATTCAAGCATTAAACAGTAAAATTAATTATCACATTTTGTACGATGCTGACATTAAGTACGATTAATGGCACAGCACCCTAATTGCGTAACAATATCAATTACAATCTAAATTTATTTTGATGGATTTTGGTAATCCATTGCTTCATATGTTCGAAAAACTTGTCTGCTCAATAACGTAAATAACGCAATGTATGTTATTGAACTGTCAAAATTAAACCCATTGCTATTGATAGTGTGTTACACAATTAGCCTGCAGGACACATTTGTGGTTTTGTTTCAACCCTATTAGTGTTACAATAAGTTTATTAGTCCAAATCATTACCAGGCTTACCAGCTCTGTATAGATAGTGCAATCCACGAAGACGCGCCCCACTCTTCTTCGATACACTCTAATTACCCACTAATAATAATTCGTGTGTATTTACAAAACTAAAACACTAGCGGAATGTTGCACACTTCTGCTGTAAGCATTAGGCAAAAGAGTGGGGCGCGTCTTCGTGGATTGCACTATCTATAATAAACTTAAGCTCTACGAACTTTTGCACATGTCTCACTAACACTCGCCTCGTGACACAATTTGGTTCTTAATAAATGTTATTGGACAGCCTTCTGGTCGAACCGGCCATGATTCATCGGCCATATTGTACCCAGGCGTTAATATTACATTAATTACAGGGCTTACGAGAGTTGACTAATATAAGGCCTATTCAAATTTATGTATGTAATTGATTTTATTTCAAGTTAATCAAATATCAACTTTATTATATTAATAATTAAAGTGACCTTGATTGTGTAGGAATTAAGGTTATTTTTCCAAAAAAAAAAAAAAAAATTTGTTTACATGTTTGGCAACTAAGTCGCGAAAGCAGATTAGAAAGAGCTACAAAAAAGTCACTGCAATACGAACATCTCTTTCTTTCTTATGAAACATACTGAGTTGGAAAGAGATGCCTATAGTTTTGTCTATTTGTTTTATCGCATTTATTAGATACCGATACTCATCTGTGGAGTTTCGCTACTTAATTTAATTTGACCTTGTATAAAAGTAATTTCTCTGATACAGTACTCGTGCGTTAATATGATACATCGAGAGTTAGAAAGAGACACAGGTATGAATAAGAGAGACGGCGCTATACAAAGACGAACTTTCTCTAAGAATCGATGTGACATATTTACGGCCAGGTACAGACGAGACGCCAGCACATCAAGCTACCCGAAACTGTCAAATTTTCCCAATTAATTTTGAACCTTATATGCTTTAACGATAAAGTTGAAAATCTATTAAATGAATTTGACAGATTGTGGTAGCTTGATGTGCTGGCGTCTATACATTACATAGACAGCTTTTTAAACAACAAGCACCCATATTAACTAATACAGCCTTATAAAATTTATATTTAAGCCCGCTTACACCGCTCACTGAAGTGGGCCTTAGATCTAAGTTTAAACCGCGTCGAGCCATTCGCAGTTTCGAACTTCATTCCGACAACGTTCTAAATACAAAAACTGATTTTGAAACCGAGCCGGGTTGAGTAGATTTTGTATTAAGAACTTTATTGTAGTAGGAATAAGTTTCGGAATGCAAAAAATGGCTGAAAGGTTTCGCGCATTCGCTGCTCGTTGCTAGCCAAGTCGATTTTAGTTAATCCCGTGCGTATGGCTAAAAATGTTGAAATCAGCCTATAACCTGTTGGGACACTGGCCTCCTCTCTGTGAGAGGGAGTGGGCCGTAATCCACCACGCGGACCCAGTGCGGGTTGGTAGATGTCACATGTCTTCGAATTTTTGGTTCTAGGACATGCCGGTTTCCTCACGATGTTTTCCTTCACCGTTTTGAGAGCAGTGGTGATGAAATTATTTAAACAAAGTAAATCGCCTGTCTGGGTTCGAACCTACGAGGTAAAGAGGCAGCACATCAAGCCACCCTAATCTGTCAAATTTCTTTGATAGATTTTCAACTTTATCACAAAGGAATAAGGTTCATATTCAATTGGGAAAATTTGACAGATTGGGGAAGCTTGATGTGCTGGCCTCTGTACAACTCTTAAGTCGGTTTCCATTGGGCCAGCACAGCTCCAAAAAGTTTGACTATCCTTCTTTATCACACCGCTGCATCTCTGCCTTCAATGATCATAGACAAGGCCTGTCTATCCTTTTTATTCTCACACGCACAAGTGACTAAAGCCATCAAATGCTTATTAGAATACTCAGTCCGTTCTAAAACAAAATCTTCCAAGCCTTTTCGCGGCAAATAATACGCCTTCACATACTTATCTACATACTCTTGAAACGGAACGGGTTTCAACCCCGAAATCTTCTCCAGTTTCAAGAACAATTGCCTATAATCCAACTGCATAAGACCGCGGCCCCCGTTCGTGCACTTAGTCGCGTTTGAGAATCCTTCAACTAATAAATGTACTATAAATTTTGAGACCATACTCCAAATTGCGTTCAAGACTTCCATATTCAAGGTTACCTTGCTCGAAACGTTCTCCAAACGTAACGCGAACACTTGTATTTTTCTTATAATCATGTCTACGTATGCGCTGTGTTCAACTGCAACGTTTTTGACGTCCCATTTCACCTGAGACATCGCTATTAGAGTTGTTCGCACATCTACAGCTTTCGACGCGGAACACATATACACTGGTACCCTCAAGTCTTGGACAACAGCTAGAGTATTATCTTTGAAATGCTCCAAAATCATCCTCTGATGAGGGGCGACTATCGACTCTAAATAAGGTTCTAAGATCTCAAATTGCTTCGACAGAAAAATTACACTTTCAACCGCTACTATTCTCTCCGATAGACCGTGTAAATTTTCTTCGGCAGTTAAATTCAAGTGCTGAGGCGGATCTGGGGAAGGCACCTTGCCATCAACGACCCCAGAATTGTCTGTATTAATATTGTTTTTGATCCTTTTTAACACAGAGTTTAATTTGGAACTGTACAAAGTTGAAGAAGCGACGTCTAAGTCGGCCGTGAAAAATAAGTGGACTGTGAAGAAATAATAATCGAAAAGTTGATTCATAAGCATCACTACTTCTAAAGAAATCTGTGGTAGATACCGACAGATCTGTAAATACTGGCCGCAGTGTCTTAAAACGGATAACGTCGTATTTGTGACTATAACGCTGTCTTTAACTTTACTTGGACTCTCGTTCGGCTCTGGCCTATCATTTTCATCAACAAAATCTCGTTTCAACTCATCAGGTTCGTCGTCTTCCGAATCATCGCTAACCAGTTCTGGTTCCAAACCGAAAATATCATCGTTCGTTATATTTTCGTTTCTGAATATTTCGAAGGGAGTGTGACTTGTATTTTGTTTGAAATACTTTGCAATATAGACGCTGTCGTCTTGGGAATGTACGGAGGACGCGCCATCGGACTGCGTTTTTAACAATGATGTATCAGACCTGATATTGAGGTGCTTTTTGAACTGTTTAAACTCTTGTAAGTACAAGAGATTAAACGTTGACTTCACTGGACACTGTTCCCATCCTTCGTTCTCTAGAAAAAGCTTTAATTCTTCCATCCTTCCTCGATGATAATTCTTGATATATATAACACTTTGGGTTTTAATAAAATCTTGTAGCAAATCAGATTTGTCGCCGCAGAAAACTTCGGCAACCTGTGTGAGCTTTCTCAGTACACCAAGCATTTGTATAAATTTCTCGAAAGGATACTCTTCTAAGCCGGAACTCTTTAAAAACGTGGAAACTTTAGCTTGTACATCGTTCCAGATTCGGACAAGACCAGCTTTTAACTTCTGGCGAATATATTCTCTGCTAACGTTTTTCTCTATTTCAAAAACGTTACTCGATATTGGAATCGCCTCTTCTTCGTCGTGCTTCGAATGCCAATCAACTAGTAGGTAGTAACTCCTCATGATTAAAAACAGATTCTCACAGAGATTTAACAAGCAAATAGGGGCTTTATTGGCTTGCACAGACTGACACATTTCTTGGAACTTCATATCCGTGCAATCCCCGACGTAGTTCTTCACTGCTTCTATGGAAGACTCATTGACAGCAGATGAATAATGCATGTGCAATTGTTCCATCGCTGCCTGAGTCTTTCCCAATAACGCGTAAGCTTTCCTTAACTTCCTAAACGTATTCTCGTCGAAGTTATAGCATATGCTTGAAAGCACTGAGTCTAATTTTTCCTCAGTCATATCCAAGGTGTCTTGGAGTCGTGTTGCTAGATCTGCTATGCATGTATACTCCTTATGATTGCTCGCGGCTTTTTTACTCTTTAAAATGAGCTCTATGGCTTCAAAATATTCTTTTTTTAGTAGCAATTCTGCAACATCTTTTTCTACGCTTCGTAAGCTTCTGAGTAATTCAAGGGATTTTAGTACGGATCTAATGATTTGACGTTTTCGGAAGTTTGCTAAGATAACGAACGTGGATATGGTCAGATGGTTGGACGCTGCCCTGAGTTGGACTCTTGCCTTTTGACAGGTCTGTAAAGTTGTTGAGAGCTGGTCTCGTATGTTCTGAATTTCTTTGAATTCCCTGTCGCATGTATCCCGTTGCTGAGAAATTAGATGGAGAGCTTTTCCTGATACTACCTGTGGTAAAAAGGAGTCGAATGTGAGTTGAAGAGTTGAATGTGTATTAAAAAAAAAAGGGTAATGTTTGAGGAGATCTCTACTCTTGTGCAAAATACACACATCAAAAGTGTCTAGGGATCAAGCATTTTTATGCGGATTTCTTGAGATTGAGATGTGGCTTTGTAATAAATTTATGATTTTATAAATTTATATGGATCCTTTTTGGTGCATTTCATAATTTGAATCAGGAACTGTGAATCAAATTCGAGTAAAAGATGAAAATCAGCTGTCAATATTTTCCCTATAAAAACATACAACGCATTGAAGACATTATTAGTGCTACTGTTTCCCTACTACTGATTAAAACCAACGTTATTATGGAGCGGCGACGTCATTTAAGCAGGGAAGAAATGCTCAGAGCCGTGGGAATGATAGAAGCTGGTTCCCGGCAACGTACTGTGGCTTTAGCTCTGAATACAAGTCAGAGTGTTATCAGTCGACTTTGGACACGTTACCGAAGCACTGGTACCGTGGCTGAGCGCCATGGAGGACGGTATCGCTGCACCACACGGAGACAAGACCGATACATTCAAATCTTAACTCGAAGAGCTCCAACAATAACCGCCATGATGTTAGCCGTGAGGCTTCATCACTCTTCAGGGAACTTAATTAGCGACCAAACAGTCAGAAACCGCTTGCATGAAGTGAACCTTCATTCCCGAAGACCGCTACGGGTACCACCTATAGCAATGCACAATCGTAGGATTCGATATCAATGGGCTCTTGAACACAGAAATTGGGCAGAAGAACAATGGCGTTTCGTGTGCTTTTCTGATGAGTCTCGTTTTGGTATGAGACCGGATACAAGACGTATACGACACTGGAGAACCCCTGGACGCCAACAGCGATTAAAATCCTGCCAGGAAGTCCATCCTTATAGTGGTGGAACCATCATGGTATGGGCGGGTATTTGGATCGGCGGAAGAACTGAGTTGATTTGGATCAGAGGCAACCTCAACGCTCAAATTTATGCTGAGACGATTGTATCAGACGTCATCGTTCCTCTACAAGTGCAAATCGGTCCCTTATTTCAGTTAATGCATGATAATGCACGACCGCACACCGCAAGAGTTGTAAGACAGACTCTCGCCGCAGCTAACATCAATGTCCTGCCCTGGCCTGCTCAGTCGCCAGACTTGAACCCGATTGAGCATACATGGGATATGCTACAGAGAAGAGCTCTGCCGAATATGGAGGGTATCCAGTCGCAAGAAGACCTTTTTTTGTTGTTGCAACGAACATGGGCGGCCATTCCACAGCGTGATTTGGATGAACTCATTTTGAGTATGCCAAACCGATGTTCTTGTGTTGTTCGTGTTCGCGGTAGAAACACGGATTATTAATTGTTTAAGTTACCCAATAAAATTTTAGAGAAAACTGTTATTTCAGTCTTTTTTTCGAACTTTTGTGTTAGTGGTTCAAATGTCAAAAATCCCTTTATTAGGAAAATGGCAAATTTCTTTATTAATGCAAAGGTGACTTGGTTTATCGTTACTGTGACAAACGAAAACACTTTATTTGATGAATCCTTAAAGAAAATTTTAATTAATATCAATCAGGAGAAAAGTTATTGCAAAAATATATGTTGATCCCTAGACACTTTTGATGTGTGTATTTAGATTGAAGATTTTTATATGAAGCCTGGCATACATACTGTCGCGCCATTTTGTTTTTTTTTTTTCAAAATGGCGGCCATGCTTGAACCCTACTTATATAAATCGATAGCTGACATGAATGCAAACAAAACAAGTTAAAAATTATGGATGTCACGTGATCAACTTTGAACGTTAATATCTAAGAAACGTGACACTACGGAGTTTGGTCTTATTACGTTTTCTGTTTGCATCGATGTCAGCTATCGATTTATATAGGTACCATGCGTTGCCACCATTTTGAAGAAAAAAAAATGGCGGATAGTAGGTATGCCACGGACCTGCAGTCCTTTATTTTTGCTTTCATAGAAAGACACGTCGGAGGGTACAAGCGGCCGTTCAATAATCGACATATTACGTCCCTGAAGTTTCACTAGTTTTGGCGAAAGTTTGTGAGTGTGTTTGTATGTTTGTTACTTCTTCACGCACAAACGGCTGAACGGATTTGGATAAAATTTGGTACACAGATAGCTTATAGCCAGAATTAACACATAGGATACATTTTATTCCGATATTCCCACGGGATCAACACTTATACGGGTGAAACCGCGGGGCGCTTCTAGTTTAATATAACCTTGTAAATATAATCTGTAATAAGTATACCTGTTGCTGCCTCTTCAGTTTAGCAAACATGCGTTCAATATCGTCACAGGAGGTGACCGAGGGCGCGTGTTCCAACACATAGCGGCCGGCATCGAACTCCGACGGCGAGTGGAAGTATACATTCTCTATTTCGCGGAGGACCTGCAAACAATGAAATTAAATGTTTATTTATGTAAAGACTGATTTTTCCAACGCCAGATAATTTTATTCGACGAATAATATTGAATTTTTGACAGTTTTTCCATACAAAATCTAACGTCAATTTTATTCCACGAACAAAAATTATCTGTCGATTGAGAAATTAGCCCTTTTTTTTGTGGATGGGAAATCATCAAATGACCCCTCCCGCTCAGGGTGGAGCAGAAGGGAGTGTCAGACTCTTACTGACCAAAACCCACCCGTGTTCCTTCCTTAGCCCTTTATGTTCCGGGGCAGCGGTAGCCCTTTCGGACAATCCCGCTGCCCCGGCAGGCAGAAATTAGCCCTAAGTCGATATTTTTAAGACACTTTTACACGTCAGTATTTTGTTAGCCAATATTTTAGAACTAGATGATGCCGGCATTTCCTAGCTGACTAACACCTTAGAAGAAATACCGAAACAAACTCGGAGGTTACACTCTCTTTTAAAGTCCAAACATTATATTATTAGGATTTTATGTGAGTCTATGCAGGGCCATGTCTGGAAGGACCTTTTGAAGAAAGAGCCATTGCAGCTTGGAATTGTCCTGTCCCAACAGACATCGTATAGCTCAACACTATTTTAGGGAGCTCAACGACCCGTCAAACGATGCTACCAGATCTGCAGGTCATTTGCGGAGACCACATACAAAATACTAGAAACCGCCAGACAGTTAGAAAGTCATGTAAACGGAACCTTTATAAGATCACTTCGCTGTCCGTCGGTTAAGACCCTTTTACTTAGGAACGCGTAGAGTTATCAAGTTGAAATTAATATCAAATATTCAGGGCTGCAATCCCTTGAACCAGTGAAAAAAAAATAAACTTCTAAGTCAACGCAATAAAAAGATACGGGCGTTTCTGTTCCGGAATCAAAACCTGTAGGGTACTTCCCGTTGACCTAGAATCATGAAATTTGGCAAGAAGCAATGTTATGTAGCACAAGTAAAGAAAAAAATATCTAAAAGCATAAAAGACAATGATTGAAATTGGCGAACTATGTTGAGGTCGGCTTCCAGTCTTACCGGATGCAGCTGAGTATTTTACATGGAGCGACTGCCTATCTGACCTCCACGACCCAGTTACTAGGTAATATGAAACCCGAGCCACGGAGGGGTCTTAGTATGTGAAGTTGATCACCCATCCACGGACCAACCGAGGCAAGCGTAGCTTAACCTGATCTATCGACCCGTACGACTGTTATTACTTAGCCTTAGCCAGCCTGTATATGGGACTTAACTGCCCCGTTGGTCTCGTGGTCGCAAGCGACTGCTGAGCGTGGGGTCCTGGGTTCGATTCCCGGGTCGGGCAAAGTGTTATTGAGTTTTCCATTAGGAATTCCTTAGTAACAGTCCGGAGTTTGGAAGTTGGCGGTGTGATACCCCCGTGCCTTGGAAAGCACGTGGCGCCGTTGGTCCTGCGCCTGATCTCTCTCCGGTCGTGTCGGATTGCCGTCCCATCGGACTATGAGAGTGAGGGAAGAGGGAGTGCACCTGTGTCTGCGCACACACTATAATATCTCCTGCGTACCTGGCTAATCTCCGTTGAGATTGGCCACCGTGACCGAAATCGGTAGGGGAGGCTATTATTATTATTATATGGGACTTAAATATGGCGATGTGTAAGTGTACTATACGCTTCTGGCTACCTCCTACGAGCATACAAGCGTGATATAATGCTCACCTCTAGATCGGCAGCAGAGTGCGCGACGCTTAAAGATCGAGAGTTGACCCCGGGTGGACCACGCCTGTTCTCTGTACCGTCTTCGGACAACATGGCTTACAACTGCAAACAAAAGAATAAATTAAAATTACTGATACTTCTTCTCTTTAATGTGTAGCGGTATCTACAACGCGAACAACGCGTCATACTGACGTCACGCAAAAATCCTGCATCTCGCAAGCAGAGTTTACCGCGCAACTAGCATATTATACAACGGCCGACATGAATCATCGGGCAGATGCCCGCCAGACACAACAACCGTCTGGTCGGAGGATCCTCCCTTTTCTATGGAGGATGAGTGAACTTTACACCCTGTTCCTCGTACCTATACAGGCTGTCTCTGGATGTATGGATCAAATCAAATAGGGGCGTGGGCAAAGTCATTTCCAAACTTTTTGATCCTAAGAAAGTTGGTGAATTTTTTTACGGTTCAAAAGTTATGACCAACTTTTGTTATTTTTAATCACTTTGCATAGTGCTCAAAGAACAAAATCATTTAAAAAAAACTACCAGGAACTGTCAATTTAAGTTTTTTAGACAGCCCTGATAGTTTTTTTTTATATTTTTTTTTTCTTTGAGCAGTATGCGAAACGATTGAAAAATATTGGTCACAACTTTTGAACCATAAAATAATTCTCAATCATTCTCAGGACCAAAAATTTTGGAAATGACCTTGCCCATGCCCCTATTCGATTTGATCCATACTTCCAGGGACACCCTGTATAAATGAAAGCAGAGTTGACCCAGTGGTAACGGCCTCGACTTACGTGTCGTAGGTTCAAACCTAGGTAGACACTTTACTTTATGTAATTTATTTCGTCACTACTGCTCTCAAAACGGTGAAGGAAAACATCGTGAGGAAACGGGCATGTTTTAGAACCAAAAATTCGAACACATCAAAAACCCACACTTGGCTCACGTTCGCACGGACGGAAAAGTATCGCGGGATTTTATCGTGCACTGGATTTTCAACTCTCTGTGTTGAGCCGAGCATGCGAGCATTGAAAATCCAACAGATCGCATCCCAGTGCGTCAAAAAAACACTTTGTTGGATTTTCAGCTCTCAGATTTTTATGCGACCAATAGAAATATATTAAATATGATAACTGAGTGATTATTAAATCAATTAATGTTACCTCCAATCGCCTGAAATACAGGATTACCTAGTTCAGGCACGAATCATGAGTGAACTTGACATAGATTTAAGAAAAAACTGTATTTAATGTTAGTCCTTTTAGTTTTGAATAAACTTTATAATTATTTTTATTATTATTATACCTTAACAGTACGACAATACAATTTACGGTACTTATTACAAAAATTGATTTTTTTTGTGTCTGTTTGTTCTGGCTAATCTCCTAAATGGCTGGACCGATGTTGATGGGACTTTCACTGGCAGATAACGAAAGTTATAAAAGGAGTAACTGACTCTTATTTTAGAAAAAGTTGTTCCATGCAATAAAATTAAAACCCATGAAATCAAATTTGTTTTCCGTCACAATTGCGAAAGAAGTTGCTGTTACATCTAGCGAGTAATAGTATCAACAACCAAAGAAGAAAAAAATTGGTGCAGACAGACATAAAAATACAATCAATCTTACAGGTATAAATCAAACATGAAACTACCCGGAAAACTGTTATCTACACAGTTATTAATTAAAAGTAAAATGAATTACCTGTGCAAACAAAAACCATTAACTCTACAATGGCTATAACATAAAAGGAACGCATAAATAGGAGTTCACGATGAATTTCGGATCACGTCTGTTTTGTATCTGTTTAAAATTCATTGGTAAACACTATCGATTAAATAAATTACGTTACCTGGTAGGCACGAAAGAAAATCCAAGTTTCACTCAAAATTTCGCCGTTCTGTTTTAAAGTTTCACAGAATAACGCAATAATCGTGACGATATATATGTCGGCGGCGTCACCGATCACGCCATCGACAAGTACGTCACAGAACTTCTCCCACCGCCCCGCTGCTCGACTTGTTTTGCTATCAGTATAAAGGAGCGAACAGCGAACCGGAGGGGGACGCCCCACCGTCAAGCCCTAGGGCTAATCCTCCCGACTCCGCCGCTTCTGACAAAAAGAAGCAACGCCCCCCGCCCCCCATCTTCATCCAGGAGAAGTCCAAATGGACTGAAATCTCCAAGTTGTGTGTTGATCGCAAGATCAACTACTCCAACGCCAGGTCCACCCAACAGGGTATTAAGGTAATTGTCCCCTCGTCCTCGGACTACAGGGAACTTACCCGTCTGCTTCAGGTGAGGAACTACTCGTTCCACACCTACTCCCTTCCGGAGGAAGCTATGACCCGCGTGGTCATTAGGCGCGTCCCCAAAGAAATCTCCACCGAGGAGATCAAAGAAGACCTTGCTTCCCAAGGCATCCCCGTCTCCGCGGTACATCGCTTGCATAGAGCGAGGAAGGGCCTTGTCTACGACATGGTCCTTGTCATCTGCGATCCCACGGAAGGACATCACCCGATCTTTAAGGTGAAGTCAGTCTGTTCCCTGTCCGGCATTTCTATCGAAAAGCCCCGTAGGTCTAACATCATAGGCCAGTGCCACAGATGCCAGCTTTATGGCCATTCCCAATCACACTGTTACGCGACACCTAGATGCGTAAAGTGTCTGGGTGATCACGGAACAGCTGATTGCTCCCGGCCAAAAGATCGCACTCTGTGCACTGAGCCACCTAGTTGTGTTCTCTGCGGCCAGTCCGGGCACCCGGCTAACTACCGAGGCTGCCCCAAGGCCCCCAAAGCTTCCTCTCCCAAGCTGACAAAGCGCGCAAGCGACCGTCAGCAACGGGAGAGTCCCTTGTCTGTTAAGGTCCCCTCTTCTCAGATGCCCGCTAGGCTCAGCCCTCAGAGACCCTCCCCTTGGTGTAATCTGAATCACCAACAAGCTCCTGTAGCTTCGGTGCCCTCCCGATCCCCGACCATCCCCGCGCTGATGGATATCTCCATCCCAGCGAAATCAGTAGCCCCCGCGACCCCAGTAGCCCCCGCGACCCCAGTAGCCCCCGCGGCTCCTGTAGCCGCACCGGTAGCCCAACCCGCTACCACTCCCAGAGCTGCTCCCGCAGGCCCCAGTAGGTCCCCCCTAACCCCCGTCACCGGCCTTGAGCGTAACAGCATGGAGGTGATAATCGGTGCTTATGCATCGTTCATCGCCCCCGCTAACGCTATGGCAGCGGAAATTAACGCCTGCAACGGCAATGCTTGGCGCATTGCCGAGGTTTTCAATGCGTATCCTCAGATCACGCAAGTCCTGCAAACACTAAAATTCTAATTGTTCCAATGGATCAACAAAGAAATAGTGTTCTTAAACCCCGTTCCCTCAAGCTAGGTTACTTCAATGCCAATGGCATTTCTTCCCAACGCGATGAGATCGCCACTTTCCTCCGCGACCATCAGCTAGACGTTCTCCTAGTACAGGAAACCTTCCTGAAACCCCACCATCGAAACCCGAACATTGCGAACTATAAACTAGTTCGTAATGACAGGTCTCGATGCCACAAGGGTGGTACCCTTATTTACTTCAGGAAGTCCCTTTACAGCATCCCCATAGACCCACCTCCTCTCCACTCTCACCTGGAGGTCTCTATCTGTCGGCTGGGCATGACAGGTCATCAGTCCATCACCATCATTTCCGCCTACATCCCTCCCTCTGGTGGGTCTGAAGATCCCATCTCTCTCACCAGAGACTTCACTACCCTCTTCGGCCTGAGTGACTCCGTCATAATGGCGGGGGACCTCAATGCCAAGCATCCCTCCTGGAATAGCAACACGACCTCTACCAGAGGTAGGATCGTGTTCAACCTAGGCGCCACCCTAAATTTCGATGTCATCGCTCCGATGTATCCCACTCATTTCCCTGGCGATCCCACCCAGCTTCCCGATGTTCTCGATGTAGCGCTGCTCAAGAATGTGAACCTCCGTTTGCAATCTATTGAGACGTTACACGAGCTTAATTCCGATCACCGCCCTGTTATAGTCCAACTAGTCCCCTATTCCGGCCCGCGTGACCCAAACCAGCCCCCTCAGACCAAATTAATAACCGACTGGAGGAAAGTAAGCGAAAGACTGAAATCCACCACGTCGCCTCATTTGGACTCCATCCCTGACCAAATAGTCTCAGTCGCAGACACGACGGGGGCGATCGACTCGTTTACAGAGCACGTTCAATCCGTATTGACGGATTGCTCACGGGAAGTTCCAGTGATGGAAGACCATCGCTGGAAATTACCGGCTGACGTACGTGAACTGATAACCGAGAAGAACGCGGCCATTCGTGCCTACGACTCCTTCCCCTGCGACGCGAACAAAGCCCACATGCGCCATTTACAGCGCGCTGTAAAGAAACGCATTGCGGAGTGGCGTTCCGACGGTTGGGACAAGACGCTCAGCGATCTTGAGCCCACTCACCAAGACTTCTGGCAGCTTCAGAGGAAACTACGTTCCCCTGAAGAAGTAGCCATACCTCCCCTCATTCGCCCCGACAAGACCGTAGCATTTGACCCCTCCGACAAGGCCGAATGCCTCGCCGTCAGCCTAGAGTCCCAATGCTCCCCCAGCACTCAACCAGTAGACCGAGCACACCTCGACAAGGTGAACGCTGAGGTCGAACGTAGAGCCTCCCTCCCACCAGTCGAAGACCCCGATGATCCTCTGCCTCCCGTCACTCCTGACGAAGTGCAAGACATCATTAAGGGGCTCGAATCCCGCAAAGCTCCCGGCACGGACGGTATCACCAATAAGGTGTACAAGCTCCTCCCCGCCCCACTCATACTACTCATGACCGCCATCTTCAATGGCGCCATGAGCAACAACATCTTCCCGAACGCGTGGAAAGAAGCCACCGTCATAGGTATCCCAAAGCCAGGCAAACCCAAGTCTGAGCCCTCCAGCTACCGCCCCATCAGTCTGCTTAATGTCTTCGGCAAAATCTACGAGAGGCTTATATTTAAGCGTCTCAAAGACTATGCCGAGGCAAAGAGCCTCATCCCTAACGAGCAGTTTGGTTTCCGAACCAAACACTCTTGCATCCACCAAGTCCACCGCATCGTCGAGCACATCAGCGCTGGCTTTCAGCGCAGTGCTACGACAGGCGCCCTATTCTTCGACATAGCGAAAGCATTCGACAAAGTTTGGCACAATGGCTTATTATATAAGCTATACTCTCTTGGAGTGCCAGACCGTCTCGTGCTCATCTTACGAGACTTCCTGTCGGATCGCTCTTTTCGCTACCGCGTCGAGGGCGCACTCTCCACCCCTCACCCCATCCGTGCCGGAGTCCCCCAGGGTTCCGTTATTTCCCCTCTCCTGTTCACCCTATTCACCAGCGACATTCCCACGTGTAAAAAGGCACAGTTGGCTCTATTCGCCGACGACACTGCCATTTATCACACGGGTCGCTGTCATGACGCCATCGCCCGTACTCTCCAGACTTCCGCAAACGTCCTAGGCGCTTGGTTCCGGAAGTGGAGAATCGAGGTCAACCCTGACAAGAGTCAGGCGGTTCTCTTTTCCAAACATAGTCGATTCGCCCCCCCCCCTCCCCAGTCCTATCACTATGTACGGCAAACAGATACCTTGGGGTAAGCAAGCGAAGTACCTAGGAGTTATCCTCGACCGTCACCTCACTTTCGGAGAGCACATAAAGACGGCTCGTTCGCGAGCCGCTTTCGCTCTCGGTAGGCTCCACTTCCTTCTCACTGCCCGAAGCAAATTGTCACTGAAGTGCAAATTGCGACTCTACACCGCGGTCATCCGCCCTATCATGACTTACGCTTGCGTAGTCTTCGCACACGCCAAGCCTCGTCACCTGCATAAAATGCAGACCCTCCAAAACCGTTTCCTTAGAAAGGTCACGGGAGCCCCCTTCTATGTCCGGAACATCAACCTCCATCTCGATCTTAGAATCCCCACCGTCCAGCAGTTCATGAAACGCCTCTCCAAGCGCTTCTTTGATTCTGCCATCAAACACCCCAATCCCCTGATTGCGGCGGCCTCCCGATACACTCCCTCGCGCATAAGCAAGATTCGCCGACCGAGGCATACTCTCACCCTCCCTGACGACGCTACGACCCTCCTACAGGAGAGTAGCAAGAAAACAAGTACTTTAAACAAGTACAAGCCCAGACAGCCGTCCTATCGTCCTCGCCGTCGAGGCCCGTCGCGACGCCCCGTACCTAGTCCACCCCGACCCTTGCTCGAGCCAGCCCGCGCCGCTGAGCCTGTAGTTTTAAATTCGTCCCTAAATAATACCGATCCAGCCTGTCCCTTGCTGCCCTCTTCCAGCGACGCCCTAAGCCGAGGTCCGAACCCCACGGGGGGTGCCCTTAGCGTGAGTCGCTTAGTTTTTAGTTAGTTTTTAAGCCCTGGCTGGAGGCCTTAACTTCAAGGCATCCACAGGAAAGTCCGGTTAAGCAGTCGACAACCTCCTACAGGTTGAACTGCGAGATGCCATTTCCAAAAAAAAAAAAAAACCGGAGGGGGACTTGACCATTGGACATCGTATGGATAACATGTGCTCGGAAACTGTCTCGCGTTACGTATCTGGTTGTGTCATGTACCTACAGTGTGTGATTAAATTGTTTGTGAAATTATAATCTGATTTAAACTGCTAAACCGTTTTTCTATTGCGCAATAACCAACACTACCCACAGTTAGCCCACAGTACTTAAAATATGTCTGATAATAACGAGATACACATGTCCTCACCCGACATCAGAAGTGTGATTCGTGTTGTTTCATGCGCAAAATCAGTACGCTAAAAGTGAAAGTGACCGTTGACATTTGAAAAACAAAGTGCAAACGTGCGAATGCTTTTTAAATAATCATGTGGATCTGTTCAAATTGGAATAACATCTATTGCGGGGCGGCTAAGCTCGGCCTTATGCTGTTAGAAAGATAAGACAGTTAACAGATGTAGAAACCGCGCGTTTGGTCTATTTTAGTTACTTCCACAGTATTATGTCATATGGCATTTTACTGTGGGGTCGGGCTGCTGATATTGAATCCATTTTTATTTTGCAAAAGAGAGCTGTCAGAGCCATTTACAATCTACGTCGTCGTGAATCTCTTAGGGAACTATTTAAAAAGGTTAATATTATGACGGTACCTTGCCAATACATTTATGAAAATATTATGTACTTATGTAAGAAAAAATCAACATCTTTTTAATAAAATAAGTGATAGACATAATTTTAATACTAGAAATAAAGATAAATTAGATCAACCTTTTTTCAGGTTATCTAAAGTGCAAACATCTTTTATGGGGTACTGTGTTAAATGCTACAACAAAATACCTTTTGATATATTACAATTAAATGAAAGAAAATTTAAAACTCATATAAAAAGTACACTTTGTAAACAAGGATATTACAAATTGGAGGATTATATCCAAGATAACAATGTTTGGAAACATGCTGGTCCTGCTCCATAGGACAATCTAGAGTCTAGACAAAATCAAACTGGTTGCTAATTTAATTTATACATACACATTTTTTTTTTTTTACATTGTTTTTTACATTCTTTGACAAATGTAACTCACACACTTTTTAAAATACTAGTAAAATTTTTCAATCTTTGTAAATATGTGGACACCATGTATCTATCACATAATTGATTTACCAGTCTGTTATATTTTTAATTCTTTTACCATTTTTGGTAGACTAAATTTTATTTTAGGTGCATCGTCTTGACATATAATTATATAAACAATGTATACAAAAACTTGTAAAACATTTTAAAAGAGTAACGGTGGAGTTTCTTGCCCATTCTTCTCCACACGAAAACTACATTTTGGAATGGGCGACTAGAATCAATTCTATTTTTTCATTTTAAATTTTGACGTTCAAAAGTGCCTTTTAAGTGCCTATTTGAAATAAATGATTTGACTTTGACTTTGACTTTGGACCCAGACAACCCAGATACGGATGCGCGATCATGGTGCATGTTGTTATGGGCAAAGGCTGTATGCAGAAATTAAGGTTAAATACCTTTGCCGAGTGACGCGCCTGTTGCGACTAGTAAGGAGCACAAAGGAGCAGCATCAACGTGGCTATCGTAAATAGCATACCAAGGACGTAGCGTGGAGCTACCAGTAACGTGGAGTGACTTCGCACAAGCGGCCCACAGCGAAACCCTTCGTGTGCTACAAGTGAGGGAGACCAGGACATGTCGCGGCCCTGCACAAGCAGTGGCAGCCAAGCGGATGGTGGACGACATGCTGGAACAACTACCCTCAGGCACATTAGAAAATAAAGGTGAGCTGTATTGTTTTGTTAACGATTCTGGTGCTGAATGCTCGTTAGTAAAAGCGAGTTGTGCAACTAAATTAAGTGGCAAACGAGTTAATAACGTTATTGTATTAACTGGTATGGGTCAAACGCGTGTATTCAGCACAGAACAAATCATATGTAGCGTTGAAATTAGCGAACACCAATTAGAGATTTTATTACATTTCTACCCGACATTTACTTGCAAAGTAATATAGTACGTGAAATATTGAACCTAGGCTTTTCGATTAAAATGTCTGCGACAGAGTTTTCGTTGCACAAAGCTCTTGTAATACGTCCAGTTTTAACGATTAACAACAAAAAGGCTAGATTTGATGAGACAAAGGCAGCTATAACAAAATTTTGAGTTGGCGATTTCATGTTATTAGAAAACAAAGAGTGAAATCAGATTATCAGACTAAGTTAGATAGGAAGTTCAGAGGTTCATTTAAGGTAGCAGAAGTTTTGCCAAGTGATTGCTGTATGTTAAAAGCTTTACATTCTAACCGTACTTACAAGTATGCTCACGATCGCATACGAAAGATGCCGTGTTTCTGACAATTTAAACGTAGTAAAACGGTGAGCAGAGTTCTTCCACCGAGTAGTAGAGCACATACCACGGCTGGGTCGCACTGCACGCACTAGTTTGTAGTCGTAACTGCAACTCAGTGTGGAGTTGTTCAGGGAGCGATGGGCAGCTGGTGGTGCAGCGGAGACCAGGGTCTCAGAGGAGACTATTGTTGTGTTGGTCATGCAGTGACCTGGGAGTCGTAGACTCTATGTGAAGTGATATGTGTTGGTCGTATCACTGGAGGTGATGACGATATGGGCGGCATGAGTGTCACTAGCTGCTGCGGCAGCCGGGCCGTGAGCTTTGTATGTGGTCTACTCGTAAGTTGATACAGTTCCTGACCAATTGTTACTAAGGCTTAGAGGAATCTTTTGTTATCGATGATTGTTATTATTAAATTATTGTCAAGTAATGTGTTTCGATAACTATGTGATCAGAATTGGCCGAGTGGAACATGCACTGCTGTTGCTTTTTTTGGGTTACAGGTTGACACACAATGACGTATGCAAGCAGAATGACAGTGTTGGATAGCGCTGCACTCTTTGGATCTCCTTTACAAACAATCGCTGATCGGGGACGGTGCTTTTCGAGCAAGCTGTCCAGAGAGATTGATTGCGGTGGCGGCCGAGATGAGAAGCTATCATTAAGTCAGCTACAGATCCATTGTCTACCGAATCTGGTGAGTCGTTTTCATTTTGTTTTGACTCTGGTACTGAGTGCTTCCCTGGTTATAACAGCAAAAATTTTTAAATATGCTCACAATAGGTTACGAATGATGCCAGTAGGTCATGTACCAGTCGAGTAGATGGTGATGAACAAGCCTAAGTAGTGGGAGCCACGCGAGTAGGGGTTATCTATCGCCCGTAGTAAAAAGTGTGTAGTCATTGGGTGATGCACACCAATCCATGCGCTGGATGTGCGAGAGCAATGCGATTACCGCATAGCTATTCACAACTACTCGATACGCCTCCGTACCGTATCGAACATCAAGCAATGTTATCGTAGCGAGTCATAAAAAACGCTGTTCACAAGTCCTAAACTCGAAAATGTTGTCAGTTTAAGTCAAATACATGACCACCATTCTTCCGACAGCTGTTTGCTGTCGGGGGCAAGGCAAATCAGGTTATTGAAATGTCATTTTCGATACGATAGCTTGTCTTGTGAATTAAGATGCTGGTCGGCCGGAGAGCCGTGGCGTTAAAGTGGTTTACTCGTGTGTGGTTTTCTCGGTATCTAAGGCTCTTAGTGTAAAAGATGGTTGTTAATGTGGATAACGATGGTACATGGCTCTGGATGATGATTTTCACTATTATTAGATAATCGAAGTTTTCTTATATTGCTCTAGTTGATAATTTTCACTATGATTGATCAAAGTTTGTTGGCACATGCCAAGGGATCAGATTATTACTAGCGAATTTGAGGAAAGTCAAGTAATAGTCTTGTTGATGAAGCAGAGTAGAGATTGTCTTGTGATAGTGGTAAATCTTAGTTCGGCTGGTCGGAGACCGTACCATAGTATCGTAGCCATAGCCCGTTAGAAATCGGCATTTCTTGCTAGACCCTGGGTACGTGGTACACGGTAGCTCTGGGTAGTATGGTCAGGTCTAGCCTCGAAGCCAAGACCGTAGAGTCAAAGACGACTCGGCATTCCTCCGGGAAGTGCGTATGTGACAAATGTGTGGGACCCTGAATGAGATACTTGAGATTTTATTTTCTTTGATTAACATGGTGTGGAATCCTTGTACGTGGTCTCGCTAAACTCGAAACTAGATAGTTCAAATTATAAGAGTTGCTTAATTTTTGGTTTTTTAATTTGAATGCTCATTGCAAATTGATCGTGAAATAAAATAGATTTTAAAGAGTCGAGTCCCTTTTAATTATGTCATCAGTCTTTTTTTGCGAGAAATGCCAGAAAATCGGAGTATAACTGACGGAATTGAGGTTGAGCATAGTAGTAGTAACAATGAGGAAAGTAAGTTTACATGATGATTGGACCGTACCAGAGGTCGTCGTGTAGCCGTAACTCAATAGAAATCGGCGTCTAATACTTTAGTAGTCCATGAGTGCGCGGTAGGCAGTCAACTCTGGCGAAGGTCGAGTTTCAGTGAAAACCATAAAGTCCAGGAGAGACGGCGCTCCCGTGAGGGTTCGCATAAAAGAAAGATGAGTAGCTGGAGATTACTGGGCTATGCGTAGCGAGAGATCACATGCAGAGCTTAAGTATGTTGATTCATTTGGTTTAATTATCTCTTTTGTGAGATAGTGCGGTATATATGTAGTCAGTTGTAGTTTGAATTTCCTGATTATTGTTAGTAATAGGTTTTCTAGTGTAGTTCAAAATTAAATAAAGAGTTCTGTCAAATTTTGACTTTAGTAAAGTCTGATAAATCAAACTGATTCTTACAGGTTAGTTCAGGAGTGACCGAGCTATGTGATACTTTGCGTTGCGGGTATGTTTGTTTACAGATTAACACACGAGGACGTGTGCGAGCAAGGTGGCCATGTCGGCGTCATTCGTCTAACTATTCGGAACGCCAGCACCCGGCGGCGCTCGACAGAGTCTATCCTATCCTGAGCTTGCGAGGAGTGGACAAAAGCGCGCAGCGGTGTAACGAGTCAGTCTTGGCTCTGGCATATCACGGTGGGGTTGCGGAAGCATCGTACGTTCCCGCAACCACCGTCGTGGATGGAATACCGGGGTGGTTTTTAGTCAGTAAGAGTCTGACAGACCCCTCCGCCCGCCCCGGGGCGGAGGACATCCATGAGGATTTTCCACCCCGGAAAGCGTGTCACGGGGCAAAAGTGATACTTTAAGTTTGTTTATTCGGAACCGATTAATATTAACGCGAGCAGATGTCCATAGAACTAACGATGACCATTAAATTGCAATAATCATTGTAGGGTTAAACCGGTCCAATGATAAATCAGCTATAGGGAATAATAATATTCCGGACTAGCCAAAATAAATTCTGAAGGGCTTGAAAAAAAAAAAAAAAAAAAAATAGCCGGACCAGAATTTGTTAATCTGAAGGGTTTGCAACCGGACCAGAACAAGTTAATCTGAAGGGCAAAAAAAAAAAAGAAAAAAAAAAAAGTGTAGCCGGACCAGAACTTGTTAATCTGAAGGGTTTGCAACCGGACCAGAGCTTAATCTGAAGGGTCAATAAAGACCGGACCAGAATTTGTTAATCTGAAGGGTCAATAAAGACCGGTCCAGAACTTGTTTATCTGAAGGGTCATTGAAGACCGGTCCAGAAGTTTGAAGGGTCAATAGAGACCGGTCCAAAACTTTTTAATCTGAAGGGTCATTGAAGACCGGTCCAGAACTAATTCTTACCAGTCTGTAGGGTTTAGATAAACCGGTCCAGATTGTAAAGTACGATTTTTATGGTCAGGATAATCGCACAATTTATGCTTATTACAGACGTATGAATTGTAAGCGCACGAGGACGTCCGCAAGTCAGTATGGCCGTGTCGGCGGCGTCACCGATCACGCCATCGACAAGTACGTCACAGAACTTCTCCCACCGCCCCGCTGCTCGACTTGTTTTGCTATCAGTATAAAGGAGCGAACAGCGAACCGGAGGGGGACTTGACCATTGGTCATTGATTGGATAACATGTGCTCGGAAACTGTCTCGCGTTACGTATCTGGTTGTGTCATGTACCTACAGTGTGTGATTAAATTGTTTGTGAAATTATAATCTGATTTAAACTGCTAAACCGTTTTTCTATTGCGCAATAACCAACACTACCCACAGTTAGCCCACAGTACTTAAAATATGTCTGATAATAACGAGATACACATGTCCTCACCCGACATATATATAAACTTAAATTAAAATAAATACAAACGTAAATACTGACCTGTAAAGTAATATTAGCGGAATTATTTACAAAATCACTTGGCATTCAAAGTGCGTATCTCAATAAACATTGTTTCTTGAAAATTGTTCATGTATTGAGTTATTCAAAACTTATGGATAGGTTATTTGCACTATATTCATTTTTGATTTGATAATATTTTTCAGTATTTTTAAAGAATTACGATAATTTGTTTCCTTTTCATGCAAGTTTGCACGGGAAAATAGAACAGTTGACAAATTGACAATCCCGTCTTGACAACTACTAGTGATGCACAAAAGCTTTTTAAGTTCTATCAAATCGAATCTATTAAATGGGAAAAAAAATTCGTCATTGCATTGACGAGTTTTTAGCATTTATCCTAAATGCTCTAACAATAAGATGCAATGGCAGCACTTACTTATTTTATTAAAATTAATCTCATTATAATGGGATGATGATCTAATTGATACCCCTTGGCATCTAAGAAAGGTTCGGGTTCAGGCTTCTGACGACTCGTGGTGACTGTCAAAGATCCAAGAATGGCAGCCGGAACGAAAAGAAAGAAAGAAAATACGTTTATTTGCGGTAAACATGACGCAGTGAAAAAACACAAATACAAAATAAGAACAAGTTAGGGAAAAATATGCGTCACATCACATGTTGGCAAAATGGCCAGCGCTCAACATAATGCTAGGACCCTATGCAAGACAGAGCCCCAGCGCTGGTTTTCAGCGACAGCCACCGTTGGAGTGATACCGGTGCAGTATAGGATATGACAAAAAAAAACTAAATAAAATAAATGTCCAATACATTATACAACGGTCAACGGCATAACGTGCTTTCCGCACGCATTATGGTTACATAGATAAATGGATTTCTAGATGAGATTTTAGACCACACACGACATCACTCAAAAGTTTAGGAAATTGTGTAGTTAATCTTGGTTGTCATACAAGATTTTAGATTACATCATCGTGCATGTATGCTTTTGTTTGACCATCAAAGCCTCATAGATAACAATTGTGAGAAATTTGAACGAATAGTTAACAACTCCAACAGGTGGTTTGATTTACGGCTTTTGTGGTAGAAACAAAAAATAATGTTCAATCTAAACGTTTATTCGACTCGAACTATCTCGGACTTTTAGTATTTTCTTACACGTCAATCACTATTTTCACTTTTGAAATGACGTTTCTCTACGTTTCTTTACACTAATGCGAAAAATAAGTCATTGAGCAAAAGCATTTTCATTTCCGTATTTGCCTAACTTTTACAATTAATATCGTGAACACCTAATATTCATCAAAGAAAACTTGTTTGCTACCGAAATTATGCTTATTACATAATTAATATAACAATTTATAAATTAAATATAACGTGTTGGCTGCATGTTTATAAAATACCATTGCCAACAGTTTAATTCCAGTTCGAAAAAAAAATAGTTGTGCTTGACGTCATGCGAGCGATGAGTATTTAGCGACAGTGGTTTCATTATTTGGTGGTGTTTTAGTGGACTTAATATTGATGTTTCTTGTGAAATAGCAAAAATGGAGACCGAAAGGATGATAGAAGACACCATGCCACCCCAGGTAAGGCAGGAAACTGTAAATGGAACAACCCATAATGTCATGATGGTCCGTCGGCCATATTTACTTTTACCAATAATCGCTTGGACTATTTTGTGTTTTTATGACCAATCTGATAACAAAAGTAGTTTTGGAAGGTTTATTATCCTCCCCAATTACCTGAACAATGCCAGTTGAGACGTAAAAACTATGCTACGTGTTAGAGATTTGGTACAACGCCTCGTACTAATTTTTTAAGCCGTCCTGCAATGCGGATCTTTAGAAAGATATACTTTTTTGTATATTTCCTGTAGTCATTGTCGGGGTCTGTTGCGTTTAGTACTTAATTGTATGCATTCACATTACTTTCGTGTCGGTATTGAGCTGTTTATTTACATCCACGACACAATTCGTTCGCGAGTAAAGCTGTCACGTTACACAGGAAATCGTAAAGTAAAAACTTCTTTTTTATGTTTAAAAAACGTTTTTATGTATTCAAACCTTCATTGTAACTCGCCCATACGAACCTCCTTTGGTAAACTTCCTAACAGAAGCGAACAAAGGCGTAATTCATTAAACATAATGTTTGTGCTACTTTCCATACATTATTTCGCAATAGTGATGCATTTTGCAGAAGAAAGAGTTTGCATAGTGTTATAACATTATCCTGCCATTAGTAAATTTGAAACAACAAGATTATGAAATGATCAGGTTTAATCTAGGCATAAATATTAGAGAGTGACCAGAAAAAAACTACTTTTCACTCAAACTTAGACCACATAGGTCTCAACTTCATTCACATAATTTTATCAACACTGAATAATTCAAACACTTTATTCATGTTGAATTGCCAACTTTATTTTTTTAGATACTTTAAATTACAGATGACAAATAAGTCTTGATTTTCCTTGAGGAAACTTAAAAATAATATGTTCTAAGGATTTTTTTATTCTAAAGGCTTGTTAGAGCATATGGTTTGTGTTAAAACTTAAAAGTTACAGGGTTTGCAGCTTAAAATCAGCATCACATGGTACACCCCCTGTTGTCATCTGACGTTATGCTAAGCTTTTTATAGTCTTAGGTTGTATTTTTTTTTCTGCTGTAATGCCAAAATACATTTTTCTTTCTTTCTTTCTTAAATAATGGCTAAAAAACAAGTACATTTCAGAAAGAATGACTAACAGAGATGTATGGAAGAAAAAATATGTGTTGCATAAACTACAAATAAATTGGCATACATTTTACTCATCGAACATTCTCCTGTCTTTAAACCAATTTATTTGTGGTTATTGTAGCATTTCTTCAGCTACACATGTCTAGAAATAACTATACAAATGAATAAAATTGAAGTGTCTGTTTGTAATGTCAATATAACAGCTTTTTACTGAATGCATAATAATACTTATACAGAAAAAAATAATTGTTCCATATTTAGTGTAAGAATAAATATGGAACAATTATTTTTTCTGTCTGTTTGTTCCGGCTAATGTCCGAAATGGCTGGACCGATTATGATACTGACGAGATAGCTGATGTTATTTTAAGGAGTAAATGAGGCAACTTTTAGAAAGTATAATCAGCCTGTAACATTCATACTGCTCGGTCACAGGCCTCCTTTCTGTGAGAGGTAAACATTTATTTTAGAAAAAGTAATAGGATTCCACACAAAAAAAAAAATACAAAAGAGGCAAAAGATTCTTCCATTGTAATGAAGGAGTGTGGTATCTGCACCTTCTTAACACATTATTCATAACCAACATCCACACAAAAAAAGTTGCTGGCACAGCTAGTATATCCATACTAATATTATAAATGCGAAAGTGTGTCTGTGTGTCTGTTACCTCTTCACGCTTAAACCGTTGGACCAATTTAGATGAAATTTGAATTTGAATATAGTTTGAGCCCCAGGAAAGAAAACAGGATAGTTTTTATCCCAATATTTCCATGGGATCGAAACTTATGCGGGTGAAACCGCGGGGGCTGCTAGTATTATAATATAATCAGCCTGTATTGTCCCACTGCAGGACAAAGGCGTCCATCCATTTCCCTTTTCCGCACAAATCTGCCTTAAAAATATCTTTTGTTAGTCACTGTTCATTCATCCTCAACATGACTAAACCATAAAGTTGGCATACTGCAAGTAATATTACTATTTATTTATCTATATAAATAAAAGAAAGTCGGGTTAGTTACACCATTTATAACTCAAGAACGGTGATTTTTATTACCTTTGATTTGTTGGTTTTGTGTTCACTCTGAATAGCAGAATAAATATTAAAACGAGAAAACTCCACAAAAAAAATTAAGATTTTCACTCAAAAATTAAGATAATTCATTGTAATTGTGATATTTTTTTTTTGTCCTGGACCATACTTTCTAATTACGAAGATATTGAAGGTCAAAGTTCCAACTTTTGTCACGAAAACAAATTTTAAATGTTATACCTCCAAAACTCATGTCCCGTTGCGTGCACCCATAAGCAAAATGATTTCCGTGCCTTACATGTGTTTCCATAAACAGCGAACTTTCACACCAAACTTAAAATTCGTTTTCCAGCAATTATTTTTGCTCAATGTTATTTAGTTTATGTACAGAATGCGTAGTTGACTTTTCTGTGGCGGGTCTTTTATTGTTTTATTCCCTAAGACGACCCACTGACCAATCCTTCCACTCATCGTTTTCTAAAGCCACCTGACTCAAACCCTTGCGGTATGCGTCTAGATGTCTTGCCAGTTGCCACCTCTTCCACTTCTTGTGTCGGCCTCGGCGGCGCCGTCTTCAGGCACCCACCTTCTGGAGACTGACGCAGCATGTAGGTATGCTCAGCATACAAGTGATGCAGCTGCGCATGCGTCTTATTACAGTCTGTATATATTTGTTTTGTTACATTATAGGTGACGTCAATCACATGCGTGGACTCGGGCGTGCGACCGATGCCGAGCAGCGCCGCGTACGCAGCGGAGAGGGACGCCTGCCTCAACTACTTCACAAGATGGAACGAGACGGATCAGGTATGGAATATGTTCTACAAACTACACCCTACGGATATTCCGAAGGGAATCGGAAGCTGGAATAGGAAGCTGCAAGATGTCAGCGATGCCACACGGGCGTTGCCAATGCGTTGCGCCGTCGCAGCGCAGTGATTTCGACGCAGTGAGTGCTACTCGAGCGCTGCGGAGACGTCACCGCTTAGGCGTTGCAGCTGTATCGCCCTAACCATACATTTTTCGGGATAAATAGTATCTTATGTCCATTATTCAGACAGTCATTTATTCAAACTAGGCTGATAATCGCCACTTTTCGAACGTCAAAATCAAAACGCCCGCCCTTCACCACTTCCTAGTGCTTTCGCTGGGAAGAAGAAGTGGCGCAACAAACTCCCCAGCAGCACAGCTGTCTGTTCAGTTAGAAATACTTGATTCTTTATAATAGTAGGTATGCTAAGTAATTAACATTACGAGACAGAAAATTAAATTAAATTATTTGTAATATATCAGTCTTTATCTTTCCTCAGACAGTGCATTCTAGGAAAACCGAAAATTATAAAACTTATCTGACGTTAAAATATCGGTATTTCCCTGTAATTTATTGTGTTGTAGAGGTGAGATTATTTATTTTTCTGTCGACTGCGACCCCTGCCCCCTGGAACTCGGAGCTTCTTGATAACAAACGAAATTGTTAATAAAAATCATTGTCACGGTCAAATATTTGTAATGAATGAAAATACTTATAAACATATCATCACGCCTGTATTCTGAAGGGATTGGTAGAGGTACCCACATTTCGCTTGAAGTCAAAAACTAACACACTAATATTATAAAGGCGAAAGTTTGTGAGTGTGTTTGTATGTTTGCTTCTTCACGCACAAACGGTTGGACCAATTTTGATAAAATTTGATATGGAGGTAGCCGACACCCTGCATTAACACATAGGATACTTTTATCCCGATATTCCCATTCCAAAAATAAATTTTAGCCAAATGATTTCTGTGACTCCTGTGATGAGTGATTTTAGTCGAGTTGTACCCTTTTTGTGATTTTTACATAGAAATTATCAGAAAAAAAAATGCAATTTTTTTGGTCTAATTCACGGTAATTTCGACACCTGCAAGGAAAAACATCGTAATTCATTTTTAGTAAATTTTCAGGAGAGCGCGTCAAAGATAAAAAAAAAATCTCTCAGGTTTCGGTTGTCGTAATGCCAACCAACCTTGAAAATTTGAGGCAACGAGGGAATGGCCTGATTATATTATCTAATATATAAAATTCTCGTGTCACAGTGTTAGTTACCATACTCCTCCGAAACGGCTGGACCGATTTGTATGAAATTTTGTGTGCATATCGGGTAGGTCTGAGAATCGGCTACTATCTATTTTTCATACCCCTATTTTATTTATTTTTTTTCAAAACGACGTTTGCGGGGTCAGCTAGTAATAATATAATCATAAAATAAGTATAAGTTTGACGTGCTCTCCTGAAAATTCACTAAAAATGAGTTACGGTGTTGTTCCTTGCAGGTGTCGATGTATCTGCGATAGTTTCGGACATAGTTTAGTGCAAAGTGATATAACTGCCAGGTTTTGGCAAAAAAATCATGAATGTAGATATATGTCAAGTTGTAACTAGTGTTGCACCGAATGTGGGTTCTGCCGAATGTCGAATTCGGCCGAATGTTCGGTTTAAATATGTACCGAAGCCGAAGTTCGGCCGAATTTCGGTTATATTTCCCGCGCTTTTGCTCAATGAATAGGTCAGATCGTGTTCGTTCCTCGTTGTCGCTTGTAATTTCACTCACTTGCGCGTCCCGCTCGGCCGCTCGTCACCCGCGGTCACCCAGAATGTTATGTTTAGGTAACAGCTGATAGATAATAATATTACAATTCATAATTTTAATAAAGCATATTTTTGATATGTGATGTTGTTTCTTTTCTACGGAAATAAAAACAAAAACGAACATCCACGTGACCTATTTACTTACAAATCATCATTTGATCTAGATTTCATTTTAAAATAAATTTCTTTTCACTTTTCCATTTCTTATTTAAATTAATTTAAGCTACCGAATTTCGGCCGACATTCGGCAGATCTTACCGAAATTCGGCCGGAGACGAAGTACGGTAAAAGCTGCCGAACTTCGGTAATACCGAATGTGAAACGAATTTCGGTGCATATCTAGTTGTAACCCCTTTATATTATTGCTCCACACATTGTTTTTCGTGCATTGTGGTATAAAAGCGACTGTTTACTGTTTATTATAAAAATTTGTTTGTCTTGCAGGTGGAGTTTGTGGAACAACTGTTGGCTCGGATGTGTCACTATCAACATGGCCACATCAATGCATACCTCAAGCCTATGCTACAGAGGGATTTCATCAGCATGTTACCTAGTAAGTATGGGGCCATTCAAGTATTACGTAAGCACTACAGGGGGCGGGGGGTCTTTGATTTGCTTATTTTTGATGACATAGGGGATGGGGGGGTCTGGGTGGTGATTACGTCAGCAGTAGGTTTTTTTTTTTGTTAATTTTCGGATTTTTTACAAAATTTAGTCGATTTGGTTTGAAGACATAAGGCCACCCTACTTCTCTGTGCTTGAAAACGAAACGAATTTTCAGGGATTCCTCGAAAATAATGGATATATTTATTAATGCTTACGTAAGCATGGGGGGGGAAGAGCTTTGCTTAATTTTGCTGACGAGGGGGAGGGGGGCGATTAATAATTTCAAAAAATCTGCTTACGTAATACTTGAGCGGCCCCTATGACATTCTACCTAGAAACTATGTTGTTTCTTAGAGCTGTAGTACGAACGAAGAGATATCAAGCTATGCATCTCCCTCCAGTATAAACTGACTTCTCATTGTACGAAAAGCCTATACAATGCGAGGTCAGCTAAAACCCTGAAAAACCATAATTGCGCCGCCAGCGACATGTATTTAGCTCTAAGTTCTGGCCAAACTGAAGCTAATCCCGCGCGGGATGCTGGACGAAATAAGTTATCTCGCAGGCCGGCCTTGGAGGTGGACGTCTGGTTAACCGGACTTGCCTGTGGGTGCCTCAATAAACTAAGGCCTCCAGGGCACCCCCTGTGGGGTACGGATCTCAGCTTAGGGTGTCGCTGGGGAAGGGCGGCAAGGGATAGGCTGGATCGGATTATTTTGGGGCGAATTTATTTATTAATTTGTTTTTATAATGGTGTACATAATAAAGAGTATTCTATTCTATTCTAATTTAAAGACTCGCGCCGATTGTGTGAACTTACTTGCATGGTGGTTTTCAAACTGGCATGAATAGTCCCCATCCCGCGCGGGATTCAAATTCAAATATTTTTTGCATAACAAGTATGTTTACAAGGGCTTATTGATAAATCCGGGCACAACAATTTAATAAAATATGAGTAATAGCATAATTAATTATAAATAAGGTAAATAGAAATTAAAAGTATTGTTAACATTAAGAAATCTAATCAAACTACAATAAATAATAGAAACTCAATACCTACTTGACCTAAACGTATGGGATTGCTGAATTTTTATTCGCGATTACGACGTTGGTCCCACGGAGAAAGTTGTTTAGTTTGATGGTCTGTACCACATCCTTAAGGCCGTACCCTGAGCAAATAACCTTGAGCATTTCGTTCCCTCTTTGCCGCACCCCACCTCTGCAATACTTCGTAAAAATTACTAGCGCCATCTGGCGAACAACTTTCGAACTATAAACTTGCGACTAGTAAAAATCACAGACCTTAGAATAAACAGAGACGGTATTGAATAAAAAAAATCTATGGATGAAAGAAACGGTGCGCCTAAATAATTTTGGTCATAAATTCAGTGACTATACTTACGTCCATGAATACTTACTTTCCAATTCTTTCTAATTTTTGGAACGAAAAAGCGTTTTGCGACTCCACGAGACTTCGTCCCTAACAAAAATTGCCGATAAGTAAAATGGAGTCAAAATCATAGTTTTCGAGGTTGCTGACAACGATTATGGGGTCAAAACCAAATTCAAGATGGCGCCGCCAAAAATTTGCAAATTTTTCGTCATGGGTGTCGTTTTCAAAGTTTTCGAGAACGCTGACAAAGACTATGGGGTCAAAATCAAAATTCAAGATGGCGCCACCATAAATTTTAAGATTTTTACCCTCATAGGTGTCGTTTTCATGGTTTTCGAGGACACTGACAAAGATTATGGGGTTAAAATCAAAATACAAAATGGCGCTTCCAAAAATTTGCAAATTTTTCGTCATGGGTGTCGTTTTCAAGGTTTTCGAGGACACTGACAAAGATTAAAATTCAAGATGGCGCCACCATAAATTTTCAAAGTTTTACCTTCATGGGTGTCGTTTTCATGGTTTTCGAGGACACTGACAAAGATTATGGGGTCAAAATCAAAATACAAAATGGCGCTTCCAAAAATTTGCAAATTTTTCGTCATGGGTGTCGTTTTCAAGGTTTTCGAGGACACTGACAAAGATTATGGGGTCAAAATCAAAATTCAAGGTGGCGCCACCATAAATTTTCAAAGTTTTACCCTCATGGGTGTCGTTTTTATGGTTTTCGAGGACGCTGACAAAGATTATGGGGTCAAAATCAAAATACAAAATGGCGCTTCCAAAAATTTGCAAATTTGTCATCATGGGTGTCGTTTTCAAGGTTTTCGAGGACACTGACAAAGATTATGGGGTCAAAATCAAAATTCAAGATGGCGCCACCATAAATTTTAAGATTTTTATCCTCATTGGTGTCGTTTTCATGGTTTTCGAGGCGCTGACAACAATTGTTGGGTCAAAATCAAAATTCAAGGTGGGGCCACCATAAATTTTCAAAGTTTTACCCTCATGGGTGTCGTTTTCATGGTTTTCGAGGACACTGACAAAGATTATGGGGTCAAAATCAAAATACAAAATGGCGCTTCCAAAAATTTGCAAATTTGTCATCATGGGTGTCGTTTTCAAGGTTTTCGAGGACACTGACAAAGATTATGGGGTCAAAATCAAAATTCAAGATGGCGCCACCATAAATTTTAAGATTTTTATCCTCATTGGTGTCGTTTTCATGGTTTTCGAGGCGCTGACAACAATTGTTGGGTCAAAATCAAAATTCAAGGTGGGGCCACCATAAATTTTCAAAGTTTTACCCTCATGGGTGTCGTTTTCATGGTTTTCGAGGACACTGACAAAGATTATGGGGTCAAAATCAAAATACAAAATGGCGCTTCCAAAAATTTGCAAATTTTTCGTCATGGGTGTCGTTTTCAAGGTTTTCGAGGACACTGACAAAGATTATGGGGTCAAAATCAAAATTCAAGGTGGCGCCACCATAAATTTTCAAAGTTTTACCCTCATGGGTGTCGTTTTTATGGTTTTCGAGGACGCTGACAAAGATTATGGGGTCAAAATCAAAATACAAAATGGCGCTTCCAAAAATTTGCAAATTTGTCATCATGGGTGTCGTTTTCAAGGTTTTCGAGGACACTGACAAAGATTATGGGGTCAAAATCAAAATTCAAGATGGCGCCACCATAAATTTTAAGATTTTTATCCTCATTGGTGTCGTTTTCATGGTTTTCGAGGCGCTGACAACAATTGTTGGGTCAAAATCAAAATTCAAGGTGGGGCCACCATAAATTTTCAAAGTTTTACCCTCATGGGTGTCGTTTTCATGGTTTTCGAGGACACTGACAAAGATTATGGGGTCAAAATCAAAATACAAAATGGCGCTTCCAAAAATTTGCAAATTTGTCATCATGGGTGTCGTTTTCAAGGTTTTCGAGGACACTGACAAAGATTATGGGGTCAAAATCAAAATTCAAGATGGCGCCACCATAAATTTTAAGATTTTTATCCTCATTGGTGTCGTTTTCATGGTTTTCGAGGCGCTGACAACAATTGTTGGGTCAAAATCAAAATTCAAGGTGGGGCCACCATAAATTTTCAAAGTTTTACCCTCATGGGTGTCGTTTTCATGGTTTTCGAGGACACTGACAAAGATTATGGGGTCAAAATTTAAATACAAAATGGCGCTTCCAAAAATTTGCAAATTTTTCGTCATGGGTGTCGTTTCCAAGGTTTTCGAGGACACTGATAAAGATTATGGGGTCAAAATCAAAATTCAAGGTGGCGCCACCATACATTTTCAAAGTTTTACCCTCATGGGTGTCGTTTTCATGGTTTTCGAGGACGCTGACAAAGATTATGGGGTCAAAATCAAAATGCAAGATGGCGCCACCAAAAATATAATATATATTATATAAATATATAGATCTACTATCTATCTGTTTACAGAAATTTAGGTTGGAGTCAATAGTGACTCTTGGTATTTCAAATGGTCAACTTTAGCTAAAGTAGGGCAAGAATATGTATTTATATATATGTGTATGTTACTTTATAATAAACATTATGCGGTGTATATTTTTTAGATTGAAGGTGAGTTACCTGTTCAGACAGTGTTAAAAGTAGAAAAATAATAAATAAACAACAAAGTTAATTTTATTATCATTTATTATTTTAAAGGAGGTACAAATATATAAATTATTATTAATTTAACTATTTTCTAAAGTCAAAAGTCAAAGTCAAATCATTTATTTCAAATAGGCACTTAAAAGGCACTTTTGAACGTCAAAAATAAAAATAAAAGAATTGATTCTAGTCGCCCCTTCCAAAAGGTAGTTTTCGTGTGGAGAAAAATGGGCAAGAAACTCCACCGTTACTCTTTTAAAATGTTTTACAAGTTTTTGTATACATTCATTATATAATTATATGTGAAGACGATGCACCTAAAATAACATTTAGTCTACCACAAATGGTAAAAAGAATTAAAAATATAACAGACCGGTAAATCAATTATGTGATAGATACATGGTGCTCAAATTTCTTACCGATAAGGTCATGGTTGTCTGAATACGTCTTTTCAGATAATAACGGGAGGTTGATTACTGACATAAGTTCATCCAACTGTGCATGCCCCCCACCTATAGCAATAGTACCTGCGACAGCGCACGTATTAATATTTAGGTAGTTGTCACTGCAATTGTCTCCATTTATAACAAACTTTTGATTGCAAAGCCGACATTTAAATGTAAATTTTTACTGTAGATTATTTAGTGTTTCAGCTACGAGGTCAAGTTCTGTGAAGCTGCACCCAAGTGGTCCATGGTTTGAAATGCGTTTTAATTCGGAAAGGAAGTGCCTGACATCAATAATTCTTCTGTTTATAATTTTTTCGTAAGGTTTTGCTTCCTCTTCATACGAAATTTGAAACTAAAATAATAAAAAAAAGTTTTTATTATGTACCCAAAAAAACAATCGTACTAGAATAATCCATTTTTTATCTGAAGTAGAATAGGTTTTCTATTTTCAAATATAAATGGACTACCCTTTCTAACTTTCATTGAAGTTCAGAACACACGTGAAAGGTATCAGAAACTTACATCTTCAATGTTTTTACTGGTTACTCCAGTGTTTTCAGCTTCCGCCAAGTCTCCTGTAAAGTCCTCTCGTAAACTGCAAAAGGAAAATATTTTGCATAATGATGACAGATTTTTAAGGTTCGGGAGATTAGTGATAAGGGTGAGATATACTCGTAAAATTCAATACGCTTCCAAGTACGACTAAGTATGTCCCTAAACCAAAAATTCGAAGACAAGACATAAAAAAATGAATATAATTAAATTTTTTTTTTTAGCCGCCATCTTAGATTTACATTTTGACCTCGCTATCGGCTTAAGCACCCTCGAATGCGATGAAAACGACACCGATGACAGAAAAATTTGAGAATTTTAGCAGCCGCCGTCTTGGATTTTCATTTTGACCTCGCTATCGGCTTTAGCACCCTCGAATACCATGAAAACGACACCCATGACGAAAAATTGCAGCCGCCATCTTTGATTTTCATTTTAACCTCACCATCAGGTTTAGCACCCTCGAAAACTATAAAAACGACACCCGTAACGATAAATTTGAAAATTTTCGCAGCCGCCATCTTGGATTTTCATTTTGACCTCGCTATCGGCTTTAGCACCCTCGAATACCATGAAAACGACACCCATGACGAAAAATTGCAGCCGCCATCTTGGATTTTCATTTTGACCTCACCATCAGCTTTAGCACCCTCGAACACCATGAAAACGACACCCATGACGAAAAATTGCAGCCGCCATCTTGGATTTACATTTTGACCTCACTATCAGCCTTAGTACCCTTAAAACCACGAAAACAACAATCAGTATTGCACCCGTGCGAAGCCGGGGCGGGTCGCTAGTATAGAATAAAGTATATATAAATTATATTGTTGTATAGAACTGAGAATAAATGGCGCGAAATAGTCTAAAAGAATTTGAGGCGATTAGATAGTTACGAAGAAGCAATTGTGTTTATGCAATTATGTTCCTTATTATGATACAGTGGATGGATGCAAGTGGCGGATTGTCGTTCGGCGTGGTGGTCTAAGGGGGAGGCCTTTGTTCAGCAGTGGACGTCTTCCGGCTGATGATGATGATGATGATGATGATAATTATTATAATTATGTATCATAATTATTCATATAATGATTCATAATTATTATAATTATCATCATAATGATTAAAAAGTTGGCATGTATGTACATGCCAACTTTTTCCCGACTCGACTGACTCGCACGTGCGCGAAGTACAGATTTCGTTTCGTGATCTCGCCGTACTCGGGCAGCTTCGGAATACTTCGTGCACGGTCAGCCAGCCCCGAACTCGCAACTAGCGCCGCCGACCGCCGCGCCGCGAGCCCCGCGCCTTCGGCTTCCAGAGATGAAAATACTTGCATAGGAAATCGATCCGTGTAGCTATACAAATAAGGAGCACAATCGTTTTTGCGAAAAAATAAAATTTGGAAGTTCAAAGTATTTGTTTGCAAATACGATTGTGCTCCTTATTTATATGACGACATGGATCGATTTCCTATGCAAGTAGGTATTTCTGTGCTCCAGCTTTGCTCGCGCCCGACTAGCAAATACTTTTACAATTTTATTGCAAGTACTTATTTCCCGCCCGCACCAATTAAAATTTAGTATGATATACTCCAATTAAAAATTAGTATGACATGTAATAAAATATTGTACTATAACTTGCTAAAAAGGAAATTTACCCTGTAAACCGAGAAAAGGATTATATGTAATACTTACTCTTTATTGCTTATTTCCATCGGTTGTATATTAGAAATTTCCACTAGTGCATCACTTTGGTTATCTTTTAACCTAAAAAAGATTATTTATTTTAAAATATGTAGGTACAGGGGCCAGCACATCAAGCTACCCCAATCTGTCAGATTTTCCCAATTGAATATGAACCTTATTCCTTTGTGCTAAAGTTGAAAATCTATCAAAGAAATTTGACAGATTGGGGTAGGTTGACCTGCTGGCGTCTGAACATAAAATTTCAAATATTTACATACAAAAATCATTCATACATGACTAGCACTGAACCACGTAAGTACTGAATCAATGTGAATGTTCATGTGTGTAGGTCCATAACTCTATGGCACACGCATGATAACGAAGATTCATTTTTATTTGTTGTCACTTTACTAAATACTCACATCTTAGACCAATACTTAGTAGGTTTATAGTAGTTAGGTACAGTTCCAAGCATAATTGGAGTCAGTCCGTAGGGTATATATTGGCTTGCAAGGAATGAACTGTTTGCATGTGTGCGTGAGTAACTGTTTGGAATAGGTTTGCTGTTTTACCCGAGACTTTCATAGCTTCCGTGGTCGAGCGGTGTAATGTGATACTTGTGAAAAGGGGCGGGAAGTAAGTCGGGGTTCGATTCCGACCGGAGACACTAATTTTTTAATCCTATTTAATCCTTTGAATCTTTTTTTTTATCGTATCAAAATTAAAACAGTTTAGTCACATTTTATTTAGTTTGTATTAAAAATAAAACATTTTAAATACTTTTTAAGATCTTTTTTATTATCCGTTAGTACAGTTTTTATATTATAAAATATTAAAATTATATCACTCGATAACTACAAATTGTGTCTTTGTCGCCTTTCTTTAATTTAAACAAGGTTTAAGCTTAAGTATTCGTTTTCGTAAAGAAAAGAGGATTGAAGCTAAACCTTAAGACGACCTACACTTTATTTTAATAAATATAAATCATATTAATTAAAACAACTTCAAATTGCGACAATGTTGTAATGAGATGATAAAATGTTATAAATGTGGGTATTAATATTTAGTATAACCTCCATTTTTTTCTATAACTTCTAGTAATCGCCTCCGCATAGAACCAACCATATTCTCACAAATATCTGTTCCTCTTAAATCCTCCCACACTTGATGGCAGTGTAGTTCCAAATCCTCTGTTGTTCTTTCATTACGCATGTCCCATTTTTGCACCATTATGCCCCAAAGGTTTTCTATGGGGTTTAAGTCCGGGGATTTTGCTGGCCAGGGAATCACAGTTATTTCAGGATTTCGATTAATCCAATCATTCACAACGTGAGCTCGATGCACTGGACAGTTATCTTGCACAATTGAAATATTTGGAACATCCACAGCTGGATACACGCATCGCACCGTCGGTAACATGTTTTCGTCTAAAATTTTAACATAGGTAGCAGCAGTTGCACGCCCAGGTGGTTGCGCTACTAGTTCACCTGGTCCAGCGACAGACATCCAACCCCATACATTTAATGTGATGCGACCAGATTCCGTGTTTTTAATAACATGGTTTTCGTCATATCTAGTCCCATTTCTTCTCCACAAATGTAATCGACCGTGCTGAGATGACATGAATGTTTTTTCATCGGTAAATATTGTATTTTCCCAATTAAAATCTAAATATTCTCTTGCAAATGATAATCTATTTCGTTTATGCACTTCGGTTAAGCTGGGTTTCTTTGCTGGCTTCCGATGGTGTATACCTTGTCTATGTAGGGTTCGACGAACAGTATCCACGGAGATATCGAATCTCCGAGCAAAGTCGTTAGTTCGTAAAAAACCATTATCTTCATAAGCTTGAATCATCGCTGTCTGCTGGATCTCAGTAAGCAGACGAGGGCGGCCACTTCGCGGTCGAGTAATAACACTACCTTCCTCTTCGTAACGTGTCACCCAACGTTTCACAGTCCTCCACTAAAACAAAAAAAGCGCGTGATTACAATTACTAAATAAACCATGACTTTATAAAACTATATAATATTCAGATTAACAATTAAAACTACTTACGCTTAGGCCGGTCTCATTAATTATTTGAGATATATTATATCCTATGTTGTGCAACGCAATAATACGTTGCTTAGCCTCCAATTCAATATTTGCCTGCATTTCGAACAAACACGATGCACAACAAACACTCGTATTGGAAAGAAAGGGTAGATTGAACTGAATGTGTTGTTATGAGTATGACCGATACCAGTGGGTAGCGTGGTAGCATTGATTCATAGACCGAGATCGGTTGTTTATGCCTTTGAATGACATTGTATTCACAGATTTAAGCGCACGGAGCTAAAATATAGATGTAAATTTTACCACAGCAAGTAAATGCTTCGTGGCGTGATGGTTTAGCTCGCAGCTTGTATTCGAGCGGCCATGGATCGAATACAGTGGGAGAAACTTTTTAAAAATATTATATTATTTGTGATTATACTTGATTATGATAAATGAAGTTTATAGTAAAACTAATATTAGTGGAAAAGATATATTTCAACATTTTTAAAACTGAATATGAACTTTAGCTCCATCTGTTAAGAAGAAACGCAACATCGAACACAAGTTCACTAATAAGTGTTAATAGAAATAGATAGATGGCGGAATTAATATGCATATGTGTGCGTATGTGTTTTCTGTATACACACGATAGGTACCAAAGCGCGACAAACGACTTTTATTCTGAATACTGACTCCAGTTATGCAGTTGAGTGTACATACCCGCCATCTACGTAATTTTGTTGAGTATGTGTAGATGTTGTTGGTGTTTCGTCATAACTATTTTTTCCTTTTGTTTTAGCCCAGCTACAAAAAAAAATAGACTGATAAATAATTTGCACTGTGTAACATTTTAATTATGTATAATATATAGGTATATAAATATAACTACGAGACAGCTTACCGAACTTCGTTCATCTTTGCTATTTTTGCACGTCCTAATCGCACAGCTTTCTTGTACTTTGGCATTTTGAGTGTTTGTACACAACAGTAGCATCCTTACGCAAAACTCAACAGTTTTTATATACACACACAAAGCGTCCTTTCGCAAAACTCAACAGTTTTTATAATATACACACACAAAGCGTCCTTTCGCAAAACTTAACAGTTCTAAATACACACACAAAGCGTCCTTTCGCAGTAAATAACACAATAAATAACTATAACCAAAACAACCTTCAATAAACTAATAATTATCACTACTGATAATGTGACGTAAGTGAGCAAGTGCGCTAACCGACGGCGACGCGGTGACAAACGGCACGAGTTTCACCCTCGAGAGCTTGTGGCACACTGAATCCGATACGGAGCGCATGAGTTACAGTAGTGAATACGCCCATATTTTAGAATAAAATCTGTATAAAATCAAATTTTGGTCTTTTGGAAAAAATATTCCTACAAAATGTTCATTATTAAATTGTCTATCCATTAGTGTTAGTATCAAAATTAAACAATGTTTAATTTACGAGGAGATGCATGTTATCAATCACTATTTCTCATTTCTGGGGTTTCGTTGTAAGGAGATTTATTAAAGATATATTCATTAAGAAAAAAAAAATAAATGGACAATTATGGAGTCAAGATTATGTAGAAATTTAATGTATTTTTTATTAGTTGATATTTCTTTTAAATAACAAGTAAATAGCTCCAAAAAAACTGCATTAAAACGGCTTGCGCGGCGTTTTGGTCGGGGAGGCGCCTTAAGGCTGGTCATTGAAAAGTAACCCTGTATAATACTTAGTAATCATTTAAAATAGTGCGCATATAATAAAACTAGATATATTACAAAAATGCACATCATTCTTTGCCTTTGAGGTTCTTTATTATATTTTTTTATTTCTTGCGGTGTGGGTAGATGTAAAAACATCGTGTCATCCTTATATCATACACCGCCACCTTCGTAGTTCAGTCGACAGTATGACGTAGCGAGGATCCGTTGCAGTTAATTAATTCATGTTTTCCCAGTGTTAAAAGTACCATGTACTTTCATTTGCTTTCATCGAAAAATGGTTCTAATAAGTGCAGTTTACTATTGATACTTTTCATGTTTTGGTATAATAACTGACCTCAAGATATTACATATCACAGATATCAATAATGTCTTGTTTTACGAAAGGACATTTTATTTGTGTTAGCAAATGAGAAATCTGGGTCGTGTCAGTTATTCGTGTTTTCAAAATCAAAAAATCAAAATTTGTGTTTTCATGAGAGATGTTGTTTTATTGCGAATCAATAGGTAGGTTGAACTTAGTTTTTTTTTTTAACTTCTTGTTGCGTAGTTTTGTTTTGTTATTGCAGAGAGTTTTTGCTATGATTAATTTATTTCGTTTATTTGTCTATCTTCTTAATATATATAAATTACGTGTCACGTTGTTTGTCCGCAATGGACTCCTAAACTACTGAAACGATTTTAATAAAATTTTGCACACTGTGTGCAGTTTCATCCAACTTGAAAGATTTTATTGCGAATATTGTCAGGACAAGGTTTGGATGAAAGAAAATTTCGGAAATTAAAAAAAAAAATCATCCGTGCGAAGCTAGGGCGGGCCGCTTGTCTGATATATAAAATTCTCGTGTCACATGAAATTTTATATGCATATTCAGTAGGTCTGAGAATCGGCTACTATCTATTTTTTTTTGTTGCAAAACGACGTTTGCGGGGTAGCTAGTTTACTTATATAATTACATTTTTAAATATTTCTTAAAATACAAAAAAAAAAAAAGTGATCCACCGATGTCGGGAGCAGGGTCCAGGGTACCCGTGGTTAGGGCTCCAGAGACAGGAACCTACTCACAATGCGAGCCGTATCGAGGAGTACTGCCTTTTGAATTAGGCCCTTGATCCAACCACCTAACGAGAGCTCGACAGCTGATGTTGATCGAGGCTTTCGGCCATCAGGCGATTGGCTGATACGAGTGAATGTGAGCTCGGCTATCATTGTGCCGATTAGGCACAATGACAGCCGAGCTCACATTCCACTTGTCAACAATCTCGTGTGCTAAGTAGAGATATTTAATTTGTTTCTCTTTCTCAGCTTTCACGAGGTTCCCGTCATGTGGAATGGTAACATCGACAATCATTATGCGGTGCGGATAATTCGTTGAAGGCAATAACTTAGTTTGCAATATCTAAGACGATAATTACACGAGTTTTTTAAAGAATTTATATTTGGGAAAAGATAATTTATAATGATAATTTAGCAGTTACTACACCTCCGATTTCGATTTGGTGCAAGTTTTCAATTTCATCCTGTATATTTCGCAGTGAATAATAAAAAGACGACAAGTCGCAATAATAATATTTTAAATTCAAATCATGGTATCGCATGAAATCTGTAATTCAATCATTGAAAACAAAACACATCGAAATATGATAATCATGTTGTAAAATCAAGGTTATAGAGGTTGTTTTTTTTAAAAGAAAACAGCATATCACACGGCACGCCTGTAATCGCCAATAGGGTAGGCCGAGGTATACTATGATCTCAATCTCAACTGTAACTAATAAGACACAATTTTTCTATTGTTATAAATCAAATTTTGATTTACCCACAGTTGAGAGGCTATAGTCTGTTCGAAAACTATGTGACGAAAGTGTACACAAGCCGTGATTACGGTAAATTGTTACGCAAGCACTTACTAAAGGGTAGTAACACATTCATTCCTTTATTTATTTTACCATTTATCTACACACATATATTTAAACAGACAAGAAAAAAAACAGCGGGGCAATTGCGTAACACACTATCAATCGGAATCGGTTTCATTTTGACAGTTCAACAACATTCATTGCGTTATTTACGTGTTGAGCAGACAAATTTTTCGGACTTATGAAGCAATGAATTAGCAATTTGCTTCAAAATGATTCAGATTCCGATTGATAGTGTGTTACGCAATTAGGGTGCAGAACAGAAAAATAGGTACAAAATAGGAACAAAGGTGCTTATTTCATAAGAAATCTCTTTCAGCATACCTGCGATGGGACAATAGAGAGATGTAGACAGCGTGTGAATGAGCAGACAAAAAAAAAACATAAAATCATAAAGAATTCACTTAATAAAATTAAACAAATATTATGATTTCATCTGTATTTAGGATTCATCTGTATATCTCAGCACATTTTCTAACCATTATTGCTTGGTTAACATTATTAAGTTGTAATCGAAAAACTACGAAAATATAGTTATAAAATTAACCTCAATAAATTGTCAAATGAAAAACGTCTTTGATTATTAAAATATAGAATTTCGCGTTTAGGTACTTAAATGTAATCAAATCAAAGCACTCAGATTGTAAGTGGCACTGAAAATTGGCATCCACTGGTACGTTTTCGTATATAATGTGTCCGGTCATGGTGAAGGGCGGGTGTTTTGGGGGACTGTCTTTTGTAATTTTGACGTTCGAAAAGTGCTGATTCTCAGCCTAATTTGAATAAATTACTTTTGATTTTGACTAGCGATATTCTAGATACTTATATAGCAACTATTCTAGTACACCACAGATATAGATAGACCTAGATAACGCAAGTATCACGATCTGTATGAAAACAAAGCGTGTCATTTTTTGACTACCTACTATGACGTCACAAGCGCTCTTTCTCACTCACGCTCACCCAGCCAGCAGTACTCAGCAGGACTGCGCGCGAAAGTGGCGGCTTATGATTTTTGTACGTAAGCTGGTGCGATTTTTGGCACGCCAAGTAGTTGTTCTTGCGTTATCTAGGTGTATCTATCTCTGTGTAGTACACAAATTCATGATTACACAATCCACTTCCCCGCTATTTGGCAGCCATTTTGCTATTTCTGTTGAGATATTCTCTACGTGTGTACAAAAAAGTCATATCTCTCAAAGTTTTGGTCCTACTGAGATAAAATTAGGCTTATTCGGAGGGCAACAATATTGTCTATCGTTTACATTACGATCCAATGGATTAGCTTTTCGTAACTTAAAAAAAATTAAATAATATAAAAAATTGTGCCAATCAACAAATTATTGTAAATTACTGCAAAAACAACCCCTATGGCCCTTTTTATTTATTTCCTAGACCGACAGATTTTGAGCTAAGCTAACAATACAACATTCAGTTAACATTATCGCTAGTCCATAACCGGACACATTGATAGATGTAAACAAATGGATGTTTACATCTTCAAAAGATACTTTTGGAACAGATTATACACCAATTTGTTTTTTTCACTCTCCAGAAAAAGGTCTGGACCACGTAGCGGAGAACATCCTCTCGTACCTGGACGCCAGCTCCCTCTGTGCGGCCGAGCTGGTCTGCCGGGAGTGGCTGAGGGTCATCTCCGAAGGGATGCTGTGGAAGAAGCTGATAGAGAGGAAGGTGCGCACCGACTCGCTGTGGCGGGGGCTTGCGGAGCGAAGAGGATGGTAAGTACTCGCTATGATAGTTAGCATCCATATCATTAAGAGGGTGCGCTAGGTAGCCCGCGAAATTTGAATTTTCTTACGTTTTTTGCAATTTGCAGGTCATTATCAGGTTTTTTATTGAAGAATATACCATCACCACCACGACGAAACGCGGTAGTACAAAACTCAGGAACTTTGCCTCTGAGGCGCGACGTTCGTACTTACTGAAAATGAAGATTACCGAAGCGCATATCTTTTCTGGTTAACCTGTAAATGTAACAATAATTTCTTTCTTTCTTTCAGGATCCAATACCTATTCAAGCCGAAGCCAGGTAGCCAGCATCCGTCCCACTCGTTCTACAGACAGCTGTACCCCAAGATCATCAAAGATATACAGTCGATTGAGGATAACTGGAGAATGGGCAAGCACAACCTACAGGTCAGATGATAATATAGTAGTATACTCTGTTGCAAAACTATTTGCTGAAAATGTAAACAAATGGGTCAGAAAACGTCAAATCAGCTCAGCCTGTCGCAGTCCACTGCTGGACATAGGTCTCTCCCAGGCTGCGCCACAACACCCTGTCCTCCGCCGTCCGCATCCAGTCCGTCCCAGCTGCTTTCTTAAGGTCGTCGGTCCACCTAGCTGGGCGGCGTGCCATGCTACGCTTGCCGACACGCGGTTTTCACTCCAGGATTCGTCTGCTCCACCGGCAAACTTACCTGTGTACGTAATTGCAGTGCCACTTACAATTTGGGGGATCTGTTTTATTTGAATACTTAAAAACTTATTTTAAAAACTTAAATTTTCATCGACGATTTTTCAAGTGTCATTTAATGTTGGTGAAAATAGTGAGATGCAATCTGCCTAGCCTTTTTTCAACTATGTTGGGGTCGGTTTCCAGTCTAACCGGATGCAGCTGAATACCAGCATTTTACATGGAGCGACTGCCTATCCGACCCCCACAACCCAGTTACTGGGTAAAACGATAACCCATGGTATGACTGGTTGTCACTCTTTCGGGCTTCTGACAACTGTCAAAGAATGACAGCCGGGACCAAAGGCTAAACGTGCTTTATGAGTCAGCGGTATAAAAAGATGGTCACCCATCCACAAATCAACCGTGGCAGGCGTAACCTAATCGATCGACTCGTGCTGCCCGTTGCTGTTATTACTGAGCACCGATATGAAGTTCAAACCTTCTTAAAACAGACGAATATGTTAGTTATTAAGTGAATTTAACCTGCATAGATATTCACAACTACTCGACACGCTTCCGTACCGTATCGAACATCAGTCAATGTTATCGTAGGAGTCCTCTAAACGCTGTTCACAAGTCCAAAACCCGAAAATTTTGTCAGTTTAAATCAAATAGACGACCAGTAGTCTGCAGACCCCCGACAGCATCAGGTTATCGAAATTTCTCACGATACGATAACCTGTCGGATGGTTATGAATAGCAATGCTGAACAGGGTTTGTTTACACTTTCAACAGATAGTTTTTGAACAGACATTAGTCTGTCAAATTGTTTAAAATAAATAAATTAAATAGCCTTTTATTTCTCGCTGTTTGGATTAAAAATATAAATACTGCATGCAATCATAATTATACAATTCAATTCATAATATAAAATTGTTTTCACTTTTATTTACAACTAGCGACCCGCCCCGGCTTCGCACGGGTGCAATGCTGATACTAAATACACTACATTATACATATAAACCTTCCTCTTCAATCACTCTATCTATAAAAAAAAAACCGCATCAAAATCCGTTGCGTAGTTTTAAAGATTTAAGCATTCAAAGGGACAGAGAAAGCGACTTTGTTTTATACTATGTAGTGATGCCTATCATAAATTATCACAATACAAAGCTTTAATGATTATTAAATAGAGATTATGATTATTGTTATTGATTATTTAATTGATTGAAATGCTTTAATTTTTTTTTTTCTCAAATTATTTATTCTACAAATAATATTTTTCTTTCTTCCACAGAGGATAAACTGCAGGTCAGAAAACTCTAAAGGCGTGTACTGCCTTCAATACGACGACAACAAGATCGTTTCTGGTTTAAGAGATAATACTATTAAAATATGGGACAGGAAAACGTTGCAGTGTGTTAGGGTGAGTTTAAACCAGTATTTCCAATTAATAAAACTTCGATATTATGAGAGTTAGTGATAAAGGCGCAGACTTCATTTACCTTTCATCATGGGAATTGTTTATAATATAAACAATATAAACTTTATATTCCTTTGGCAACAGCCATGAGTTAATGTGACAAAAAAGTCCTGACCGCCTTTCTAAAAAGCCAGTCTTTGACGACCACATCATCGATGATGGCATCTCTGTTCTTCATCCATCGAGGGAACTGGCCTCCTTCCACCAGATTCATCCACGCGCGAGCATGATGCATCCTGGGAAGCACGAAGTCAGGTAAAGTACCTACATATCATCTGCCTAGCCTTTTCCCAACTATGTCGGGGTCGGCTTTCAGTCTAACCAGCTCAGGAATGAGCTTCTTAAGCACTTTTGAATTTGTCAAGGGGTCGGGCAGCGGGATTGTCCGAAAGGGTTACCGCTACCCCGGAACATAAAGGGCTAAGGAAGGAACACGGGTGGGCTTTAGTCAGTAAGAGTCTGACACTCCCTTCTGCTCCACCTTGAGCGGGAGGGGTCATTTGATGATTTTCAATCCACAAAAAAACAAAAAAGGGATCGGTCAGTCATATGGAGCCCATTCCAAAGCGTAGAAGGTACCTATGGAGAAGGGCAAGAAACTCCACGACACTCCTTGCCTGTGTGATTGAGCTCAGCCCACTCCTTCTCACAAAGACGAGGCCTGAGTGCGGCGGAGGTCCAGCAGTGGGAACATTATAGGTGTTGCAGTTTTTTTTTAAGTCCACTTCTTGTTGCCCAATTCGCAAACGTGCCTTTATTTAAATCGCCGTTAAGTCTCATGCTGCTTATGACACTTCAAGAGGTATTGTAGTGACAGAAAGACTTAAGAACATCCTATTTTGGCTTCCCGCATTGCATATAAGCGTTTTTACACATTATTGCTTACCAAATAAACATCAAATTCAAATATCCGACGACGTCTGCAGTTTTTAAACCCTTGTTTCGCTATTTCGACCTCTATGGCGTTCGTAATCCGGTGTAAATTCGCGTACCTTTGTTTAACATCCCATTTCTTTCACCAGGAACTACAAGGCCACACGGGCTCCGTCCTGTGTTTACAATACGACGAGCGAGCCATAATTTCGGGCTCCTCAGACAGCACGGTGCGAGTGTGGGATGTCAGCACGGGCGCTATGCTCAATACGCTCATACATCACTGCGAGGCTGTGCTGCATCTCAGGTTCTGTAACGGGATGATGGTCACGTGCAGTAAGGTGAGAGAAATTATTGGGGGCATTTTTTGGGGTCACCCTAAATGAGTCATTTGTGCGAGGAAATTTTTGGAATCATCCTAAAAAGTCATTTGTGAGAGGTGTTTTGGGGGGCACGCATTGGCGAGATTATTTTTACGGTGCACACTTTAGGTCATTTTGGTGAGGTTACCATAAACATAAATGGTTTTTTTTTGGGAGTCACCTAGAATGAGATGTGATTTTGTAGGCTATATTGTATATAGCCTACAAAATTTTTTGCTTTCTTTAAGATCAAAGGACTGCATCTTCTGTACGTTAGTACTATTAGTTATTATGTTCTGCGGATTCATGGTGGGTTCGGACGTCCGGTGTATATGCACACCGCATATACACCGGACGTCCGAACCACCCTCTTCTCGCAGACAATGGCTCACCTTCCATCTTGCGCCGCATACCTGAAAGAAAAAAGATATATATGTATAGTGGTATCACTTTGTCTGACCTACTTACTGTATGGTCAGTTTTTATGCAATTGCCCTTAATTTTTACCGTTATTTAAAATAACATGCCCATTGTTACAGGATCGTTCGATAGCAGTTTGGGACATGACTTCAACCACAGAGATCATGCTTCGGAGAGTGTTAGTCGGCCATCGCGCCGCCGTTAACGTTGTAGATTTTGACGAGAAATATATTGTTAGTGCGAGTGGAGATCGTACTATTAAGGTAAACAATGTTAACATATAATTAAACTAGCGGCCCGCCCCAGCTTCGCACGGGTGCATTTTTTTCAAATTAGCTGTTATAAATTGAGATATAAACTATCCTATCTTTCTAGTTGGATGAAACTGCATACATTGTGCAAAATTTTATTACAATCGGTTCAGTAGTTTATGAGTACATTGCGGACAAACAACGTGACACGTAATTTATATACAGGGTTATTATTGGAAAAACACCAGCAACCTCATAAGAGGTCATTGTACTCATCATTATGAACAACTTTTACTATGGGACCAAACCTGAAATCGCGAAAAAATAATCAGCTGTTCCCTACATTTATTTTCGTCTATCTCGTCAAAATGTACGGGAACAGCTGATTTTTTATTCGCGATTTCAGGTTTGGTCCCATAGTAAAAGTTGTTCATAATGATGAGTAGAATATCCTCTTAAGAGGTTGTTGGTGTTTTTCCAATAACCCTGTATCTTAAGGCCGTACCCTGAGCAAATAACCTTGAGCATTTCGTTCCCTCTTTGCCGCACCCCACCTCTATAATACTTCGTAAAAATTACTAGCGCCATCTGGCGAACAACTTTCGAACTATAAACTTGCGACTAGTAAAAATCACAGACCTTGGACTATACAGAGACGGTATTGAATAAAAAAAATCTATGGATGAAAGAAACGGTGCGCCTAAATAATTTTGGTCATAAATTCAGTGACTATACTTACGTCCATGAATACTTACTTTCCAATTCTTTCTAATTTTTGGAACGAAAAAGCGTTTTGCGACTCCACGAGACTTCGTCCCTAACAAAAATTGCCGATAAGTAAAATGGAGTCAAAATCATAGTTTTCGAGGTTGCTGACAACGATTATGGGGTCAAAACCAAATTCAAGATGGCGCCGCCAAAAATTTGCAAATTTTTCGTCATGGGTGTCGTTTTCAAGGTTTTCGAGGACACTGACAAAGATTAAAATTCAAGATGGCGCCAACATAAATTTTCAAAGTTTTACCTTCATGGGTGTCGTTTTCATGGTTTTCGAGGACACTGACAAAGATTATGGGGTCAAAATCAAAATACAAAATGGCGCTTCCAAAAATTTGCAAATTTTTCGTCATGGGTGTCGTTTTCAAGGTTTTCGAGGACACTGACAAAGATTAAAATTCAAGATGGCGCCAACATAAATTTTCAAAGTTTTACCTTCATGGGTGTCGTTTTCATGGTTTTCGAGGACACTTGACAAAGATTATGGGGTCAAAATCAAAATACAAAATGGCGCTTCCAAAAATTTGCAAATTTTTCGTCATGGGTGTCGTTTTCAAGGTTTTCGAGAACGCTGACAAAGATTATGGGGTCAAAATCAAAATTCAAGATGGCGCCACCATAAAGTTTAAGATTTTTTTTCCTCATTGGTGTCGTTTTCATGGTTTCCGAGGCGCTGACAACAATTGTTGGGCCAAAATCAAAATTCAAGGTGGCGCCACCATAAATTTTCAAAGTTTTACCCTCATGGGTGTCGTTTTCACGGTTTTCGAGGACACTGACAAAGATTATGGGGTCAAAATCAAAATACAAAATGGCGCTTCCAAAAATTTGCAAATTTTTCGTCATGGGTGTCGTTTCCAAGGTTTTCGAGGACACTGATAAAGATTATGGGGTCAAAATCAAAATTCAAGATGGCGCTTCCAAAAATTTGCAAATTTTTCGTCATGGGTGTCGTTTCCAAGGTTTTCGAGGACACTGATAAAGATTATGGGGTCAAAATCAAAATTCAAGATGGCGCCACCATAAATTTTCAAAGTTTTACCCTCATGGGTGTCGTTTTCATGGTTTTCGAGGACGCTGACAAAGATTATAGGGTCAAAATCAAAATACAAAATGGCGCTTCCGAAAATTTGCAAATTTTTCATCATGGGTGTCGTTTTCAAGGTTTTCGAGGACACTGACGAAGATTATGGGGTCAAAATCAAAATTCAAGATGGCGCCACCATAAATTTTGAAATTTTTACCCTCGTTGGTGTCGTTTTCATAGTTTTCGAGGGCGTTGACAACAACTATGGGGTCAAAATCTAAATACAAAATGGCGCTTCCAAAAATTTGCAAATTTTTCGTTATGGGTGTCATTTTCAAGCTTTTCGAGAACGCTGACAAAGATTATGGGGTCAAAATCAAAATGCAAGATGGCGCCACCAAAAATATAATATATATTATATAAATATATAGATAGCAGATCTATATGTTTACAGAAATTTAGGTTGGAGTCAATAGTGACTCTTAGGTATTTCAAATGGTCAACTTTAGCTAAAGTAGGGCAAGAATATGTATTTATATATATGTGTATGTTACTTTATAATAAACATTATGCGGTGTATATTTTTTAGATTGAAGGTGAGTTACCTATTCAGACAGTGTTAAAAGTAGAAAAATTATAAATAAACAACAAAGTTAATTTTATTATCTTTTATTATTTTAAAGGAGGTACAAATATATAAATTATTATTAATTTAACTATTTTCTAAAGTCAAAAGTCAAAGTCAAATCATTTATTTCAAATTGGCACTTAAAAGGCACTTTTGAACGTCAAAAATAAAAATAAAAGAATTGATTCTGGTCGCCCCTTCCAAAAGGTAGTTTTCGTGTGGAGAAGAATGGGCAAGAAACTCCACCGTTACTCTTTTAAAATGTTTTACAAGTTTTTGTATACATTCATTATATAATTATATGTGAAGACGATGCACCTAAAATAAAATTTAGTCTACCACAAATGGTAAAAAGAATTAAAAATATAACAGACCGGTAAATCAATTATGTGATAGATACATGGTGCTCAAATTTCTTACTGATAAGGTCATGGTTGTCTGAATACGTCTTTTCAGATAATAACGGGAGGTTGATTGCTGACATAAGTTCATCCAACTGTGCATGCCCCCCACCTATAGCAATAGTACCTGCGACAGCGCACGTATTAATATTTAGGTAGTTGTCACTGCAATTGTCTCCATTTATAACAAACTTTTGATTGCAAAGCCGACATTTAAATGTAAATTTTTACTGTAGATTATTTAGTGTTTCAGCTACGAGGTCAAGTTCTGTGAAGCTGCACCCAAGTGGTCCATGGTTTGAAATGCGTTTTAATTCGGAAAGGAAGTGGCTGACATCAATAATTCTTCTGTTTATTATTTTTTCGTAAGGTTTTGCTTCCTCTTCATACGAAATTTGAAACTAAAATAATAAAAAAAAGTTTTTATTATGTACCCAAAAAAACAATCGTACTAGAATAATCCATTTTTTTATCTGAAGTAGAATAGGTTTTCTATTTTCAAATATAAATGGACTACCCTTTCTAACTTTCATTGAAGTTCAGAACACACGTGAAAGGTATCAGAAACTTACATCTTCAATGTTTTTACTGGTTACTCCAGTGTTTTCAGCTTCCAAGCCAAGTCTCCTGTAAAGTCCTCTCGTAAACTGCAAAAGAAAAATATTTTGCATAATGATGACAGATTTTTAAGGTTCGGGAGATTAGTGATAAGGATGAGATATACTCGTAAAATTCAATACGCTTCCAAGTACGACTAAGTATGTCCCTAAACCAAAAATTCGAAGACGAGACATAAAAAAAATGAATATAATTAAATTTTTTTTTTTAATTTTTGCAGCCGCCATCTTAGATTTACATTTTGACCTCGCTATCGGCTTTAGCACCCTCGAATGCGATGAAAACGACACCCATGACGAAAAATTGCAGCCGCCATCTTGGATTTTCATTTTAACCTCACCATCCGGTTTAGCACCCTCGAAAACTATAAAAACGACACCCATAACGTAAATTTGAAAATTTTCGCAGCCGCCATCTTGGATTTCATTTTGACCTCGCTATCGGCTTTAGCACCCTCGAATACCATGAAAACGACACCCATGACGAAAAATTGCAGCCGCCATCTTGGATTTTCATTTTGACCTCACCATCAGCTTTAGCACCCTCGAACACCATGAAAACGACACCCATGACGAAAAATTGCAGCCGCCATCTTGGATTTACATTTTGACCTCACTATCAGCCTTAGTATCCTTAAAACCACGAAAACAACAATCAGTATTGCACCCGTGCGAAGCCGGGGCGGGTCGCTAGTATAGAATAAAGTATACATAAATTATATTGTTGTATAGAACTGAGAATAAATGACGCGAAATAGTCTAAAAGAATTTGAGGCGATTAGCTAGTTACGAAGAAGCAATTGTGTTTATGCAATTATGTTCCTTATTATGATACAGTGGATGGATGCAAGTGGCGGATTGTCGTTCGGCGTGATGGTCTAAGGGGGAGGCCTTTGTTCAGCAGTGGACGTCTTCCGGCTGATGATGATGATGATGATGATGATGATGATGATGATGATAATTATTATAATTATGTATCATAATTATTCATATAATGATTCATAATTATTATAATTATCATCATAATGATTAAAAAGTTGGTATGTACGCACGGCTACACATCAAGCTATACATAACCAGTATAATCTGACTCCTGATTTTACGAAAAACCTATACAATGCGAGTTCAGCTAAAACTGGAAATGTATGGCTTGATGTGTAGCCGTGTGTACATGCCAACTTTTTCCCGACTCGACTGACTCGCACGTGCGCGAAGTACCTACACAGATTTCGTTTCGTGATCTCGCCGCACTCGGGCAGCTTCGGAATACTTCGTGCACGGTCAGCCAGCCCCGAACTCGCAACTAGCGCCGCCGACCGCCGCGCCGCGAGCCCCGCGCCTTCGGCTTCCAGAGATGAAAATACTTGCATAGGAAATCGATCCGTGTAGCTATACAAATAAGGAGCACAATCGTTTTTGCGAAAAAATAAAATTTGTAAGTTCAAAGTATTTTTTTGCAAATACGATTGTGCTCCTTATTTATATGACGACATGGATCGATTTCCTATGCAAGTAGGTATTTCTGTGCTCCAGCTTTGCTCGCGCCCGACTAGTAAATACTTTTACAATTTTATTGAAAGTACTTATTTCCCGCCCGCACCAATTAAAATTTAGTATGACATACTCCAATTAAAAATTAGTATGACATGTAATAAAATATTGTACTATAACTTGCTAAAAAGGAAATTTAACCTGTAAACGTTACGTAACCGAGAAAAGGATTATATGTAATACTTACTCTTTATTGCTTATTTCTATCGGTTGTATATTAGAAATTTCCATTAGAGGTGCATCACTTTGGTTAACTTTTAACCTAAAAAAGATTATTTATTTTAAAATAGGTAGGTACAGAGGCCAGCACATCAAGCTACCCCAATCTGTCAGATTTTCCCAATTGAATATGAACCTTATTCCTTATTGCTAAAGTTGAAAATCTATCAAAGAAATTTGACAGATTTCGGTAGGTTGACCTGCTGGCTGGCGTCTGAAATAAAAAAAAAAACAAATATTTACATACAAAAATCATTCATACATGACTAGCACTGAACCACGTAAGTACTGAATCAATGTGAATGTTCATGTGTGTAGGTCCATAACTCTATGGCACACGCATGATAACGAAGATTCATTTTTATTTGTTGATAAAATACTATAGGTAAGTATGACAATAATCAGCACCCTAATTGCGAAACACACTATCGATCTCAATTTGAATCATTTTGAAGCATATTGCTAATCCATTGCTTCATAAGTTCGAAAAATTTGTCTGCTCAACACGTAAATAATGCAATGAATGTTGTTGAACTGTCAAAATGAAACCGATTCCGATTGATAATGTGTTACGCAATTGCCCCGCAGATGTTATCACTTTACTAAATACTCACATCTTAGACCAATACTTAGTAGGTTTATAGTAGTTAGGTACATACCCGCCATCTACGTAATTTTGTTGAGTATGTGTAGATGTTGTTGGTGTTTCGTCATAACTATTTTTTCCTTTTGTTTTAGCCCAGCTACAAAAAAAATAGACTGATAAATAATTTGCACTGTGTAACATTTTAATTATGTATAATATATAGGTATATAAATATAACTACGAGACAGCTTACCGAACTTCGTTCATCTTTGCTATTTTTGCACGTCCTAATCGCACAGCTTTCTTGTACTTTGGCATTTTGAGTGTTTGTACACAACAGTAGCATCCTTACGCAAAACTCAACAGTTTTTATATACACACACAAAGCGTCCTTTCGCAAAACTCAACAGTTTTTATAATATACACACAAAGCGTCCTTTCGCAAAACTTAACAGTTCTAAATACACACACAAAGCGTCCTTTCGCAGTAAATAACACAATAAATAACTATAACCAAAACAACCTTCAATAAACTAATAATTATCACTACTGATAATGTGACGTAAGTGAGCAAGTGCGCTAGCCGACGGCGACGCGGTGACAAACGGCACGAGTTTCACCCTCGAGAGCTTGTGGCACACTGAATCCGATACGGAGCGCATGAGTTACAGTAGTGAATACGCCCATATTTTAGAATAAAATCTGTATAAAATCAAATTTTGGTCTTTTGGAAAAAATATTCGCTACAAAATGTTCATTATTAAATTGTCTATCCATTAGTGTTAGTACCAAAATTAAACAATGTTTAATTTACGAGGAGATGCATGTTATCAATCACTATTTCTCATTTCTGGGGGTTCGTTGTAAGGAGATTTATTAAAGATATATTCATTAAGAAAAAAAAAAATAAAAGCACAATTATGGAGTCAAGATTATGTAGAAATTTAATGTATTTTTTATTAGTTGATATTTCTTTTAAATAACAAGTAAATAGCTCCAAAAAACCTGCATTAAAACGGCTTGCGCGGCGTTTTGGTCGGGGAGGCGCCTTAAGATAATAAAAAAGGAAAGGGGATTATGGATTTTTATATGGAGTCTGGCATACCAACAAGATGTAAACATGTTCAAAATATATTAATGTCCCGTGATTAACTTTGAACGTTAATATCTCGGAAACGTGACGCTTAACGAGGATTGGTCTTGTAATGTTTTCTGTTTGTGTCAGTTATCGATTTATATAGGTATCATGCGTGGCCGCCATTTTGAAAAAATCAAAATGGCGCGACAGTGGCTATGCCACGGACCTTCAGAGCTCTTTGACCTAGCATCATTGTGAAGGTTTTTGAATAGATGTCCTTTTTCCTTCATTCGAAGCATAAGAAATTTTGTCTCTTCAAGCAAGTCTGTGCCGAATCAATATATTTTCGTTCCTTTTTTCTTTCTTTTATTTGGGCATTAAAAGAAAGAAATGCATGGAATATCCAAGTATAAACTGTAGGAAGAGCAGATTTCTTTTTGAAGGTTCCACTGACGATCGGATTCGCCATAACCAATAATCTATATAACATATTCTTTTTTCTCCCAAGGTATGGAACACATCTTCGTGCGAGTTCGTTCGCACGCTAAACGGTCACAAGCGCGGTATCGCGTGCCTACAATACCGGGACCGACTAGTCGTATCCGGCTCGTCTGATAACACGATCCGACTGTGGGACATCGAGTGCGGGCAGTGTATACGTGTCTTAGAAGGGCATGAAGAGCTCGTCAGGTGTATACGGTGAGTTGAAATGGTCACTAGGAAAATAGAGAAACGTTAGGGGTTGCTTTTGGTAAATATGGGGTCACTTCTGGTGAAGTGGGGTCACTTTTGGTGAATTGAGGTCTCGTTTTGACACACCGGGACTGTCTGGTCGAGTCCGGTTCGTCCGATAATACGATCCGACTGTGGGACATCGAGTGCGTGCAGTGTATACGTGTCTTAGAAGGGCATGAAGAGCTCGTCAGGTGTATACGGTGAGTTGAAATGGTCACTAGGAAAATAGAGAAACGTTAGGGGTTGCTTTTGGTAAATATGGGGTCACTTCTGGTGAAGTGGGGTCACTTTTGGTGAATTGAGGTCTCGTTTTGACACACCGGGACTGTCTGGTCGAGTCCGGTTCGTCTGATAACACGATCCGACTGTGGGACATCGAGTGCGGGCAGTGTATACGTGTCTTAGAAGGGCATGAAGAGCTCGTCAGGTGTATACGGTGAGTTGAAATGGTCACTAGGAAAATAGAGAAACGTTAGGGGTTGCTTTTGGTAAATATGGGGTCACTTCTGGTGAATTAAGGTCTCGTTTTGACGCACCGGGACTGACTGGTCGTATCCGGTTCGTCCGATAACACGATCCGACTGTGGGACATCGAGTGCGGGCAGTGTATACGTGTCTTAGAAGGGCATGAAGAGCTGGTCAGGTGTATACGGTGAGTTTTGGGGTTTTTTTTTGGTAAATTGGGTGCCAGTTTTGGTAAACAGGAGACACTTTGGTTGTTTGGGAAATTAGGGTCTGTTTTAGCGAAAAGGGGTAATTTTTTTTTTGTCAAAATAAGGTCATCGTTCGAAAACTTCTGGGGCATTTAGGGCTTCTTTTTAGTTATGTTTGCTTACAATCTATACTAATATTATAAAGAGGAAAGATTCGTATGTTTGTAACGAATTGGCTCAAAAAGTACTGGACCGATTTTAAAAATTCTTTCACCGTTTGAATGCTACATTATCACTGACTAATAAAGGCTTTTTTAATTGCAAGAAAAAAATAAAATGTTTAAAAAAATTAATGTCCACCCGTGCGAAGCCGGGACGGGCCGCTAGTATCTTATGAAAGAAAATTCTCGTGTCGCGATGTTTGTTACCAAACTCCTCCGAAACGGCTACACCGATTTGTATGAAATTTTTGTGTGCATATCGGGTAGGCCAACATCTATTTTTCATACCCCTATTTTTTTTTTTGCAAAATGACGTTTGCGGGGTCAGCTGGTATGTTATATATTTTTTTTCAAATCAAATGTACTTTCTGGGGGTTTATCATGGATATTACTGACATCGGTGATGGAAAACATCGTGAGGAAACCTGGACTGGTTAATATCAGTCTGAAATCGCCAACCCGTCTTGAGCAAGTGTGGTGATCAACGCCCGTGCCTTCTCAGTATGAGAAGATGGCTTTGCCCAGCATTGGGGCAATAATAGGCTGGTATTATTATTATTATTTGGTTAACCAAAACCCACTTTGTCCACAGATTCGACAATAAACGGATAGTAAGCGGCGCGTACGACGGCAAAATTAAAGTGTGGGACCTCCCCGCGGCATTAGATGTCCGCACGCCCCATCAAGAACTATGTCTTAGAACATTGGTGGTGAGTGGTGTTCTTTAGAAATACTGCCTTTAATTTTACTAGCTTTTACCCGCGCCTTCGCTCCCGTGGTCTATCCTACAGGACCCGTGCATTTCTCCCGAATAATAAAGAATGTATTCACTCTCTGGATCATTAACCATCTCTGTGCAAAATCAGCAGCAAGCATGGAGCAGCAGTGTAGTTGAACCCAGAAAAGGCGCTTTACTTTGTATAAATTATTTAATCACCACTGCTTTCAAAACGGTGAAGCAAAACATCTCGAGGAAACCGGCATGTCTAGAACCAAAAATTCGAAGACATGTGACATCTACCAACCCGCACTGGCCCGGCGTGGTAAATTACAGCCCACTATCTCTCTCGAAGGGAGGAGATCTATGTCCCAGCACTGGGAACATTATAGGCTGATTGATTATTGATTATTGAAACCTATACCAAGCTTCCCCAATGTGACCGCACACCTTGCCACAGGAGCACACGGGCCGCGTATTCCGGCTGCAGTTCGACGAGTTCCAAATAGTGTCGTCTTCGCACGACGACACCATCCTCGTGTGGGACTTCCTCAACTACGGCGGCGCCTCGCCTGCGCCCGCGCCGCAGCCGCGCCCGCGCACGCCCGACCACGAGCGGGACAGAGAGCATGACCTGTATGACTAGGTGAGTGAACAGTGCGACACTACTTCCTCAACTACGGCGGTGCCTCGCCTGCGCCCGCGCACACGCACGCCCGACCACGAGCGGGATGGAGAGCATGACCTGTATGATTAGGTGAATAATAAACATAAACTAGGCCCACTTGCACTACAAACTACAAAAATTTAGCTCTAAATATATTTAAAAAACATTATTTTGTAAGTAATAGCAAATCTAGCCGGCCGGTAGGTTCCTTACTTCCAACAGGGCTTTTAAATATGCGATCGCACTTATTTGTATGAAGTTATGGTTCAATTTTCGATGTAGTTGAAAAATACTGGAAAGTATCTCGAGCCCTGGTTTTAGGCCCTGGTTTCTACGGTTTGGTTTTGCGTCGACCTTGAAGGTGGACGTACTTGGAAGCCCTGGTACTCGGTTCAGCAAGTCCGACCCACGTCTACTTTGTACACTTGGTTATCACAAGTAAAGCGCGCGTCGCTTCGTAAGATAAAAATGCTTTAACACGGTACACCTTGGTAATACTGAGCATTACCAATTATCTAATGCTTATTTAATTTTCTTTTCAGTAATTTATAATAAGGACAATATAAGACTTCTTTTACCAAGAGGCAGCGCGCGCGCAGCCGAGTGACTGACGTCACAGCAAGGACTATACACACCGTTACCATGACGACGAGTTAAAGGAACATCACACGGTCGTTAAGATTCGGACTTACATACATTTTCTAGAGAATGAGGGATTAAGCGCAGTTTTTGTAAACATTATTTGTAAGGAATGCGAGGTTGTGAGTTCGATTCCTAGTTATTGAAGTAAATACAAAGCTAAATAATGCTTGTTAATTTCGTGATTATTTATTGTCATCGTCATCTGCCGAGCCTTTCTTCAACTATTTTGGTCGGCTTGTCTAATTGGACGCAGCTGAATACCAGTATTTTACATGGAGCGACTGCCTATCTGACCTTCACAACCCATCAAAAGTCGCGGCCCACTCCTCACAGCGAGGAGGCCTGAATCCCAGCAGTAGGAAAATTATAGGCTGATTATGTAACTCCAAACGTGATCCTCATTTTTCAAGGCTTTAAAATATAAATATAATATTTTCCATTGAAGTGTTAGTACAACTGTACTCTGTTCATTTAATGATGATCGATATTACAGATTCTAAATTCTTGTTTAAAAGAGCGAGCGTAACATTAAAGTTAAGTTAGAATTTTTTTTTTAATTAGGAACTGATTATCCTAGATCTCGCTTTAACTATGTAAAAAGTGTTAATGTTTTGGCTCGTGTCATATCGACCAACATAAAATGAACATACTATATTTGACATATAAAGCATTTGTCGATCGACCTTAATCCTGTATGCAATCAGGCTTTACATTTTCAGTCTATTCTGATCTCTCATTGTACGAAATGCCAAGCGAAATTTAGACCCTTTTTTATACGTTGGGTTGAGAAGCTTACCTAATACCTACTCTCAATATACACTCAACAGTTTTAAAAATAGATTGAAGTTGTATTTGGCTAAACCAACGATAAGAATAGTAACTCTGTATAATTCTATAGATCGAACGACAATTAGTAATACTTAAGAATATTAATATTTTTTTAAGTTTCTCATATTTAAGTGAAATAAATTCTTTAAACCGAAAATGTTCTAAGTGCTAATGTCACCAACGAAACTATGCGCCTCTAACTAACAATGCTAGCTCTTGAACGCGGTCTAGATGTGCTGGGGGCCGTATTATAAAGTATTAATACAATTATGATTCCAGTCTGAGAAAGGGATGGTGCTATCGGTTATGTATTGCTCCGTCTCTCTCTCTGTCGCACTGGAGTAATGAAGGCATTAGAAGGTCATAGAACCTGATCGCGATCAATTTCATTAGTGGAATCCGCCCTAAATGAGCTAAATATAAGCTTATATTTCATTATCGATGGAAACTCTAAATTATTTTCGTACACACGACGACACCAAGCTAAATAATTCCAGTTTTAGCTGACCTCACGTTGTATAGGCTTTTTGTACATTGAGAAGTTACCTTATACTGGAAATGTATAGCTTGATATGTTGTGCGTACTTGCATATACTTAGTATAAGAGACGAAACGGCGCGCGGCGTATCGTACGCCCAGATAATGCGAATTGTCACACGTTCGAAGCTATACGCATAAATATAATCAGCAGTGAAGCTCAGGCCTCCTCTCGGTGAGGAGTGGGCAGTAGTCCACCACGCGGGCGGTGAATGTCACGTCTTCGAAGTTTTGGTTCTAGGACAGTTTCTTCACGATGTTTACTCTCATAGTTTTGACAACAGTTCGAAATTATAAGAAGTGTTATTTCCTGACTGGTTCTTTTGTCGAATGTACACCCTAATGCTTGGAATATTTGTCGATATATTCTCGTTATTACAAAATTAACTTTATGTTGATAGATATAGAGTATATTTTGTATTACAAAAATGACGCGGATATATTGACAAATAGCTAAGCCATTACAGCTGAAACCGAGTTGCGATGTGTCAGAATTTTATAAAACAGCCCAATTTTTGTACTATTTGTTTTGTATTCTCTTTGTAATAAGATCTATTATCGCTCGATATACTAGTCAAAACGCGACTATCAATCGTGGAATTCTTAAAATTCGTTCAGTAAAAATTTCACAGTGCCCGGGCGGACATATAAAGCCGGCTTTCGACGGTGCGTGATTTTATGGATGCGCACGCCCATTAATCAATTGGATTTACTTATACTTAATTACAAACAACATAAAGATCAAAATAGCAGGATGTGTGGTTTAAAACCTCAGTCGCTTAGAGAACTTCGATTTTGATCCAACTATACAGCCCAATATTGCTATCGCAATGTGCATACTCGTCCGTAAAATGACGCGCCGTAGGAAGCTACCCTAACACATCGAGCTATAGAAAGAGACTGTCACACGGGTATAAGTGATGCTCTACAAAGCGGGACTTTTTCTAAAACTTTACTGTCATATTTACGACCGGGTGCTGTACATCGGTTTTTAAAACCCATTAAATTTAGGACGGATTCTTCTAACGCCAGATAATTTTATCCGAAAAATAATTTTGAATTTTTGTCAGTTCTTCCATATTAAATCTATCAGACGTCAATTTTATTCTACGGATAAAACTTATCTGTCGATTTAGAAATCATCCCTTAATAGAATTTTCAATCGCATTACCTTGACTATAAACCTCTGTCTAATGAAGTGATTCCCGCGTGGGATGGGGGATGAAATTCGCTCGCGCTGATGTGTCTACTAACTTTCCTAATCATTAAAACAATCGACGCACAGTCCCGCATCCCGTGTGGGATTTGCCGCCTATGGCCAAAGCTTAAGCCTGATCAAGTGAATCGGTTATCCTGCTATCAGATCCAATATTACAGTCCTTTCCATCACGGTGATCTTTATTATCGTTGCAATATGGTCGCTTTTCGGCTGCCGCCTTTGACAATTCTGTCAATGCGCAGTGATTTTTATTCTTTTCACAATAAGGTTGATATTGCGTTGATGCTGTCAGAAGGGAAATAACCGAGAAAGGACTAACTATTGTGACATAAGATATGACAACTGATTAAATTGAAGAGGTTTTAGAGGTATTAAAGACAGTAAAATCCACACGATGTCATATCAAGCTATACATTTCTAGTATAAGCTAACCTCGCATTTTATTCGGCTTTCCGTACAACAAAAGGTCAGCATTAATAGAGAAGTATGTTAAGGGCTATACTACCTCAAATGGCTTAGCATGATCCTCCGTTATGTCGAAAACACTGTAGCATTAACTTTGAAATAAATATATGGTAACGTTGAGGATTAATGTTAGGTCTTATGTTTGACGAAAACACGATTCCCTAAAATTTTCTCTATAGAAAAAAATCCAAAGTTACCTCCAAACCGAACAATAAACCGCTGATAGTCAATAAATACTTCAAATTAGATCATGAAACTTTGTTTAATAACTGAACTAACTATAAAGCAGGTCTTATGTTTTTTTAATTACCATTATTTTCACCGTAAAAAGCAAATATTGGCGCTGCCTGCCGCCTAGCACCGCACTCTGTCTCGCTCTCACTCAGTCCGCGAGCAGTATCGTGCGAACGAGATAAAGAGTGAATTTTAGCTGAGATAGTATAGGCTTTTAAGAAAAGAAATGTTGCGCCGACCGTACATAAATTGGTATAAGGGCAAGAGAATAATGAAGAGGTCAGCGTATACTTCAAATGCATAATAGCTTGATATAATCTTCGTGTATACACTGTAAAACGGAGCAGTTTTTATTAAATGAAAAAATGTTCCGGCCTGAAAATATAGATTACTTTTGCTTTAAAACTTCTGTTATAATGAATATTAAACATCTAAAACAAAAATTATGTCTGGGAAAATAATTGTTTAACAAATTCATTATTCACTTAAATTTCCCCTATCAAATAACAACTATCACTTCATCTTTGACATCTTCTGTAAGATAAGTTGCCGTTAACTTACAGATGTTATCTAAAAAGATGTAAGTGCTAGGTGGTGTCAAGAAATTGTACAGACGCCAGCAGGTCAACCTACCCCAATCTGTCAAATTTCTTTGATAGATTTTCCACTTTAGTACAAAGGAATAAGGTTCATAATCAATTTGGAAAATCTGACAGATGGGGTAGCTTGATGTGCTGGCCTCTGTACTATGAAGTGTTTTTTTTAGTAATGTAATATTGGCCTGAAAGTTTTTGGAGCTACTGAAAAAGCTATGTTATTTATCAAGGACTATGACAAAATATTGTAAATATTAATTTGTACTGATGAGTAATGTCTGAATAAAAGTATGGTCAGGGAAAAATAGCAAGAACTTTTAAGAAAGGTAGTTTAAATAGACTAAAATTTGGGCGCGACAAAATTTTGTGGTAGCATTGTCTCGTGACTATGCTATACAGTCAATGTTCTCGGCGCGAGATAATGCGACGGCAAAATTTTGTCTCGTTTAGCATTTTAGCTTAGTTACAATTTTCGTTAAAACTACTGTTTCTGAAGTATTATTAAACTGTATGTAAAGTTATCTTAAACTAAGACCGGTTTCCTCACGATGTTTTTCTTCGCCATTTAAAATTTTTATGTCGCGATTCGCCATGTTGGTTTAAAAATGATCTTGCACCACAAAAAACTAAATAAGTGTTAAAATTATTTTAGACTGAACGCGATCAGCAAATCTAAACCGCATTCAAGAGCTGCCAATATCATAATTACTGTAGAATATTGACCCTGAGAGCTCTTGAACGCAGTTTAGAGCTGATCGCATTCGGTTTCATTAGTGTTATTGGCATTTAGAGCTTTGTGGTGCAAGAGGGCCTTAAACACACGCACACACGCACGAATAAGATACTAAAGTCGCAATTAAAGAGGCTTAAATCAAACAAACTCACTTGACACTTGGCTTCGTGCAAAAAAACGCTCTCTAGGAAAATAAACCAACTTCTTTTCATAAGGTTTCAGTGACGTCATTCGCCCGTAAATTCCCCACCGCTCTTCCAGGAAACCGTAGTTTAACTTGCACCAAAGTATGCAAGTTACTTGCATGTTATCGAACCATATAACAACTTCTCATTGGTAAATGTCACAAGGGCATGCAAGCTAATTGCATAATTTTGTGCAAGTTAAACTAAGGTTTCCTGGAAGTGCGGTGGGGAATTTACGGGCGAATGACGTCACTGAAACCTTATGAAAGGAAGTTGGTTTATTTTCCTAGAGAGCGTTTTTGACACTAATGTCAAACCCTGCTGGCCAATGATTTACATCGCTAGATTTGCCCTCATCGTACTTCGTCACGCGAGAAAGTGTCCTTAGTGAGAAGAGTCAGCTCGCACAATTATTAAATAGCGTTTTCATGACAACCAAGTCCAATTTACTGCGCCATTGTGTGTTGGGCGAATCTAACGATTTAAATCTTTGCCGCTGCCATCATTTTCATAATGGCCGTCACTGCGACTCGTCTAGGAAACCATAACTTTATAGGCTTACGTATTGGTGACTTTAATCTTCGTGTGTCTTCATAGATTTTAAACTGTATTACAGCAGTTTTTTTTTTATTCTAATTTTTTCCTCGACCGTACTGACATAATGTAATTACTAGAGTAGTTGAAAAAAAAATAGTATTTTTTTTCTGTTCATATTTTTTTCGATAAAGTAAATGCTAGATTATATTATTATTGAAGGTTTTAATTAAAAGTGTTATGTGTGCGATATTCAGTGGATTTCTTTTTAATAATTATTTTGTAAAAAAAAATAAAGTGAACTAGCGTAGGTATAATGTTAATAATAATTGTAAATTTAAAAATGGGTAGAGCGTTTTTGCTCTTTTTTAAACTTAATGATAAACATGCTGTTTTGCTATTCACAGTTTTTTTAATTTTTTTGTTTCTTGGGATCCTATCGTTTTAGTTTAGTTCCTTTGAAATAAAATAAAATTCAAAAGTTAAAATAAATAAAAATCGTCTATTCCTATGTCGACTTAGTGCCAGCGCCCTCTGGCGGCACAGCACGGCATCACTAAATGCAAGCGCACAGTAACCGTCACGATGCCGAAGCCGCGGTATCTTTAGGCAAGACGCGACGTTCAATTAAATTCATATAAATTGGCATAACTTAAGGCTGGTATAGCACTACAACTTTTTCTATGGTATCAAATCCGATATTCGAAAACAAATCGAAAAAAAATCAGCTATTCCATACAAAAAAGTAACGCTTATCAATCAAAATGTATGAAACAGTTAATTTTCTTCGGCATGTCCGATTTGCTCCCATAGCATAAGTCATTTATTTTCATGAGAACTTTACCCCTTACAATATTTTTCCCTATTGGTGTTACATAATAAATACAAGGTGTAACTGAAATAAATGAAAAATTGAAAAGGGATCAATGTACTCATTATTTTGAACATCTTTCACTAAGGTACCAACATTATACTCGGAAAAAAACGGCTATTACATACATTTCATCATCAACATCTGCCTAGCCTTATCTCAACTATGTCTGGGTCGGCTTCCAGTCTAAACGAATGCAGCTGAATACCAGTATTTTATATGGAGCGACTGCCTATCTGACCTCCACAGCCCAGTTACTGGGTAATACGGGACCCCTTGGTAAGACTGCAGCTACTCCATATATTTCATCATCATTATTTCAGTCCAAAGACATGGACTGCTGGACATAGGCCTCCCGCAAGCACAATCACTTCGACCGGTTCTGTGCTTCTCGCATCCAGCTGATTCCTGCGGCCTTCACCAGGTGATCAGTCCACCTTGTAAGATGCCTTCCAAAGCTACGTCTTCCCGTACGCGGTTGCCACGCCAGAATACTTCGGCCCCATCGGCCATCTGTTCTGCGGGCAATGTCCCATACATTTATGTTCGCATAACTCGACAAAATGTATGGAACAGAAGATTTTTTCCCGGTTTCGACGTTAGTCCCATAATAAAATGTGTTCATAATGATGAATACAACGACAAATTTTCAGGTTTTCAGTTCTTTCAATTACACCTTGTATAAGTAACTTAAGGCTGCTTTTTAAGTAAGTACTTACTTTACGTGGATAGCCTTCGTCCATTGACAGTTACTGCCAATAAAAAGAATAAAAAAAAAACGCATCTACCCGTTAACTTATAAAAATGCCTTGCCCGAAAGTATTTAGTAACACAATTCTGAATAAAGTAGTTAAATATAAATAATCATATTTCTGATAACAGGATGTCTTTTGAACGCCACGCATTTTAGTTTAGATATTTTGTTTTATAGATTCTTTATGGAATGGACCATTTTATATTTCTTGAAACCACAAATCAGGATAAGAGTTATTCTGGGTATAAAAGTTTGGTTAAATTCGCCCTTAATCTGACAAGACTTCTTGAGACTAGAATTTCGCCCTTATTGAGACAAGAACGTCTTAGTTATACAGAAAAATATGCGGTATTTTTAATCACATTTTAGAACCGGTTTATAATCTATATTATGGTCCATTTTGTACTGAAATTAATAAAGTAATACATAGAAGCAGGCCTTAGGACTTAGAGCATTCAACAAGGTGACGAATAAATTACCAAAAGAGGTTTGATTATGACATTTTAACTTAAAATTGACATCTGAAGAAAACCATCATCATGCTAAATGCTCTTAGTTTTAATGTAATCAAGGCTTGGCGTTAAAGCAATAAATTGTGCCTAAATCTTTTGTGTAGCCCACTTAATAAGGACTTATCACGATTTGTAAGAAAACTGACATTTATGTCAAGGGTCAGATGAAAAAGTGACAAATGTGATAAGTTCTTAATTTATTGTCTGCATAAACAGCAGTACGATTCTGTAACCATCTCACCGTGAAAACTTAGGTGAAGTGAGCGTGGAGTGAGCTGTTAGTGTCATCCTACCTGATACTAGGGATTGACCAAGCATACTTTTACAATCAAAATCGAGATTCTAATAATATTTTTTATGCCAATTCTATTGATAATTTTATATCATTTCAAAGCAAGTATTTTAGTTGTCAAAACATCACTATTTTATGGGGTTTTTAAATAAAATAGCAAAACAGAAACTTTACCACAATCTCAATGTTTTTTTCTTTCTTTTTTATCCAAGTCTAGTCATTATATAGCCTGAGGCGCGAGCGCGTCACGTACGAGCATTAATTTAAATAAAACATTTACAAATTAAGACTAAAAGAATTCACATAAAAAAAATATTAAAATATCGATTATGATTGTAAATGTTTGCTTGGTCAATCGCTAGCATCAGTGGGATGACACTGACAGCTCACTCCACGCATGTTTACACGGTGAGATTTTTACAGAATCGACCGGCAGTCTATTGAGCTAAATCGCGAAATAGTGGAATGAGGTGATGTTTGTAAATGATTCTGAAACCCAGTTTGATTTGTGCTGTATGCACAATTAATATTAAGAACAGTGTGTCCGCTAAATCTACTAGCAAGCTCGCTAAAACTTTCAGAACTCGACTTGCTGTTTAAATGGTGCAAGTCAGTTAGAAATTCAACTTGCTAGTAAATTCAGCAAAACCTTATTCTGAAAAGAGAATAATGTGAGTTTCTAAGAGAAAAAAAACAACTGTATATTATGCATTGTCAAAACTATTGACCAATCGTATTGATGTCACCCTGTAAAAGCTAGGACAAATGTAAGCGGAGAAACGCAGCGATTTTTCACCTTGACGTGGCACTTTCGGAGCCTTTGAACTTGCTCCTGTGACACAGAAACTTAAAAAGAAAGGTTCCATGCAATGAGCGAAAACAAGCAGCGCAAGATACGTACGTACGGCGTTCTCAAACGATCGCTTCTGCGCTTACACTCGCTGTACGTGAAACGTGTCTGTGTGCATGCGTTTTCGATCGGTGTATGGAACAAACTATACAGTCCGATTTAAACTTTATAGCGGCTCTGAAGTGCGCTGCTCGCTACGCAATACCGCACTCCCCACCCCCGCTGTCAGGTGAATTTGTTACTGCGCAGCGATTCGGCTCATGTTTGCAGCGGCCAAAGAGTTTGAATCGGACTGCACATCTTTTGTGACGATTTTGCCGCGTTTTTCATTCAGATTTGTCTATAGCCCAAACTCGCCATGTTCAATTCAGAGATAAAAATCCAAACATATACGCTTTAGACTAACATTAAATGAACAGATTGTAAAATTTCGGCGCTAGATAGCTAATTTTTAGTAAGTAAATACAGATTATATTTGAAACTCAGAGCTAAACTGCCTTTTTATTTCTTAGTATTTAAATTGGGTACCCTGGATGGCAACGCAACTTTTATGCCTCTGGTATAGCAGATGTCCATAGACAGAGGTGATCACTTATCATCGAAGGGCCATCTGGCGTCAATAATGTGTATTATACTAATTTCCGATCTAACCCTTTAGTAATAGAGAATACTGTCGAACGGCCAAAGCTACCCGGCGTTCTGACCGTATGACTTGTAATTAGGTTTTCATAGCTCTGTTAGGGGGCAAAATATTGGTCGAACATTACAATATAGCTCAAAAGGCAGTTTTGCTCTGAAAAAAAAAACTAGTGATGAGGCGGGACAACCGGTTGAAACGAAGTTCCTTTCGCTTCTGCAAACTTGGGGAATGAGAGCTAGACCAAAAAACAAATTCATCGTCACGACACTTATCGCACCTTCAGAACAGTGGTGACGTATCTCAAAAAATCTTTTTTTTTTTGTATCACTAATCGCGTCGCTACCGATCCGAGCGGCGCGGGTAAAGGGAGGGAGTGCGAAAGAGACCGAAGTATCGTAATCTTTATTCCACCATAAAAACGTCGCTTCTTTAATATTCACTTAAAAGTGCGTACCTTTTAGTGACCCTCTATGATCGTAACTCGATTTCTTAGATTTTTGAGTTAAGTCACTACTATTCTGAAGGTGCGTTATGTTACGTATCAAAAGTGTCGTGACGGTCAATATGTTATTTTTTTCGGTCTACCTCTCATTCGCCAATGTGCAGAATATAATGAACGATAAGGAACTTCGTTCCGAAAAATCGCGTACCATTAATCTTAATAATGTGATGTAAAAAACACTAATACGGCGTTCAAAAGATTTATAAAAAAATATATTAGAATTACCGTTAGATTTGCTATCATGTAAAAAAATGGGAAGTTTGAAACGCATTTTGTAAAGCTTAGTTCGCATCGAGGCGGTCTCGTTTTATGATTAAAACGTATCAGATTCTGTTAACACACAGCCTAAAGTAAATCCGAAATAAAAAAATTACAACTAAATTAACTAAATTACTACCACATTTCGAAAGTCAGTTTTTGCATTAAGATCTTTACGATCATCGAAATAGAGTTCAAAATACAATAACTGGCTCAAAGGTCTGGGTTCGTTTTTGTAATAAGACCGAAAGTTTTACTATCTCTTTCCATCAGATAGAGTGAGAAAGAGATAAAAGCAATTTAGAGCTGTCAAACTTTCTGTGTTTTTAGGCGTCATATTCGGAAATGTCATCAAAACACGACACCTTAGTGAATGCCTAAATAAAAACGTGCTGTTGAATTTTCAACTTTCGGCGATGAGCCGAGAGTTGAAAATCCAACGGCGCGTTATAAACATAACTTTCTTCCGTCTCTTTCTGGCTTTACTTGCGAGAAGGATGGCAATATTGTGTGGTTTGTAAGCTTGAAACGAAGTACTACTTACAAATAATTCGAGTCTCCTCTATCGATCGGATTACCGACTGCCGTGATGCCCAAAAAGAGGGTAATGTTTTAAACGTTGTTAAAACCCAATTTAAATGTGGCCTTTCTTTCACTTTATAAAACAAATATCTTGGGGCTAGAAAAGACAGTCGCCCAGTTATCTAGCATAAATATTGATGTTGAACAAAGGAAGACTGTCACAAAAAAAATCGAATCTCTTGTTTCAAAATTAATCATGGATCTCATAAGAGCCCTTGTATCCACAGGTAATTCACGCACTGGATTCACGCATTCAAATCACGCACTGGATTTTCAACGCACTGCTTAGCGCCGAGAGTTGAAATTCCAACCGTGTATTTTTTACCGCGCTGGGATGCACGCTGTTGGATTTTGAGTGCTCTGTTCAACACCGAGTGTTGAAAATCCAATGCGCCTTTAAACAATCGCCCGTACCTGGGCTGACTGAGCGGTTTTTTTTTTGCGGAATATTTAAGCTATCGTACCCAGTAAACAGGAGAAATATCAAGCTATTATTTCTCTTTTTATCAAGTCAGGAAATCAAAATCGAGTTGTAGATAATGTATAGTCGACCTTGACGTTACCATCCTAAGGTTGAAAGTCGCTTGCAGGTCATCGTCAAGGTCTATTTTTCCTTTAAGACCATGTGACAGCTGATAGTTTCAGCCGCAAGCTTTGGTTTGGCTGCGAAAGTGAACAGTCACACAGTGCCGGCTGTCCAAATACAGAGCTTATTTTTGACACCATATATTGTCAAACACTGGTGAAAATGTTCAGATTCTCATGACGGCTGTTTAAATATGACAGAACCGCTTTAAGTTCAAATTTACTGGGTGTTTTGTCAAAAGTGGTAACGCAATTACGAGGTCAACTCTACTTGTGCTTACTTCTTGCAAGAGCGGTCACGCGCATACGTGCCCTCTTTTCGCTCTTTCCTCCATGACTTGCAATTTTGATGCTAAGCTGTTTTAGGTACGTCCAATGATCCATTTTGTACAAAGACTTTTCATTGGCGTTGTATAAAAAAATAGTTTTGTATTAGAAAAAAAATGTAAGCAGCGATACATATTTAATTTTAAGATAATCTTTTTGTATAAAGCCTCTCATCTTTGGCAGGGTGGGCAATACAAATGCCCGATTAAGTAATTAAAAAAAAAAGTTGAATTTTTCATAACTTAAATGCCCTTGGAAACGAAAATGTGGTTGTTTCAAGTGTGTCCAATGTTAAAATAGTTCCTTGTTTCTTTTTAATATTTTTTTTATTAATTTGTAAACCCAGCTTTTATTTTAATTTAAATTGTATGTAGGTAATTAAGTTTTATTTCAGTTCTTTTGTTTACCGTTAAAATAGTAATTGTGGTTTATTTTAATCCATATTAATATTCGTGGTTTCTTTTATAATTAAAATTTTTACAGAATTTAAAAAAAAAAAAAATAATTATGTGCCCTCTGCTCAACTGTTGAAAAATCAAAATTTGATTAATAACAATAGACATTCAACTTTGTCTCATTAGCCACAGTTGAGCTAGTGATTAAAATAAATGCATTTTATTTTACTGATTCCCGAATTATTAATAATAATAATTTTATTATTGCACTAGCTAGATGAATATTAATATGGATTATAATATCAATACACCAACATACACGCAACATGTATATTTTTTATTCCGAATTATCGCAATCTTTGTATATATTGCTTGTTTATAATTAAATTAATTTAATTTATTTATTGGTTTTATGTTTTTTTTTTGTTTACCTAATTTTCAGTTTATTGATTCATAACCTCCTGAAGCTGCTAGGTAGGTACGTACAAATTCTATTTTTTTTCTGAGTAGATTTTCGTGACTGTCTGTATGACTGCTTAGTTCTTTAACTACACAAATGGCTTTACTGCGGTATTCACAATAATTTAGATAATTTATTCCGGAAGCTTTACGTGTTTATTACATTCTTCATTGGAAATTTTGATGCTCTTATCAAGTCGGGCGGGTGGTTACTGAGCTAATAAAAATAATACCTACCTTGTTGTCTTGTAGATTGAAAACGCTCAACTGTTGAAAAATCAAAATTTGATTTATAACAATATAAATTCAATTTTGTTTCACTAGCCACAATTGAGCTAATATTAAGACTTCATTGTAAAGAAGAAAGAAAAGGTCAAACGCGATATTTACATTTTTTTACTTCGTAATCGAAAAGAGTCTTACCTCGAAAGCTTCTTTTCACCGTAGAGGCGTAGACAGCGTACACAGAATCTCTTCACGAAACGAGGCTACCTTGATGTGGCAAGAGGCTCAGTCCAGATGAAAAGAATAGTACAGAGATGTTTCTCAGGCAAAAATGTAGGATTAGAGCAAAAAAGGCGGGAAATGTATAAAATGTGAAGTAATGTATAGATTTATTTTTAACTTTTTTTTACTGTTGTTCGTAAGGGCGGTGCCGTTTGATGCTATAGATTATATATCGATTATTATATAGCTGTTGAGTCGAGAAGGCGGAAATGTATTTAGATTATATAAACTTTTATGCTAATGATTATTAAAATTAGTATCAACCTAGGTTTACAGCTACTGTAGTAATTTGGCTTGAGCTTTATAACAGTGAGATAAATTATTCTATATTTAATATTTTTTATATCTACTTAGATGGATCGCATAGTTTTATCACCTACCTATCGTAGTTCACCGCTGAATCGCGCGTAAGCATAGGCCATTAACTAAAAGCAAAATAATAACACAAAGAGCTTCCAATTCGCGATTATACATAGTTCCTAGAATGAAGCATAGAACGACACTGGTATTAACATACCTTCCATTGTAGCCTCAAATATTTATTACTAGTTGAGACCCGCGGTTTCACCTGCATAGGTTTCGATCCCGTGGGAATATAGGGATAAAAAGCCTATATGTTAATCCAGGGTGTCAGCTACCTCCTTACAAAATTTTACCAAAATTGGTCCAGCAGTTTGAGCGTGAAGAAGAGACAAACATACACACACAAACTTTCGCCTTTATAATATTTGTGAGATACGTTACATCAACACCATTCATGTAGAACAAAAATCTCCATACAAGTCTCGACAATGGATCAGGGCCCATGATCGTCTAATACCGTTGAAATTCGTCAAATATTTGTAAATGACGTCTTTAATGACAGTTGTCTTAGTTGGTCTCGTAGCACCTACAGAAATTTCTAACATGAGATTCACTGAAATTCGGACTATCGGTAATTCGTGTTCAGTGTAAGGCGTTCACACTAATTGCTTATCACTTACAATCACAATCTGAATCATTTTGAAAGATGGACAGTTGGGGCACAATGGTACGAAAAAATTTTTTTTATTTTTAGAAAAATCTGTGTTTATTCTTTATATAATTTTTGCTTACAAACATCAACAATATACCTTAACTTAATAATTGCACAGCAAAACAGAGATCAATAATCAAACTTAAACCTATTTATCTTTGATTTTGTGAACCCCTTCCTGTGTTCCACTGTGGCCCAGGTCGGGTGCAATGAAACAGGGTATGGGGCACATTGGAACACGACCTGTATTGATACCAAAAAATTAACCAATGGTATCAAATCTTTTTTAATACCTTGTCAGGAAACGTGTAGATGCTTTTTTGACGTTTAGTTTTTCCAGATAAGGACGGGTTTGACAAGACTAGTTCAATATCCTCAGCTGAAACCATTGCCATGTCCGGTTCTAACGGAAAATAGAAACTATTGTCAGCTTCGCTGTGAAGTCCCCTGTTACTTTTTCTGACGCGGTGTCTCACCATTCTGGACTTGTGTAAAATCTGCCAAAAAATTAAGTTAGTGGTGTTCAATGGAATAGTGTTCCACTGTGCCCCGTTCCATAGTGCCCCATAGCGTGTACAAAATTTCAATCAAATCTTCAAAAAAGTTAGGTGATGTTTTGAACTTAACACATAGCGGTCTCAAATGACAAAATGATTAAGATTTATGAAAAAAAATATATCACTTACCTATTGTTTAAACTTTTTTACTAAAAACGAAAGTACGTTGAAAAGAAATCTCAACTTTTGAACATAACAACCAATATTTTTCTATTCACAGCTCCATTGTTGTCGCGCCGCCATATTTCACTACGTCCTCGTATGGCGCAAGACGCGCTGCGATGGGTCGAAGCGGTAGCGCGCGAATTAGTTTGAAATTAAAATCTTTATCGATTTTGTTCCATAGTGCCCCGTGTTCCACTATTCCCCAACTGTCCCTATTGCTAGTCCATTGCTTCATATGTTCGTTCGGAAAATTTGTCTGCTCAACAACGTAGGTAAATAACGCAATGAATGTTGTTCAACTGTCAACATGAAAGCCAGTACTACTCATGTGTGTTTTACATTTACCCCGCAGGCTAGGCCAGCTTTAGACTGTTCAAAATGATAAATACAGCACATTGCCAATTATTCTCTATCTACGTACAACGAAGCACATTAGGTTTGATTAGAACACTAAATACTATAATTTGGTAGGAAAAAACACTGTTTTTTTTCACTAGCACAAAGAACTTCCTCTAAATATATTTTCGCCTTCTAACTTTCATGGTACCATATCTCCATGACGCTGTTTTGTCGCGTAAGATCAGTATAAAATAATAATAGACTGCTTTCAGTTTGTAATATTGTACCTACTTTATAAATTAATAAATATTGTGAATTGTAAATAATGAAAATTTCTTTATTGATAAATAAATAAATGTCTATTGTACAGCTGCAGTTTTATTCTTGGTTGTTACCTTTACCATTACGGGTCAAAATTTTTTGATAGATTTTCAACTTTAGCACAAAGGAATAAGGTTCATATTCAATTGGGAAAATCTGACAGATTGGGGTAGCTTGATGTGCTGGCCTCTGTACTTACGCATTCAAAACAACTTTGTAAAATATTAGCTACTAGCGGGGCGCCCCAGCTTGGCACGGGTGCATTTTTTTTTCAAATTTCCGAAATTTTCTTTCATACAAACCTTGTCCTGGCAATATTCGCAATAAAATAATATTGCGATTATAAATTGAGATATAAACTATTCTATCTTTCAAGTTGGATGAAGCTGCACACAGTATGCAATATTTTATTAAAATCGGTTCAGTAGTTTAGGAGTACATTGCGGACAAACAACGTGACACGTAATTTATATATTTATTCGCAATAAAATAATATTGCGATTATAAATTGAGATATAAACTATCCTATCTTTCAAGTTGGATGAAGCTGCACACAATATGCAATATTTTATTAAAATCGGTTCAGTAGTTTAGGAGTACATTGCGGACAAACAACGTGACACGTAATTTATATATATAAGATATGAATCGATGTAAAGCTCATTCTAGCATTTGAGTTTGTTGCCCATTCCATTGATCTAATTATTATGATGCAGGGCCGTAAAGTGCTACGTTGATGCAGAGTAGTAAGAAAATAATGTAAGATCTTAATTAACAATGGCGATAGTGATCTAGCGTTAGCACACATGTGAAAGACTCCCTAGCTAATGCTAGGAAGTCATTCACTCATTTTAACGTTCACTTTACACTCAGAAATCGGTAAAAAATTAATAGGTAATATATTTTTGCAGTAAAATAATACTAATATATCTATTCTGTTAAGTTTAATGAAGAATGAATGGCGAATTGCAACTGGCAATGGCCAATAACGACTTATAGATTTTATTTTAGAGAATCCAACCATAATCAATCGATATAAATAAATGTTGGACATCTCTAAAACTGTCAAAACACTACTGGCGTCCCAACACGTTCCATCGACATCGTCTTAGCCTTTATATGTTCTGGCTCCGTCTTTCAACTTACAGAAAAGTGAGACAAAAAATAATGTAATCTTGTAAACTATGGAACGCGCTGTATTGATTGAGGTTATTTTAAAACTGTGAAAGCTTAACAGATTTAGCGAAAAAATATGTTATTTACGTGATTTATGTGGCAAAAATAGTTAGATAAGCACTTTTATTTTAAAATTTAAGTTATAAAATGTCTGATGTCGATGAACCCCCGACGAAGATGTCGAAATACGAAGAGGTATGTTTTGTATTTCTTTGGATTGTTAAAGCCGCTTGGAGGCATTGCCTGCCAGTTTCTTCGTGTAAACACATTTTATACTTCTGTAAAGTATCTGTGCGTCCATTCCATTATGTAGTAGAAGAAGAATATTGATTATTTGTGTACCTACCTAACAGTAAGTAGGTGTCTCTCTGCGTACCCTTTCGAGGAATACAAGCATGATATCATTCAGAGTGGCTGGGACATAAATGCACAACCTGTTACCATGGATTCAGTAGGTACATGAGTCTGAACACCATCATCATTCATGATCAGTGATCGGATAATCGGACACTTATTATTAAAAAAAAAAAAAATAATGGCCTGGTTGCTGGGACCTTTTAGCCATCGGGCGCTTATATACCTATACCACCTATACCTTACCTATTTTTCTGTTCTGTTTTTTTCTTGTCTGTATAGATATGTGTGTACAGAGGCCAGAACATCAAGCTACCCCAATCTGTCAAATTTTCCCAATTGAATAGGAACTTTATTAGTTTGTAGTAAAGTTGAAAGTCTATCAAAGAAGTTTGAGAGAGGGGGGTTGCTTGATGTGCTGGCCTCTGTACATAAATGGTAAAATAAATAAATAATAAATAAATAAATACCTAAACATCTTCCCACGAAACAATAATATGGACATTCCTTTCTGAATAAATAAGAAATCCCGTGTTCCCGGTAAAAACAACTATAAACAAACTTAATGAAATTATAGCAGTGGTTATTTTGGTTTAATATTTTTATTTTATTCAAAACATATACAGAGTTGATACGACAGAGGGGCATTAAATTACACTACGTATACTATACGTGTTTAGTATTAATTCGATACGGTATAAAAATAAAAAGCATCATAAATGAGAATTTTTTTGTTTCAAACAAACTAAATAGCTTACAAATCAGAATAAAACGCAACCACCCTTTGTAAATAAAGGAGAAACCCAAACTTCATAAAAACTTGGGCCTGGTGACTGACCTTGGATAACTATACAAAGTGGCAACGTCCAACGTCGCGCGCGGGCAGAGTAACTCGAAACACACTGTGGATTTTCCAAACTGCAGTACCGGAGATTTTGCCGATTCCAGATCGGTCCGAGTAAAAGTACTCTCATCGGTCCATATTAAATTAGTTAAGAAATGACGGTCTTCGGATGTTTTATTTAGTAGCCATTGGCAGTAACTGTTGCTGATCGGCAAGTCTCTCGATAAAAAAGTTTGCACCTTCCGATATTTAGAAGGTTTGCGTTTTTTACGTTTTAGAACCTTGTAGATAGTTCTATGGCAACATCTAAACTGCCGGGCGGCTCTGTGGAGACTCGTCGGGCTGCGGGAAAAATTGTCTAAAATTTTTTCGTCCCAAGCAGCGGGCATTTACCGCGGTGGCACTCCCTCCTGTTACAGCACTATACGTTTATTGTCCCGTAATCTTTGTACTGCCAACTGTATGGTGCGGGCATTCCTAGGGCAATTGCGGCTATCACAATACCTTTCTCTGTAAGTTCGTAGAGCTAACGTTGCGTTTCCACGGCATTCGCCGTAGATTAAAATCATGTCAGTGTATTCTGACGCCGTGTCAGTTACACGAGGTATTTTTGAACACTTTAATTATACACACACACAACCAAAGTTTAACTATCACAATAGAAACAGTCAATTACAAAAAAAAAAACACTAACACTAAATAATAATAATCCCAAGTTACGTGTCCTGTCCTGTCACAATAAAAAAAGGAATACTGTCTTAAACTTATTTAGTGTCCTATCACAATAACAAAATAAATTCACAATTATTGTCAGCGCACAAGTTCGACAAAACAATAAGGGCGCAGGAGCTTCCGCGTACGTACCTACGTTCCGGAAGGGTAGCGTCGGCGCACTGAAAAAACAAGTTTTTTGGAGGCCCCACTTACTGATCGCAAGCACAAAATACAGAGAGTACAGAAGTCAATCTACATACAAAGTGCGCTCGAGCAACGCACACATAGACACCGCTCACGGACACGATATCTCGGACTGGTTGGGACTAGTGCGAGCGCAAGTGCCATCCGCTTGAGACATGCGTCTATGAAGTGCAAAAATGGAGCAATAAAAAAAAATTATAACTGTTCAGTGGACGGTTGTTTAAATTCAACATTAAACGGTGAATTGTCGTTTTTTAATCTACCAGTTGTTTCAGAGAGGTAAGTAGGTATTTGCTTGTATTTCGATGGTTTGTATTAACGTAACACAGTAGTTAGGTAAGCGCCCCGGCCCCCAGTCCCGCGCCGTAAAGTAAAAGCGAACATGACTTTGTAGCACTTTGTGACAAAGTAATGTAACAATAACATTAAAATTTAAATATTTTAGTTATTATTGGTTTTTTCGTTTCTCATCATCATCAATAAATCAAACAACTAGATGCGAGTGCCACTACCACGATAGTTTTTTGTGCATAAGCCAAAGTTGACAACCATAGCGCGACCGCCGAGCGTAGACTTCTGTACTCTCGGTATTCTGTGTCGCAAGGATCTAAGATACAATAGCAACACACTGACCTATTTCTATTTCTTTTACGCACGTGATGTTTTGCCAATAGGATTGTCACTCTCTTATGTACTACGTATTGGTTTATGACTTGCGTAAGAGCGGCAACAACGTATCGTAGATTTATCGTTTTAAGGTGCATGACCTATGCCTGTAGACATAATCAGCTGTTAGGAAAAATACATCGTGTTCAAACGGTGCAGAAACTTAAAAAATCATTTGCGACTAAACTACTGTTTCAATTTAATTGATTTTTGGTAGAGAGCTTGATAATGATACCTAGTATAGGCAGTTTAAAGGAAAGCCCATCTGTCGTATCAACTTTGTATATCAATAAAAAGTGATAATATGCACAATGTGGTTAAGTAGTGGAAATTGAATTGTCTATCTAACAGATTAGTAATCGCAATTTACTAATTATAAAAAGGCGTGGATGGTGTTGGTATTCTTTATTGAGAGACAGTCAATGGTGAAAAACAGTACGAGAATATTATATTAACAAACTTTTGGCGGGAACGAGCGAGAGCCGCGGTCGTTGCGATTGGAATTTTTATGTTACGTACGCTCGTTGGAGCGGCGCGCGACTGACTGGGGTGCGGGAGGGGCTACGCAGGCGGCGCGCGTGCGGCGCAGCTACGCGACGCGCATGCGCGGCGCGCGGCCGATGCTTTACTAGCTCTGCGGCCGCGCCGTACCATACCGCGTTCCGAACCCAAAATGCGTCTGATATCATTTATTATATTTTATAGGAACAGAAGACTAAAAAATATTATATTTTTAAAATATTTGTATTTTTGACTAAAAAAGTTCACAGTTGTATTTTTTTAATTATTGATATTTCCAAGTAAGCAACATAAAAACATTAGTCTACATATGAGTAGATGACTTTATCCAAAATCTATTTGTGCAAGTGCAAAGTGCAAGTAAGTGAGTGAGACAGCAAATAATATTACCTTCCTGGCCAACGTAATTAGACAACCGGCAGAAATGACATAAGGCATGTCCATATTATTCTTTTGTGGGAATAAAAGTGGAGTTCAGGTATATTAGCACCCGATTATCCAATCACTGTTCATCACTCTCCAGTCCTTATACCAATTTATTTGTTGCCGACGCAATATGTCTTTTTCTTCCATACTTCTCTATCAGTCATCATCTCGGTAGTCCCCCCCTTTTTAATCATATCATCATTCACACAGTCCATCCATCGTTTCTTTGGTCTTCCCCTACTCTTATAGCCATCGACATTCATACTCAAAACTATCCTCAAGACATTTTCTTCATTTCCCCGTAACACATGGCCATACCATGACAACCAATTTTCACACAACTTTTCAGTGAACACCACTGCGTTGTAATTTTTCAACGGCTTAAAATAATTTCCTGATCCAAAAAATAATTTCCTGATGATTTCATTTTGACCAAATCACCGTTTTTGGACCGTTTAGCACTTTTCTTTGAAACAACAGATTTTTTTTTCGCTTTATTTCGCTTCTTCCTGTAAAAGTAGCAATAAATTATTTTTCTTTCTTTTTTTTTTTCTACAATCGTGTGCTAAATTTATGGTTACAGTTTGCGTGTTAATATCCCTTACACCATTTATATAATAATTAACATTTTCTTCTTTCTGTTTCATTTTTTATTTATTCATCATCTGCCTAGCCTTTTCCCAACTATGTTGGGGTTGGCTTTCAGTCTAACTGGATGCAGCTGAATACCAGTATTTTACATGGAGCGACTGCCTATCTGACCTCCACAACCAAGTTATTGGGTAATACGATACCCCTTGGTTTATTTTTTCTATATTCTTCAAGTTATTTTTGTATGCACATGTTTTTGTGACAATTTAACTGTTTTTTTTTCTTTCTACATTCAGTATTTAGACCCAGAGAGTGAGGAATGTTTGGAAGAGGGCCAAGAGGAATGGCTCAGCGAAGGAGTGCTAACGGATGATGACTATGTTCAGACTGTAAGTGTATTTACACCAACAATAACATAATAGCTCTAAGAAAAGTGTTTATACCACGCGTGACCTAAACACGACCTTTTTTTTTTGAGGATGGGAAATTATGATATGACCCCTCCCGCTCTGGGTGGAGCAGAAGGGAGTGTCAGACTCTTACTGACTAAAACCCACCCGTGTTCCTTCCTTAGCCCTTTATGTTCCGGGATAGCGGTAACTTAAACTTAAATTGTCCATTTTCACACAGAAAAGCTTAACTTTACTGCTAAACTAAAAAACGTTAAAATGGAGCCAATGAGATGAACGGGTGTTGTGTGATATGATTTGAATAAATATAATAGATAATTCAAGTTATTGGCCCCGATTCTGTTGTTCACAAACTAAACTAAATTTAAGTTCAGTGCATCTTTTTCTTTCTATTTCAATATGAAAAGAACAGGAGATAAATATTAGTTTAGTCCCGTTAAATTAGATAATCCCTAGACAAGTTTAGACGTGATTAAAAAATTGGCTACTAAAAATACGTCAATTTACGTCAGAATCGGGGCCACTGTTATTTTGCTTAACAATTAATTTCCCTGCAATAATGGTCTTATTGTCGATTCCAGTCTGAGCAAGACCAATCACAAGACAAAAGCGATATTACCCTACCCGCAAACCCAGAAGATAATGAAGTTACCCAAACTGAAATGGACACCATACAAACTACCACAGTCATCGGACAGGTGGAATTACATGATGGCAGTATTACCCATGCCACTATAACCCATGGTACTATTGCGCACAGCAATATTAGCCATGGCGGTGTTACCCAAGGCATTGGCAATGTTACGCAGAATATTGAGGAGCAGTTGAATAATTTGGAGAGTACGCACAATGGGGATGAATTGACTGATGATTTGGATGCGTTCTTGATCAGGTATTTGCTTGGATTTATTTTATCTGCAATGGCTCTTTCTTCCTAAAAGGTCCTTCCAAACATACTATCTATATTTTTTTTGTTTGAATGCGCTAATCTCTGAACTTCCAGTCGGATTTGAAAAATTATTTTTGTATTTGATAGCTCAATTCTTGAGGAATGTTATAGGCTACGCTAGGACCCTTAGGAGACTTAGACACAAAATCAACTCAAACTCAAAGCATTTATTTTAATTAAACCAATTAAAGGCACTTTTGAACTGTCAAGGGGTTGGGTCAGTCAGAAAGATGAAGCTAGTTGCCCGTTCCAAAGAGTAATAGGTACCCATGGTGAAGAAAGGGCAAGAAACTCCATGGACACTCTTTTAAATGTCCTGTTATCATTTGTTGTATCAATTGTATGAAGATCCTCTGTATCATCAAATGGCGCCTGTGTGTTCAAACAACTTTGAGCTTTGTTTTTTTATTTATTTTACCATTTACGTACACACATATATAAACAGACAAGAATAAAACAGAACAGAAAAGAAATAGGTACAAAGGTGATGCTTATTTCATAAGAAATCTCTTCCAGCATACCAGGATTTTGTAATATCTTAATTTAAAAGAGTGTCCTTGAAGTTTCTTGCCCGTTTCTCTCCAAGAGATCTACGTTTTGGAATGGGCAACTAGCTTCAACTTTCTGACTAACTGACCGACTAGTTAATTTTGACAATTCAAAAGTGCCTGGAAATTGTTTAATTGAAATAAATGCTTTGAGTTTGAGTTTACCTGCGATAGGACCTACCGCCGTCCGCACCGTGCTTACCTTTTTTTGCTTTGAGCTCTTCCTTTACGAGTCGCAATAAATACTTTTTCTTTCTTTCTCCATTTCTGAGAAAAAATAACTACTAACTAGAAATAAAACAAAAAAGTACATTGTATGAATTTAAAATGTTTTTGTGGGTTAAAAACCTGCAACATGATCTGCACCCTAATTGCGTAACACACTATTACTCTCAATTTGAATCATTTTGAAGCATATTGCTAATCCATTGCTATGTATGTTCGAAAAGTGTGTCTGCTCAACAACGTAAATAACGCAATGAATGTTGTTAAACTGTCAAAATGAAACCCATTGCTACTGATAGTGTGTTACGCAATTACCCTGCTGGTTGTGGCTGAAACCTGAAATGTACCGTTTATTCACAGAAAAACAGACGGGCATGTGGTTGAGGCTAAAGTGTCCGATGAATCAGAAGCAATCAAGGCGAGTCAACACGAAGATGATGGCAACGATACTGATGACCTACTGGTATGACACTGAAAATTTACCCTTAACTTAGTAAAATTACTCTAAATACAAGGTTTTGGGATGCATGAAGAAGCCTCCTCGTGTAGCGCAGTTTGTTCCGCCAGTTACTCAATTGAACCGAGCGCTCGGCGTATCCTGCGACAGTCACACCCAAAACCTTATTTGACTGGCCAATTCTTCCCTTGCGGTGGTAGGGCTAACGTTCGCCTGGTTTGCGACCACCCTCCCAGCGGAGTCCGGCGTCAAGCAGCCTGCTGTGTTTCGTCAATGCGTGGGAGTTCCAGTGCCTTAGGCATCTTCTGGGCACGCTCGTTCCATCATAGACCTCATCCATCGCTTTCCCTTACGCGTGATCGAGGTCAAGAGCGACCAAACCAACCAAACTCTTGTCACATAAAAGCATTCTAATAACTTATTATGCTTAGCCTTTTCTCAACATACAACATTACACTTGCTTGCTGCACTTACAGTAATCACCAATCTCAACTATGTTGCGGTCGAATAAAAAATCAGAATATTTTTTTTATCATAAACCTATGTAGCGGTATCTACAACGACGCCACATGCGAACAACGCGTCACAATGACGTCACCAAATCCTGCATCTCGCAAGCAGAGTTTACCGCACAACTAGTATTGAAGTTTACACCCTGTTCTTCATACCTCTTTAACTATATGGGCATTTATGAAACGTCAGAAGCGAGGTACAGAGGCCAGCACATCAAGCTACCCCAATCTGTCAAATTTCTTTGATAGATTTTCAACTTTATTGCAAGAGAATAAGGTTCATATTCAATTGGGAAATTTTGACAGATTAGGGTAGCTTGATGTGCTGGCCTCTGTGTATTGAATACCAGAATTGTAAAAGCCAATTATTTTTAAAAGAGTAACCATGGAGTTTCTTGCCGGTTCTTCTCCATAGGAAACGACCAATTGGAACCGTGCACCTAGCTTCTGACGTTTCATAAGTGCCCATGTAGGCTTATGTGAAATAAAATATTTTGATTTTTTTTTATACATTGAGTGACTGCCTATCTGACTTCCACCACCCAGTTACTGGGTAACACGATACTACTATAGTACTACTACTATAGTTGGGAAAAGGCTAGGCAGATGATGACATAAAAACACTCGCAACTTATTAATCTTACCCATTACTGATTTAAATTACCCTTAAAATCACATTACCCTTCACCCATGTATCTTTTACTGATTACGATTACCCCTTTACACTATCCTATTTTATCTACAGCGCATGTTGGGCGAAGATGATCAAAAAGTAAAGAAAAAGACTTTCAAAGTGTTAAAGAGTGATAAGAATGATGATCAGGGCTCCAGCGATGATGATGACTTTATATACGAGGTAGGTAACAAATTGTCATTGTTTTATACAGGATCTTATGGGTCAGCGCAGACAGAAAGGAGCGCAGCGGAGAGGATTTTATTAAGGCACTCGAAAATCAACTTTAAAATTATTGAAATAAACGCGCGCGTGCCTTCCCGCGTATACTCGAGGACGCGCGAGCATTTTTGTCAGGTTCAAACATATTATGCACTTTATTTCAATAATTTTAAAGTTGATTTTCGAGTGCCTTAATAAAATCCTCTCCGCTGCGCTCCTCTCTGTCCGCGCTGACCCTATGACGCTAGAATTACTTTGACAGGGGAGCACTGTTGGAAACATTTGTGCAATTGTTTTGTGATGTGTATTGGAAAAAAAAACCGGACAAGAGCGAGTCGGACTCGCGCACTGAGGGTTCTGTAACATCATCATATGATTTTAAATTTTTATCGGCGAGACCTATATTCTTCAGAGAATTTTTATACACTGCGGCTTAGAATATTGCAGTTTTAGGTCAGCGCCATCTCTTGACCGATAGTGGAACTAATGTAATTTTGTGGACGATTGTAAAAGTAGATGATTTTACAAAAATTAAAGAGTTTGTACAGTAAATAATAATAATAATAATAATAATAAATGTATTTATTTCAAATAAGTTACAGACGAGAAATACATATTTAGTTGTTGTGGTAAAATTAGTTAAAGATGGATTACTACTGGTTGGCATAAGAGTAAAAACAAGTACTACATAATTATGCTGTAACCACAAGGTCTGTACATGAATCGGGTGAGCCCTGCCTCTTAAATTAGGGTGACCTGGGGCCCAAGTCTGCTATTTTTATAAATTCGTCATTCTAACACGATCCCATTGTCATTTCGCTAAAAGTTCGTAATCTGCCAAATTCATAATGGTCGATCATTGATCGGGCAATGGTCTGAGAAAAACTACTACTAAATTTCATGCCAGATTTAATTTAATATGTATTTTTACATATTACGTATTAGTGTTTGCAATCTGAAGTAGTAAGAAGTTCCTAAATAGCAATAAACAATACATTTATTAATTTGTCATTATGTACGAGATTACCAAACCAGTGGTTGACCATTGGAAATTCATAATGACGCCATTATATTAGTAGATTACCAAACTTGTCAAAATCAACAATTATGAAATCAATGATAGACCATTCTGACACTATTGTAATAGCAGACTTGAGGCCCTGTATCTTAAGAGACAGTTACTATTACTTATTATGTTGAGTTATGCGAACATATATGTATGCATCAGTTGGTTTCGTTTTTACGATTTCAGTGTTGGTCCCATAGTAAAAGTTGTTAATAATGATGAGTAAAATGACCCCTTTTAAGGATTAAAACGATGAGTTTTTCTCTGAGTTCTCCGTAAACTATCGTAGAATACAGGCTTTCTTAAAAACATTATTCATTTCGCCCACAGCGCAGTCAAGTCAAAACTCTGAAACTGGCGAAGAATGCCTTAATCAAGAGAACTGCAACAAAAGCAATACCTGAAGACATGAGTGACGGAGATGATGAGACTGATCAGGTAAGCATTATAGCTTTCCATCAGGCATGATCGAGACCAACAGTGGGCCCATTCAGCAATAAAAAAAATAGAAAAGAAACAAAAAAAATCATCATCTGCCTAGCCTTTTCCCAACTATGTTGGGGTCGTCTTCCAGTCTAACCAGATGCAGCTGAATAGTGAATACCATTATTTTACATGGAGCGACTGTCTATCTTACCTCGACAACCCAGTTACTGGGTAATACGATACTCCTTGGTAAGACTGGTTGTCAGACTTTCGGGCTTCGGACTAACTGTAACGACTGTCAAAGATCCACGAATGACAGCCGGGACCAACGGCTTAACGTGCTTTCCGAGGCACGGAGGGGTCTCGGTATGTAAAGATAGCCACCCATCCACAGACCAACCGCGGCAAGCGTAGCTTAACCTGATCCATCGACCTGTGCGGCTGTTATAATTTAGCCACGGGCCCCTCAAAAGAAATTAAAAATATAACGGGTGTAAAAACACACTTAACGAAGCCGAGAGCACTCCCCGTCATTGTAATCATGTTTTTGTACTGTACCATACTTGGGAACCTTCTGGTTACGGAGATATTGAAGGTCAAAATTCCAACTTTTACCGACTTTTTTTTACGAAAACAAGTTTTGTAAAGGATTTGTGGTCACCGTTGCCGGCACAAAGAAGTCCAGTTGTGAAGACAAGGATTTATTAATTCGCAAACGTACACGGATGTTTATATATATAGGACGAATCCACGCAGCCTTTTCCCAGCAGGGACGAAAGAGGGGATAAGGTGTCCTCTAGACCAAAAAAATGACAATAAGTCAAAAGGTTTAGGCTAACTTAGTAGCGGAGTCCCATATAACTATTCCAAGTAGGACGTAGTTCACGAATGCACCACTAGTTCAGTCTTCCCAAACAATCAAATATACTAGCGGAGGTCATTAACCCTCGGAGACTCTTGATACCGCGATTCAGAAAAGTGACGTAACGCGACAGCGCCATCTAGCGTTGAGTAGCGGCATATTGTAGGGTCTCTCTTATATGATAGGTGGCGTTGGGGCGTTAAAAGAAGGTTTGCTACAATCTCCCCCTCAGTTCACGAAGACGTCTCGGCGAGGAGAACTGGAGATTTATTGCTTTCTAGGACGTCCACGGCCTTTTTTACTAACCAACTTCTTCGCAGGTCTTCTTCTGAGCGGGTGTACATTTGTACAATGTACAGGCTCAGGAACTTCGGTGAAATTTTCACCTTTGTAAGGTCTTTAGTACCTCTTCTGTGCGTGTCTATGGTAATCAGACATATGTCACAGGTTTTTCACAGCACGGGGTGCTCTTCTTCCTTCTTCACTTGGACGAGAACTGCTACGAGTGCAAAACCACTGGCATCTGTCTTTAAGATGTAGGGCTTGGTTCCATCTGCTTGTTTTAGGACAGGCGCAGTTGTAAGCCGTTGTTGCAGTGTGTTATTTGCATTTTCTTGTTCCGTATTCCATTCTTCTACTACTACTTCTTGTCGGACCGGTTGACTGACATCGCTGTAGGTGAGGTCTTCACAGTTGACGTCGTTATTCTGCCTGAACGAGTGACGTACTTCTGTTGATTCTATTCGGGCCCCAGTGTAAAGGATTTGTGGTCACCGTTGCCGGCACAAAGAAGTCCAGTTGTGAAGACAAGGATTTATTAATTCGCAAACGTACACGGATGTTTATATATATAGGACGAATCCACGCAGCCTTTTCCCAGCAGGGACGAAGGAGGGGATAAGGTGTCCTCTAGACCAAAAAAATGACAAGAAGTCAAAAGGTTTAGGCTAACTTAGTAGCGGAGTCCCATGTGACTATTCCAAGTAGGACGTAGTTCACGAATGCACCACTAGTTCAGTCTTCCCAAACAATCAAATATACTAGCGGAGGTCATTAACCCTCGGAGACTCTTGATACCGCGATTCAGAAAAGTGACGTAACGCGACAGCGCCATCTAGCGTTGAGTAGCGGCATATTGTAGGGTATCTCTTATATGATAGGTGGCGTTGGGGCGTTAAAAGAAGGTTTGCTACAGTTTTTAATTTCATAACTCAAAATCAAAATATTTTATTTCACATAAGCCTACAAGGGCACTTATGAAACGTCAGAAGCTAGGTGCACGGTTCCAATTGGTCGTCTCCTATGGAGAAGAACCGGCAAGAAACTCCACGGTTACTCTTTTAAAAATAATTGGCTTTTACAATGTTTTCTAATTACAGGTCATAATTTTAGATACCCCTGTACCGTTGCATGAACTCATAAGAACAACAAATTTTTACACCAAAAATATAAGTCGTTCCCCAGTTATTATTTTTGTGGCATGTTACTTATTTTCATGTACAGAATGCGTATTTGACGGCTATGTAATGTAAGACACATCCTGTATAAAACACTCGCTTCTGCCTACAACTTTGACCCCGTGAAATTTCTTGTCACCGTATACCGATCGATACCCATTACGTCTGAGGAGATTTGCTAACTAATTTCATTTGACCTTGTATATAGAGATTATGAAGCCTAAGCCATTTTGATGTTCGTAGCTTTAGAAACGAAATATTACACTTTGCCGGCAATCGAACCCAGCCTCGGTTTAATTCCCGGTTGAAAATGAGATCCTGGGTTACACAATACATCGAGCCATTACCGCCGACTTATCGTAAACAACATTTTTACCTAAACAGCGTTTGTCATCGCAAATAACATTTTAAACCATAACGGACAATGGATTTGGCTTTTTTGGACTTTCCCGCCAAAATAAAACAATTATTAAAGTAATAGCAAATCTTAAATTTCAATTTAATAGCGCAGCTATTAGTAAAAATAATTTTAAAAAAACCTGTAAAAATCTTCTTAAAAGTTATGACAATTTGAGTGTTTACAGTAAGGTTCCAAATAATTTTTCGTGAGACTTAAAAGATATTGAAAAAGTGCCAATACTGATAAATCATGGTACCCACTATCATAAAAGCACTTTTGTAATGATGATGCTTTTTTTGTATTTTTTTTTTACTGCAAATAACCACAGATAACGTTTTGTTTCGTTTGATCCACTATTTCTTACCCATTCTGTATATAGACACCTGCAATTTAAAACATCGTAACTCACTTTTTAATGAAAATCATTGTAATTCATAAATCATATAAAATACATAAGTAAACAACATATTAGTCACACAGCAAAGTAGGTAAATAATCCCTTTTTACTTATATTTACAAAATTGGAAGACGCTAGGACTTTATAGGAACAAAGTGAGAGTATGTTGAATGTTTAAATCGCTTTCCAGAAAAATAGTGAGACATGAGTTACAATGTTTTAAATTGCAGGTGTCGCTATATAATGTAAATGTGTGTTATTTTCTCCAAAGTCTTCAGACGAAGGTAGCACAGTGCAGAGGATATTCGAAGTGAAGAAACCGCCCTCTAGCGGCAGGAAGCCTGAACCAAAGAAAATTGTGAAACACGTGGTTCAAGTCAACACCAGCCATAATAGAAGTCGTAAGTGAACTACATTTTGACGAGTTATGCGAACATAAATGTAGGGATCAGCGGATTTTTTCGCGACATCTGAGGGGCAATTCTAGAACGTTCACAATCTGATCTCAGTCTCAATCTGTCAAAATTATTTCAAATTTCCCTACATTTTGACAAGTTTTTGACATTAATTGTTTGTCGCCGAGATGAGACTGCGACTAGATTTTGAACGTTTTAAATTACGAGAATTGGCCTATAGGTTTGGTCCCATAGTAAAAGTTGTTCATAATGAAGAGATTGTGTGTTAATTCTGGGACATGTTATACAAAGTGTTAAAAAATTAACCCGACAAACTTTAAGAGGTGCTTTAGACCATCGAACTTTCACGGTGGGATCAACTCTGAAATCACGAAAAAAAAATCTGCTGTTTCATACATTTTCGTCAAGTAGGTATTGAAGTTTTGTATTAAACAACTGATTTTTTTTTTTCGTGATTTCAGAGTTAGTCCCATAGTGAAAGTTGTTCAGTTCGATGGTCTAAAGCACCATTTAAAGTTTTTCGGGTTAATTTATGTGTATGTATGTACCTACTTATTTGTTTTTGGAATTCCGCAGGACAGGGAATATAAGGCAGAAGAAGTCGCTGGCAAAGTGCTAGTATATGATAAAATAAAAAAACATTTTTGTTTTGCAGAAAAACCTGCTCAAAAATTTAACAGTAAGATGCTGTCGACCAGCCAGAAGTCGACCCCTAAGCCAGCCACCCCCACTTCTAACCAGAAGTCGTCAAAATCGGTAGAAATCAAAACCCCAACACCATTCAAGCCCCTCGACAAATCAAATTCCAAAGAGAAATGCTCGAAGTCGGAAGTCAAAGATGGTAATATCGCTTCCAGAAATGAGGAGTTCGATGAAATTATCGACGAAGAGGAATTCTTGGAAGAAGACGTTTCGGATTTGGATGAGGAGGTGCGTATTTCATATAGTATATACAGTACATTTCCATAGTAGTTCGCGATTTATTTTCCAAAAATGTAAACAAACATGAATTAATAGAAAAATAACTTTTCCTACACAATAAAGTTCAGTTTACGCTACAATTTCAATCATTTTCATAACATTTTCAATAGGAATATTATAAATTACATATCAAATAAATAATCGCCTATCAATACATACTCACCATTTATATTCTTTCTTACATCAAATAACTTACTTCACTACAAATAAACTAAATGTTTAACAAAACTCAAACTGCAGATAATTCGAAATTATACATCAATATGACATTACTTTTTTCCTCATAATGCAATACAGTTAAATTTATTTTTGTACAAAAATACTACATACATAATATAAATACTGACTACACAACAAATTTTCCATATTTTATTTCAAATTTCAATTTAATTCGCGTAATACTAAGCGACGTCAGGGGCACCCCGAGGTTCGGTTTGGTTAGGTTCCTTTAAACCCTGCAGACAGAAATAGGAGCCCCGCGCAGCGTGGCTCCGTCGACCTGACGTCATTAGAAATAAAACGGAACCGAAATTGCTGTACGCTGCGAAAATAAATTGTAGTATGTTTAGTAATATTTTGAGTTGAATATTTTGCTGTGCAATCAGTAATTTTGATGGGAATTCGGAATCTTATTGCATAGAAAAAGGATATTTTTTGATTTGCGTTTAAATACTGCCCTTTTCAATAGTGCTAGTCACTCTGAAATCAACTTAATTATCATTGAAATAAAGTTGATATCTGTTTAACTTGAAATAGGGTAGGGGTCTAGGGGTGTGCCGCACTGCGCACTTTTACTTTAAGTTGATTTTTGAGTGACCATTTGTAAAATTTTAATAATTGTAATCTGTATACTTTTGCATGCCTTGTAATTGGCAAAATATGGATGTTTCTGTATTTATATTATGTACCACCATGACTTGTATTTGCAAATAAAATATCTTTATCTTTATCAAAAAGTTCCTGATAAGTTTTTTGTTGTGATGGAATTTTAACTTTGTTAAGTTATGACATTCAGTTTATTGTCCCACTAGCGGCCTGTCCCGGCTTCGCACGGGTGGAGATTTATTTTTTAAACATTTTTGTTTTCTTGCAATTAAAAAAGCCTATATTAATCAGTGATAATTTAGCATTCAAATGGTGAAAGAATTTTTAAAATCGGTCCAGTACTTTTTGAGCCAATTAGTTACAAACATACATACAAATCTTTCCTCTTTATAATATTAGTCTAGATAACTTCAAAATTATCTAAATTTTTTTTACTTAAATATAGCGAAATTCTTGCATTACACACCTCAGGCTACCCCTTTTGGGAGTATATGCGTGATATTATGTTGCTAATTCTCTGATCTACTCTCAGGAGTTCGGCGAAGACTCTGAAGGCGAGGGTTCTAAGAAGCAGCGCATCATGAGACCTGAAATGATGGATGAGGAGGTTCCGAGCGATGCCGAAAGTCGATCTGAAGATGGAAGTCTTTATGATGTAAGTAGCAACACAACACAAACATGATTCTAGTCCAAAAATCAAAATCAAGTAAGAAATGGACAAAATTGTCAAACCTTAAGAGAAAATGCCGGTGGTCTTTTCTCCATAGACACGCTCTCGCTTGTATTGTTTCTGGTTAATGACCATAAAGCAATTATTTTTTTTACAGAATAATAAATATTAACTACTTATATGTCCCTATGTTTTACGTTTTAATGATACATTATTTTTATCCTATTACTAGAACCCTCAAAAAATGCCGATTTAACCCTTTGACCGCCACGGTCGGGTATAGCCGACAAATGAATACGTGCCCAACACGTCACCGTCGGCTAATGGCGACAAGAAAACACCATGTTTTAAGTACAAAATAAATAAACTTAATTCAGTTTTCTGTGTTTATACTTAAAACATGGTGTTTTTTTGTCGGCATTAGCCGACGGTGGCGTGTTGGGCACGTTTTCATTTGTCGGCTATACACGACCGTGGCGGTCAAAGGGTTAAACTGCTGTCAACAGATGCCTTTTTTTTTTGAGGATGGGAAATCATCAAATGACCCCTCCCGCTTGAAGGAATGATATTTTGCTTTAATTTTTGGGTCCTAAATGGCCTTGTGTTTTAAATTCTATTTCATTAACATTTTCTTTATAGCGTTATATCATTAGCTTCTTCATCTTAATGTTTGTTTTGGTGGAGCAGAAGGGAGTGTCAGACTCTTATTGACTAAAACCCACCCGTGTTCCTTCCTTAGCCCTTTATATTCCGAATCCCGCTGCCCGTCAACAGAGGCCTACTGTACAAATTTGACAACTATTAATAAAAAAAGAAAAACAGTATATATTCTTCTTATTCAATTTATGAAATATCTTTTAAATTGATCCAATATTGGAGGAGGAAATAGTCGAGAGCCAAACCACGAATTATGACTTATTACTTCGGCTTTTTCAAAAGTCTCTCCGACCGCATTTCCTCTTATGCGTTTAATGATTGAATACAAGGCTTTTGACGCAGAACAACGGTGGTCCAATGATAACGGCCCTGATTTACAAGTTCTAGGAACCCAAACAGGCGCCTTACTTGTGCAAATAATTTCATCACCACTGCTCTCAAAATCACTACATAGTATAAAACAAAGTCGCTTTCTCTGTCCCTATGTATGCTTAAATCTTTAAAACTACGCAACGGATTTTGATGCGGTTTTTTTTAATAGATAGAGTGATTGAAGAGGAAGGTTTATATGTATAATGTGGTGTATTTAGTATCAGCATTGCACCCGTGCGAAGGCCGGGGCGGGTCGCTAGTGATTAATAGAATATAATGAATGTTTAATGAAGTTAGTCTATAAGTCATTTTTATCCTATAAAATAATGTATTTTGCTGTGCCCTACAAGGTCCACAATTATGTCAACTAAATTTTTTTACTACCACCTATTCATGTACTATTGTGGAATGCAATAAACAAATTGAATTGCATTGAAACCGGCATGTCCTAGAACCAAAACTTCGAAGACATGTGACATCTACCAACCCGCACTGGGCCCGTGTGGTAGATTATAGCCCACTCCCTCTCAAATATTGGAGGCCTGTATCCCAACAGCGGGGACATTATAGGCTGATTATATATGTAGAAATGTGTGGCCGAAACAATGATGTGTTTTTTGTAAAAATAACTTTAATGTCTACACTTATAGTTTAGTTTGCGCTACAAGTTCGGAGAATTTATGACTTAACTAGCTTTTGCCCGCGTTAAATTCGGGGTAACACGGTTAAAAAAAAAGTAGCCTATGTCACTCTCCATCCCTTCAACTATCTCCAATTAAAAAATCACGTCAATTCGTCGCTCCGTTTTGCCGTGAAAGACGGACAAACAAACAGACGCACACATACACTTTCACATTTATAATATTAGTATGGATTGGTATTTTTTTTTTTTAGTTGGGTTTTCATTTCTGACTCTCTTTTTAATATTATTATGGACTGTTTTCAGGAGCTGCCGTCTTCGGATTCCGAAGACTTAGATGATTGGTTCACCCTGGACATCCGAGCGGAAAGAGCCGGCGACTACTTACCGTTATTAGGTAAGCTCATTATTTGTGCAAAATCTACGAATAAACGAATAGTGTGCGTACGCGCAGCGGAATGTTGTTGAATTTAAAGATTTTAATTATGCAGATATTTAGTGTATGACGTCGTATAATTGTGTATGGTAAAAAAAAATTTGTGCACGCAACCATTGTGGAGAAATTCACCAAAAACTGATTCCGCTGGGCGAACGTTGTCCTGGCGGAACTTTTTTTAATCCACAGACTTTAGAAGAAAAGAGATGTGTCCAAAAATTAGTGTGTATTTGTGTGTAATTGTGTATGTATGAATAAAACTAGTGCATGCATAAACTTCGGAGAAATTCAAGTTTCCGCTACGCGAACGTTTGGCCATTAGCTAGTTTTCATATAAAGCGCTTACATAGAGAACTGTAGATTTTTACATACGTTGTTTTGAATTTGTTTATATTTGTTTAAAAAACAGATTTAGAAAAAATCGTAGGGCTTAAAAGATAAAAATATAAACGTAAAATACGCTTATTAGGTCTTAGTTCTTAAAGTATGCACTTTGGGGTCTAGATTTTCACGTTTATACAAACCTTGTAAGTGTCTGCAACATGTTGCCAAGTATCAATGATGTTCCGTTAGTAATTAAAGATTTATAGGACAAATTTACCATGAACAGATCACTGTTTACAAAGCAGTCAAATATCACGACGTTCTAAATGAATTGCATGGTAAAATGTATGCCAATAATTAGTGTATTCATTCAACTATTCACATGCAAAATTTCATGTCATTAAATTCAGTAATTAAAGAAAAACAATTATAATACTGACGAAGCATCGAAAACCTACATAACCCGACCAAGTTCGGATGGCTACCAAAAAGCGGCCATGCCATATATCTAAGAAACGTTCTTAACCTTCCAATATAGTATTTATTAATATGGTACAGTTGCGTACACAAGCGTTAGGAAAAAATAAAACAATTGCATTTCTTGAATGAAAAAAATTTTTTTAATAATAACGCCACTATCTACGATAAAAACAAATCTTCAATTACCAAGTACTTCTCTATCTAAATATCCGCGTACAAAAATATTTTTAATTACATACACACATCAAAAGTGTCTAGGGATCAAGCATTTTTATGCGGATTTCTTGAGATTGAGATGTGGCTTTGTAATAAATTTATGATTTTATAAATTTATATGGATCCTTTTTGGTGCATTTCATAATTTGAATCAGGAACTGTGAATCAAATTCGAGTAAAAGATGAAAATCAGCTGTCAATATTTTCCCTATAAAAACATACAACGCATTGAAGACATTATTAGTGCTACTGTTTCCCTACTACTGATTAAAACCAACGTTATTATGGAGCGGCGACGTCATTTAAGCAGGGAAGAAATGCTCAGATCCGTGGGAATGATAGAAGCTGGTTCCCGGCAACGTACTGTGGCTTTAGCTCTGAATACAAGTCAGAGTGTTATCAGTCGACTTTGGACACGTTACCGAAGCACTGGTACCGTGGCTGAGCGCCATGGAGGACGGTATCGCTGCACCACACGGAGACAAGACCGATACATTCAAATCTTAACTCGAAGAGCTCCAACAATAACCGCCATGATGTTAGCCGTGAGGCTTCATCACTCTTCAGGGAACTTAATTAGCGACCAAACAGTCAGAAACCGCTTGCATGAAGTGAACCTTCATTCCCGAAGACCGCTACGGGTACCACCTATAGCAATGCACAATCGTAGGATTCGATATCAATGGGCTCTTGAACACAGAAATTGAGCAGAAGAACAATGGCGTTTCGTGTGCTTTTCTGATGAGTCTCGTTTTGGTATGAGACCGGATACAAGACGTATACGACACTGGAGAACCCCTGGACGCCAACAGCGATTAAAATCCTGCCAGGAAGTCCATCCTTATAGTGGTGGAACCATCATGGTATGGGCGGGTATTTGGATCGGCGGAAGAACTGAGTTGATTTGGATCAGAGGCAACCTCAACGCTCAAATTTATGCTGAGACGATTGTATCAGACGTCATCGTTCCTCTACAAGTGCAAATCGGTCCCTTATTTCAGTTAATGCATGATAATGCACGACCGCACACCGCAAGAGTTGTAAGACAGACTCTCGCCGCAGCTAACATCAATGTCCTGCCCTGGCCTGCTCAGTCGCCAGACTTGAACCCGATTGAGCATGCATGGGATATGCTACAGAGAAGAGCTCTGCCGAATATGGAGGGTATCCAGTCGCAAGAAGACCTTTTTTTGTTGTTGCAACGAACATGGGCGGCCATTCCACAGCGTGATTTGGATGAACTCATTTTGAGTATGCCAAACCGATGCTCTTGTGTTGTTAGTGTTCGCGGTAGAAACACGGATTATTAATTGTTTAAGTTACCCAATAAAATTTTAGAGAAAACTGTTATTTCAGTCTTTTTTTCGAACTTTTGTGTTAGTGGTTCAAATGTCAAAAATCCCTTTATTAGGAAAATGGCAAATTTCTTTATTAATGCAAAGGTGACTTGGTTTATCGTTACTGTGACAAACGAAAACACTTTATTTGATGAATCCTTAAAGAAAATTTTAATTAATATCAATCAGGAGAAAAGTTATTGCAAAAATATATGTTGATCCCTAGACACTTTTGATGTGTGTATAATACTTAAAAAAAAAAATCAATTCAAGAAGTAGTTTTTTTTAAGTTATTAGATTGTTTGATCCACTAAAGTTTTAAAGGGGAACGCTCGTGCATGCCTAGTCTATTGCTTAAATAGTGTAATAAGCTACAATATGATAAATATTTACCTAAACAGTAGTGCATACTTACATGTGGTAAATATTTAATTTCCCTAAGGGGTCTATAGTTAGAATCCTGATCCGTGAAATCTTCAATAGAAATTAGCTGTATGAATTTTATTTGTCTTAAATAATATATTTAGATTATATCTCAAGTCTCAAGCGCATACTTAAATAAAGTACCTACGTAAATAGTACCTACTTTCTGTCATAGTCAAATACATTTAAAAAAGTAGGTGTACAAAATAGGTAGGTGTCGGGTTATGTAGGTTTTCGATGCTTCGTCAGTATTATAATTGTTTTTCTTTAATTACTGAATTTAATGACATGAAATTTTGCATGTGAATAGTTGAATGAATACACTAATTATTGGCATACATTTTACCATGCAATTCATTTAGAACGTCGTGATATTTGACTGCTTTGTAAACAGTGATCTGTTCATGGTAAATTTGTCCTATAAATCTTTAATTACTAACGGAACATCATTGATACTTGGCAACATGTTGCAGACACTTACAAGGTTTGTATAAACGTGAAAATCTAGACCCCAAAGTGCATACTTTAAGAACTAAGACCTAATAAGCGTATTTTACGTTTATATTTTTATCTTTTAAGCCCTACGATTTTTTCTAAATCTGTTTTTTAAACAAATATAAACAAATTCAAAACAACGTATGTAAAAATCTACAGTTCTCTATGTAAGCGCTTTATATGAAAACTAGCTAATGGCCAAACGTTCGCGTAGCGGAAACTTGAATTTCTCCGAAGTTTATGCATGCACTAGTTTTATTCATACATACACAATTACACACAAATACACACTAATTTTTGGACACATCTCTTTTCTTCTAAAGTCTGTGGATTAAAAAAAGTTCCGCCAGGACAACGTTCGCCCAGCGGAATCAGTTTTTGGTGAATTTCTCCACAATGGTTGCGTGCACAATTTTTTTTTTACCATACACAATTATACGACGTCATACACTAAATATCTGCATAATTAAAATCTCTAAATCCAACAACATTCCGCTGCGCGTACGCACACAACGAATAATAAAAGTCAAGAAATGTAACTCAAGCTCAAAAATGACACCACGCAAATGTTAACCGCGGTGGGCGTTGCCGAAAAGGCCACCGCGCCGAGAACCAATCGCGGCGCTTGCCGGAATACAACGCTTTATGCGAGCGCAGCTGATTGGCCTATTTGCATGTATGTTCTTTCGTACGAATACTCGAAGTATTTTGTCAATGTAGTGAAGTTTGGAGCCGAATTTCTCGTTGATTTTGTTCATAGTTACGCTTCCTGACTTTTTATTATTCGTAGTGCAGAATTAACTTTTTATCATTTATTTCTTTTTGTAAGAAGCACAAGGAAATGGCGACAAATTAAAAAAAAAATCTTCAGCTGGCGACATGAAATGTAGTGAAAGTTGTGTTATAACATTTAAATCTTGTTTTCGTAAAAAAAACTTCAGTAAAAGTTTGCATTTTGACCTTATATATCTTCGTAACCAGAAGATTCCCAGTCATGGTCCAGTACAAAAAAAAAAATCACAATGACGGAGAGAACAAGTGACTCTCGGCTTCGTTAAGTGCCTTTTTACACCCGTTATTTCATGTCGCAAGCTGAAGAACTTTAAAATTTCCGCCATTTCTTTGTGCCACGACACGCTGGCCAAACTCTAACGTTACTATTCATGTTCAAGGTGCAAAAGCCCGCGACTTACTTATCGCCGAACGTCGCCGCGTCAGTGCAAAAGTGGATACACTACGGCAAAGTTTGTCAGCATTGACTGACAGTGCGCGGCGTCAAGCCGACCAGCTGCGGTCAGCTGCCATGGCTCTGGCAGAGATCGACGACACTCTGAGAGCCGCATGACCTTATACACCACTGATCAACTAATCTACACGGTCTATCGTAGTCCACTGCTGAACATAAGCCTCTTCTATGCGGCGCCACATCATGTCTTCTGCCTTCCACACCCAGTCAGTCCCAGCCACAGATATACAGGGTTACTTTTCAATGACCAGCCATATTTAAGGATGTGGTACAGACCATCAAACTAAACAATTTTCTCCATGGGACCAACATCGTAATCGCGAATAAAAATTCAGCCGTCCCATACGTTTAGGTCGAGTAGGTATTGAAGTTTTCTATGGGACAGATGATAAATTTTTCGCAATTACGATGTTTGTCCCATGGAGAAAGTTGTTTAGTTTGATGGTCTGTACCACTTCCTTAAATTTGGCTGGTCATTGAAAAGTAACCCTGTAGATACACCTAGATAACGCAAGAGCAACTACTTCGCGTGCCAAAAATTGCAACAGCTTACGTACAAAAATCGTAAGCCGCCACTTTCGCGCTCAGTCCTGTGTACTGCTGGCTGGGTGAGCGTGAGTGAGAAAGAGCGCTTGTGACGTCATAGTACAAAAAAAAAATGGTACGCTTAGTTTTTATACGATCGTGATACTTCGTTATCTAGGTCTATCTAAATCTGTGGTCCCAGCCACCTTTGTAAGATCGTTGGTTCATATATATAGCTGGGGGCGTGAGAGCGTCCCACACTACGCTTGCACCGACCTAGAATCATGGATTTGGATCTAACCATAAGTAAAATAGGCTTTTGTACTCTTGGTTATACTCACATTTTATTAAGTGAAAATTTCTTTAGGCGTACTTTGCGTCCGTCCGTCTCGGGTCTGTGACGCTGAATCGGGTGATTTGAAAGGAAAAACAAAATGGCGGACAGTAGGTATGCCAAGCTTCATATAACTAGCCAGTTTCTCATAGTTTTAGATTAGGCCATCATGCACGCGTGAATAAATCAACCTGTATACAAAATGAATTTAAATTTGTAAGCTAAAGTTATATGCAATACATTTTTAATTTTAAACAGGTATGAGGAACAGGGTGTGAAGTTCACTCATACTCCATAGAAAAGGGAGGATCCTCCGACCAGACGGGTGTTGTGTCTGCCCGGTGATTTATGTCGGGACGTTGTATATATTCTAGTTGTGCGGTAAACTCTGCTTGCGAGATGCAGGATTTTGTGTGACGTAACGCATGTGGTGTTCGTAGATACCGCTACAATATTGTTTGTTGTATTGTACCGCCTAGATAATAATGTAAATTATTTACAGTACCTGGCCGTAAAAATGCGATAATCAGCCTATAGCGTTCCCACTGCTGGGATACAGGAATCTTGTGTGTGACAGGGAGTGGACCACATAATCCAAAACGCAAGGAAAAAACCGTGCGCTTAATAATGGCACAGCTAATTAACCTTTTGAACGCCAGAGTATAAACGTATCGCCGTACCCCTGACGCCAGGCCACTTTTTCTGTCAAATGACCTTCATAAAAATAAAAACACACAAAAGTAATGATTAAATTGTTTATTTCATTATGGTGCGACGTGTATTTTGTCATATATTTGTGACGTTGGCGTTCAGGGTAAGATTTCGTTTGTCACATATATGTGACAATGGCGTTCAAAGGGTTAAAGAAAAAGTTCGTCTTTATAGAGCGTGCTTGCCCCGACACGAGTTTTAAGTCATGGTTTTGAATCAAAACAGGCGTTATACTTTGTGTAAATAATTTCATCACCACTGCTTTCAAAACGGTGAAGGAAAACATCGTGAGGAAACCGGCATGTCCTAGAACTAAAAATTCGAAGACATGTGACATCTACCAACCCGCACTGGGCCCGCGTGGTGGTTTCTGTAAGTAGGTTTGTACAACCACTTTTACACATCAATCTTATTTTTTTTTAAATTACATGAGTTCGGCGTTTCCTAACTGACTATTCTGAGAAGAAAGGCCGAAACAAACTCAGAGGTCACAGTCTCTTTTAAAGTCCAGACAAAATTTTGGTCATATCATGTGAAGACCATGTAGATTGGTGTCTGAAATGGTCTTTTGAGGAAAGAACCACACAGATTGAGCGGACCTGTCCAGTCAGTGCACGCGTTTGTCAAAAATCGTGCAGCTCAACTCAGAACTCAAACTCAAACTCAAAGCATTTATTTCAATTAAACCATTTACAGGCACTTTTGAATTGTCAAGAAGTCGGTCAGTCAGGAAAAAATGAAGCTAGTTGCCCATTCCAAAGCGTAGTAGGTACCTATGGAGAAGAACGGGCAAGAAACTCCATGGAAACTCTTTTTAAATCATATTTTTACAAAATTATTAGTTACATCATATGTTGAATTTATAAATATGTGAGAACGATGTAAAAAATAAATAAAAAACAAGTACGCGTTAAAAGTGTCCACGTGAACTTGAGGAGCTCAACGATTCGACGAACAATAGCAAAGATTGGACATTTGGGTAGGCTGCGTAGATTACTCAAACTGCCAGATCATGATTAAAACTAACTAAGAAGGAAGACAAAAAAAAAAAAAAAAGAAATAATGACCCACATAGTACAGTCAACAGCAAAAGTAGATGATGAAAATCAGAAATTCAATACTAATTAATGAACGGAGTTCGCGTCAGAACTGTGTGGCGTCGAAGTAGTAAATGTTTGGTATAATTTACAATCATATAACGACACTTCGACGCCACACAGTTCTGACGCGAACTCCCGTTCATTAGTATTGAATTTTTGAATTTCATCATCTACTTTTGCTGTTGACTGTACAGCCCACTCTCTCGCGGAGAGGAAGCCTGTGTGGCAGTGGGAACAATATAGGCTGATTATGTTTTTGTAGAGCGCCGTCTCTGTCACTCATACCTGTGTCCCTTTTTAACACTCGATGTCATATTAACGCCCGGGTACTGTTTATTTTAATTTTATTACTGCCATTAGTCACCTAAGACCAATATATAATCGTTAGGACTGTTTTACATTACAAACTAATTTACACTTTATTGTTACCGCCATAAAGATCAAAATCAAAGTCCCGTGCGCGTTTACGGTTTGGATATACTTGTCCTGCTAATTCGATCTTTATGATATTGGCAATAATGTTAAAATTCGCCTGACTCTTAACGTCGAGTTTTGAAACTGAATACAACCTACTTTAGGTGGCGTATTTTTGGCTCTTCGTTTATTAAGGTGGATGCTTAAGGTAGCCCGCGAAATCCAAATTTTCTTACGTTTTCTGCAATTTGCAAGTCAGTATTAGGTTATATGGTGATCCAAATTTGATTCGCGGCTGTAACAAGGATGTATTTACAGAATTATAATCACTAAACTCATCAATACAACTTTAAGACCAGGTAATCCTAACATCATGGAATTATCGTAGTTAGATAGAGTCGTATTGATGACTGTAATGATTATAATTATGTAAACACATACTTGTTACGGCCGCGAATCAAATTTTGATCAACATTCAACCTAATACATAATTGCAAATTGCAAAAAACGTAAGAAAACTCGAATTTCGCGGGCTACCTGAAGCATTCACCTTAAGCTTATCGTAGGCATTGAGCCATTGGCGACGAGACATTGGTGGCTACGCTTCACAGCCTGACTCATCGGCAAAATATTGCTTGCCTGTCAGTCTTCTACAGACTACTTCGGATAGTGTGCGCAGGAGCACCACGACGTGATCCCACCATCGCCCTTTTACTACCGGACTACCAGACGTACTGCAGCTTCCCATCCACTCTTTTCATCACTCTTTTGACGACACGGTTGGCGTAGTTGTTTAGCGATTGACCGCTGCGCTGCGTGTCGCGGGTTCGATTCCCGCAAGGAACAAATATTTTTGTATGACCTAAAAGTTAGTTGTTCCGGGTCTGGCTGTTTGTGTTTGTGAGCTTAAGGGTCGGCGCAGACAGAAAGGAGAGCAGCGGAGAGGATTTTATTAAGGCATTCGAAAATCAACTTTAAAATTATTGAAATAAACGCGCGCGTGCCTTCCCGCGTATCCTCGAGGACGCGCGAGCATTTTTTGTCAGGTTCAAGCATATATGCACTTTATTACAATAATTTTAAAGTTGATTTTCGAGTGCCTTAATAAAATCCTCTCCGCTGAGCTCCTCTCTGTCTGCGCTGACCCTAAATGTTTGTAAACGCACCCGCGATACAGGAGTAATTCCTAGTGTGGGGCAGTTTTTAAAAAAAAACAAAAAAAAACTTGGTTGATATCCCGACCACTGGTAGTCAGTGCTTCTGCTCCACCTTTATTATGCGCTCAGGCAAAATGTGGAACTCTCTGCGGGCGTCTGTGTTCCCTTCCACATTTAACCCGTATTCCTTTAAAGCAAGAGCGAACAGGCATCTTCTGGGCACGCTCGTTCCATCATAGACCTCATCCATCGCTTTCCATGAGGCGTGATCGAGGTCAGGGCAGGACTATTCAGAAATTTAAAGAAAACGGACGCTATTTTAATGCATCCTGGAAGGCTAAAGCAATACAATTTTAAACTGAAACTTAATTCTAGTTAATGTAAGGTAGTTGTAAGTTTTGTATATACTACAATTAATTGATGGATAATAAATTAGTTATTAAATTAAGTAAATGTTGTTTTCTTTGATAATTAACTACAAATCGCAACTGAAATAGAGATTAGGGAAAATAACGTGCAAGAGATAATTCTGTGCTGTGTTCTTGATAAATTGAAAAAGAACTAAATTTCAACTGCAATAGAGTTCAAAATAGTGTGCAACAAGATTCCCTGTGCTGTGTTCTTGATAAATTGAAAATAGACTAAATTACAACTGAGGAGGACACGAAAGTTAAAAGAAAAACGAAGTAATAACGCGGGCAAGCGATGTGATGTATACAATCAAGTATTTTCTAACTGAACAGACAGCTGTGCTGCTGGGGAGTTTGTTGCGCCACTTCATCTCCCCAGCGAAAGCACTAGGAAGTGGTAAAGGGCGGGCGTTTTGGGGGGACTGTCTTTTGTAATTTTGACGTTCGAAAAGTGCTGATTCTCAGCCTAGTTTGAATAAATGACTTTTGATTTTGATGCCACGTCAGGGGAACAAGAAATTTCATGCGGACGAAGTGCCGGGCAGACGCTAGTAATATTGTTATATAATATTGTACGGACAGCTAAAGGTATGGATGGCTTGAGAACAATTTTTCAACTTTGTTGACTTACGTGGCGTCTCGTGAGTGTGGCAGTAAGTCTCAAGTGGAAAAGGCTGTACCTACAGTGCGTTTACAGTTATTTTACCTTTTGATTTTGCAAAACTGTCAATATCACAGTGATCTTTATTGTCGTTGCAATAAGGTTAGCTATTGTCAGGAGTAAAATAAATGTGAACGGGCTGTATATAATCTACAAAGATAGTCACAGATGAAAAGCGACCTTCACAAACCATCCGTTGCCATGGAAACCATAATTGTTACTTCAATATGACTTTAATATTGACATCAAGAGATAGATAACAAATTATTTTATTAATAACTATATTTTAGCGACAAAATGAGCGGCGACACGTTATACGAAACTCCTAGAAGGAAACACACTGTGTCTAAAATACGGTGTCATGATTATCTTTACGGTAAGTCCCTTATTTTAATAAATAAGCGGAAAAGCACCAAGGCCTTCTATTACCACTTAACGATTCCTTACTCGAAACCACGTCAATTCCTTAGCTAATCCCGCCAATCTCGCGTTCATTTCGCGCGGTTTCGATCATAGTGTCACCGAGAATAAGGCCCCAGAATCGGCACGGCGCTTTTTTAACCCTTTGACCGCCACGGTCGTGTATAGCAGACAAATGAAAACGTGCCCAACACGCCACCGTCGCGTCGGCTAATGCCGACAAGAAAAGTCCATGTTTTAAGTACAAAATAAATAACCTAAATTCAGTTTTCTGTGTGTACCTATACTTAAAACATGGTGTTTTCTTAGAATAGAATAGAATAGAATATAGAATAGAATATATTTATTTGCTTTAAAACATGGTACATTAAGGTCTTATAAATAAAGTTAGATCTTACATGTTTCGCCATGGACTGGCATACAAATATTTAAAAACATCAATGTAACAAATTTAACACATTAATTTGTTAAAATTAAAGTTATAACATTTTTTTTTTAATAACATTGCTTATTAGGGTTACGTATCTATTTAAACACAAAAGAATAATCCTACTAATATTATAAATGCGAAAGTTTGTATGTATGGATGTATGGATGTTTGTTACTCTTTCACGCGAAAACTACTGAACGGATTTTGATGAAACTTTACAGTAATATAGCTTATACATCAGAATAACACATAGGATACTTTTTATCCCGATATTCCCACGGGATCAAAACTTACGCGGGTGAAACCGCGGGGCGCAGCTAGTAGGTATACAGGGTGGAATCGAAGTCATGGGCATTATTTTAACCTAAGGCACTACTCACGATACTGATTGCATTAGGGCTATTAATACGCAAATCAAAAATATTATTAATGCAAGTAAGGAAAACCTTAAAAATGTAGTAAGTCAAATTGCACAAGGCTTATTATTGCAAATAAACACTTAAAGTAATTAAAACAAAATACTTCGTTAACGCCAATAATTGTTGAAATATCAAAATCTTAAAGCGCAGTACAGCGCAAAGCGAAATGTAAACAAACATCACCTGCGCGCGCGCGGGTTTTTCCTTACAAGTAATAATAACAATGGGCTACAAGACATTCCGTCCGGCGGGATTCCCTGAACTCTCTCCGTCCCACTCCCTCACTCGCAAAAATACGAATATCACCCCCGCGCGGGGTATGCTTCCCGCCGCAACACGAAGTCACGAACCCGGAACCAGTGTCATAACGACTGCGCAGGTGCATTGACGCGTAATTGATTTATTGATCCCGTGACGTAATCGCCGTACTCGCCGCTCGCGTCATACGGTGCTTGGATTGCAGTGTATTAAGTGTTAGTGTAGTAGTTGTGTGTTGTGTGTGTGTTTGTGTACACGATGCCTCGACCGCGTAATGTGCAGGCTAGGTACACCAACCAACAATACCCACAAATGGTTGTAATTTACGATCGCGCAAGAAATTTAGTATGAACTCGTGAAATGTTCCATCGGCGCTACCCGAACGACCCTATTCCTTCACGGGGTCTCATTCCACCAGAACCACTCAGAACCTGTTGGATTTTTCGTCTTTTCACGTGCCAGCACATGCACAAGCTCGTGGAAGAGCACCCGTTTACCCTCTGTCACTTTACCGACAAATAAGGTTTTTTCAAAACAATCCACAAGCTAGGTACGTAAATGTTTTTTTTTAATGTATGTTAGTTGACGTAGTTTTGACCGTCCTAAGCCGGCAAAGTACGAAGGGAAAATTGGAATTTATTATGAATCAATTCATTGGCAACTTACGAATGTCACGTGAGTCGGGCGGGGTCAAAGAATTCACGCCCAATGACGCGCGTACGGCGTAGTGTACCTACGCATTTGCTATCGAGAAGCGCAACTAATTTGATACTTTGTATGACTTACTACATTTTAAGGTTTTCCATACTTGCATTAATAATATTTTTGATTTGCGTAATAGTAGCCCTAATGCAATTAGTATCATAAGTAGTACCTTAGGTTAAAATAATGCCCATGATATCAAATGCACCCTGTATAAAGTAATATAATTAGATCTCAGCATCATATCTTATATTTATCTGCTACTTTTTTATCAAAAAATTCTTTTCCACTATAAAAACAATTACCAATAAGCCATTTGTTTAGTTTTGATTTAAAGCGTTTTAGAGGGAGTTCCCTTATTTCTTTTGGAATATTATTGAAAATTTTAATTGTCATTCTTGTCGGCATTGGCGTGTTGAGCACGTTTTTATTTGTCGGCTATACACGACCGTGGCGGTCCAAGGATTAATAGTACCTACATAGCATTTTTTTATAGTACAGACGCCAGCACATCAAGCTACTACAATCTATCAGATTTCTTTAATAGATTTTCGACTTTATCGCTAAAACATAAGGTTTAAAGTTGATTGGAAAAATTTGACAGTTTCGGGTAGCTTGATGTGCTGGCGTCTGTACCTAGTATTCTTTTTTTTTTTGGTAGAATATTTATAGATTATAAAATGGGTAAATGAAGCATGCGTGAGAGCTTTCAGTTCCTAGATTTCACCGATTTTATTCCCGTGCTATGTCGTCAGATTCGGCGTTCATCGTGTCGGGGGCCCGGGACTACGCGAGGACAGCATTTAAAGCAGCTATGGCGTCCTCACAATTGGTGAGCATCTGTATTACAAACTTTTTTATGCCATAGAGTAGCAAACAAGTTAGGCAACGCTTGCGGAGGTCGGTCCGTGGACGGAAAACCATCCATTATATGCCTCGGAAAGCATGTAGGCAGTGGGTCCTGGCTGTCATTCGTAGATCTTTGACAGTCGTTTGCAAGTAGTCTGAAGCGCGAAAGTCAGTCTTGCCAAATGGTATCGTTCTATATTACACACGGTAGAAATATCGGAAGATAAAAACTCAGCTGTGTGCTAAGGAATCGGGACGCATTATCGCAATAACGCATGCGATATTGGCCCCGATTCTGTTGTTCACAAACTAAACTAAATTTACTGACTTTGAAATGTTATATTCTCTATTTCCAGGTGTTACAGCCAATATACAATACTATGTTCTCAGAACACAGTCTTCGACCCCGAATGAAAGTTGGTGAGTTTGTTTAAAAGTAGGTAACTAGGCATGGTCTGTACTGAGATTATCAGAAACGTAAAAAAAACACTACAAAGTGAAAAATAACTTTAATTTCGGAAGTCGGTGGCAAAAACCAGAAAATACAAAACCAAAGACAACAGCTTCCGAAATTAAAGTTATTTTTCACTATGTACCTAGTTGTTACCACAACTAAAAAATAACTAAATCGCTATAGGTGTGCCTGTAATATTTGAAGAGTTCCCTCGATTGCTCCAGGATCCCATCATCAGATCCTGACCTGATGGCAATGGGGCCACCAATAAACAAACCTTCCCCTTACCCCTTTAAAACAAAAAAAAATATTTTTTCAAACCGGTCTGGCTGTTCGAGTACTTAGGGAATTTACCTACGTATATTAAAAAAAAAGTTGTTTAAAAATACTTAAAAAAAACAGGCGTCCAATCTATTGGACTCGTCAAAACAAATCATATGAGCCCAAACTCGAGGGGTTTACTAGTAGCCTCTGAAGAGTTCCACTATCCACCTCCTGGCTCCATCATCAGATCAGCTCCAAGATACCAAAATATAGTTTTGTCATCCGAACTACGTATACATACAAAGTTTCATTTCGATACGACAATTAGAAGTAGGTTAAAATAGACTTCTAAGATTTTATTACATTCTTTGTTAGTTAGTTACAAGTGAACCTAATAAAAGTGTGTTAAAAAAAGATTCTGACGAACTAAGAACCTCCCCCTTTTTTTGAAGTCTATAAAAAGGAGCCAGTTTACTAAACATTGCATGTCCTACAGTGTACTACCCAAACTGCCGACTGCCCGAACATATCGACAGATCCTACACCGCCTATGTTAATCGTATGAAGGAAGCCAGAAGTCTGCCAACACCTGAATTCAGCGGGAAGGACTGCTATAAATTCACTGCAATGTAAGTAAATACAGTCAGGTTCTGTGTGGATCTAGATTGTCGCTGTGGCAAATGGGGCAAATGTTTCTCTCTGGGGAGGTGAGGGGAATTTGTTAAGATGTGAAAGCCCTTTAAAAAAATGTACTGTGGTACCTATTATCAACAATCCCCTTTGTCAAAGATGACGACTTATCTAAATCTTAATAATTATAATTAATTAATTACTGTGTACAAAAAAAGTAAAAATACAGGTTATAAGTTTCAGCCTAAAATAGCGTGAAAGCGTAAAAAACACACAAATAAACCTATAGGTAATCTTAGAAAATCAAGTATTTTCTCTTTATAATATTAGTTTAGATTAGCAGCGCCCCGTGGTTTCACCCGCAAAAGCCTCAATCCCGTGAGAATATCGTGATTAAAAGTATCCTTTGTGTTAATCTAGGTTATATAGGTACCTAAACTATTTGTGTGGCAAATTTCATACAAATCAGCCGTCAAATCAATTATTTTTTTCTTTCAGGCCGAAGCGAGTAATGTCAATACCGTCTACCACCCCGGACTTTCGGCCTAACACACCGATCATGGAGCCGCCCCCACCGGGCAAACCGAGGAACCGAGCTACCCAGAGTCTCTTCAGGTAAGAGAACCAAGGTACTTACGCCCTGCCTGCAATAAAGTCAGGTAAGCTAGAAATTCTTTAGATTATCCAGTCCTATAAAGGCAACTGCAGGGACATATACGCGCATACTATAACAATGAATTCATTATGGTGAATGCGCAGTGGTAGATCGCGAAATTTAAATTTTCTTACGTTTTTTCCGTTGCAATTTGCATGTCAGTGTAAGGTTGTATCTTGATCAAAATTTGTTTCGCGACTATAACAGGTACGTATTTACAGAATTATAACATTAGAGTACGCAAAATACGCGCATTGACGTCGAGTTGCGGACACCAGCCCGTATTACCTATTACCTATAATCATTAGAATCATTAATACATCTTCCTAAGCACTTTTCCCCAGGAGATTTCTTCTTATGGTACAAATCTCATAGAAAGATGTATTCATGTTTCTATTGATTATAATTAAAATAGTAAATATGTACCTGTTATAGTCGCGAATCAAATTTTGATCAAGATTTAACCTGACACTGACCTGCTAATTGCAAAAAACGTAAGAAAATTTGAATTTCGCGATCTACCACTGCGCATTCACCATAAGTACAGAGGACAGCACATCAAGTTACCCTAATCTGTCAAATTTCTTTGATAGATTTTCAACTTTACTGCAAAGGAATAAGGTTGATATTCAATTGGGAAAATTTGACAGATTGGGGTAGCTTGATGTGCTGACCTCTAACATGATGCTGAACCCCCCTTTTTTTGTGGGTGGAAAATCATCAAATGACCCCTCCCGCTCAGGGTGGAGCAGAAGGGAGTGTCAGACTCTTACTGATTAAAACCCACCCGTGTTCCTTCCTTAGCTCTTTATGTTCCGGGGCAGCGGTAACCCTTTCGTACAATCCCTTGAAATTTTTCGTCGGTTTCAAAAAAAGTAGATTTTCCATACATTTTGACCGCGGAGGTATGGCATTTTTATAACTTGATACACAGGCGAACAAAATTGATAGGCCATTCGTTAGACACTGGGCGGGTAGACATTTGTGCGCACAAACATACAGAGGACAGCACATCAAGTTACCCCAATCTGTCAAATTTTCCCAATTGAATACGAACCTTATTCCTTTTTGGTAAAGATGAAAACCTATCAAAGAAATTTGACAGATTGGGGTAGATTGATGTGCTGGCCTCTGTACATGTCGACAATTAATTCAATAAAATGTTATTTACTAGCAGCGCCCCGCGGTCTCCCCCGCGTTAGTTTCGATCCCGTGGGAATATCGGGATAAAAAGTATCATAATCTTAGTTATTAAGTATCTGTGTGCCAAATTTCATCCAAATCCATTCCGGTTTACGCATGATTGAGCATCCAAACATCCAAACGTCTTCACAGACTTTTACATTTATAATATTAATAGTATTACTTATTTAGCAACAATTAGGCTGATGTGATACTAACACATATATGGATCTTTGGTCTGAAATAAAGAATTTGATTTGATATGGAACAGCAAACTTTTTGTGATAACCGACGATTTTTTTTTTCAAAAAATCCTTTTAGTCAAAATTAAAATGTATGTGTGTTTCAGGGAGTCTTCAGCACAGACGAAACCTTGGCAGCCTGATGGAAAGGCAGCTGAACAGTGCGAGAAAACACCGGAAGTATTGTACCTTGATCATTTGGAATGGGGTGCGTATTCTTTAGTACGTCGAGTAGTAGCGCCGACGGCTCTGCCTGATCCTTTGAGGAAAACTAGCGTTATATTGATAAGTAACATACAGTGTAGTAAGTAGCAGTGGCGAAGGGCGAATTTATGACAGAGGTAAGCCGGAGCAAGAAAAAAATTACAACAAACCGTTTCATTACATTTCAATGATGAATTGACTATAGAGTGGTTGTGTTCTGAATTTTCGAAGGGAAGCCTGCGGGAATCGAATTGTATGGTACCTTTGCCACTGGTAAGTAGGTATAATAAAAATAGAGCTAAAAAAAAGAAAAAAATTTTTTTGGACACTTGAAAAACAAATAAGTAAATAATAAATAAATAGTTATATAAATAAATAGTTTGTTAGTTTTAATAGAATATAATAGAATACTCTTTATTATGTACACCATTATAAATTACAGACATAAATATAGAACTTTTGCAAAGGGTGACACAATGGGCGGTCTTATCGCTAAAAGCGATCTTTTAAAGACAACCTTTGGATGGATTAAATAGGGGGAGGAGAGACAAATACTGTTGGTAGTCCGTGGTGTACCATTTACAAAATACAATAAATACATTAGGTATATTATACTAGTCTAAATAAATATATAGATATACATATATATAATAATAAACATAACGGGAGCAAAGAAAAATATAATGTTGATGTCTAAGGAGAGAGAAAGTGCTTTTTTATCATTTCTTTAAAAGTGGACAAAGATTGAGCACGCCTTACCGACACGGGCAAGTCATTCCATAACCGTACTGCTTGAACAGTAAAAGATTTGTCATAGAAACTGGTGGAATGCATCGGCATCTCTAGTCTCAGGTTTTCCGATGACCTCAGATATCTATTATGTGTGTCATGAAGGAACTTAAAACGTTCTTTGAGATAAGAGGGGGCTTTAGGATTAAACAAAATACTGTAAAGCTGAAACAAGATATGAGAATTCCGGCGAAGACGTATGGGAAGCCACTTGAGCTTTGTACGAAATTCAGATATGTGATCATATTTGCGCAAGCCAAATATAAATTTTATGCAATAGTTTTGAAGTCGCTCAAGTTTATCTAGTTGTGCCTCAGTAAGATCTGGATAACTGACATCTGCATAGTCAAGGATAGGAAGTAAAAGGGATTGTGCAAGAGCAGTTTTAGTGGCAGTTGGGAGAAAGTTTCGCAATCGTCTCAGCGACTTACCGGATGCAAAAATTTTGCGACTTACGTCCTGTAACTGAGGACCCCAAGAAGAAGAAAGAAAGAAAGAAAATACGTTTATTTGCGGCAAACATGACGCATAAGAATGAGCATAAACAAAAATCAAATTGACAATTTGAGGGAAAACATGCGTCACATCCACGCAAAACGGCCATCGCTCAGCATAATGCCAAGACCCTGTACGAGACAGAGCCCCAGCGCTGATTTTCAGCGACAACCGGCGTCGACGTGATGACGTCAAACCAGTGCCAAGAAAGAACCAAGAAACCAAGAAAGATGTTTGTCGATCCAAACCCCAAGGTTCTTAATCTTTTCGCTGACTGGAATAACAGTTCCGTTAAATTGAACCTGGGGAAGCTGCGACCAGTTTATCTTGGGGATCATCCTTGAGCTGCCAACAACAATGAGCTGAGTCTTCGACGGGTTAACCTGCAGCCCATGCGCCTCACTCCACTCACAGATTGAAACTAAATCCTTGTTGATAATATGAACGGCATCAGCCAAATTCGAGTGGTCAGCTTGCTTATAAATTTGCAAATCGTCTGCATAAAGGTGGTAGGAAGAAAGTAGGTTTTTGGTAATGGAGTTTATAAATATTGCGAAAAGTAAAGGAGACAAAACGCCACCCTGAGGTACACCGGCAGAAGTATAACACCACGAAGAGCAAGACTCTTCTATGCATATACGTTGCATATACGTTGTTTAATAAGTAAATAAAACTAACAAACTTACATTTAAAAAAACCAGGGGGCCTACCACCAACTCTTATAGCATTATTATTTTAATCTTACTTCAGTGTGGGAAAGAGATGGAGCTGCATGTCCTGTATTGCTCCATCTCTTTCCCACACTGAAGTAAGATTAAGATAATACTGCTATAAGAGTGGTGGTAGGCCCCCAGAAAAAAAAAAAGACCGGAGGGGTAATGCGTAGAAAGATGAAGATTTATAATTTTGTGTTTAGGTCCAGGCTCTCCTTACCGACTTGGAGATTTGCCAGCTGATTTCCATACCACGGCCATTATTAACAAGTAAGATTTACTTTCTCTTTTCTTTATTTTCTCTACCTCTATACTCCTATAAACACCTCTGTACTCTTCAATTTAGCAACGTTATAATTCGTTAAGACTACCGCACAGTGGCGCCCTCATCGTTTGTTTGGTTATTTCATACAATTTAGAATGAAAATGCAGAAAAGTTGTGCTTCAAAAGATTATACGTTAATATTATTAGAAGCGGTAGTTTTATATTGTTTAGTTTTATTATAATCCTTAAAACGGAATATAGTGGCCACCGTTATCCGTTTTAAGGATTATAATAAAACTAAAAAGTAAAAAATAAAAACTTTTTTACAAAAAAAAAAAAACCACCGACTTCCCTCCAAAAAAAAACACTACAAAGTGAAAAATAACATTAATTTCGGAAGTCGGTGTCAAAAACGAAAATGCGGAACCAACGCCACCGACTTTCAAAATCAAAGTTATTTTTCATTTTTGGAAGTCCGTTGTTTTTTTTTTTTTGAAAAAATATGAAGCTCGTTCCTGAGCCGGTTAAACTGGAAGCCGACCCCGACATAGTTGGGAAAAACTAGCTAGATGATATGTAGGTACTGTACCCGTCTTCATGCTTCCCAGGATGCGTCATGCTCGCGCGTGGATGAATCTGGTGGAAGGAGGCCAGCTCCCTCGATGGATGAAGAACAGAGATGCCATCATCGATGATGTGGTCGTTAAAGACTGGCTTTTTAGAAAGGCGGTAAGGACTTTTTTGTCACATTAACTCATGGCTGTTGCCAAAGGAATATAAACAATTCCGATTTTGAATAAATGAAGTCGGAAATTATTTGACAGAAAAGCTGAGAGGTTTAAATTTTGTCATTTGAAACGTGGCTATAGTGTTGATGATTAAGACTATGCCGACCGCACAGTGGCGCCCTCATCGTTTGTTTGGTTATTTCATAATAAAACTAAAGAATGTAAAACAACCGTTTGTAATAATAATAACGTATAATCTTGTGAAGCACAACTTAACGTGCTTACTTTCTGCATTTTCATTCTAAATTGTATGAAATAACCAAACATACGATGAGGGCGCCACTGTGCGGTCGGCATAGTCTTAATACATTTTGATGGATGAAAGGGAGACCAAAGAAAATGTGGGATTTGTACGGGGTGATGTGTCCAGCAGTAGATGAATTAAATCAGAGTGTTTGATGGTGTGAAGGTAAATAGAGGCAGGGAAAAACAATTTGTGCTAAACAAAATAAAGATCGTTTTAATTTTAAATTGTACACCCATCTACAGAATTCACTTTACAAAAAAGCAACTTCAAATGACGCTGAAGGGAGGCGCAATTATTCAAATTTTGACGGCACGGTTGGCGCAGTGGTAAAGCGATTGACTGCTGCGCTGCGTGTCGCGGGTTCGATTCCCGAAGGGACAAATATTTGTATGACCTAAAAGTAGTTATTCCGGGTCTGGCTGTTTGTGTATGTGAGTTTAAATGTTTGTAAACGCACCCACGATACAGGATTAATTCCTTACATTTAAACTTAACATTAAAAAAAAAAAAATTAGACCATCTTTAACATTGGATAAATGTTGATGTCCACTGATGTTGCCAATTTATTTATGTGTCATGTATTGTACAGAGGCCAGAACATCAAGGCACCGCAACATGTCAAATTTTCCCAATTGATTATGAACCTTACTTCTTTGTGGTAAAGTTGAAAATCTATCAAAGAAATTTGACAGATTGGGGTAGCTTGATGTGCTGTCTCTGTACATAATATATGTTTTGGACGTTGTAGCAACGAACATGAACTGGACGTAGTTAAGCAAAAAGGATCCAACCCACAACATGACCGAAAATGAGTTAAGTATACCAAACTGCTCGTCAAGGTCTATATTTTCGATTAGCAAAAACAATCCAAGTAAAATACCTTGACGAGCAGTTTGGTATACTTAACTCATTTTCGGTCATGTTGTGGGTTGGATCCTTTTTGCTTAACTACGTCCAACTTTCCAGGAGATAGACGAGCTCCAAGACATCCGCCTGGAGCTACTGCATCGTCTGCAGATGGAAGAGCGCAAGAAGAGGACCAACCGCACTAGCTTGAAGCTGGCGAAGCTCTGGAGCGAGAAGAAGCAGGAGATGGATAGGAAAGTCAGCAATATTAGAAAGACGAGAGACAGAGGTGGGTGGACCGTGGACGTCAGAAATCTATTATTATTCCTAATTTCGATCAACAATAGCTCTAGATTAAGGTGCAGCGCAGACGACAGACTATCCGTGACGCACTTTTTAGTCTGTGAAAATAGAACCTATGCAATTATATGCAGTAACGCACACGACGCGCAAAAAGTCCGGCGCACAAAAAATCCGTGTAATTCGGGCACTTCGGGACACTATGATACTTCTAAGGCAGAATATCATGATAGACATTTAAAAAGACAGACAGCTCTGCCGACAGAATGATCGAAGATGTGCGTCGTGTGCGTTGAGTCTGTGAAAAATCCGCGACCGACTTTTTGCGCGCCATGCAGACTTTTTGTGCGCCGCAGACTCGATCGCACAAAAAGTATGCCGTCTGCGCTGCACCTAAGGATTACATATAGCTTGATTATAAACCTTAACTCTCAAACATAAAGTTCATAGTCGTTTGCGCCTAATAGATATATTTACTACTTTAGAAATATATTAAACTAGCTTTTGCCAGCGGCTTCGCTCGCGTTAAAGAAAAAAAAGTAGCCTATGTCACTCTCCATCCCTTCAACTATCTCCACTTAAAAAATCACGTCATTTCGTCGCTCCGTTTTGCCGTGAAAGACGGACAAACAAACAGACACACACACTTTCACATTTATAATATTAGTATGGATATATATATATATATTATTATATACAGAGTTGATACGACAGAGGGGCATTAAATTACACTACGTATACTATACGTGTTTAGTATTAATTCGATACGGTATAAAAATAAAAAGCATCATAAATGAGAATTTTTTTGTTTCAAACAAACTAAATAGCTTACAAATCAGAATAAAACGCAACCACCCTTTGTAAATAAAGGAGAAACCCAAACTTCATAAAAACTTGGGCCTGGTGACTGACCTTGGATAACTATACAAAGTGGCAACGTCCAACGTCGCGCGCGGGCAGAGTAACTCGAAACACACTGTGGATTTTCCAAACTGCAGTACCGGAGATTTTGCCGATTCCAGATCGGTCCGAGTAAAAGTACTCTCATCGGTCCATATTAAATTAGTTAAGAAATGACGGTCTTCGGATGTTTTATTTAGTAGCCATTGGCAGTAACTGTTGCTGATCGGCAAGTCTCTCGATAAAAAAGTTTGCACCTTCCGATATTTAGAAGGTTTGCGTTTTTTACGTTTTAGAACCTTGTAGATAGTTCTATGGCAACATCTAAACTGCCGGGCGGCTCTGTGGAGACTCGTCGGGCTGCGGGAAAAATTGTCTAAAATTCTTTCGTCCCAAGCAGCGGTCATTTACCGCGGTGGCACTCCCTCCTGTTACAGCACTATACGTTTATTGTCCCGTAATCTTTGTACTGCCAACTGTATGGTGCGGGCATTCCTAGGGCAATTGCGGCTATCACAATACCTTTCTCTGTAAGTTCGTAGAGCTAACGTTGCGTTTCCACGGCATTCGCCGTAGATTAAAATCATGTCAGTGTATTCTGACGCCGTGTCAGTTACACGAGGTATTTTGAACACTTTAATTATACACACACACAACCAAAGTTTAACTATCACAATAGAAACAGTCAATTACAAAAAAAAAACACTAACACTAAATAATAATAATCCCAAGTTACGTGTCCTGTCCTGTCACAATAAAAAAAGGAATACTGTCTTAAACTTATTTAGTGTCCTATCACAATAACAAAATAAATTCACAATTATTGTCAGCGCACAAGTTCGACAAAATAATAAGGGCGCAGGAGCTTCCGCGTACGTACCTACGTTCCGGAAGGGTAGCGTCGGCGCACTGAAAAAACAAGTTTTTTGGAGGCCCCACTTACTGATCGCAAGCACAAAATACAGAGAGTATAGAAGTCAATCTACATACAAAGTGCGCTCGAGCAACGCACACATAGACACCGCTCACGGACACGATATCTCGGACTGGTTGGGACTAGTGCGAGCGCAAGTGCCATCCGCTTGAGACATGCGTCTATGAAGTGCAAAAATGGAGCAATAAAAAAAATTATAACTGTTCAGTGGACGGTTGTTTAAATTCAACATTAAACGGTGAATTGTCGTTTTTTAATCTACCAGTTGTTTCAGAGAGGTAAGTAGGTATTTGCTTGTATTTCGATGGTTTGTATTAACGTAACACAGTAGTTAGGTAGGTAGGTAAGCGCCCCGGCCCCCAGTCCCGCGCCGTAAAGTAAAAGCGAACATGACTTTGTAGCACTTTGTGACAAAGTAATGTAACAATAACATTAAAATTAAAATATTTTAGTTATTATTGGTTTTTTCGTTTCTCATCATCATCAATAAATCAAACAACTAGATGCGAGTGCCACTACCACGATAGTTTTTTGTGCATAAGCCAAAGTTTACAACCATAGCGCGACCGCCGAGCGTAGACTTCTGTACTCTCGGTATTCTGTGTCGCAAGGATCTAAGATACAATAGCAACACACTGACCTATTTCTATTTCTTTTACGCACGTGATGTTTTGCCAATAGGATTGTCACTCTCTTATGTACTACGTATTGGTTTATGACTTGCGTAAGAGCGGCAACAACGTATCGTAGATTTATCGTTTTAAGGTGCATGACCTATGCCTGTAGACATAATCAGCTGTTAGGAAAAATACATCGTGTTCAAACGGTGCAAAAACTTAAAAAATCATTTGCGACTAAACTACTGTTTCAATTTAATTGATTTTTGGTAGAGAGCTTGATAATGATACCTAGTATAGGCAGTTTAAAGGAAAGCCCATCTGTCGTATCAACTTTGTATACATATCATATCATACATCAGGTTAGACTGAAAGCCGACCCCAACATAGTTGGGAAAAGCCTAGGTAGATGATGATATTCACTACTTTGATTGAAAAGTAAACGTATTTTTATAATAACAACTAAAATATTTATTGAAAAATTAAACATAATTTCTAAGTAATAAGGTTGAAAAAACTATGTTGCAAGATAAGACCACTAGTACGCTCAAAACGGTGAAGGAAAACATCGCGAGGAAACCGGCATGTCCTAGAACCAAAAATTCGAAGACGTGACATCTACCAACCCGCGTTGGGCCCGCGTGGCAGATTATAGACTGCCGATAGATTCTGTAAAAATCTCACCGTGATAACTTAGGTGAAGTGAGCTATCAATAGGGGCAATCCCTAACATCAGGTGGAGTGACAGCTCACTTCACCTAAGTTTTCACGGTGAGATTTTTACAGAATAGCACTCTGATCAAGATCATGTATGTTCATTATTTCTAGAGCTCCGAAAACTAGTTGCGATACACGAAGGCGGGGGTCGCGCGGGTTTAGTGGCTCGTCTGAAGGCAGCACGCGGCTGCGGCCCTATGACGTACGCGGCCAAGGACCCCACGTCAGACCTGCACGCCCCGGTCACCAGGCACGGGTACCAGGCGCGCAGGAGGCATGCGGAGATTACATACGACCCGACGCTGCTGTGTGAGCTCTTGTGGTATCCTTATCTCCTAGTACTTGTCTCAGGCACGAGTACCAGGCGCGCAGGAGGCATGCGGAGATTACATATGACCCGACGCTGCTGTGTGAGCTCTTGTGGTATCCTTATCTCCTAGTACTTGTCTCAGGCACGAGTACCAGGCGCGCAGGAGGCATGCGGAGATTACATATGACCCGACGCTGCTGTGTGAGCTCTTGTGGTATCCTTATCTCCTAGTACTTGTCAGCTCTCCAGGCACGCGTACCAGTTAAGCAAAGCAGCAGTGGCAGTAGCAGTAAGCTCCTACATTATTTTTATCGTCTGGTACTCTGATTTTGTATTCATGGTAGACAAAATCATGCTGCTCTCATCTCTTTTGACGTGAAACGTCTTTCAGTTCGGTAAGTACTTCATTGCTAAAACTGCATGCAACGAAAACTTGTTGTCTCGGTGATGACATTTGCTCTGAATTGCGTGCTTTTTTTTGTTATCGGCTGCTTTACCGGTGTTGCCTGTGGGTGCCTCAATATATTATGGCCTCCAGCCAGGGCTTAAAAAATATTAAAACTAAGGCATTACACGCTAAGAGCACCCCCGTGTGAGGTACGGAACTTGGCCTGTAATTGATTTAATTGAAATAAATGCTTTGATTTTGAGTATGTCAATTCTTAGCTCTGGAAGACCACAAGGCGCTGTCTGAGCCTCCACCGTGGCTGGAAAGCTGCGGCCAGGACCTCACAAAGACCTGCTCCGGACACCACCTGCTTCGGGACCCCACCGAGTTGTGTGAGCGGCAGACCAAGTGGAGCGAGCAGTTTTTGGAGAACCTTCATAATGATTTGAAGAGTAAGTGGAGATTTTTAGCTTTTATAAAGGTTCATACAAGGTCAAATAATTATTTTTAGAGTCTGGCACACGAAAGTTGAAAAAGCGCGTCAAAGAGGATTAAAGATTTTTAAACATTCTGAGTGATTTATTTATTTATTTTTAGTATTTATGTACACACAGTAAGATACATAGGAATATGGCATAATTATAATTCTTGTGATTGTGATTCTTTCAAACATTTTTATGCAAAAATTATGGGTGTCACGTGATCAACTTTGAATTAATATCTCGGAAAAGTGACACTTTACGAGGATTGGTCTTATTATGTTTTCTGTTTGCATTGATGTCAGCTATCGATTTGTCTATGTTACATGCAAAGTTCCATGATCTAATTTGAAGTATTTTTGAATACCAGCGGTTTATTGTTCGGTTTTGAGGTAACTTTGGAATTTTGTTCTATCGAGAAAATTTTATGGAATCGTGTTTTCGTCAAACATAGGACCTAACATTAATCCTCAACTTTACCATATATTTATTTCAAAATTAATTGTGCAGTATTTTCGACATAACGGAGGATCATGCTAAACCATTTGAGGTAGTATAGGCTCTTAAGTACCTATGCGGTTTTGTTAACTAGACTATGTACAAGTAAAAATGCTGTTCTATGAAAGAGCGGAGTCTCCTAACACAGGCATTTGTTTGCTTAAAAGGAGGCTCCAAACACTACACCCCTTTTTGTAAAATAAAGCATTAATAAAACCTTATTATTATTATAAACCAAAGGAGTATACAGGGTGTCCCTGGAAGTATGGATCAAATCGAATAGGGGCGTGGGCAAGGTCATTTCCAAACTTTTTGATCCTGAGAATGATTGAAGATTATTTTACGGTTCAAAAGTTGTGACCAATTTTTTTCAATCGTTTCGCATAGTGCTCAAAGAAAAAAATCATTAAAAAAAACTATCAGGGCTGTCTAAAAAACTTGAATTGACAGTTCCTGGTAGTTTTTTTTTTTTTAATGATTTTGTTCTTTGAGCACTATGCAAAGTGATTGAAAATAACAAAAGTTGGTCATAACTTTTGGACCGTAAAAAAATTCACCAACATTCTCAGGATCAAAAAGTTTGGAAATGACTTTGCCCACGCCCCTATTTGATTTGATCCATAGTTCCAGGGACATCCTATATATACTAACGAACCTCGTATCTTTTCAGAGGCCCGTCTTGGTGCTGCTAAACAGACGGCAGGTCCTCTACACGTGCTCAAAGCCCGCCAAGAACCGGTCGTTGCTCGCCCTGACACGCCTGAGGTGGAAGCGCTGGACGATTCCGATGAAGCAACCCACCAAGCGGCGTTAGTGCTACAGAGAATCATTCGAGGCCGCGCCGTGCAGAATCTGGTAAGAAATCTGTTACACAAAGTGTTAAAAAATTAACCCGACAAACTTTAAGAGGTGCTTTAGACTATCGAACTGAACAACTTTCACTATGGGGCCAACTCTGAAATCACGAAAAAAAATCAGCTGTTTCCTACATTTTGGTCAAGTTGGTATTGAAGTTTTTTATTAAGAGTCCCTATCAATTTCGCGGTCTAAAAACAGAAAATTCAAGTTTTTTCAGCGCAAATTTCTCAATAACCTTAAGTTAACTGGTTTTTATCTAGTAAGTGTAGAATTTTAAATTTTGATAACTACTTAATATAAATTACAAAAAATAAAAATCTAACATACGTTTTTACGTAAGCACGAAACACCATGTTTTTCAATTGCTTTCATAACTTACTGGCAGCAAATAACAATCTGAAAAAAAAAATTATAAATACTGGGCATATAATATATTAGTAAGTATACAATTTTGTTTTTTAAAGTTTAATGATTTAGTACTTGTAAAAAAATTTTGATTACGCTGAAAAAACACAATAATATCAAAACCATATTTTAAAATTTGAGGTATTTATCTACCAAAATCAATGTTTATGTTTTTATTTTGACTACTTATTTAACTGTAGTAAAATATCTAAATAATGCCTTATAAACTTAAATGCGATCGTACGCGTAGTAAAATTTAAATTCGTAGACTTACTAGATAAATAGGTGATAAATAACTGTGTATTTAAAAAAAGAATCTAGATAACTTAAGGTTGTTGAGAAAATTGCGCTAAAAAAACTGATTTTAAACAGCAGATTTTTTTTTCATAATTCCAGTGTTGTTGGTACTATAATGAAAGTTGTTCAGTTCGATGGTCTAAAGCACCTCTTAAAGTTTGTCGGGTTAATTTTTTAACACCTTTTATAAAATTCAAAGTCCTGACTGATATATAATAAATATCAACGCAAAGCCTAAACCGCAGGTCCTAGAGACATGAAATTTGGAGAGTGTGTTCTTTGTGAAGAGTAGGTATCCACTAAGAAAGGGTTTTTCGAAATTCCACCCCTTTTTTTTTTTTTTTTTTTGTGGATGGGAAATCATCAAATGACCCCTCCCGCTCTGGGTGGAGCAGAAGGGAGTGTCAGACTCTTACTGACTAAAACCCACCCGTGTTCCTTCCTTAGCCCTTTGTGTTCCGGGGTAGCGGTAACCCTTTCGGACAATCCCGCTGCCCCGGCAGGCTTCGGCCCTTGCGGGCCCCTTCCTAATGCTGACATCTCTTTGAGGCGCGCGTGGAACACGTACGCGCCGTCCGGCACGGGCTTGGTCCTGATCGGACGGAGAGTTACCCATTACTCTCCGCCCGCAGGCCCGCGCCTACGGTGGCCGGGAGTCGTCACGCGACTCCCGACGCCCGGAGCGTCTCCCGCGGCGGCTGGGACGTGAGGCTCTCTCCCTCAGCCGTCCCGCCACCTCCTTCGCTAGCATGACTGCTTCGCAGAAGGAGGTGACTGCCTCCCACTCCCTCTCGCCCCGGACCATGGCTTGAACCAGGGCCGGGCGCGAGAGGTCGCCGCCGCTGCCGATCGCCTCTGCGAGAACACGGCGGTGCTCCGCCCAATTGGGGCATACCGCCACCGTATGCTCCACCGTGTCCTCCGGGCGACCCTCGCAGTGGTGACACCCGGGCGTTTCCTCCCGCCCGATGGTGTGCAGGAACCTCCCGAAACACCCGTGTCCGGTGAGGACCTGCGTCAGGCGGTAGGTGAGGGCGCCGTGGCGCCTCTCTAGCCACTCCTCAAAGAGGGGTCTTACCGCCGCTGTCGTGGCGTGCCCTGCGCTGGGTTGCGACAGTCGCTCTTTCCATGCCGCCATGAGATCGCGCCGGAGGTCGGTCCGCTCCGCCGCGATTTGCCGCGGCAGCGGAGTTTCCCCCCGGCGTAGTGCCTCCGCGCGCCACTCGTACAGGCGCGCGAGGACTATCGCCTCCAGATCCCACGGCGGCAGTCCGGCAAGGAGACTTGCCGCCTCGCCCGAGATCGTGCGGTACCCCCGGAAAATTCCACCCCTGAGAGGGTGAATGGGGAGAGGGTGAAATTACACGCGGACGAAGTCGCGGGCAGAAGCTAGTAACCTATACAGGGTCAAATTAAATTAACTAGCGAAACTCTGCAGTTGGTAACGATATCTAAACACTATAAAATAAAAACAATTTTTTTATATACTAATATTATAAAGCTGAAGAGTTTGTTTGTTTAAACACTATTATAATCTCTTGTTATTGAGTTTTTCCATTAGGAATTTCTTAGTAACAGTCCGGAGTTCGGAAGTTAACAGTGTGATACCTCCGTGCCTCGGAAAGCACGTGGCGCCGTTGGTCCTGCGCCTGATCTCTCTCCGGTCGTGTCGGATTGCCGTCCCATCGGACTATGAGAGTGAGGGAAGAGGGAGTGCACCTGTGTGTGCGCGCACACTTGTGCACTATAATATCTCCTGCGTACCTGGCTAATCTCCGTTGAGATTGGCTACCGTGACTGAAATCGGTCGGTAGGCTATTATTATTTTTATTATATAATCTCTTGAACTACCAGTCGGATTTGAAAAAATATTTTTGTATTTGATAGCTTAATTCTTGAAGAAGGCTGTAACCTATTTAACATCACGCTAACTCTCTTAGGAGCCGAGCAAAAAGAAGAAAATAAGAAAGATCGCTAAACGAAAACGAAGTAATAGCGCGGACAGGCGATACGATGCGACGGGCACGTGGACGATGTCGCTGGCAAAAGCTAGTTTAAAATAAATGTTTTCAGTTTGAGTTTGAGCACCTTCGAAAAGAACTACTTGTCGCATCATTGGGTGGCCGAGATGCGATACATCGGGTCCTCTTCAGGATTCAACATAGTTTGGATAGGTGTGGTCATAACAGTGGGTAATCGAACGAAAAGATAATTTTTAATACAGTTGCTCAAAAAGTGGCGTATTGCAGGGACGAATAGCGTTCGGGATGTGGGCTATTACATATTCGTGCTTTTTTTTTACCTTTCCCGAACTTGTGCGTTCTCTTTCCCAACTGTCAAAATAATGTCTATTGAAAAGAAAAACCAACCATGAAGTTTTTACTAAAAAAATTCATAGAAGTTTTTATGATTCATGCAAATACGTATTTTTCTAAAAAGAAGCTACTAATTTGTTTCAATATCAGATTTAATGATTTGATTGAATAAGTTAGGTTAGGTATCGTTTCATTTCATCTCATTAAATTTCATTTTCATTTCAATAAAAAAATTCTACTGAAGACTTGGCTGTATGGGCATAGTTCCCTTTGCCTACCAGAATGGGTGAAGAAAAAAAAATCTCTGCTTATATTCTACGGTTGGCGCCATTTTTCAGAAATTTTCTTTGCGAGTTTTAGTTGTTTGTTGCACAAAATGAGTAATTTCGACCCTAGTTTTTTTGAATTAACACCACCTTATTTTATTAAATTGCTTCATTTTTTCGCAACTGTATTAAAAATATTCGTTCAGTACACGTGCGAAACCGTCATTGCAACTTGTTCCGACTGTCAACCCTCGCCTACGGCTGCACCTCGGCTCGGGTAGACATTTGTCGGAACTCTTTGCAATGACAACCTTTCCGCACTTGTAATGAAATATACTATTGAAGTTACAGTAACTTTAATAAACTAGCGAATAACAACCGGAACGCACACGTGCGTCGGAAACAAGCACGTGCGTTGGTATTGACCGTTTGCAAGACTGTCCGAGCTCGACCGTCGACTGTAGACTGTAGACTGTCGCACTGTCGACTCGACTGTGATGCTGTGGTCTTAACACTTGGTCTCTCCGCCAGTCCTCGCTGCATCCCCTCCACCGACGATCGTGTCAAGGGTAGGGCACCCTTGTTTCCGATCACGTGATCCTTCGTTTACCAATCAAATTGTTAGATGGCGCTGTCCGCTGTACTGTGGCGCCATCCGTTCACGACATACTAATATTTTCATAATTTTATAGATGTATGAAGGACGCACTCGGGCTGCGGAATTGACTGAGGAGTTGAAGACAACGCATGGTCTGCAAAGAGAAGACAAAGTCAGGATTGCTAATGAGGAGTCGAAGGCTCGAGAATTTAACTCGAGGAGGACTGAGACTGAAATGAAGGTACCAAGTGATTCAGTTGTAATCAGGGCACAGGCTGTTATCCGCATCCTGGCGACCAATGTGGTTAAGACGGCTCTATTCACGCATTTTTTTTTTCAAAACGCGTTTGGTCAATATGCTAGTTTCCACCATCAATAAATTGAAAATCTATTTAATCCGTCAGTTAGAGTATTGGAAAATAATGGACACGTATTTTTTGTTTTTGTAAATCAATGAATATTGACAAAGATAAAACGCATCTAAACTCGGGAGTGGGGGCTCGTGACGTCAGAACGCACTAAACATTATACCAAGGTGTGACGTATTGAGAATTTTAAAAGCGTCGTATCTTCGTCAATTTTGGTTTGCGTAACAAAAGAAAAAATACTGGTCAAATGTTTTTTGATAATCTAACTGACGGACTAATTAGATTTTTTTCAGTTGACAAGCCTATTGTTAACAAAATATACAGAGGCTTTTTGTAGTGTCTGTGTTCAGCGATTATTTGTAGTTTTGGATAATTATTATTTTATTATTTATAATAAAATCCCCACTTGGTTAGGTCTTATAACCAAAAACATCCAAGAAATGAGGAAAATGTCGTGAGGAAAGTTTCGAGTAAGTATGTTCTATGTTATGGGTTTGGTTTCCTCACTTAGTCCTTCAAGTGGACCATTGTGCGTGGGCCATGGCGGCCGTCGGTGGTTATTCCAACCAGCCCACCTCCCTCCAGAAGCTGCCGATCGATTCTGGAAAAATCTCACCGTGAAAATCTAGGTGAAGTGAGCTTAGAGTGAGCTGTCAAGAGTATCAATCCCTAGCATCAGGATGACACTGACAGCTCACTCCACGCTCACTTCACCTAAGTTTTCACGGTGAGATGGTTACAGAATCGCACTGCTGATTAGGTCTCCTGGTCTATTGAGAACATCTGTGTACGATCTGGGTGTCCCGAGGGTTTCTGATCTAATCTGGGTGACGCCTGTGCACTCAAAGAGCACATGTGCAACGGTTTCTTCGTTAGTTAGTTGTGAGTATGAATGTCGATGGCTATAAGAGTAGGGGAAGACCAAAGAAACGATGGATGGACTGTGTGAATGATGATATGGGTAGAAAGGGGGGGACTACAGAGATGATGACTGATGGAGAAGTATGGAAGAAATAGACATGTTGCGTCGACAACAAATAAATTGGGATAAGGGCAGGAGAATGAAGATGATGAAGGATTATTCCTGGAATTGTAATACTGAAAGAGAGAAAAATAACTGAATTGTGGTAAAAATTACTCAATATTTATTCAAGCTCGAACAAAATTAACACCTTAATTGTTTTGGTCATTGTAGATGTTTTGGACCAAAATGTTTCCTTGGTTTTGGTAAAATAAATTGTATACTATGTTTTGTACCTATGCGGTGGATACAATGATATGGAACAAAGGTTGTTGACAATAAAATGATTCCTTGTACGTGTATACATATTTTTGAGGCTGTATGTACCAGGGTGGCATAAACAAAAGGAGTATGATTTGACTATGTGGATCTTTTTTTTCTTTGTTCTGTTAATTTTGTCATGGTCTGGCAGTTTGAGCAATTTATGTGGCCTATCCAAATGTCCTTTCTTTGGTATTGTTCGTCGAATCGTTGAGCTCCTTAAGTTTTGAGTTGAGCTGCATGATTACTGACAAATGCGTGCACTGACTCGACAGGTCCACTCAATCTGTGTGGTTCTTTCCTCAAAAGACCATTTCAGACACTAATGTACACGGACTCCACATGATCTGACCAAGATTATGTCTGGACTTTAAAAGAGACTGTAACCTCTGAGTTTGTTTCGGCCTTTCTTCTCAGAGTAGTCAGATAGGAAACGCTGACCTTATCTAGTTTTTAAAATATGATTGGCGTGTAAGTGTTTGCGAAAACCTACTTTCAGAAATAAAATTATTTATCATTTATAATTACAGGAGGATACTATCTCGGCTCTCGTGGACGAACTGTGTGGTGGCGCCGTGGCGGCCGCACTGGACTTCCTGGAGAAAGAACTGCGAAGACTGAAGGAGGAGAGGAGACAGCACGCCTTCCTCTTGATAGCATGTAGGTGTTCTAACACCACAAACTGTGCTCATGTGATTCTTTAACCAGAAGGCCAGTTTCCGTAATTATAAACGTTCAAAATCTAGTCGTAATCTCCTCTCAGCTACATTCATTGTCAAAAACTTGTCAAAAATGTAGGAAAATTTTAGGTATTTTTGACAGTTTGGGACCGAGATCAGAGGGGCTATTCTCGTAATTTTTAAGAACGTTCACAGTCTGATCTCAGTCTCAATCTGTCAAAAATACTTCAAATTTCCCTACATTTTGACAAGTTTTTGACATTTGTTTGTCGCCGAGATGAGACTGTGACTAGGTTTTGAACGTTTTAAATTAGCAGAATTGGCCTACAGACTGAATGAATCGTGCGACTTTTTCTCGAATATATTATATCTACATCCTACTAATATTATAAATGCGAAAGTTTGTATGTATGGATGTATGGATGTTTGTTACTCTTTCACGCGAAAACTACTGAACGGATTTTGATGAAACTTTACAGTAATATAGCTTATACATCAGAATAACACATAGGATACTTTTTATCCCGATATTCCCACGGGATCAAAACTTACGCGGGTGAAACCGCGGGGCGCAGCTAGTATTATATATTCTATTTTGCCGCCCGGCTTTCAGAAATCAGGTCGACCGAACCGAACATCTGTGTTCGTAATTCAAATATGTTTTTTTTTTTTGCTATTGAAATATAAAATAATGTGCCGACCCGAAAATAGTAAAAATTTGATTCAGCAATACATATTGACGAACAAAGCCGACCCGAAGCAATGGTGTAAAATGGCTTATTCGGTTCGTGCCGATTGAAAAACTGCCTTTTGTATTTACTCTCGCTTTTAATCATTCTCTCTTTTCCCCGAACATGTACCTACATTTAAATCCAATATTGACGCCCGGCTGTGCCGAATCATGCCGACCCGAACCTGTGTATGTGTGTAGCACCCTTGAAGCTATTTGGTTTTCTTAACAGTGCGTGAAAAGACGATGCGAGAGGCCGCTGAGGCTGGCAGGAGGCAGAGGGAAGAACATCGCCGAAGAGAGCACGATGAGATGTTTAAACAGGTATAGTCACAGCCAAAATATGTTCATCAAAGAAGGAAAGAAAGAAAAATATTTATTGCGACTCAAAAATAAAAACCTAAATTATATTTTGTCACGTCACACAGAATTCACGTCATCACAGAAATCTCCTTCTGCTTTACCCACTCAGCATTATAACATTGCTATTTCAATATCACAGAATAACATTCAGCCATCTTTTTTACATGTCAGACCAAATTTAAAAAAATATGACATTGACACACCCTTTTTTTTGGGGATGGGAAATCATCAAATGACCCCTCCTGCTCTGGGTGGAGCAGAAGGGAGTGTCAGACTCTTACTGACTAAAACCCACCCGTGTTTCTTCCTTAGCCCTTTATGTTCCGGGTTTGTGCGGTCGGGGGACCCCCGAGTATCCCATCAGGAGCAGAGTAAGCAAAACTCGCGCGCATATATACACACATTCGTATACAATAGATATAGAGACAGAATACTTACTTACGCGTTTTTAATACAAAGCCATCTAGTGTAAGTTTTAGAAGCTCTCATAAGGTGGGTTCAAGCGTCTTGTATTTTCATTTTGATTTTCTCGTAATCAGGAAAACGACATCCATGGCGAAAACATTTGGCTAGTTTTCGCAGGTGCCATCTTGGATTTTCACTTTGATCTCATGGCTTTAGCACCCTCTAAAAACATGAAAACTGCACCTATGATGAAAAATTTGAAATATGTTGCAGCCGCCATCTTGAATTTTCATTTTAGCCTCACTATTGGCGTCAGCACTCTCGAAAAACATAAAAACGGCACCGATAATGACAATTTTTTTAAATGTCGCAGCCGCCATCTTGCATTTTCATTTTAGCTTCGTTATTGGCTTCAGCACCCTTGCAAACCATGGTTGTCGATACCCTCAGCCACTCTATATGTATGTCCCTTACTGACACTGGACCTACATCCATTGTACGCTTTTTGCGCGAGAAATTGTCGATAGCTAGTCGCTTGCTCATCGATGGTGGTACCTACCTTAGTAAGAATGAAACGCAAATACTGCAGGTCTGCAGCGTTCATTTTTTAGCTCACTCTCCCAGTTCAGTTGAGTGGCCCATGGCTAATAATAAAAGCCGCACAGGTTGGTAGATCAGGCTAAGCTACGCTTGCCGCGGTTGGTCTGTGGATAGGTGACCATCCTCACATACCGAGACCCCTCCGTACCCCGGATAGCACGTTATGCCGTTGGTCCCGTAGGGTAATTGCGTAACACACTATAAGTAGCAATGGATTTCATTTTGACAGTTCAACAACATTCATTGCGTTATTTGCGTTGTTGAGCAGAAACATATTTCGAACATATGGAGCAATGGATTAGAAATATGCTTCAAAATGATTCAAATTGAGAGTAATAGAGTGCTACGCAATTAGGGTGTCGGCTGTCCTTCGTGGATCTTTGACAGTCGTTACGGGTAGTCAGAAAGAAGCCCGAAAGTCTGACAACCAGTCTTACCAGGGGGTATCGTATTACCCAGTAACTGGATTAGGTCAGATAGGCAGTCGCTCCCTTTAAAACACTGATATTCAGCTGCATCCGGTTAGACTGGAAGCCAACACCAAAATAGTTGGGAAAAGGCTAGGCAGATCATGACCCTACCAGTTTAGTTCATCGTCTAAAATCCACGCAATTTCAAATTATCAGGTCCTCGGCGTAACACAAGAAACAGTGGAGGCCTATTTGCAAGAAATCATTGAGGAAGGAGTGGAGTTGGCCGCTGAGGACGATGCTAGAAGCAGGGCGGAGGACCAAGCTGTCAAATACACCGACATGTTTATTGAGAACCCTGAATTGTAAGTACTTATAGCTAAATACATAATAATCAGCATCGTGTTCGTGAGCACATTCGCAAGAAGCTGGCAGTATCATCACAACGGTAATATTTTCTCATTGTTTGTCTTATTTATTTTTAGTAAGTATATTCATGTATTTATGTATATTTATTTGTGCTTATATATATATATGTAATAAGGTATATATTATATTCATAGTTTTAATAGGTTTATGCGTATTATACTTATTAAAAATATTTATTCCTCAATTTTCATGATTGCAACTACCATTGTTTGTCTTTGCATCACCCAAAGGTTGACTGGTAGAAAATGCCTATGGCATTAAGTCCGCCTCTGTATATTTATGTGCTTGAAGTATTAAATAAATAAATAAATCAGCCTATAACTGCTAAGACACAATCCTCCTCTCTGTGAGAGTGGGTCGCGATTCACCACGCGGGCTCAATGCGGGTTGGTAGATGTCACATATCTTCGAATTTTTGTTTCTAAGACATACAGATTTCCTCTACATTGTTGAAGCTGTTCCAAACACTTTGTGGTTTAACGTTCCCACTGGACAAACGCCTTCACTATTTCCTTCCGAACCTTTCTGTCTTGTGCGATCTCTGCAGGGCCCGATCTAAGGGGGGAGGCAAGCCGGCAAATGCTCAAAGCGGTTTAGATATCGATACCCATCATCTGTGGAGTTTTGCTAGCTAATTTAATTTGGCCTAGTATATATTTTTTTGGATTTTTCAGAGATACGGCTACTACAAACGAATTGGTGGCCGAGTTGGTCCAGCAATTCTTGCTGCCTCATACGACAAAGATGGCCACAAGACACCACATCACCAAGCTTCAGAATGAGAGTCTTGAAATTGCGAGGAAGGCGATCTTCGGGCTCCTCGATAATGCAGAGTCTAAAATAGGTAAGAATCAGAATCGCGATGATCGATTTTCTTTCATATATCTTTATAGCTAGCAATAGCATTTTTTATGCCGTTGGTCCCGGCTGTTATTCGTGGATCTTTGACAGTCGTTACGGGTAGTCAGAAGCCTGAAGGTCTGACAACCAGTCTTACCAAGGGGTATCGTATTACCCAATAACTGGGTTGTGGAGATAGGCAGTCATTCCATGTAAAATCCTGGTATTCAGCTGCATCCGGTTAGACTGGAAGCCGACCCCAACATAGTTGGGAAAGGCTAGGCAGATGATGATGAGTTCCACGGACTCTCACGTTGCTATCAGCGCCAAAATGGCGAATATCAAATGTCTTCATTTTGTCATCGATATTATGAAGTCCAGCGTACTTGTATAACACATAAGTATCAGTGGATAGAATAACAAATTTTAAGTAATACAAGCTTGATGTTTTGTTCCAGATATGTGCACTAACTGCGGTGAAGCCTTAGATGGGAAATGTCGATGTCCCATCTGTCCTGTCAAGGTGGAACCAACGGAGAGAGCTTCGAGATATGATTGGAGGTGGAAGCTCGCGGGAGGTGAGTTTCAATAATGTAACTACATATTGGCCCCGATTCTGTTGTTCACAGACTAAATTAAATTTAAGTTCAGTGCATCTTTTTCATTCTATTTCATTACGAAAAGGACAGAAGATAAATATTAGTTTAGTCCTGTCAAATTATTCAGCGCCTGACGTAAATTGACGTATTTTTAGTAGCCAATTTTTTAATCACGTCTAAACTTGTCTATGGATTATCTAATTTGACAGGAGTAAACTAATATTTATCTTCTGTCCTTTTCATAATGAAATAGAAAGAAAAAGATGCACTGAACTTAAATATAGTTTAGTTTGTGAACAACAGAATCGGGGCCATTATGTATTAAGGGGAAACGCGGATGGGTGGGAAAGAACATGCTGCAAGTGTATTTAAGCACCATACTCAAATGTCACGAGCTACACGTAGTTCGAAGTAATCTTACGGTGAGTGAACATTTACCTGTAATAGCCCTTTCTATTTTGCATTTAGCTACTCTTATACAATGGTAACTGCTTGAGGAAGTCGATTTCTGCAAAGTTTATTGCTAATCTAATCTAGCAAGCCTTGCATGCTGAAAAAATTGCCGCGGCCATATTTTGGCGTTTACACATTTAACTTGCAGCGAGGTCAGCAAGCTGCAACACTTGCAGAAGTTAGCTTGCCACAACTATTTACATAGTGGTAACAGCTTGCGCAAGTCAACTTCTGCTAGTTTTATTGCCAGTCTAAACCTCAATGGGGAGCGGGATTGTCCGAAAGGGTTACCGCTGCCCCGGAACATAATAGCCTCCCCGACCGATTTCGGTCACGGTGGCCAATCTCAACGGAGATTAGCCAGGTACGCAGGAGATATTATAGTGCACAAGTGTGTGCGCAGACACAGTAACTCCCTCTTCCCTCACTCTCATAGTCCGATGGGACGGCAATCCGACACGACCGGAGAGAGATCAGGCGCAGGACCAACGGCGACACGTGCTTTCCGAGGCACGGGGGTATTAAACCGCCAACTTCCAAACTCCGGACTGTTACTAAGAAATTCCTAATGGAAAAACTCAATAACACTTTGTCCGACCCGGGAATCAAACCCAGGACCCCATGCTCAGCATTCGCGCTTGCAACCACGAGACCAACGGGGCCGGAACATAAAGGGCTAAGGAAGGAACACGGGTGGGTTTTAGTCAGTAAGAGTCTGACACTCCCTTCTGCCCCACCCAGAGCGGGAGGGGTCATTTGATGATTACCCATCCACAAAAAAAAAACCGTACTAATAAACGTTGTATAGCGTCTGTAAAGTTACACAACGCTTTGTTTTCTTCTTTCGAAAGTCAAATTACTGACGACTGAAAGAGAAATATATAATACGTTTATTAGTAAGGGGTTTAGTGTGCGTGGTATACAAACGAGCGACACGCGTCGACGAAAGAGGCAACCGTTTTTATTGTTCGCACTAAGTATTTGGGGCCATTCAAGTATTACACAAGCACTACATGGGGGTGGGGGGGTCTTTGCTTTGCTTATTTTTGATGACATCGGGGATGGGGGGGTCTCGATGGTGATTACGTCAGCAGTATTTATTTTTCGTATTTTCTACAAAATTTAGTCGATTTTGGTTTGAACACATACGGCAACCCTACTTGTCTTGTCTATGCTTGAAAACGAAACCCATATAATAATAAATAATAATAATAATAATAAACCATTTATTTTCAGGTAACAAAGACCCATAGATACATACAACTGCTGCTCATGAATCAATAAAGAAAATGCACGTACCAATGTTTACGTAAGCATGTTAAGAGCTTTGCTTACTTTTGCTGACGAGGAGGAGGAGGGGGTTAATAATTGCATAAAATCTGCTTACGTAATACTTGAACGGCCCCTTTGCAAACATACTTAAATTTTTTTCGTTAAATAAATTTATTTTCTTTTTTTTTTATAGAATGAAATTGTCATGTAATTTAATAGCTAATATTTCTCAGCTCGTCCGAAGCCACCGAAGAAGACGCTGTCAGAACGGTTCCCGATGCCGCACGAGATGAGGTGCATGCTGAGAGATCTCGTGGATGACGGTAAGAACACGACATAGATAATAACATAATGTAGTTTAAAAAAAAAAAAAAAACAAAAAACACGCTTTGAAACCAGTCAAACAAACTCAAGACTTGAGCGGTTTACTAGTACAGTCTCCGTCACGAGAAGCTATAAATTTTGTAAACACATATTCAGGGGTTCGCAACCTTTGGATCTAATATAAAAAAAAACAGTTTTGTAATGATTATTATATAGGGATTTAATTATATTAACACACACATTAAATTACTGTCGTCAAACAATTCTGAGTATTCTGCTTCTGCATTCTGCAGCGTTGACAGTGTCATTGTGAACTTACTTCAAAATGGCGGCCCAAATGTTTACGTTCCATGAGTCAGACGCGTTCCAATACCACAAAACATTAGACGACAGCGCCTTATATCTCTAAAATATAACCCGACCAAGTGAAATTGCTCGTTAGTTTCGTATTACACGTATGTTACTTTGAGTTTATTGAATTTGGGATAATTTTTGTTGATTGAATTGCCGCTATGTAACGTAGTAGAAGTCCTTTATTTACAAAATGTATAGCTTCTCGTGACGGGGACTTTAGTCACTAAATAGTTCCACTATCCATTTCCTGGCTACATCACCAGATCCTCGTTAATAAGCCAAATCTATTGGTAAATCATAAGAGCCCAAACTCGAGGGGCTTACTAGTTGCCCCTGAAGAGTTCCACTATCCACCTCCATCATCAGATCAGCTCCAAAATACCAAAATATAGTTTTGTCATCCGAACTACATATACATACAAAGAATCATTTCGATACGACAGTTAGAAGTAGGTTAAAATTTACTTCTAAGATTGTATTACATTATTTGTTAGTTAGTTACAAACACTTTCACACGTCAAAGATATTTTAAAAACTAGATGAGATCGGTGTTTCCTAAAGCTACGGTTTCCTACAAGAGCGTTTCCGTCACATTTATAACAAATGTCATAAAAATCTGTCATTGTCACTAGTATCTGACATTAAGTTGTCAAAAAACGGTACACATCGTAGATAGAGAATGAACTATGGATTGGTCACTAAAATAACAATAATAAATCAGAGCGAGACACATTTATGAAACCAGTCTTATGAGTGAGCAAGACAGATATAGGGTTTTTTATCCCTTTTTGCGACTCACCTTTTTTCTGTTTGGAGCCAGTTTAGTTTGGCTCCCAACAAACAAGAACTGTCAACTCTCAGTGTCATCGTGTTAGAATTTCTTGGGAAAACTGTGTTTGCGACGCTTTCTTTTTATTTGTGTGAATGTGTAATTGCAGAACATAATATATATTATTTATATTATGGGGCGCTGTACTGTATTAAGTTGTACAAATCGACCACAACAAAAAAATGAAGACATAACCTTTCACCCGTAAGTAAGTTAGTTTTTCTAATGTAATAGTAGTATTTACGATTTAAAAAGCTCAGTCATTCATTTTATAAACACGTAATAATCAGAAGTTATGAAAAATTAAACGTGTTTGAAACGTTTTTATTGCATTTATTTTTTAATTTTATTCCATTGATATATATGTTACACTAGATTAGCAATTACCGCACCAAGGCGTTGCCACTAGTCTGATGGCTACAGCCATCAGCGTAGCTAACGTCAGTTCAGTGCTCTGTGTGACGCCAACCGAAGTCAACCGAGTGACATGCGACAAAAAATATCGCGAAAGAGTGCGATTCAAGATCACAAAAACATAATAAATTAACCGGAATTACTTTCCACACGTAAATTAATTGTCTCTGTGTTTATATCAACGTAAAAACGCAATAAAATGTAGAATTTTGTAAATTGGGTTCAGTGTTACCACTAAAAACTTAGTTTTAGTTTCCCACATTAGTGGGATTTTTTAATTTATGGAATAAGTGATTTTAAATATTTTTTAATAATAACAACGTAGCAGGGTGCTTAAAGATGCAGCACGCCGTGAAAAATGGGTGGAAATAATCCGATTGCTACGAAAAGAGACTGACTGGATACCTACTAAATCATTCAATTTCATTAATAATAAAGAAAAAATATTCAAAAAGAAAATGTCTTAGTTGTTTTCATTATTTATAAACTTCTATTACACATCCATTATGAAATACATAATTCAAATATTTTAAAAATAATTTAACTTAACCTAAAACGTTTTTTATGGCTTAAAATGTTGGGTAAAATTTCGCATGGGTAGGCAACCCCATCCCGTCATTACATGTTTATATTGTGGTCTTTGTCTAATCTAAGCGACGGTAGTATTATTACGACGCGTGTAAGTGAGACAGATATATGTTTACTTTTAAATGTTTAGTGGTTTCAAAGCTACGTCGTCGCGTTTATAAAGTGGCTACACTTTTTTGACACATTTTATTGAGGTTTGCTTCTCTAGTTATATAGCTCAATGTTTTATTCTTGTAGTTTATTTTGATGGAGATTGAGGGATACCAGTGTACTGTTTGGCAAGTTTACCCATAAATTCAAATTCCTATTAAATGTTTGTTATAATAGCGCTATTTCTTTTTACCAGTTTCCCAAAGAAACCAAGAATACGAGATCTGTGGATTCTCCTTACCGGACGAAAAAATTGTCAGCCAAACCAAAGTGCTCGGATATGTTCCAAACATTTTGAATCTTCTTGCTTTCGCAAAACGAAAAAACCATTTGACTTACTTGAATCCAGATTCAATTCCAAAACTTTTCATTCCTGTAAGTAACATCTACATGTCATTCTCATTTCGCAACAAAAAAAATATCTGAACAGGATAACAAGGTCCAAAATTTTTACAACAAATTTGTTTTATTCAAGGGTCAGTGATTGTATATTTTGAATAAACATTTTTTTCTTTCTACTATCTCTTATTTGTACCCAACTGCATCTAAGCAAAAAAGGCATTTCTTTTTGTAATAAGGTGCTGATACAGTTGAGCATTCACTTGTTACAGAACATCGAGCATGCGCCGTTTTTATATTTGTTGAACTGAACAACGAACCGAGCCAAGCTTAGATCCAAACATTACTATGAACATTTTCATGAGAATTCTAGTGAACGCTCTAGTCGATGCTCGTCAAAAAATATTCTTCACGAAGATGTCAGACTTGACGGTCGCGTGTGCTGCATTTATACTCGCTTTGGTTGCTTGGCTCGGCAAAAAGCTCGAAGCAATGCTCGCTAGAATGCTCGCCAGAACGCTCCATAGAATGCTCGCTAAAATGTTCTCGTATTTTTCTGAGATGTAACCTTCGCACAAATGCTCATTACAAGTGAATGCTCAAGTTTATCAGCACCTATATGCGTACAGATTTTGTTTTATGTGATCATGGGTAAAAGGTTGATTTCGATTACCCACGAATATGGGTAAAATTTTTCAGCTGGCAACCTCAATCTTATGTCACAAGACTATATCCATCTCATCCGGTGAACGCTGATAGCGAATCTATAGTTCATTCTCTATCTACGGTACACATGGACATTACGGCCGCAAGTGTTGGTCACAGCACTTCTAGTTCTAGTAAACAGTAGCTTAAGTCGCGGTCACCGCACTTCGAGATCTAGTAAACAGTAGCTTAATCGCGGTCACCGCACTTCTAGTTCTTGTAAACAGTAGCTTAAGTCGCAGTCACCGCACTTCTAGTTCTAGTAAACATTAGCTTAAGTCGCGGTCACCGCACTTCAAGATCTTATAAACTGTAGCTTAAGTCGCTGTCACCGCACTTCAAGATCTAGTAAACAGTAGCTTAAGTCGCGGTCACCGCACTTCGAGATCTAGTAAACAGTAGCTTAAGTCGCGGTCACCGCACTTCTAGTTCTAGTAAACAGTAGCTTAAGTCGCGGTCACCGCACTTCGAGATCTAGTAAACAGTAGCTTAATCGCGGTCACCGCACTTCTAGTTCTTGTAAACAGTAGCTTAAGTCGCGGTCACCGCACTTCTAGTTCTTGTAAACAGTAGCTTAAGTCGTGGTCACCGCACTTCGAGGTCTAGTAAACAGTAGCTTAATCGCGGTCACCGCACTTCTAGTTCTTGTAAGCAGTAGCTTAAGTCGCGGTCACCGCACTTCGAGATCTAGTAAACAGTAGCTTAAGTCGCGGTCACCGCACTTCGAGATCTAGTAAACAGTAGCTTAAGTCGCTGTCGCCGCACTTCTAGGAAACCGTAGCTAAAACGTTTTACATTGCATAATTAATACAAGGGACCCTTTCCCCGTCCCACACCCTAATTGCGTATCACATCAATCGAAATCTGAATAATTTTGAAGCAAATTGCTAATCCATTGCTTCATAAGTTCAAAATTATGTCTGCTCAACACGTATAAATAACGCAATGAATGTTGTTGAATTGTCAAAATGAAACCGATTCCGATTGATAATGTGTTACGCAATGGGCATTGTCCATATTTTTTCATATGTTGTAATTGAAAAACCATTTCGAGGAATAGCGTTACTGATCATTACGGACTAATTAATTATGAAAAATATTCTTATTTTATTGTTAAAATATGATAAAATACGATTGACCTTCTTTGCCCTTCAAATCACATCAGCTTAGCCGTACAGTTTTGTATCGTTACCTCAGAAATTAAAAAATAAGTAGCAAGTATTGTCTAATCTGTCAAGTGTCAACCTAAAATGTCAAACATGTAAACATAATTACAGTTTAAAGTTTTTACAATATATTATTCCTGCGACTTGCCTCATAATCTCGTAAAATCTCACTACACTATGATGGCTGCTAGTAGAAATATACTCTATTATCATAACGGTCTCAACTTTAGGCAGGTTTCAGGAGTCAGCTTTAACAAAAGTGTCGCTCATTGTGGTCATTTGTAGTCGTGTTTGTAGTTCAGAAAAACGAACAATAAATAATGTCACTGCGTTGGTTATTAGTGACGTACATACTTACACCTTCAAAAACCACTTTCCGTTTATAAGGAGGATCGGTACATACGGTTTGTTTAATAAAAACGCTAGGTTATGATTCGATTTTAGATGACGTCTATTGATACTGACAGATGTGACGTGTTGACAGATTGTATTTTTTTTATTTATGTACTAGTGAGGCAACGGCACTTATTTGTGCCACTGATGACGTCACCTGCCTTAAAAATTTTAAATATTTAAATCTTTTTTTTTAATAACTATTGAGCCAATCCTCAAAATATTCAAATTAGTTTCTCAAAATGCTCTAAATTTTCAAAAAATAAAATAAAATCTAATAGTTAGAAATTTTAGACAATCCCCATTGCCTCGCTGATAAGTTATTAATATAATAATTATAACACAGTTGTGAAGAAATCACGCGCCGACCGCGCAGAGGCGTCGGAAAAACTGCGCGAAGCTAAAGACATCGTGGATGAACAACTGGAAATAACACTGGATGTGAAGCACTATTTGGATGTCGGTAAGTACTCAAGTCCTTTCACAGTTTCTAAGCAAAAAAAAAAAGAAGGAACGCAATCGCCTTGTGGAATCTTTATAGCCAGTTGTTCTGTATAGAGCAGATGATTGGACGAATTCAATAGTGAATATCTCTGTATGATGCTGACCTTCGCGACAACGTGACGCGCGCGCCCTCTACAATGAACTGTGCGCGCTTGAGAACTAAATAGTTCGCCCGCGAAACTGTTTAATTTTTACTCTGTGATTGAAAACTGAGAACGTAGCAGTATGTAGAGTACCTATTATATTATCTGTAGTCGCAATATGTTTGGACTGTTCAGAGTTGTTGCTGTCTCGCTCTCTCGCGACCGATCAGCCATGTTATAAAAACCTATGATAAAGTAGGTACTAAGAAGAATAAATATAACTTTAATTTAATAGAAATGTTTAACTTAGTATACAGGGTGTCCCTGGAAGAATAGATCAAATCAAATAGGGGCGTGGGCAAAGTCATTTCCAAACTTTTTGGCCTGAGAATGATTGATGATTGAGAATTATTTTACGGTTCAAAAGTTGTGACGAATTTTTTTCAATCGTTTCGCATAGCGCTCAAAGAAAAAAAATCATTAAAAAAACTATCAGGGCTGTCTAAAAAACTTAAATTGACAGTTCCTGGTAGTTTTTTTTTAATGATTTTGTTCTTTGAGCACTGCAAAGTGATTGAAAATAACAAAAGTTGATCATAACTTTTGAACCGTAAAAATATTCACCAACATTCTCAGGATCAAAAATTTTGAAAATGACTTTACCCACGTCCCTATTTGATTTGATCCATACTTCCAGGGACACCCTGTATAACAGACAGGACCAATTATGTACCGTGTTTTGTTACTGGTGCCATTCTCCGTCTGCTCAAATGACCGAGCATATTGCCATCAATCGGGCAAAAATCCCAATAACACTAATAATTTATTATATAGTATGAACAAAATCAACTATGAGAAATTCAGCTCCAAACTTCACTACATTGACAAAATACCTCGAGTATTGGAAACGAAAGAACACACATGCAAATAAGCCAATCAGCTGCGCTCGCTTAAAGCATTCTAATCCGGCAAGCGCCGTGATTGGTTCTGGTGCGCGGTGGCCTTTTCGGCAACGCCCACCGCGGTAAACATTTGCGTGGTGCCATTTTTGAGCTTGAGTTACATTTCTTGACTTTTATTACTCGTGTATTTTTGCTATTTTTCAGCGTTTGACATAGCTACTGGTGAAAAGATTTTACCAGTGAAGGAAACTAATTATCACTACTATTCGAGACAGAGTCGGACCGACGCGTTACCGCGGTCTAAACCTTACGAACCTCCAGGAACATGTAAGTTATTTACATCAATCTGCCTTTTTGAGAATTGAAAACCTCCTCCTTAAGGTGCCACTTTTCGATATTTTTTCTATACAAATTTCGGGAGAATATTACTCCACTGTTTGACATTGTGCATCCAAAGTTAAACATGATATCGTTTTGACTTATTATTAATTGTGTCTGTACGGAAACAGAATAGTAAAATAAAAAGCCATTAAAAAGTTATGAGCCAACAAAGATTCGTTTTTCTTGCTATTTTTAACGTAACTTTGGGTGTAAATAAGTAATAAAAGAACTGTGAAATCTTCAAAACCAAGTCCGTACCGACAAAGCTCAGTTATCGAAGAGATAATTTATATTTATTTAATTGATTTATGCAGTGTTTTTTTCATAAAACTCTATTTTCCGAAGCACTTTTCGATTCTTTTTACGCGCCTATCAGTTCGGAACGGTGTTTCTGTGCGTGAGAACTAAACGTTGTTCGTGTAGACTAGCGTCTAACTGCTCATCACTGATACTAGCACTGTCGGACACGAAGCCAGACGAGACAGCGTGCTTTTTGGCCATGACCACCAGCGAGTTCGAGCTCGCGACTAGTTTACTCTTAAAGTCAGTTAACTTTAAGGACGAGGTTCTCAATTCGACTGTACCTGTTTTTTTTGTATGTTTGTTACGCGATATCTCCGCCAATTGTAAATCGATTTCAAAAATTCTGTTTTTCTTGGTTAGGGATTGTCCGAAAGGGTTACCGCTACCCCGGAACACAAAGGGCTAAGGAAGGAACACGGGTGGGTTTTAGTCAGTAAGAGTCTGACACTCCCTTCTGCTCCACCCAGAGCGGGAGGGGTCATTTGATGATTTCACATCCACAAAAAAAAAAAAAAAGGGGTGGTCCCATATAAATTTTATTAACTTTGCTTGGACAGTTTTTGAGTTAACTTCAATAATACGTATTTTTGCCACTTAGTTTGTATTGATACATAGCAAGTTGTGTTATATGAATTCTTGTGGGGTGAGTACAACTTAAAAGTGAAAATTAAAAACTTTTACAAAAAAAAAAACAGACTTCCAAAAAAGACACTTTAGATAATCCATAGACAAGTTTAGATGTGATTAAAAAATTGGCTACTAAAAATACGTCAATTTACGTCAGGCGCTGACTAATTTGACAGGACTAAACTAATATTTGTCTTCTGTCCTTTTCATAAAGGAATAGAAAGAAAAAGATGCACTGAACTTAAATTTAGTTTAGTTTGTGAACAACAGAATCGGGGCCATTATCATCATTATTTTCTTGCCCTTAAATCACCGTTTCACCTTTCTCTTCCATACTTCTCTATTAGCTTCTCAAAACAGTAAAGGAAAAACAAGCCATGAGAACTTGGACTCCACTGTCCGGGGCTTTGAACGCCAAATGGCTCAAAAGTATAATTACCGATGAGGCTATTATACTTTCGCCACTTGAAGTTTTCCGCACAGCGCCAGCCATGCTATTCTCTAAGGATACAGCCTTGCGGGCAGCGCTGTCGCAGCGCTGTCGCGGTGGGTTTGACAGTTGCGACAGCGCTGTCCGCAAGGCTGTATCCTTAGAGAATAGCTCCCCAGCACTGCTCGTTGACCTCTTTTCTAGCCATATCATCTTACAAAAAGTCCATCCATCGTTTCTTTGGTCTTGGCTAATAGTGTTCAAAAACTTGCAACACTGCCCAGGTCCTAAGGAGCTGCCTTCAGAACTGAGACGTCGCGCAGAGGAGGAAGCGGCACGCTTGGCAGCCTTGGGGCCCTGCCACTGCAAGGACGATGACGAAGAGCCCGCCCCCAAACCTACCAAGAAAACAAGAATAGGATTCGGTAAGTCTTGACCAGCGCAGACCTGCACCACAATTGCGTAACAGTCTGTGGCGGCATCTACACCGCCACATGCGAACTACGCATCACACTGATGTCACGCAAAATCCTGCATCGCGCAAGCAGAGTTTACCGAGCAACTAGCATATACAACATTAGTTTTAGTATATGCGAAACCCGAAACACGTGTCTAGTATTTTTATGCAAAGAATCTATGTACAAAATTTCAAAACTGTATCATGTAAAATCACAAAGTTATAAGCTTGTTATGTTACCCGCGCCGCCCGCGCATGCAGCGTCGTCTTGCGCTCGATAATGATTACGTAGTGTCGCTCGGTGTCCAACTTGTAAACTTTTTTAAATATTTTTGGGACAAAATATAACATAGTGTAAAAATTATTGGAATCAATTCAGTTACTTATTCTGAACAAACTTTAATCAGGTTTCGCATATACTAAAAATAATATTGTATACAACGTCCCGACATGAATCATCGGGCAGTTGCCCGCCAGACACGACACTCATCTGGTCGGAGGATCCTCCCTTTTCTATGGAGGATGAGTGAACTTTACACCCTGTTCCTCATGACTCTACACACTATCAATCACTCTCTCTGATAGGGAGTGCGATGTAGGTGTATATGTGGATGTCACATGTCTTCGAGTTTTTGGTTCTATTTCCTTCGCCCTTTTGAGAGCAGTAGTGATGAAATAACCAGCCTTTCTGGGTTCGAATCTATGACCCACATCTCGTTGACTGTTTTCACGCTACGAAACTTCAACTAATTTTTCTATTCTTCAGCCCCACCGCCTGAAAAAGAGAAGAAGAAGCTGCTGCCTTCAGAGCTGAGGGTGCTTGAGGAGTTGAAGAAATGCAAGTGTGATTCCGAACCGGAGGATCCAGCTCACGGTAGGACAGTAGCAGCAAAACGCTCGGCTTATAAAATCTATTTATGTGTTATACTCAAAGACCGAAACCGAAAGGGGATTGCCCGCCATTTTGTTTTTTATAAAGAATATTTAAAAACCGATCAAAAATGAAAATTAATTATTACTTATCTCCTCTTATACAAGGTGTAACATAATTAACGCAAGACCTCATACACCCCAATTAAAGTATTGAGTTAAAAGCACAATAAAATGACCAAAACTAATTTTTTTAAAGCTTGCTATTTTTATTAAGAAAATTGTGTTGACACTAGCATTCTTTATGCATTTAAAATTGAGTCTTATTGCCTTGAAATAAGATTTAATTTTATTTGGCTCAAACTGCGGTTAGTTAGAAAAAAATAAATCATTTTTGAAAAAATACCGATATTAATAGTAACTAAAATCGATTCAGTAGTCAATTATGAACAAACTAATATCAGGACTTGCGTTTTTTCTGTTACACCTTGTATACAGAGGGGCCCTGTGATCCTTCATATGCCCAGGGCCTCCAATAGGTTAAAGACGGCCCTGCCAAGTGCACCCCCTTAACATTTAAAAACTGCTTGAATAGTTTCCTATTCTGTCTGTGCTGACGCTAAATAAACTTATTAATCAAATTCTGTTCCAGAACTAATCTCAGTGTCTGAGGAATCGACTGATTACACTGACACAACGGAATACACTTCAACTGTCAAAGACGAGGGACGGACAGATGGGGAGTTCGAGGGAGAGGGTTGAGCTAACCGTCACAATATAATGTTTTCGCTACACACATTTATATAATTTTTATTAGTGATGCAACGAATACTACTTTTACGAATACGAATATCAAACCTACTATTCGGCGAATACGAATACGAATGTCTCGCCATGGTAATAAAAGATTAATTTATTTGATGAATTTCTATTATTTTAATAATTAAAATTTACATTAGGCAAATTTTTATTTAAAAAACATAAAATTTGTAGATTTTCTGGTTTTAGGCGATTTCTTTTTAGTCTGGATGTTCCTAGCCTCAACCTCAGAAAATAAATAAAACAATACTCTCTTGCTTGACTTGTGCTTTCGACTGACAAATAAAATGAAAGGAATTAATCAATGAATCAATCCATGGTTCATAATGATAGGGAAACTCCCGGGCCGCGGCACTGTATAAACTATGACCGGGGAGTCTCCCGTCGTGTCGTCGTTGCGGTTAAGGCCCTTGCACACGTCTATTTTTACGTGCCAACGACGCGCGTTTTCCAAGTCTGCCAGTAATTAGATTTGCGTACAAACATATTAATTTTTAAATATTCGTATTAGTATTCGCCGAATACGAATATGCGGTAAATGTCTACTATTCGGCGAATACGAATATTCGTATTCGTTGCATCACTAATTTTTATGACTTTTTCAATGGTTTAGTTTGTGAACAACAGAATCGGGGCCACTGTCAAGCATGACGACCAATTTTTCTCTATTTTTGACACTTGGAGGTAGAAACATTTCTTCTCAATAACTGTCAAATAGTCTACATCACATTGGACTGAACTTTGTCTATTCTTAGTAGTCTATAGAGAGAATTAGTCATGTTACGCGAGCTAGAATCAACTTAATGTAAACTAGCATTTAGTTGATATTCGTTTTAAATAACATCAATTGGAAACCAGCGAGGTAATTGCGTAAGTCACTGACAATCGCGATGCCTTTAATTTTGACATTTCGACAACATTCATTGCGTTTTTTACGTTGTCGAGCAGACGAATTTTTCAAACATACCAAGCAATGGCTAAAGAATTTCTTTCAAAATCCTTCAGATTGTGTAAGAAAGTGTATTACGCAATTGGTGTGCTGGATTTTATTAAACTAGGCGAGGTCACGTGACGTTACTAGTCATAGTAAAATATTTAAATTGGAATTCGTGCAATCACGTTTATTATTTATAAAGCGTTCACTTTGATTTTTATACTATAATAAAATAATATAATGTGTATTCAAAATTATTTGTTTTATTTCAAAACTGATTGACGTTCTAGAATAGTGTTTATTATTTTATATTTGAGTAAGATACCGTTATTTATTTTTTTTGTTTATTGAAAAAAAAATATTAACAGTATGCACAAGTTATCGGTACAAAATGACACATAAGTACAATAATAAAATTTGGTAAAATTATTCCATTACTTTGACACAGTTGGGAAAAAGCTAGGCAGATAATGAGGGTGGATTCTTGGACATGCGTTTCCGCATATATTACCTTAGGGTGGATAAACGGAATAACTGTAGGTATTTGATTCAAATATAAAATTTCAAACGTCCCTTTCCCTCCCTTTTCTATGGAGGATGAGTTGAACTTTACGCCCTGTAACTCATGACTCGATAAAAAACTTAAAAACTAAAACCATACGGTGTTCAGGCGCGGTCCGAGGGGGGGTCATGACCTCCCCCAAAAATCATTCAAGCTGTCGAGAGCCTGAATGATTTACTTGTCTTACTAACTTACAGAGTCGCACGCAGGACCTCAGCAGTATCGCTTGCGACCACTGGATCAACGAGGAGACGTACCTCCCTAAAAATATTCCTCGCAAGTCATGGTGAGCCCCCTCAAAATCTTGGGCTGTGACCGAGCCTAAGGCCCGGACTCCACCAAAGCGGAGATGTGCGGAGCGGAGCGGAGACGTGCAGGAATCGTCCAATCACAAACGAGACGAGTGACGCGATGAGGATTTCAACCATTGTGATTGGTCGATTCCTGCACGTCTCCGCTCCGCTCCGCACATCTCCGCTTTGGTGGAGTCCGGGCCTGATGGTGTTTTCATCTACCTTTTCCGGGGTGCTTTAGCACTTGCGCAGTTCGTCACGCTCCCTATTACCTTCTTGACCTGCTGTGACCCCGCCTCACTGTCTCAGGACACCCGTTCTGTGATACTCTGTTCCAGTTTGTCCAGCATAGCTTTCACAACTACTCGATACGCTTCCGTATCGTATCGAACATCAATCAGTGTTATCGTATGAGCCCTCTAAACCAGGCATTCCCTAAGTGGTCCCAGCGACCCCAAGGGGTCGATATCGGTTTCCTAGGGCTCGACATAAACGAAAACTGATTTTGGGGGTCGACGGGGTTGATCTTAAAAGTAGGTAATTTGGCCATGGGGGTCCGAGGTAACAGTTCATTTTGGAAAAGGGGTCACTTGTCCAAAATAGTTTGGGGATCCCTGCTCTAAACGCTGTTCTCAAGTCCAAAACCCGAAAATTTTGTCAGTTTAAATCAAATAGACGACCACTATTCTTCCGACAGCTGTTTGTTCGCGGGGACAAGGGAAATCAGGTTATTGAACTGTGTCATTTTCGATACGATAACTTGTCGTATGGTTGTGAATTAGGGTACAGGTCAGCCAAGTTAAATAACACACCTAAAATTCTCGTAATTTTAAGAACGGTTACAGTCTGTCAAAAATAATTTTCCTACATTTTTGACTTTGATGAGATTGCGACTAGATTCTGGACGTTTTTAATTACGGGAATTTTGGCTTTCCTCGCGAACTTCATTTCTGTGATGTCAAAAAAGAAAAGACGAAGCGAGTTTACACGTTTTACCATCAAAAGATGGCGCTGAGAATTTAAACTAATTAATAAAACAAGATATTTACTTAAATTTTATTAATTTATCAATACATAAATGTGTGCTCATAGCAGTTTATAAAATCATTTTTATTTTTATAAAGTAGCTTTATTTTTAAAACTGTGAATCCATATAGGTACTTACAATCTCTTTGGTATTAACATTTTTATTTAAAAAATACATTTTATTATTTTTTTTCGTCGGATAATTACTAAAACAGAAAGTTGGTACTTAAATAATCTTGTCTTGAAAGTCATAAATAAAGATTATTATTAAAATACGGATTCATAGTTTATCTAACTAAACAAATTGGTACAATTTATACTAAGTATTTTGTATATTTTATACAATAGGTATTATAGAAGTGTATAATGATCAGTGGTCGGAGTAGGTAGAGCTGTTTTTGCTACTTGCGACATGCGGACATAACATGGATATGCCAAATATTTCCCGGAATCCCGGGAATTCTCGGAATTAAAAAGACAACTATTTAAGTAGTTTCTTTTGTCAGTGCTTAATTGGAACGTTATATTTAAATGGATAATCCACTTTTATTTAAAAATCTCTGGATTTCATAGGCATATCCATGTTAACATCAATGTTTGCGGTCATTCACCCCAAACAGCTCTACCTACTCCGACCACTGATAATGATAGAAACAGATAAATTATCACAGCCAAGCGAAAGAAACATAGTTGGCCAGAAGATAGCCAGTTGCGAGCAATGCGAGAACATAATCAGTTGCGAGAACAGTTATGAAATGTCACTTACGGGTTTAATGGTCATCATCAACCACCGATAATGGCACCGATTCTGTTATTCACAAACTAAATTAAATTTAAGTTCAGTGCATTTTTTTCTTTCTATTTCAATATGAAAAGGACAGAAGATAAATATTAGTTTAGTCCTGTCAAATTAGATAATCCATAGACAAGTTAGACGAGAACGTGAATGTGAACAACAGAATCGGGGCCAATGTGTAGTCACTTAAAATATCAGTTTAAAATCAGTTTTTATTTTGCGTAAACTTCACAGAAGTGTTCGGATCGATGTCTCAATACGGTAAAACAGATTTTACCAACTCACGCTTCAAGTAACAACACTACCAGTGTACAGAGGCCAGCACATCAAGCTACCCCAATCTTTCAGATTTTCCCAATTGAATATGAACCTTATTCCTTTGTGCTAAAGTTGAAAATCTATCAAAGAAATTTGACAGATTGGGGTAGGTTGACCTGCTGGCGTCTGTACATTGACCCCAAAAAAAAAACCATCAAATATTTTTTTTTAATTTTTATTTTGTCGTGTTTAGATATCGATCACGTCTGCGGTTTCGCTAGCTAATTTATGTTTGACCCTGTATATCTCTTTTAATTACGCGGGACATTACAATCTTTTGTACGTTTCTGTACGTTTCTTGAGCGAGAAAATCGTTGATAGCCAATCGCTTCCTCGTTAGCGGTGGGAAGTTTTTTAGGAGCAAGCGTATTAAAAACAATCACTTTGATTTTTGCAAATACTTACATGAGGATACGCCTAGCGAAGATGGTTACAAATAATATTTATTTATAGCACTGGCCCCGATTCTGTTGTTCACAAACTAAATTAAATTTAAGTTCAGTGCATCGTTTTCTTTCTAATTCATTATGAAAAGGACAGAAGATAAATATTAGTTTAGCCCTGTCAAATTAGATAATCCATAGACAAGTTTAGATGTGATTAAAAACTTGCTACTGAAAATACGTCAATTTACGTCAGGCGCTGACTAATTTGACAGGACTAAACTAATATTTATCTTCTGTCCTTTTTTTAACAAAATAGAAAGAAAAAGATGCACTGAACTTTTTAGTTTAGTTTGCGAACAACAGAATCGGGGCCACTGTGTGACTAAACTCGCACTTAAGTCACTTCTGTGACTTAATTAGTCCATTTTTACACAGAGAAGCGTGATTTAAGTGCACGTTTATGTGACACGTGCTATAAAGTATAGGTACAATATGTGTGACTTAAATAGTGTTAATGCATCCTCGCTACGCTGGAGCGCTAATTTCACGCCGTGCAATAATGGACTACTTTAAGCCACACGCGTGTATCGTAATGTACTAAAATTTTATTTACATGATTAACTAACATTAATAAATATTTCTTCTACCAAAAAATAGAGATCAAGAAGTGCACTAAGATAATAATTTAGTCGCAAGTTTGTGAATTAAGTTGCGGACAACAGTTAGCCGATTTATTTAAAAATAAAAAAAGTAATAACTATAAAAGGATTGGGAGGATAACGATTTGTGTAAGAAGTAGCGAATTAGTGTTTTGTTGTGTGATGTGATGTAAGGCAATGGCCCGATTCTGTTGTTCACAAACTAAACTAAATTTAAGTTCAGTGCATCTTTTTTTCTATTTCAATATGAAAAGGACAGAAGTTAAATATTAGTTTAGTCTCGTCAAATTAGATAAACCATAGACAACTTTAGACGTGAGTAAAAAAATTGCTACTAAAAATACGTCAATTTACGTCAGGCGCTGACTAATTTGACAGGACTAAACTAATATTTATCTTTTGTCCTTTTCATAATGAAATAGAAAGAAAAAGATGCACTGAACTTAAATTTAGTTTAGTTTGTGAACAATAGAATCGGGGCCATTGTCAGAAAAATCAAGTAAAAAAAACGAACATAATTAAATAATCAATCTGTCGTGGTAATAAATATTCCCAGATATTTTTAGTCGTACTCGGGATAAATTTTATCTTATAACTTAATTGAACTTAAAAGTTAGGTAGGTATATGACTACATAGCGTTATAAATATTAAGTTATATTTCATAAGATATTAATTGTTAGCTTATTAACAGAAGATATGCGTGGTAAATAACAAGTATGGCGGTGAAACTAGACTGAAGTTGCTCAGAGTTGTTGCAAGCGTCCGCATCGTTGCAGCTTTGCAGGCAACCGTGAACGTATCTGAAAGAAAAACCAATCTTATATCAATCAATCAATCAATCAATCAAATCATTTATTTGCAACGAATGTAGGTACATAAAAATACAGGTGGAGTAGATAGGAGTGAGCCATGTACATTCGGCCTGGAAATAGGCACGCAAAATTTACAAAAATTGTTAAAAAGCTATCAAAAAATAAAATTACAAACTAACATTCACAGAATTATTACAATTATATGTCACAAAACAATTATACACACATTAATAATAAATAATATTTAAAAATGTCAAATAAAAATAAATGTATAATAAGTCCACAGTTATGTTCAAAATAATATTAATTATATTTAATATACCCAATTACCCATTGCTGATTAAAAAGTTTTGTCCATTAAAAAATCATTAATTGAATTATAACATCTTTCTATTAGAAAGTCTACTGATATGTACCTACTGTATAATACTGAGGATAAGGTAGAAATTAATTCAGTTTATCTTTGTGTTATTGAGAGGCAAAGGCCCACGTGATGGCAATGGGAACAATGATTACGATTGGAAAAATATTGAGCAACATTTGCGCAACATTGCTTTCCGCAACTTCAAATGTTGCTGGCAACAATTTTACGCATCTTTGATCCTTGTTTAGTTGTATCCGTAACGACTGTCAAAGACACACTATTGTACAGAGGCCAACACCTTAAGATACCCCAATCTGTCAAATTTTCCCAATTGAATATGAACCTTATTGGTTTGTAGTAAAGTTGAAAATCTATCAAAGAAAATTGACAGATTGGGGAAGCTTGATGTGCTGGCCTCTGTACTATTGACAGCCGAGGCCCGTGCTTCGAGACACAGAAACAACATAAATTAAGAGGTCTATAAGATGCCGATCTAAAATGGACTCGGCCCAGAATTTGGCCACGTGATTGGCGCCATCACTAGCGTCCATCAGTTCCTGCAACGTGCAGCCGACACGCAGGAGATGGGTTTTTGCCTGGTCATTTTGGGATATATTTAGTAAATTTCCAATAAACGTCCATTTATGCCCAATAAACGTATGAAAACAGGGCAGTTATTGGGCGTTTATTGGGCATTTACTCAATACGTCCCAACATGCCCAGGCAAAAACCCATCTCCAGACACGATATTATGTGTCCCATCGTTTGTGGAACAGCACCACATTTACACTCCAAAGCGGAGTCGTCTATGAATCTCCACCTGAAGAGGTTTTCCTTGCTTCGGCCAACCTGGGTCCGGAGTCTGTTTAAAGACTTCCAGGTGACCCAAGGCAACTCATGTCCAGGTGGGAGATCTTCAGCGGGTGGACCAAATACAAATTGTTAGTACAACGCTAAGAGATTCTTTAGACGTGTAGACAAAATCGGAACAAACACAACCATCGTACCATTTCGTTAGTACATTTTCACAAAACGTTGAGCCACACAATCACAGATATATATGTTGCAGTCAAAACTCTTAACCAGTCAAAAGTACCTACTATTTACTAGCAAAATCAGTCAAAAGTACTTTTAACCGCAAATTTGCAGTCAAAAGTACTAATAACCAATAATTTTCAGTCAAAACCACTTTTGACCAACCTGTTCAGTCAAAAGTATTTTTCACTGATTTTGCTAGTCAATAGTACTTTTGACTGGTTAAGAGTTTTGACTGCAACATATACACCTAGATAATTTGTGACTGAAATACTATCGAGAGTCAATCGATAGTCTTTTGAGTAATACTACAAGCTAGAATCTAGGTATATAGGTACCCCAAAAAAAAAAAAAAAATATCGATAGTTCTAATACTATCCATAGGATCGCTAGTAATTGTTGTAAAACACACTTAGCGATAATAATAGATAGTATCACAACTCAATACTATCGATACTATTGCTTTTCATCAATAGTAATTACTCATGTCAGAAAAACACACAAAAGAACACACATGCAATTAATAAGCCAAACAGCTGCGCTCGCGCAAAGCGTTGTAGGGCAAACTTTGGTTAATCGGTGATATGTAGTAATTCTGTGATAGTTTGCCATATACCGGCAAGCGCCGTGATATGGTTCTTGGCGCGGTGGCCTTTTCGGCAACGCAACTTTTATTATTCGTAGTTTGATTCTCAGCCTTATTTGTATTAAATGACTTTTATTTAACTCGCTTACCGGTCGTCATAATAGAATCGGCCACAGTGTGACATCCGAATGATCTCCGTGTCAGTCGTCGCCGTGCCAGAGTCTAACCCGCAGCCGCGGACTGTGATAGTTTCTCCAGTGTCATCTGAAACAGTTGCAGGGAGTTTTACAAGACTTTCCTGGTACCACGAAGGTCTTCGGATTCGCTACTTAATGCTGTAATTGGTTTATTCCCGCACCCTAATTGCGTAACACACTATCAATCGGAATCTGAATCATTTTGAAACAAATTGCTAATCCATTGCGTCATTAGTTCGAAAAGTTTGTTTGCTCTACACGTAAATAACGCAATGAATGTTGTTGAACTATCAAAATGAAACCAATGGGAATCCCATTGATAATGTATTACGCAATTGCCCCGCCTCGTCGTCCCCACTGTGCACGAGTGGGCAAAAAAATTTTGTTCCTCCCCAGTGGTGACGATTGGAACTTTTTATTTCCCACCCGTTCCGCTATAGACCGAGAGACAAAATGCAATAATATGGATTACAATATGAGATTTCACGGATTGTTAAAATGTGCGCGGTGGGGACGACGGGGCGAGGACGACCGGGAATTCAGGCTGCAATTTATTTATTAAAACTATGATAAATGATAAATGCTTTTTTATACTTTTTTTTTTATACTGTAGGTACAGTCAGCCCCAAAAATATGTAGGTACTGACAAGGATCCATTTTATTGTCTACAAACCAATTTCCATAACATTGTATCCGCCTTACAGATACAAAATATAGTATACCTACAAATTATTTTACCAAAACCAGTAAACATTTTGTCCCAAAATATCTAGATACACACTATCACCAAAACAATGTTAATAATTCCAGAACAAGGTAAACAAGACACAAGACTTACAACGTTACGTAACCTATATCGAATATTATCGAATGACTCGTCTTTGACTTCGATTATAGAGAACAAGCATTCTATTTTTGTCCTTTTCATTTCATGCATCACGTCAGTTACGTGTCAACCATGGATACTAACTTAAAGTTAACTTATACTAACTAACTTTAAGTGTTAATTAATTTTAATATCTACAGATCTACCATAACTGTAGGGGAATTTAGTTTAAGTACTCAAATTGGTTTGTAGCCTTGATATTGAGGAAGCCTAAGAAGTTGTGTGGAAATCGGCTGTCATGGTATGGGCATGTGTTACGGAGAAATGAGGAAAGTGTCGTGAGGAGAGTTTTGAGTATGATTGTCGATGGCTATAAGAGTAGGGGAAAACCAAAGAAACGATGGATGGACTGTGTGAATGATGATATGATTAAAAAGTCCCCCCCGGACTACCGAGATGACGACTGATAGAGAAGTATGGAAGAAAAAGACGTGTTGCGTCGACAACAAATAAACTGGGATAAGGGCAGGAGATTGAAGATGAGTGTCACCTAAGGGATTTTGAATGATTTTTGCAGTATTGGCCCCGATTCTGTTATTCACAAACTAAACTAAATTTAAGTTCAGTGCATCTTTTTCTTTATATTTGATTATGAAAAGGACAGAATATAAACATTAGTTTAGTCCTGTCAAATTAGTCAGCGCCTGGCGTAAATTGACGTATTTTGACGCGTTTTTAGTAGCCAATTTTTTAATCACGTCTAAACTTGCCTATGGATTATCTAATTTGACAGGACTAAACTAATATTTATCTTCTGTCCTTTTCTTAGTGAATTAGAAAGAAAAATATGCACTGAACTTAAATTTAGTTTAGTTTGTGAACAACAGAATCGGCGCCAATCTCTACTAAGCGTGCATACACGCGAGCGACACGCATCGACGTCAGAAGCAACTATTTGTCTATGCATAATTGCGTAACACACAGTTGTAATGGCTATAAATTATGACAGTTCAACAACATTCATTGCGTTATATACGTCGTTGAGCAGACACATTTTTCAAACATATGGAGCAATGGATTAGCAATATCCTTTAAAAGTGTTACGCAATCAGGGTTCTGATAGGCACACCGATGAGTCACAAAAGTTCTTACCAAAAACTCCAGCTATTTTGATACAAGAAGTTGCAGGAAAAAGCCCATCGCGTCCTTTCCTGCCGCCCATGCAGGGTGACTCCAGCATCTGCAGGCTGTGGTTGTTGTGGAACGGGTCGTCACACGCAGGGAACCGGCCATTCATGGATACGCATTTGAAGCAATCGATGCTGTGAACTGAAAAAAAATCGGTTGGTAAGTGAGTATAGCGCTAAAAAAATAACGGTAGGTAAGTTGGTATAGCGCTACAAAAAAAAACTGTTAGGAAGTAGGTATAGCGCTACAATAAAACAGTAGATCAGTAGGTAGGTATAACCACAGATTACTAAATAGTTACTTCGGTATAACGCTATAATAAAACGGTAGGTATGTAGGTATAACGCTATTTATTAGATATTCTTTCTGGAACACCTGCAGTCTTTTAACGAAAATAGGCGTGCGAATATTTGCCATAGATAAAGAAGCAATAAAAAAGTTATGGTGATAGATATTAGTCTTTAAACCAAAGAGGAGTTAATAAATGGATAGTTATGGCCGAAGTAATAAAAATAATGTCTTATTGTCAATCTATGACACTATTATACCTATTGAAGCCACCGGAGCTTGCTACATCTACGTAACTTAATAAATCTATACTTAAAGCTGAAGAGTTTGAAACGTCATGCTCCCTGGCAGAACCACCTTTGCTGTAACAAGTATAAGTTACATGAACAATTCTATGGAATGTCTATAAAATAACATTATTATTTACTTAATATCATTTTATATTACAATAATCTATTAGAACAAGAAAATAAATTATCTCTAAGCTTATAAAGTAAACGCCTAGAGGACATTGTATGATATTTGACGTAAACGTTATTTGCTAAGAACTTTAATCTAGGCACTTAGCTACTATTTCGAAAACAAAGTTTGAGGCCCCGTTTTGTTCGTATATTTAAATTAGACTGTGGATTTAGGGGCGCTAGTTCAATATACAATTGTTATAGAATTATTTGATACTACATATCTGCTTATACTAAGTATAGTAATAGAAATATCATGGTGGTTTCGCCGGAAAGGATACTCCGCAGCGCAACCACTTTAAATAAAAGTTTACGTCGAAACTAGAGATGTAGACTTTTTTTAATAGGACTAGAATTTTATAGACATTCCATAGAATTGTTCATGTAACTTATACTTGTTACAGCAAAGGTGGTTCCGCCAGGGAGCATGACGTAGTTTGAATGCGCTAATTTCCGGAACTAACAGTCAGATTTGAATAAAATTGCTGGCTTTTGATAGCCCAATTCTTGAGGAAGGCTATAGGCTAATTGACATCATCCCAGGACCCTTAGGTGCAAGCAAAAAGAAAAAAAGAAAGAATGCTAAACGAAAACGAAGTATTCGCGCGGACTGACGATGGGATGCGACGCGGTGTCGGGAGACCAAAAATTTTCCCGCGGACGAAGCCGCAGGCAGAAGATAATTATTTTATAAGATAATAAGAACTAGGTACCTAATGCCCGAAAATTTGACAACCAGTCTTACCAAGGGGTATCGTATTACTTAGCTAGTTACTGCAATGATATTATATACAATAAAGAGGTAGATAGGGCACTAGCGCGCGCAAATTGTTGTAGTCAAATTCAGACAATTGTCTTAATTTCGTTTAGTCGACATACTTCAAGCGCAACACACTACAAATAGCTATCTCTTTCTATGTCATACGTTCCGTATTATCTGTCGCAGTCGTAGTTGAAAACCACTATCCCAACAACACAAAACGTCGCTCAGTATGAACGTAGCATATCTTTCCTTTATAATATCATTGAGTTACTGGGTTGTGGAGGTCAGATAGGCAGTCGCTCCATGTAAAATACTGGTATTCAGCTGCATCCGGTTAGACTGGAAGCCGACCCCAACATAGTTGGGAAAGGCTACGCAGATGATGGTGAATAAGAACTTCCTAACTAATTTTGATCTCGTTTTAAAACGTTGTACGCTCAAAAAGTGGGCTATCAAGCGCAAAAAGAATTTTTGAAATCCGACTGGAAAGTAGTTCCACAGATATTAAGAGCGTTCAAGAAAAAAAAAATCTGCTGTAGTACTAGTATATTGATAACTAGCTTCTGCTCGCGACTTCGTCCGCATGAAATTTCACCCTCCCCCCATTCACTCTCTTGGGGGTGGAATTCGAAAAACCCTTTCTTAGTGGATACCTACTCTTCACAAAGAACACACCCTCCTAATTTCATGTCTCTAGGACCAGCGGTATAGGCTATCCGTTGATATATCAGCCAGTCAGGACTTTGAATTTGATATATACTAACAGTGCCCTGCGGTTTCACCCGCATAAGTGTCGATCCCGTGGGAATATCGGGATAAAAATAAAAACTATCCTATGTCATTTCCCAAGACTCAAACTATATCTATACCGAATTTCATCTAAATCGGTCCAGTAGTTTCGAAGCTTATTCAATTCAAACGAATCTTTCCTTTGTGAATAGATAAATATAGTTTCTTACCTGTAGTTGCCCAACACAGTGCAATAAAAGCAGCTATAAAAATATTATTTCGGGCGCGGTCTGGAAGCTTCTCCATTGTAACACCGACTCTGGAACAAAAATACTTTGATTTAGCTAGAGATTTATGTATTACCCCACACAGCCACACAGGTACAGACGCCAGCAGGTCAACCTACCCCAATCTGTCAAATTCGGAACTAAGGCCGCCATCTTCTTTTTAGGATTCCGTATTCACCCAAAGAGTCAAACTCAAACTCAAAGCATCTAATTCAAGTAAACCCATTACAGGCACTTTTGAATTGTTGAGGTGTCGGTCAGTCAGAAAGATGAAGCTAGTTGCCCATTCCAAAGCGTATTATTATGTACAGAGGCCAGCACATCAAGCTACCCCAATCTGTCAAATTTCTTTGATAGATTTTCAACTTTACTACAAAAGAATAAGGTTCATATTCAATCGGGAAAATTTAACAGATTGCGGTAGCTTGGTATGCTGGCCTCTGTACCTATGGAGAAGAGCGGGCAAGAAACTCCACGGACACGCTTAAATTGTAACGAAATATTGGTTACATCGTTCATGTTGAAATAATACATGTGAGAACAACGTAGTAAGTAAGACGTGCACTTTAAAAGCGTCCGTAATAAAAAATATAAAAAAAACAAAAGTTCAGAATTTAAAATAAGGCGTAGCAGCTAAGAGATGACCAGTTCCTACTGACGGCGGGCGCCCGTTCACGAACATAACGTATGGACACAGAATACCTAATAGTACTTCGTACAGAATGACCACTCCCTACCCCGCGCTGACATCAGATACCGCACCTCACCCCGCATACCCGCGACATTATCGGCGGTTCATTAGCTAGGGGCGCTCACAAAGAACCGCAGCACTGTACTGCTGACACGAACACACAATTTTGCGATTTAAAAGTTTTATCTGAGTTTTAATCACGATGGTTCGATATTCTGATGCTTTTCCGAATTTGTATTTACATAAATTGTTGTAAGAAATCGCATTTTACCATGCGATATAATAACCGATTATTTATAGTTAAGTAGGTCATTTAAACGAAAATATTTTAGTGTAAGCAATATTTAGCTAAGTACCATATTTGCATGGGTATTTGCTCTGGGATAGCAACATCTAGTGAAGTGGAACTGATGATGAAGACCACAGATGGCCACCGGGACTACTCAATAATAAGTAAGTATTTCACAGGTTGCGATTCGATTACTTTATTATGTTTGCTAAGCACAATTTATGCTCGTCACAATGCGAATGGTGAAATGGAGCTGATGATGGAGTACCAAGAGAACTCCTCAACAATTAACGTCCCTGCATCGGGAAAAGCAATATTTTGTACAAGGCGATGAGCAAGTTGACATTAGGCTATTGTAACTTAGATACTTTATAAACAGACCCACTAAAAAGCGAGAAATAAAAACTTTTTAGCAAAAAAAAACCGACTTTCAAAAAAACACCACAAAGTGAAAAATAACTTTAATTTCGTAAGTCGGTGGCAATAAACTAAAATACAGATCCAAAGACTTCCTAAATTAAAGTTATTGTTAAAAAGTTTTACATTTATTACTTAGCTACTATAATATTATTTTTATTTCATTACTAACCCGACTAATTAGATAAACAATCAAACGCCGCTCGTACAAGGTCACTTATTTTTTCTAGTCGCGTCGTCGTCGTTCCCGCCATTTTTTTACGCTCCGCACGACAACCAACCCTACTAGAGTTTACGCACACATTTGCACGTGTACCAACGTCATTTGGCTATGTAGTAGTAGTAGGTAATTATTTTGCGCGCGTTGTACGGAGTGTCCGGGGTGTGGTATGGATAAGCACCAGGGGGCCAACAGGTCCCTATTACTATCTGGGTGATTCTTTGAAACCGAGGGTATTTGACTCATTCATATGGCTCAAATTTATTTTTACCATTAGATATAAATTAACATATTAGTTGGTCCCAGTCATTAAGTATAATAACAAATATCAAACGCACTGATTTGCGCCAAGTAGTTTAGGATTTATAGTGTGCTGATTAATTCATGAGCCAGATTAATTATGACAAAGGCAGAAAAATGAGATTTTGCACCATATTAATTAGAACCATCCAGATAAATGATAATTAAATTTTATTTTCAATCAACTTTATTATAAAATAATTTATAAGTACCTAAGGAAATAATTACTCTCACATCTACTTTTTGGTATATTAAATTGGCACATGAAGTTGGCAATTTAAAAATTAAAGTAACATTTTTGGTCGAATTAAACATTAATTAAACTAAATAGGTAAATCACAGTTTCTTCAATACTATAAAATTTTGAATGAAATACACGCAATAAATGGCACAAAAAAATATTCGTTTTAAACTTAAATCATGTTTTTTATGAGAATCAAATTCAGACTTAATTTTGTAATAATAATATAATAGGAACTTAATTTCAAACTTAATTTCAATTTAAGCTTATAGCTTGAGATCGTAGAAAACTAATTAATGTCCTACAACATACGTACTAAAAATATTTAACTCCTCTTCATCAACAGAGTCTATTAGGTATGGATCTATATTTTCTAAATCGATACTAAATTTTTTACTTCCATCTCTAGAAAAAGTTATCTCGGAGATAGAATCGAAGTCTGCATATTGTGCCATTCCCACGCTTTGTACATCATCGTTCCTTCTTCCTTTTTCTTCATTTTCTTCTGTCACCTATTCATGTTCTTCTGTTACTTTTTTTTCAATACTATTACTTATTCCTAATGATTTTCGTACAAATTTACCATTTCTTACTCGTTAATGAGATATATTGAATACAAATTTTTTATTACGATACTGACTAGATGGCGAATCAGAAATGAAATGTATAGTATGAATGCCTGTCTTTCTTTCACCTATATATTCTAGTATTGGTACAATGTGAGGCCATACGGCTGAAATTTCATGACGAAGGCATTCACTCACCATACAAAAATATTGTACTTGCTGTATCTTCTCATCGTCTAGAAAATAATATATTACTATTTTTTTAACTTTCTCAGTAGTTCTTATTTTTCTTGCCGTACCTTGAATCATGTCTCCCACTGCCAGTACGTGATTTCGATAGAGTTATCAAATTCCTGATAAAATACTACCTTATTCTTGCATGCAGAACAAGTTCGATGCAAACAATCTGCATCATGCACGTCGCAACATAGCAGAGAGAGAAGATCTTGAGAGTTCTTAGCTGATAGTATCTTTGTCTTGTACAATCCCTGGATGGTTAAATCCATGTTACTATGCAATTTGCATAAATAAGTGTCTCGTGACGAAAATCAGGTAGCAGTACCCATTACAGTAGCAGTACCGTTGAGTTTTTCAGAAACTTTTTGTGCAGATTGAGAAGGCTGTTACTGAGGTACCGCTTTTGTTTACGTAACCTGTTTCTTGCTATAAATTCCTTTTAGCCAGAGCATAGGTAGTCTACTCTTTTCATAGTCCTCATAAAATATTTCGTCTTACGGAAGAAGATACACGTGAAGTACAGGAAGGAGGTTTTCTATTTGGTGTATTTACTCCTAAATCAGTAGAAAATTCATTGCTCTGTTTAGAAATGCTGCGCGAAATCCTAGATGGTCCTGGTATAGGTGACTCCGGTTCTCTATTTAAAAACTGGTAATGTAAAGGTGGATCATTATTATTGTCTAGTTCAGTATCTGACAAAATGCTGGGACTTTGTGTTGGGGTATTTTGTGCAACCAGGGCCGCTGTTCTTTTTTCTTTCTTAGGTAATATGCTTTATAATTCGTTCTCCATTTCTTTCTTTGTAATCTTTATTGTCTAGAATTTATTTAACTTATTGGTACTTAGTTGTTTCTTTTTCTACGTATGTAGTTTTGTCGATTTTTTTCTTGTTTTTCTTTCCATAGGTCAACATTATTTTTTATCCTTTCATAACTCCTTTTCTCCGCGAGTCTTTTTTTTCTCAGCGTTTCTTCTCTTGTTTGCTTCTTTGGTTTTGCCATTTTGAAAATTAGATCTGAAAAAAGATAATGGGATTCAAGCGACTAGATAACTAATAACTAATGTATCACAGGACGGTTTAATGGGTAGTTTAGTTGGTGATGTTGCTTTATTGCTTTACAATTAACGGTGTAAAGATATAAAAAAAAACTGTATCAGGTGTGTAGGTATTTTTTCCCCGAGGTCCGCTTTAATCTTCTTTTACGTCAGCTAAGCAATTTTATATATAGTTTAATTAAAATATACCTTAATAAAATATGAAATCGAAAACCTCTATTTCCTAGGTAATATTCTATTTCTACGGTATTTCAACAAAAAAAAAACATAAGTAGGTACTAAAAACAACACATATGCATATAAACAAAATCTAAACTTCAAAAAGAAAAAAAAAACACATTTGTAATTCTGACGAATAAAAATTCATCTTGTCTTTTGGGACCTACCGTAATTTTCATTAAACCTAATTCGTATGCCTTGGGCAAATTCATCTGGTCTTAAGAGCCAGATGAAACCAGACTAATGGGGGCCAGATAAATGAGGAATTTGAAGATACTCAAATCCTGCTCCTTTATTTATAAACGTAAAGAATCAAAGGTGTAATTAATATTAATAAACAACCTCATAGGAGACTTTGGTTCGGTTACAAAACCTAAGTATATACACACCATCCATAAATGAAGTCAGATTGATTATACTACTTACCGTACAAACGCCAGATCACAGTCTTTACGATCGTAATTTGTCGCCAAAATGCACTGCACACGAGCACTCAGTAATACAGATCGGGACTGACTGACGCGACCAATCACGAGTCGATATTATTCCATCGAATATTTTGTGTTTACGTTGAAATAATGTTTGAACGAATTGCGCCAGCTGAATGATTACTTTAGTCGGGGACAATTTTTAAATTAATGTAATTACGAAAATATACAATTATTTTGTCATTAAATATTAAAATATCAAGAAACATATATTTGAATATCAGTTTAACTTACTAATTTTAGTATATTGCGAAAATTTATCGCAGAAAATGAAATAATTCAACAAAAAACGTCATTGGGACACGCCAAATTAATTAGGTTTTATTGTTTTCTGCAGACTTAATTATTGTTTCTTTTAATATATACCAATTAGCTACATTAGGCCTCGATAGACATTTACCTTTACCATAAAACCTGAAATCGATATTTAAATAGGAGATTATTTTGATGTGTTCTTCAGTTAAAATCACGTCACGACTGTGTTTCAAAGAATCACCCATCTAAGCCTGCGTTGTCCGTCTGTCTGTATAACGGGCTGTATCTCATGAACCGTGAAATTTTCACAGTGTGTATTTCTATTGCCGCTATAATAAAGTTAATAAAAATAAAATACAGTTCAAAATTTAATAATAATAATAATCGTTTTATTATCAGGCAATTATGGCCCATAGATAAATTACATAAAATAATCAACTAATACATTTTAAAATCCTTAAAACTATTAAGAGCCTACACTACCTCAGCTAAAATTCACTCTTTAACTCGCTCGCACGATACTGCTCGTGGACTGAGTGAGAGCGAGACAGAGTGCGGTGCTAGGCGGCAGGCAGCGCCAATAGTTTAGGTATTTGCTTTTTACGGTGAAAATAATGGTAATTAAAAAAAAGTAAATAACATAAGACCTGCTTTATAGTTAGTTCGGTTAGTATACAAAGTTTCATGTTCTAATTTGAAGTATCTTTTGAATACCAGCGGTTTATTGTTCGGTTTAGAGGTAACTTTGGAATTTTTTTCTATCGAGAAAATTTTATGAAATCGTGTTTTCGTCTAACATAAGACCTAACATTAATCCTCAACTTTACCATATATTTATTTCAAAATTAATGCTGCAGCATTTTCGACATAACGGAGGATCATGCTAAGCCATTTGAGGTGTTGGTTTAATGCTCTAAGTTTGAGGTAGTATAGGCCCTTAATAGACACGTAACGTTGTCGGCGTCGTGTTTCGCTGCGTGGTGTCGCGTAAACGTCCTCGGAAATGACGATACACGAAACCTTTCAACCAAAAATCCTCTTTTAGACAGGTCCTGTAGATGTTGGGTTGGAACCAAGAAGCTTGTAGATAAAAATGGAGACAACACTCTAAATAGGTAAGTACCTAAGTGAAACCGACTGTGGGCTGACGCTCTCTTTCTAAATACGCACTTAAGAACAAGACAGTGATATGTTTTCTTTGTCTTAGGTATGTATTCAGAAAGAGAGCGACAGCCCACAGTCGGTTTCACTTAGGTGTTCAGTGTTGCCTCCACTTTTATCTATATACTTCTTGGTTGGAACTCATACCACGAAATTAAAGGGGGTGCCCATACAAGAAACCGTGTTTTTATTCGGCGTTTTTTTGCCTTGTGGTTCGGAACCCTTCGTGTGCGAGTTCGACTCGCACTTGTTTCAATAAATTTCATAAAAAAAACTTGTTTATCAACAGCGCCCCCTTGTCAAATTCATACAAGTGCCAAAAGGAGAAAAATCCATAACCTAGGCTCATATATTACAGGGCAAAGGTGCCCTAGTGATAAAAACTCCAACTTACGAGGTTCGAAGCCAGGAAAGCGCTTTACTTTGTGTAAATTATTTCATCACCACTGCTCTCAAAACGGTGAAGGAAAATTTCGTGAGGAAACCTACGTCTCCTAGGACGAAAAATTCGAAGACATTGTGACATCTACAATGTGTTAATGAAATAACCCAAAACCTGAAACTAGTTTGTTTAGAATCGGCAGCAAAATCGAATACAATAATTTTAATATGGGTTATTTTTTTTTTCAAAAAATAATTATTTCTCATGCCGTGTCTAATATTTTTTAACGACGCTGTACGCTACTGTCCAACGCAATGAAAACAAACAGCGCGGGCGAGGGGGAGGAGAGGGGGTGCTAGAGCTGGCGCCAAGCAAGGCCGGGATTCGCGCCGGCGGCGATAGAGCTACGAATCTGTAAGAAGTAGCGCAACAACAACATTTACAAATATCTTTTACTATAATTTTTGAAAATAAATAATTATATGTCATATCAATTTATTAAATATAAAAATCGGTTGGGGTGTCCGAGGTTTTGGGTTATTTCATTAACACTTTGTATAAACCCGCATTAGGTCTGCGTGATAGATTACAACCCACTCCCTTTCGAAGAGAGGACGCCTGTGTCCCAGCAGTGGGAACATTATAGGCTAGCATTAAAAATTGGATATTTGGATGCCCTAATTGTCACCAGAACACAAACAAATAGACAGCCGAACCCGAAAATACTCGGAAAAGTAATTAATCTAAAAACATTTATGCCTAATCAACTGACTCCGTAATAAAAAAAACAAGAGAATATCTATGCATAGGCAGGTAAGTAGCTTAAATACTTATACATTACTTTATGGCTATGCCGACCGCACAGTGGCGCCCTCATCGTTTGTTTGGTTATTTCATACAATTTAGAATGAAAATGCAGAAATAAGCATGTTCAGTTGTGCTTCACAAGATTATACGTTAATATTATTAGAAGCGGTAGTTTTATATTGTTTAGTTTTATTATAATCCTTAAAACGGATAACAGTGGCCGCTATATTCCGTTTTAAGGATTATAATAAAACTAAACAATGTAAAACGCCACTGTGCGGCCGGCATAGTCTTAACCTACTCTTCATCTGCCTAGCCTTTTCCCAACTATGTTGGAGTCGGCTTCTAGACTAATCGGATACAGCTGAGTACCAGTATTTTACTTGGAACGACTGCCTATCTGACCTTCACAACCCTTCAGTTACTGGGTAATACGAAACCCCTTGGTAAGACTGGGTGTCAGATTCAGGCTTCTGTTTCTTCTTTTTTTTTTCTTCTTTTCGTAAAGCTATCATAGATCGACGAATGACAGCCGGTCCGAAGCATATATGTAGGGGTCTTGGTATGTCAAGATGGTCACACATCCACGGACCAACCGCGGCAAGCCTGTTATTACTGAGCCACGAGCCCACTACTTACCCCCGATACTTTACCCACTGTGTAATAACTAAGTACCTACCTACCAAGCTGGTACAGAATACTTGGGGTATCATGGACAGAATTCCGCACAAAAGCCAACATATTCCGTGAATACGGCATCGAACAGCGTCTCTATCAGCGCTAATAATAATACATAGTCCTCTAGACCGAATTTCGGCCAAGGCGACCAATCTCAGCGGAGATAAGCCTTCGACGCAGGAGTTATTATAGTGAAGTGTGTACAGACACAGGTGCACTTTCTGTTCCCACACTCTCAAAGTCCTATGGGACGGTAATCCGACACGACCGGAGAGAGATCAGGCGCTGGTGCCACTTTTCGATATTTTTCTATACAAATTTCGGGAGAATATTACTCCACTGTTTGGCATTGTGCATCCAAAGTTAAACATGATATCGTTTTGACTTATTATAATTAATTGTGTCTGTACGGAAACAGAATAGTAAAATAAAAAGCCATTATAAAGTTCTGAGCCAACAAAGATTCGTTTTTCTTGCTATTTTTAACGTAACTTTGGGTGTAGATAAGTAATAAAAGAATTGTAAAATCTGCAAAACCAAGTCCGTACCGACAAAGCTCAGTTATAAAAGAGGTCAATAAAGTTTATTTGTAATTGATTTATGCAGTGGTTTTTTCATAAAACTCGATTTTCCGATGCACTTTTCAATTTATTTTAAGCGCCTATCAGTTCGGAGCGGTGTTTCTGTGTGTGAGAACTAGACGTTGTTCGTGTAGACTAACGTCTAACTGCTCATCACTGATACTAGCACTGTCGGACACGAAGCCAGCCAGGTGAGATAACGTGCTTTTTGGCCATGACAACCAGCGAGTTCGAGCTCGCGACTAGTTTACTATTAAAGTACTTTCCGAGACACGGAGAAAAAGTACTGTGAGTTACTGTACGCACGGCTACACATAACCAGTATAAGCTGACTTCTGATAGTACGAAAAACCTATACAATGCGAGGTCAGCTAACACTGGAAATTTATAACTGGATATGTAGCCGTGTGTACATAATTAAAAACAAATGTAACATGATGAAGAATTTCGTGGAAACACGTCGACGAAATAGATACCACAGACAAGCTTTTAATGGATACATCGGCATCGACAAATAGAGTTTTAAATGGCGGGATTGACAGTTATGTAAACACATTAGTTAGCCTCTAAAACAAGAATATTGATTTACGGTAAGTATATTTATCCCGAGTTTCTGCGTAAATCGATAATTTATAGAACTAGTAGGTAGAATGGCCTTAGGCACCTGTCCTACTGATTTTAAAGAACTTTTTATGTGTTTTCAACTTTTCACAGACGTGAGTAGTTTTATTAGGTTTATGCGTATCTTTATATTTAAAATATTTTTTCCTCAATTTTAATGACTGCACCTACCACTTTTTGTCTCTGCATCACCCAAAGGTTGACGTTGTAGAAAATGCCTATGGCATTAAGTCCGCCTCTGTACATTTATGTGCTTGAAGTATTAAATAAATAGCTTATCGATACCTAAATACGATAAAACAAAAGAAAATAGATTTTCTTAACTCTTACTTCAAGTAACAACACAGCGGTCGTTAATCTCAAAAAAATCATCTGTTTTGTGTCATGTTTAGATATCGACACCCATCACGTCTGCAGAGTTTCGCTAGCTAATTTAATTTGACCCTGTATACTGACCCTAATTGCGCAACACACTGTCAATCACAACCTGATTTTGTATTTTGTGTTTCATGAACTGTGTCCAAATAAACTTTTTTCTTTCTTTCTTTCCTTTTTCTTTCACACGTTTGGCGGATACTGGCGTGATGTCACGGAAAAAAATATTCAATGACAAATGACAATTCGTTGGTCTAGCTAGTGGTTGCAAGTGCTACCTACTGATACGCTTGAGGTCCTACGAAGTAATTGCGTAACACACTAACTTCATGGAGGATGTTCTCAATTCGGATGTATGTTTTTTTTTTGTACACACGCCAGCACATCAAGCTACCCGAAACTGTCAAATTTTCCCAATCAACTTTCTAAAATCTATTCAAGAAATTTGACAGATTGTATTAGCTTGATGTGCTGGCGTCTGTACATTTGAAACGAGATATCTCCGGCAATTATAAATCGATTTCAAAAATTATTTTTTAATGGATAGGGCATGCCTCAGGCCTCAGGGACGATCCCATATAAATTAAAAATAACTAATTTCGGAAGTCGGGTGTCGTTGCGTTCGCATTTTCGTTGTTGCCACAGACTTCCGAAATTAAAGTTATTTTTCACTTTGTAATGTCTTTTTTGATCGCTTGTTTTTTTTTTTTTTTGTAAAAAAGTTTTTGACAGTTCAACACATGTTCAACAACATTCATTGCGTTATTTAGGTAGTTGTGCAAAAAAAAAAATCGAACATAAAGGTAAAGCAATGGATTAGCAATATCCCTCACCTTTGCCTTTCAAGGGTTGCAGGCGTAATGTTATGCATATGGATCTAATACTTAAATTTAAGAGCCTACACTACCTTAGCTAAAATTCACTCTTTATCTCGCTCGCACGATACTGATCGCGTACTGAGTGAGAGCGAGACAGAGTGCGGTGCTAGGCGGCAGGCAGCGCCAATAGTTTAGGTATTTGCTTTTTACGGTGAAAATAATGGCAATTAAAAAAAAGTAAATAACATAAGACCTGCTTTATAGTTAGTTCGGTTAGTATACAAAGTTTCATGATCTAATTTGAAGTATTTTTTGAATACCAGCGGTTTATTGTTCGGTTGGTAACTTTGGAATTTTTTTCTATCGAGAAAATTTAATGAAATCGTGTTTTCGTCTAACATAAGACCTAGCATTAATCCTCAAATTTACCATATATTTATTTCAAAATTAATGCTGCAGTATTTTCGACAACGGAGGATCATGCTAAGCCATTTGAGGTAGTATAGGCCCTTAATATGTAATTACCGAATATCAATTTAAATCGCCCGTCTCTTTGCCAAGGGCGGTGATTATGATATTTACTAGAAAATGATAAGCTAATTAAGTACCTACCGTATCTACTTCTTTCCCCGACTCCTCGACAGCAAAAGCAGGGTTAATATGGCTTTTTGCCTATTTTAAAGCTGGTTGTAAATGTCTTCTTTTATTTTAAAAAAAAAGTCGTGGTAATAATTATCTTTTTCGTTTCTTTATAAGTAGGTACGTATTAACTTTAAATTAGTACCTAATAATATTTACGAAAATCGGAATTCATTTACAATGTAGGGTTTGCTATCTAATATTTATATATTATACATTTATGATGTAACTAATTCGAGACCAGCGTCTTCTAAATAAAACAAAACTGAAGATTGTTTATTCATAATGCTTACAATTTACATTTAAAGCTGTTACTAAACTAAACTTACCAAAATTCCGTGAATCAAAATACAGGAATCAATCAATAAATACACTAGAACACTTCAAAATAGATTTTATCAAAATGAGCGCATTATTTTCAAAATTAGTGCCATATTCTGAGAGTATCTAACCTTTTTCGTAGACTATAGTTTTATTTCAGATAAAAAACATTGTTTTCGTTTGATTAATTATGTTGATTTTGTTTTGGAACGACCGGGACGCGTGTATCAAATTTGTGCTATAAATATCGACTGAATTCAGGACCTCGCTCTACTGAAATCAGAGTTGCGAGGTCAGAAAAAAACTTCTTGAAGGAGATTTTGTTGAATTGTATTTCACGTGAAATCTTTAATACGTAATTAAATATTTTCATATCAGCCAGATTATTATTATTATTGTTATTATTAAAGCCAGTTTCAACGTCACTCGTAGTTAAAAATAAATATTTATTCTTATTAAAATTTATTTAGAGCTATCGTCGCAAACGAATAGCTAACGTCAAAGTCAAAATTAAAAGGACGTTCCATCCTGTGGGAACGTAAAAATCTTCAGCGTAATTCACAGTAATTTCCACTCTTTGACAGTAATACAGTGCTACAAAGATCTTTTGGTGTTTCTATGATATTGATATTGGCGTTGTCGGAAAATATTTGCAAAATTGTTACGGGTAAGATAGCCCGCAAATTTCAAATTTCCTTAAGTTTGTTGCAGTTTTCGGTGTCGATTCGGGCTACCTTAACGCATTCCTCTGAGTATTAAAATAATAATTTTATACCTAGGTACAATACCGTATAATTCATGAAAATATGACGTTTCCTCTTAGAAGATATTATAGGTGGTTAATAATAGATAAGGCAATCATGATTGCATAATTAAAAGTAACACATACTTACATAAACTCACGCCTTTTTCGCATGGGGTTAGATTGAACTTTACGGGCTAACTCACTTAGCGAATTCACGTTTTAATTTGAGTTAATAAAAAACATGTTTTTAAAACAATGTTCATTTTATTTTTTGGATTTTAAAATATTATAAACTTAATAACAATTTTTTACTTAAGTGTACTTTAATTACAATATCACATAAGTCATTCTGTTTTACAATAGGTACCTACTAATTTCAGTTCTATTGTTATGGATTTAGTGCTATAGCATATGAAGGTTTAAAGCTCTCGCCACACTGAGGCAAGTCCCGCGCGGGATGCGGGACGCGACTGCAAGTGTCGATTATTTTAATGATTTAGACCGGTTTCACATTTAGGCGACTTTAGCAGCCGCGCGACAGGTGCGCAACCGTCGCCCAGAGTCAGAATACTCAGAATTTTATATTATAAACACGAGCGCGGCGGCCGCTGCGTGCGCTCAGTCGGGGATCAGCTGGAATACTACTATTATAACGCTAGTGATTACATTCTCTTTGACTACTATCAAAAGCAGGACCAACAATGTTTCCCCGTCGGATTCCATTTTTAAAATGAAGTGCGCCATATTTAAACTGCGGCGCGACAGCCGCGGCGCTGCTGTTCTTAGTCCCGTATTACAGAACGTCACTCAATACTCAAGCATTACTTAAAACTAGTTTCAACCAATCAAATGGCTTGAATCTAGTTTTAAGTAATGCTTGAGTATTGAGTGACGTTCTGTAATACGGGCCTAATAATGTGAGGCCATCTGCTTCTGTCGCGCTAACTATCGCGCTACTAGCGTCTTAATGTGAAAGCGGCCTCAGAAGTCACGCTACTATTCCAATTCGTCAGTGTGAAGTTTTGAACACCTCCATACAAGCGAGTTGACACCATAGAAACTATGGTTGATACAATAGGCGCAGGATTCACCTGTTTGACCACAGCTTTCATCAATGAACTCACAGGCACTGGCTGTATCAAGAACAATTTATATAAAGCCAGGAATTTTAAGATAATTTTAAAGTTATGGAACAACAAACTGAATGTCATACTTAGGCTGCGTTTATGCGTAGAGAGGGATGTGTGTAACAAACCAATAACATCACTTCATTTTCATAGCTTGAACTAAGTTAGTGTTGTTATTGGTAAGTTTTACACACATTCCTCGCTATGTTTAATATAATTAATACACCCTTAACATAGTTCAAATTTCACTGCAAACAAAAACTTATTACCACTTTTGTTACAGATGGTCACTCAAAATTCAACTTAGAATACCTACATTTTGCTAAAGTAGGTAACGATTAAGTGGCGGCAGAATGAAAATTATCTGAGTTTATGTGCATTACATTACATTGATTGAAGTCATAGTCAAGTTATGTCATTCTGAATTCTTCCTCCCCTTGGCATCATTGAAAAATATATCAAGTGTGCCTGTGTTCTTGCACCTACCTATTATTCAAATTAAAACATTCAAACTTACAAACATTAACAATAATTTTATAATCTCTGTCTTCAAATTCTAAAGTTCTATAGGGCTCATACAATTTCAAAACAGATTCAGCAGTAACATTGTTATTTACATATAAACTATTCATAAAAATTATATATTTTTCATTTTTCACATCAATTGCATCAAGTAAGTAGCATGCATATTTAAAATCTATTTTTTTTATAAAGAAAACAACATGCTCTCCTTTGGGAATGACAAAGTTTGAAGTTCCCGCTAAAAATCTTTCATGTTGCCATAGAGAAATATGAGCATTTTGTTTTTTTAAAAGCACATTCAACCTGTTTGCCAGCCCACCTTTTTTGTACTTCACCTTCTTATTTTTCTCAAAGTAGGTTGAGGTGTCAGAGTTGCTAGTGCAATTACTGTCTTGTTTAGATATGTTCTTTATGATTGAAGTTGAAGTTGGTTGAGTTCTACAGCTTAAAATATCAATAGTTTCATTTTTTAAACATTCTTCAGGAGTAGGTGTATCACTGATATTCTGTGAAGTATTTTCTGAGCTAAAATGGCTGTCAAAATAATTCTTTACATTGTTCATCAGTTTTACTTTTGCATTTAGGGAAGATCCACTCTCGTCTGATTTTATTGAGCTCAGTAAATCTGATTTGTCATCTGCATTACAAACTTCAGTGCTAAGATTGTTGGATTCTATTTGATTTCTCCTAATGTTTAAATTATCGACTTTTGATGCATGATTCTTGTCTCTGTCTGGAGTTTTAAAATTGGAATCAAATATTCTTCCTGTATTGTCATAGCCATTATCTTCTCTCTGTGCTTTTTGTTCATTGTAACCTAATTTTTTTTTCACTTTGCCTGAATATTTAGGTGAAGCATTTTTTGACATCAAAATAGGACTTTTTTGTTGTAAACTTTTCATAGACATAGCTAATATGGGAGAAGAGCGTTTACTTGGCGGGAATCTGGATGAAGTAAGTATTGGGGATGTGGGAGTGTCGACACCCACACATTTCGTCACCAAAATCGGCAATTTCTCTCTGTAGCTAACCCTTTTATGGTCTTTGGACGCATCTATGATCGTGATATCTAAGTTAGATATGTTCTTTAGCGTTTTTTTCTTACGTTTTCGTTTCCGGCTGAGAGTTTTGCTACTGTTGCACAATTTGCCAATATGTGATGTATTTTCATAATCACTAGATGAACTCGATGACCATTTGATATCTTCACTGTTATCTTGTGAGTTTAACAAACTGAATTTTTCCAGAAATACGTTTTCTTGTTTTTGCATGATTTAAAACTTTGTAAACAATGACGAAATCGATTCAGATCGAATGACATGACACTGACAACTACAAGTGACAACTGACTGACGTCACAGAATACTAATAGTACTTCTGACGTGTTGAAATTACAGTTTTTTTTTTATCATGAATTTCAGTCTTTTGGTTAATATTGACTTCGAAACCACTCATTAAACCACTCGTTAAACATTGATAGCTGACATAAATTCAAACTGAAAACATAATAAGACCTAGGACCAAACCCCGTAAAGCGTCACGTTTCCGAGACACGCTAGGGTAGCCCGCGGAATTAAAATATTCTTAAATTTTTTGCAATTTGCAGGTCAGTGTCGGGTTGTATATTAATCAAAATTTAATTCGCGACTATAACAGGTACTTATTTACAGAATTATGATCATTAGAAACATTAATACATCTTTCTAAGTGAGATTTGTACTTTATGCACTTTTCCCTAAGAGATTTCTTCTTATGGTAACTCTAACCTCTAACCTAAGAAGATTTATTAATGATTGTAAAGACTATAATTCTGTAAATAAGTACCTGTTACAGTCGCGAATCATATTTTGATCAAGATACAACCTGACACATCTGCAAATTGCCAAAAACGTAAGAAAATTTGAATTTCCCGGTCTACCACTGCGCAATCACCTTAATATTTCCTTTAAGTACGCACGACGCCATAACAAGCTATACATTTCCATTATAGGCTGCATTCTCATTGTACGAAAAGCATAGATATCATGAGAGTTCAGCTAAAATAAATGTATAGTTTGATAAGTCGTGTGCACACGCAGGCAGGGGGTCTCGCAACTGCACACTGCCTTTTACTAACTGAATTTCTATTTTAGCTTTGTTTGAGTTCAGATCTCAGGCTTTCAGATCTCTTTGTATTCAAATCTCGAGAAATACTCACGAGTGTTGGATTTGGCCCGTGGCGCACCAGCCTCTCTCCGCATTAGTTTATAAAGAAGGAACTTTAAATAATGTTATCGTTTATTTCAATTCTATTGTACAGAGGCTAGCACATCAAGCTACCCCGATCTGTCTTTTCCCAATTGAATATGAACCTTATTCCTTTGTAGTGAAGTTGAAAATTTATCAAAGAAAGATAGATTGGGGTAGCTTGATGTGCTGGCCTCTGTACTTTGGCCCGGGGCGCACCAGCCTCACTCCGCCTTAGTTTAAAAATAGGTTGTCTGTAAAGTTGGTTTACGGATGATAGTTTTACGTGATAACCTCTTATAGAAACATTGATGAATACATGTGTCACAAGCCAAAGCTTGGGCCGATCGTGCCTCCCTATCGCTTGTTCCGCGCTCTCGCTTGCACGCTCAGGCTCAGGCGGAACGTGACACTTTATCGTGCGTGCAGCCGATATTCATCGATATATAAGACGTTATCACGTCAAAAGATGGAACTTTAATAATATTATCGTTTATTTCAATTTTATATTGTTTGTATTATTAGATTTAATTTTATTTGGCTCAATCGGCGGTTAGTATGAAAAAATACATCATTTTTGAAAAAAAAATACCTATAATTAAAAGTTACTAAAATCGATTCAGTAGTCAACATTATGAACAAACTACTTTCAGGACTTGCGTTTATTCTGTTACACCTTGTATAATGTGATGTCATCCATCACCTTCTGCCCTCACCCGAATTTATTAGTAGTTGGCACAACGCGGCCGTAATCCCAGTTCACTTCATCCTTAGCCAAAATAATCTATCACACAAACCAACCAACATCTTTGATCAGTTTCTTTTCTCATAGACATCCAGTCATACCTACATATTTATGACATTTTCATTAAACCTCTTTAGGCTAAGAATCTCTCTTCTCTCTGTACCGATTCCCGTGCAATAGGGATCCCTAATAAATTAATCAATTATCAGCGCATTCCTCTTAATATAATCAAGGAAATTAAGCCTGATTTGAATGGCATCTTCCTCTGGTTCATATGGCAATGTTTGTAATGGAAAAAAATGGTCCTGATTCTCATGTCTCCAAGAACCTTGAGACACTATCCCACCATCTATATAAGTGTCCACCGAGCCCGGAGGACAGTAGATATCTTTAGACGAGTCGCTTTTCATCAAAAAGTTATGCAGGAGCAGGCAGCTGCGTATAATAATGGCAGATTTGGCTGGTTCCAATATAATAGGTTTGTTCAAAACTTTAAAAACGGCTGAAAGAACACCAAAGGCATTATCAACAGCGGAGTGAGATTGAGCGACCAATTGATTGTAAATACTTTCAGGGGAGCTGGAATCATGGTGGCCGGGGAACGGATTCATGATGTGTCTCTCGAGGGGAAATGTTCCATCTGTTACAAAGATATAAGGCATATTGTTAGTGTCTCCGGGCAGTGGTGTGTATGGCGGTAAATTTAAATTGTCAGTGTTAATATTTAGCCATAAATCGCTTTCATTAAACACTTTGTTGTCCATATTTTGGCTCTGCACAATGTCAGCATACATAAAATTGTGATTGCTGTCCACTAGGGTTAGTAGAACCATGCTGAAGCTTCCCTGGTAGTTCATATCTTCAGGACCTGTGTGTGCTGGAGCCCATATGGAGATATGTTTCCCATCCAGTGCCCCGAGGCAATGAGGGAAACTAAATTCTTGGGTTTTCTCCAGCCATTCTTCAGGACATGTTGGTGTCTGAAAAGATGAATTGAATTTTTGTTGATTTTACAGTGTTCATGTATAATTTGTATACAATTTTATATTAAGTATCAGAATCTGTGTTGTAAGTAATTTAATAACACACTAACAGTAGGAATGGCTTTTATTTTGACAGTTCAACAACATCCATTGCATTATTTACGTCGTTGAGCAGACACATTTTTCGAACTTAGGAAGCGATGGATTAGCAATATCCTTTAAAATTATTCAGATTGTGATTAGTAGTGTGTTACGCAATTGTATCTTCATGTATGAAACCTATTGTAAAACATAAAAACTTACCTTAATCAAATCTTTGAAAATGACAACAATAGCTTTGCAGACTTCCGGTATGATCCTTGACACCAACGAACTGGAAATCTTGAAAAACCGATGTAAAGTTGTGTAGCTGTCTCCCGTTGCCAGATACCTCAGAGTGACTGCAAGCCGGATCTTAGCCGGTATCGAGTCCCTCCAATGAGTGTCCTGTTTTTTAATAATGGGGGATATTTTCTGCAGTAAGTACTCAAAGTCACTTGATGACATGTGAACAAAGTATTCACCTGATAGCTCTGTTAAAAGCTCAACGAGACGGTTGTTCATGCTGGACCTGGAAACAATGGTAATTGTTCATTTACATAATTGACCTTTAATGTTCCCACTGCTGGGTGGGACACAAGCGGGCCAAAATCCATCATGCAGGCCTAGTGCGAGTAGGTGAATGTCACATGACTTCGAATTTTTTGGTTCTAGGACATGCCGGTTTCCTCACAATGTTTTCCTTCAACGTTTTAAGAGCAGTGGTGATGGAATTATTTAAGTACACAAAGTAAAGTGCTTGGCTGGATTCGAACTCAGGACCGACGGCTAGGTAACTCTTGGCTGATACCACGGGCCACCACTGCTGAAAACAACTGTAATAGTTCATTGTCAGAATATTTTTGTTATTGTTTAAAAATACTATCACAACAGTATTCTGACAATTAAATGTGAATTAAATAAAAAAAAAAATAATAAATTAATGACAATGTGAAATCGTAAGAAAAAAATTTCACGAAGCAACGCGCGTTTTACATGTGGTTAAAAAGTGTCTAAGACGCTGTGAATAAAACTAAAATCTTCATTCGAGATTAATTTAGTAAAAAATAATTTGATCACTAAATTTTTAGTTTGAGTAACCAATAGGTTCAAAATTTAGTAATTGAGCCCAACACTACCAAACACTTTCTAACTAACACAGTATATTTTACTTTTTTCCCCACTGCTGGGCCTAGGCCTCCTTCAAGTTCTTGGATCTCTTTTTTGATGTTCATGTTTTAAAATGAACATACATTTGTACATTTCCCCATGATATTTTTATTGATATTAAGGGTCAGAGCCTCGGAGCGTAATCTTAGGCCCGTATTACAGAACGTCACTCAATACAATACTCAAGCATTACTTATAACTAGATTCAAGCCATTTGATTGGTCGAAACTAGTTTTAAGTAATGCTTGAGTATTGAGTGACGTTCTGTAATACGGGCCTAAGAGTATTTTTTTGTATTTATTTATACCCTGTTATAATTAAAAACCCTGTTATAGTTTACCTAGTTCTTTCATGATGTATAGCCTGCATCCAGCAACGCCTTCGACGAAGTCTCTTTTTAGCGACTGTGTGGTGACGATAAACAGCTAGATAGTAATTATACGTAGCACACAAATAAAGAGCAGCGGCTGCTATTACTTCAGTATCCATTTTTGTATCGCAGCCCGCAATAAAATTATCTTTCAACAAACAAAATCATACAAAAATAATTGATTGAACACAAATAAACAATCAAATGGGTTCGAGAAAGGTGTTCTTGTTTTTGTGACAGTGACACTGACGCTGTTCTAATGGCAAACAAAACAAACAAAATGTCAATTAATGACTGCTAGTGACGTGAAAAAGGTGTAGTACTCTGTATGTTTATTGATTTAAAAAAACGATTTCATTGATCGATTTCGAAGTCGATATATTTGTTTCCGCTTTTTCTCCAAATAAGAATCCAGTCCATCCTGCTTGGACATAATGTTGCTTGCTTGAAATTATTGTTGTTGCCTGGCGCTTTCGCCATAACGAGAATATCTACCACTCTTTACATCACGGAGCGTCCGTGATGTATTCGGGTTACTCTTTTAGAATAGTCTTATTATTTCTTACCGATTTGGGATTTAAATGGTGTAAATAATAAAGAGTATTCTATTGTATGATGTATCCTCTCCCACACGCCTTATATTTTCTACACTTGCATCATTAATTACTTTCACGGGTTTTTAGATATTTAAAATTATGTCCAAAAATATGGTGTGACCGTGACCATGGAAGTACGACCAAAAGACTAGAGTCCAGTTTAGGAACACTCCAAGAAAAAATCCGTGTCGTCCGCCATGTTATTTGACTAACTTCACGTCGGTGTGCTCCCCAAAACAAATACGTGCGTCGTGAGAGCCATTGTTTATCGTACCTATAAACAAAATAAACGTGACCCACATTTTTTGTGCGAGAGACTCGCACAAAAATTATCCTATTTCGAATTCTTTTTAGATTTTTAACGTCGATTTGCACTAATAATCCTTCGTTCCGCCGCCGTCATGGAAGTCGAGCGTTTCGCTTCCGATTCTGAAAACGTGGCGGTAGACGATAACGAAAAGCCGGTTGTGGACGAAGGCGCCGGAGACGCGGCCACCTCCCATTCGGAACGTCTGCGTCGCAAGAATAAGAAGTATTGGCGCTCTAATAGCAAGGAGGGTCCGGTAAACGCGACGGCCTCGGCTGTTGCGCCGTTACCAAAATACCGAAGCTGGAAGAACAGTCGCAGACCGCGCAACGGCCATGGACGAGGGCTGCCAAAGAAAGGTAGGCGACACCACGCCTTGCATTTATCATTATTTCTATCCCAACTAATTCCGACCGGTTGTTTTGAAAGTTCTAGAAAATGCTTCCTACACCATGAACAGAGGTGCATTTGGGGTATTTTTTTTACGTAATGTTTACTACACAGCGAGTCACGTAATCCGTAATGTAGTACCTCTGTTTAAAGGGCATCCGGGCTACGTTACGAAGGTCACGCAAACGCAGTACCTTTTTGCGCAGTTGACTATTATTATTACCTACAAGTTTTGTTATTGAACCCCGGGCGCATGGTATGAGACCGAGACTATTACGCAACACCATAATATAAACAACTTTTGCATATCAAGGCTATTTTTGTAGCGTCGTCGCCGCCACGCGGTTAATTATAAACATATTAGGTGACAGGGTTTGAGGGTTATTGCAGGGCCAGGCAGACAGACATACTGAGGAGCGAGAGTACAACGATATTTAGATACGTTTGTTGTTGTTTTTCTGTCAAATCAGTTGCCAATCATAATGCATCACGTGTTTTTTTTTTTCTATCAGATTAGGCAAGGCAGTTGATTTATGTAAATGCCAAGTTTCACATAATAAGTATTTGTTATCTACTTGTTATCTAGATTGATATTAGTAGTAGTACCTCAGTGGTTGATAGTTTAAAAAAATATTAAATGGTAAATGAATAATATTATTTAAAGCACCAAACATAATTATAGAGAGCATTGTTATCTTTTATTTGTAGAGACACAAACAAACTGTATTCAAACAAAAGTTTATTTTTGGCTTTATCTACATCAGTAAAATTTCACACTTAATTATTTAGTATTCAATCCAACAAATGTTCTGAATCCAACAACAAATTCATTTTTCACTTTGTAGTGAAAAATTCTTCTGAAATTAATTTTTCACTTTGTATTGCCTTTTTTGGAAGTCGGCTGTTCTTATTTTTAAGTTGCACTTACCCCACACAAATTATTTATCTATCTATAGTTCTATACAAATAAAAAAGCTGTTTGTTCGTTTGAACGCGCTAATCTCTGAAACTACAAGTCGGATTTGAAAAATTTTGTCTTGCTTTTGATAGCTCAATTTTTGAGGAAGGCTAGAGGGTAATTAACATCACGCTAGAACCGTAAGGAGCCGACCAAAAAGAAAAAAGTCAGAAAGAGCGCAAAAAAAAAATAGCGCTGTTACTTCAGTAAACGAAATATAATAGCGCGGGTAAGCAATTCGATTCGACGGGGTGGGTCGGGGGTACAAGAAATTTCAAGCGGACGACGTCGCGGGCAGAAGCTAGTTTATCTGATAAAGATTGCTTTCAGAAATCCTGGGTTTAAATGTTCAAAACAAAACGAGATAAACAATATTATCTTATCCATTTGAGATTGTCATAATCCTTTAGGCCATGGTAAACTTAATTACTCAAGGTATTATTTCATACAATTGATTATTTGGGTGTGCCAATCTAACAGGTATAATTTTTTTTTTACAAATAAGCAACTAAGTATCTTCCAAAAACAAAACTACAAAGTGAAAAGTTACTTTAATTTCGGAAGTCGGTGTCGTTGGTTCCGCATATTCGTTTTTTGACACCGATGCAGTTTTTTTTTTGGAAGTCTGTTATTTTGTTTGGTAGAAATAAAGCAAATCATTAGATTTAGAGTGACTGGTAAACATCACGCTAAGCTATACTGCTCGTCAGATTATTGAGTAAACAATAAAACATCCTATACTGCATTTCCATGGCAACGCTTTGTTTAAAACGACAGGGTCACGCGATTCGCGCTGTCTCGCTCTTCACTGCGTGCACAACCGCTCGTTCTATCTCGTTTACACGTCAATTTAAATTGAAGCAATGCAGTAAACAATACAGTTAAAAATGCTTGATGATAAGGCTTATTTTTATGGATGGGAAATCATCAAATGACCCCTCCCGCTCTGGGTGGAGCAGAAGGGAATGTCTGACTCTTAATGACTAAAACCCACCCGTGTTCCTTCCTTAGCCCTTTATGTTCCGGGGTAGTGGTAACCCTTCACATCATGGGGGATGCGCGAAATTCAAATATTCTTACATGTTTTGCAATTTGTAAGTCAGTGTCATCTTTATGTTGTTCAAAATATGATTCGCAATTGTAACAAGAATTTGTTTACATATTATAATCATTAAAATCATCAATACAATCCTCTAAGTTCATAATTGTAATCCTATTGATTCATGTTTCATTAAATATCAATCTGATTACAATTCTGCCGTCATAACGAAAAGGGGCACAACTAACATTTTTAATTTTTTAACAAAATTGAGTTATAATATACATATTCGGAATCAGAAAAAAAAGGTGCATCTACCAGTTTTTTAAATATTTTTTTGTGAAAAAATGTTAATTGTGCCCTTTTTCGTTATGATGACAGAATTTTATTATTCTGTAAAGTCATATTTGTTAGGCTCGTAAATCATATTTTAATCAGCAAGTCACTGGCCCCGATTCTGTTGTTCACAAACTAAATTAAGTTCAGTGCCATCTTTTTCTTTCTATTTCATTATAAAAAGGACAGAAGATAAATATTAGTTTAGTCCTGTCAAATTAGTCGGCGCCTGACGTAAATTCACGTATTTTTATTAGCCAATTTTTTAATCACGTCTAAACTTGTCTATGGTTATCTAATTTGACAGGACTAAACTACAATTTATCTTCTGTCCTTTTCATAATGAAATAGAAAGAAAAAGATGCACTGAACTTAAATTTAGTTTAGTTTGTGAACAACAGAATCGGGGCCATCATCTAAGAGTCAACCTAAAACATTAATATATACCTAGGTGGCGCTGGTGGCAAGGGCGTGTGGGGTGCGCCAGGCTCGGAGATGCTGGAGGAATACGTGGAAGACGCCAATGACCCCAACTACGACTCGGAGGCGATCACCAACGGCGATGTTGAGTTCAAACAGATCATCGTCGAGGCTGAGCCGGAGGAGATTGTCGTGAGTCTCTTTTATGGCCTGCGCAGACAACGGACTTTTTTCCGCGGCGCGGAGAAAAAAGTACGCTCCGCGTATAAAAAGTCCGCCGCGGATTTACCGCGGACTCAACGCACACGGAGTGCGATCATTTAATTTTGTTCCCCGGAAATACGGGCATAAGTACATCACTCTCGAGCGCACAACGCGGACTAAAGTCCGCCATGTGCGTTGCTTCGCCTAGTCACACGAGTTCTATTTTTTTCCCCGTACTTTTTTCCGGTCCGCTCCCCGCATGTCCTCGGTTATTCGAGGGACTTTTTGTACGCGGTACTTTTAATCCCTCGTTTGCGTTACTCGATACAATTGTAAGCGATCTATTTTAGCGGACAAAAATCCGTCGTCTGTTCAGGCCATTACTGTTATCCAAGGCCTTATAATAATAGTACCAGCCTATTATACGCCGAGGGGCCCTTGGCTAAATAATAACAGCTACACGATCAGGTTAAGCTACGCTTGCTGCAGTTGGTCATCTTTACATACCGAAACCTCTCCGTGCCTCAGAAAGCACGTTAAGCCGTTGGTCTCGGCTGCCATTCGTGGATCTTTGACAGTCGTTACGGGTCGTCAGAAGTCCGAAAATCTGACAACCAATCTTGCCAAGGGCTATCGTAATACCCAGTAACTGGGTTGTGGAGGTCAGATAGGCAGTCGCTCCATGTAAAGTACTGGTATTCAGCTGCATCCAGTTAGACTGGAAGCCGACCCCAACATAGTTGACAAAAGACTAGGCAGATGATGATATACGCTATGGGAACACTGGTGGCCCAGTGATAAGTGTGATAATGGCCAGGCGCTTTACTTTGTGTAAATTATTTCATCACCACTGCTCTCAAAACGGTGAAGGAAAACATCGTGAGGAAACCGGCATGTCCTAGAACCAAAAATTTGAAGACATGTGACATCTACCAACCCGCACTGGGCCCGTACAACCCACACCCCCTCGAACTACGAATAATAAAAGTCAAGAAATGTAAGTCAAGCTCAAAAATGGCACCACGTAAAGGTTTACCGCGGTGGGCGTTGCCCGATAAGGCCACCGCGCACCAGAACCAATCACGGCGCTTGCCGGAATACAACACTACGCGAGCGCAGCTGATTGGCTTATTTGCATGTGTGTTCGTTCGTTCGAATACTCGAGATATTTTGTCAATGTAGTGAAGTTTGGAGGCGAATTTCTCGTTGATTTTGTTCATAGTTACGCTTCCTGACGTTTTATTATTCGTAGTCCTCGAAATAAGAGGCCTGTTTCAAAGCAGTGGGGACATTATAGTCTGATTATGTTATGCATTGGTAGTCTTACCGACTATCGTATTACTCAGTAACTGGGTTGTGGAGGTCAAACGGGGTGTCGTAAAAACGTAAGAAAATTTGAATTTCGCGGGCGAACTATCGCATTCCCCATTATGAAACGGGCCCCAATTGTCATTGAAGAGTTTTCAAAAACTTCGGAACTACTGAAATATAACTTTATCTCTAAATAAAAGAAAAATAACAAATAATTTTATCAGGCACAGAATATTACTAGACAACACAAGCTATATTCGGCTCTATCGTCCTGTTATTAAAGTTTAAAATCGCGTGAATTTGAGGCGTGACATGCCGAGTTGTTTTCGCTTATTTCTGACAATCGACCTTGAGATAATGTGTTTACAAGAACCATGTATATGTATATAGGTGTTTACATGAACCACCTATATACATGTTGATTTCTTACTGACCGACGAGAAAATATAAAGTCTATAGACGCTATTCGGTTAATAGATATAACTAGCGACCCGCCCCGGCTTCGCACGGGTGCAATGCTGATACTAAATACACTACTTTATACATATAAACCTTGACCTTCCTCTTCAATTACTCTATCTATTAAAAAAACCGCATCAAAATCCGTTGCGTAGTTTTAAAGATTTAAGCATACATAGGGACAGAGAAAGCGACTTTGTTTTATACTATGTAGTGGTAATCAGCCTATAATGTTCCCCCTGTTTTTTTTTTGTAAGCCCCTTTACTCACGGGCGCCTTTTTACCGTGGCGATAGTTTCGCGCACTGGATTTTCAACGCACTGCCTAGAGCCGAGGGTTGAAAATCCAACAGTGTGTTTTTTTGACGCGCGAGGATGTGCTCTGTTGGATTATATATCAATGTTCGGCTCAACACTAAGGCCCGTATTACAGAACGTCACTCAATACTCAAGCATTACTTAAAACTAGATTCAAGCCATTTGATTGGTTGAAACTAGTTTTAAGTAATGCTTGAGTATTGAGTGATGTTCTGTAATACGGGACCTAGAGTTGAAAATTGCCCGAAATCAGGGCGCGATAAAATCTCAACACGATAGTTTTACGTCTTTGCGGACGTGGGATAATACAGATATACAGCACATTGCGTGTTTTTTTTTATCGACTTAAAATAGCTGGTATTTACATAAAGTTGCACCATCTGTGGCATGCTTAACATGAACGTGCCTTGAAAAGTATCATCATTTGGCAAGTGACCCAATACATATGACCTTAAATTATCTTGGTGTCAACGACCTCTGTGGCCCTGAATAAAATTACTACATTACAATGTATACTTATACTAGCAACGCCCCGCGGCTTCACCCGCATAAGTATCGATCCCGTGGGAATATCGGGATAAAAGTATCCTATGTGTTAATCTTGGTTATAAACTATCTGTGTGCCAAATTTCATCCAAGTCCGTTCAGTAGTTTTTGCGTGAAAGAGTAACGAACGTCCAACCATCCTCACAAACTTTCGCGTAATTCTTATTAGTAAGATAGCTCTTTTTATTTCGCGAATTCGTCTGCGATCCAGGATGAAAAGTAGCCAATACCCTTCTCCAGGTCATGGTCTACCCGTGTGCCAAATTTCATCCAAATCAGTTCAGCCGTTTTAACGTGAAAGTGTAATAAACAAACATACAAAAAAAAACAACCGACTCCCAAAAAAAAAATATTCGAAGTGAAGGAAGCCGGTTTCGTTGATTCCGAATTTTCGTATTTCGTTTTTTGTTTTTGTAAAAAGTTTACTTTTTAGTCCCACACAAATTCATATAACACTACTTACTATGTAAATATCAGTGACAGACAGCTATTAAAACATCATCAATATAAACTAAGTGTAAAAAAAATCTATTATGTACGAGATTACCATTTTACGCCAATTCTTTCAATGGAGTGTCAGTGGTTGACCATTGGAAAGTCATAATGACGCGACGCCATTATATTAGTAGACTAGCGACCCGCCCCGGCTTCGCACGGGTGCAATACTGATACTAAGTACAGGTATTTCAAGAATGCCAACACGCGCCGCCGCGGCTGGTACCGCAGCAACCGCTATGTCCCTGCATTTTAAATCTGTAATATCTTCGAAAATATTCATTTAAATTACATGCTGTAAAGGGCCATATTTATCTATATTAAATGCACAATATATTTAAGGTACTTAATTGGATAAGGATTAATGCTGTAAAATCGCTTCGTAAATAAGCCATTATTTCTCGTAAAAAGTAAAGGATAAAAAATGATTATTGTGGGTTATCCCTAAGAGATAGACATATACCATCGCGGACTTTTTTGTAGACCTTTTTAAGGTGTACAATACTGTAGTACATTATTTTGACCTAACTCGTAGGGTTCAGCCAGCGTTTGAAAAGTAAGCGCAAAAAAATGTGTTTATTTACGACATCACATGCATGCATGTATTATATATATAAACCTTTCTCTTGAATCACTCTATCTATTAAAAAAAACCGCATCAAAATCCGTTGCGTAGTTTTAAAGATCTAAGCGTTCAAAGGGACAGAGAAAGCGACTTTGTTTTATACTATGTAGTGATTACCAAACTTGTCAAAATCAACAATTATGAAATCAGTGATAGACCATTCTGAAACTATTTTGTAACTTCCGAAATTAAAGTTATTTTTCACTTTGTAGTGTTTTTTTTTGGAAGTCGGTTGTTTTTTTTTTTGTAAAAAAGTTTTGACAATTCTACATTCATTGCGTTATTTACGTTGTTGTGCAGACACATTTTTCAAACATATGAAGCAACGGATTAGCAATATCCTTCAAAATAATTGAGTTTGATAGTGTGTTATGCAATTCGGGTTCTGGGAGGAGAGGCATAAATGTCTAGCAGTGGACTGAGATAGGCTGAATTGATGGATTGTGGTCGCTGGCAGTGCTAGTAATATTAGATGTAACGATAATAAAAACGATAAGTTATCTCGTAGCCTAAATCGTCCTAACTATTATTAATCATACTAATATCACATAATCTTACTAAATCTGTACAAGGTGTAACAGAATAAATGCAAGTCCTGAAAGTAATTTGTTCATAATTGACTTAACTTTTAATATAGATATTTTTTTAATATTTTTTTTTTTTCATACTAACTGCCGATTGAGCCAATTATTATTACTATTATGAGCCTGTTATGTCCCACTGCAGGCAAAGGTCTCCCTTCCGTCTTTCCATATTCTCCTGTCTCTTGCTACATCTGGCCAATCCTTTAGATAGGCGTCCAATTCGTCACGCCATCTCTTTCTGGGCCTACCGCGTCGCCGATTCCTGTTATTCGGAACCCAGTCAGTGGCTACTTTTGCCCAATTCTGTTGCAACATGCGGCAGATGTGGCCTGCCCAATTCCACTTTAGTTTGGCGGCTGTGTTGCCCACGTCTCGATTGAGCCAAATAAAATTTAATCTTCATTTCAAGGCAATAAGACTCAATTTTAAATGCATAAAGTAATGCTAGTGTCAACACGATTTTCTTAAAAAAAATAGCAAGCGGTAAAAAATAGTTTTGGTCATTGTATTATGCTTTTAACTCAATACTCCTAATTGGGGTGTATGAGGTCTTGTTTTTAATTATGTTACACATTGTCTATGGGTTGATTTTTCCAACGCCAGATTATTTTGTTCAAGAAATAATTTGAATTTTTGACAGTTTTCCATTCAAAATCTGTCAGACGTCTATTTTATTCCACGAATATAAATTGTCTGTCAATTGAAAAATAAGCCCTTAATAAAACAAAGTCGCGTTAGTTACACCATTTATAACCAAAGAACTGGCTGAACAAGTATTTATGATCTTTGATTCCTTGGATTTGTCTCCGCCCCGAATAGCAGAAATACTATTAAAACATGGGGAAAATTCACAAAAAAAAAAAAAAAATATGAATAAAATTAATTTTCTCATACATTTTGTATGGAACGGCTTTTTTTATTTATTGATTCTGAGGTGGTACGAAGTTAAACTGGGTTTGGAATAAACGCGAATGTTTGTCAGGATGGATGGACGGATGTTTGTTACTCTTTCACGCCAAAACTACTGACCAGATATTGAAGAAACTGTACACTAATGTAGCCTAAACATTAGAATAACACCTGTGATACTTTTTATCCCAATATTCCCAAAGGTTCGGCCACAGATATAGATACACCTAGATAACGCATGAGCAACTACATCGCGTGCCAAAAATCGCACCAACTTACGTTCAAAAGTCGTAAGCCACCACTTTCGTGCTCAGCCCTGTGTACTGCTGGCTGGGTGAGCGTGAGTGAGAAAGAGCGCTTGTGACGTCATAGTAGGTAGTCAAAAAAATGGCACGCTTGTTTTTCATGCAGATCGTGATACTTGCGTTATCTAGGTGTATATCTGTGCTTCTATCATATTTTCCGTTTGCATTGATGTCAGCTATCGATTATATAGGTTTCAAGCGTGGCTGCCATTTTGAAAAAAAAAAACAAAATGGCTCGACAGTAGGTATGACAGGCTCCATAACTTCAATCCCCTTTCAAGCTTCTAGACACAACCATAGTGTTGAGTTCCACCATGACTGATGCATGCATATCGTCTGTTGGGACATTGGGACCTCAAAACTGCAATGGCTCTTTCTTCAAAAGGCCCTTCCAGAGATGGCCCTGCATTGTTAAACTCAAATAAAATCCTTATAATATAATTTTTGGACTTTAAAAGAGACCAGGACCTCGGGGTTTCTTCTCAGGGATCAGTCAGCTAGGAAATGCCGGCGCCATCTAGTTTTAAAAATATTAACTTGTGAGGGCTGATGTTTCAATCGACAGAAAAAATTTTATTCTTGGAATAAAATTAATGTCTGAAAGTTTTTGTATGAAGTGAATTGTCAAAAATTCAAAATGAATACTACGATAAAATTATCTGGAAAAATCAACCCTTAAAGTCTTACTTACAGAAATCTATATATATAAAAGGAGAAACTGACTGACTGACTGACTGACATATCAACGCACAGCCGAAACTGCAAGGACTAGGAACGTGAAATTTTGCATACGGCTTCCTTTTATTATGTAGGGGAGCACTAAGAAGGGGTTTTTGGAAATTCGACCTTTAAGGGGGTGAAAAGGGGGAATTTCGTTTGTATGAAAAATCTTATTGCTTGAGTTAATAAACTTGAAATTTGGCACGAATACACGCAGACGAAGTCGCGGGCGAAGTGCTAGTAATAATATAATAAAAATATCATTTATTTCAGGTACCACATAACCCATATCAGAAAACAGCTTTAAAATTAAAATTATTATTTAAAATTAAATTCAATTACATTAAAATTTAATTATTCAATATTAAATACAAAAACACATATATAAAAAAGGCGTGGATGGTGTTGGTATTCTTTATTGAGAGACAGTCAATGGTGAAAAACAGTACGAGAATATTATATTAACAAACTTTTGGCGGGAACGAGCGAGAGCCGCGGTCGTTGCGATTGGAATTTCAATGTTACGTACGCTCGTTGGAGCGGCGCGCGACTGACTGGGGTGCGGGAGGGGCTACGCAGGCGGCGCGCGTGCGGCGCAGCTACGCGACGCGCATGCGCGGCGCGCGGCCTATGCTTTACTAGCTCTGCGGCCGCGCCGTACCATACCGCGTTCCGAACCCAAAATGCGTCTGATAGTCTCCCCCTCTAACCCTAACGAACGTCCTCGCGTTTGGGTTAGCTCCTACGAGGCCTCCCCCTCTTACGTTTCTCTTGTACCGGGGCTTGGATGCGACCAACGAAGGGAGTCAGTGCAGAGGCATGGTACTTACCCAGTACCGTACCGTCGCTGAGGCGCTCGAGTATGTATGTAGTGGGACTGACCACAGCTCGGATCTTGTATGGCCCGTCACGGCGAGGGATAAATTTTGATGTCTGCCCTCTGCCAGTGTCATTAGCCCCTTGAGTTTTCAATAGCACTAGATCACCAACCTTATAATCTGGAGCTGGTCGACGATGTTCATCGGCGTACTTCTTATGTGTCGCCTGGGCACTCTCATAGACGTCACGAGCATCTAAGAGTACTGACGAAATCTTCTTAAGAAAATTAGTGATGTCACCTACATAATGATCGCTTTCGATTATGGTGCGCATCTCTGACATGACATCTGCTGGCGCGCGCATGTCTCGCGCGAAGTTTAAATAAGCGGGTGAGTAACCGGTTCCTGATGTGACTGCCGAGTTCATAGCGAATCGGACAGCAGATAAGTGAATATCCCACGTCTCATGGTCTTTACCTACCAGGATCGCCAGTTGCGGCTTGAGGTCCCGGTTCTTACGTTCCACCGGATTCGCCTCGGGGTGGTAAAATGAAGTAAGTGATTGTGTAATCCCCATCGCATGACAGGTCTGCTGCATTACCTCACTTATAAATTGGACACCGTTGTCACTGACAAGGCGCCTGGGGACTCCGAACCGTAAGTATACTTCCGATACAAGTACCTTTGCGCATTCTTCACTGGTAGCTGAAGTAAGGGCGAACAGCTCTACCCAGCGCGTGCAGGTGTCCTCGACTATCAGGATCCATTTGTGTCCTTTCGCTGTTTCAGGTAGAGGGCCGAACAGGTCCACGGCTAACACCTCAAACCGGCGTGCAGAAGCGGGCGTCTGCAACAACCCAGACGGTTTCCTAGTGTCTGCCTTATAGCGCTGGCAAGGTACACAATTTTTAACGTACTGCGTAACGTAGGAACGCATTCCCGGCCAGTAGTACTTACCGATCAAGCGTTGCAGCGTACGTTCCGCGCCCATGTGACCAGCGGTGGGTGCATCATGATATTCGGCCAATACTTTGGCACGTTCTTGTTCTGGGACTACCAGACTGGCGTCATCGTGCTCCTCGTTCTCAGGGCAATATCTATATAACACGCCTTCGGCGAGCACATACCCTTTGTTTGACCATACCCTCCCCCTAGAGGGGTCGTCGGACTCCAGGGCCTCGACGATTTTACTCACCTCTGGGTCCTTTATTTGGTCCTCGCGCAGGTCCCTCAGACTGCGAGAGGGCACGTCGACCACAGCGCAGCACAGGTCACAATCGGCGTCTTCGGCGCATGCCGGACGCGACAGAGTGTCAGCTATAACATTGGCCTTACCTGGTGTATATTCTATTTTCAGGTTATACTCCTGAAGGCTCAGGGCCCACCTTGCTAGGCGACCGCTCGGAGACTTCATACTCATCAGCCACCTAAGCGGCTGATGGTCCGACTTTATCACGACTTCAGCGCCATCTACGTACCCCCTGAACTTGGAGACTGCCCAGACGACGGCTAGAGCCTCCCTCTCCGTCGTGCTGTAGTTCTTTTCAGCGGCGGTCAAAAGTCGACTGGCGTATTCTATTGGGCGCTCGTCGATCCCCTCCCCCTGGAGGAGAACCGCCCCTAGAGCATACCCACTGCTGTCGGTTCTGAGGACGAAGGGTAACGTCGCATCAGCCTGACGCAGGATCGGCGCCGATACTAGCAGTTGCTTGATCTTCTCGAAAGCTGCCTGCTGCTCCGGGCCCCATTTCCATATACTTGCCTTTTTTAGCAGCATTGTCAACGGTTTGGCAACCTCTGCGTAGTCAGGGACAAAGCGCCTAAACCAGCTGGAGGTCTGCAGGAAACATTTCAAATGTTTTATGTTCCGAGGCGTCGGCATGTCCGCGATTGCTGCGGTCTTCCCAGGATCAACGTGGATACCACCTGGTAAGATAATGTGCCCTAAGAACTTTACCGATTCCCTCGCGAAGTGACTCTTCTCGCGGTTTACTCGCAAGTTGAACAAGGCGAGTCGATCGAACACGGAGGTGAGGTCGGCAAGGTGCTTCTCGAAAGTCTCATCGGACATTATCAACAAGTCGTCTAAATATGCTAGAAGAGTAGTACCTGGCAAGTTCGACTTGAATCTGTCAATCAGCCTCTGGAACGTAGCGCCTGAGTTGCGCAAACCCATTGGCATGCGTTTAAATCTATAAGTGCCGAGCGGTGACGTGAATGCTGTCTTGTCCCTATCGTTAGGGTCGACGTTCACTTGAAAGTAGCCAGCTCGGAGGTCAAGGGTTGTCATGTACTTAGCTGTTTTTGCGTCATGAAGAATGTCCTCAATCCTTGGGAGAGGGTACCGGTCAGGCTCAGTGACAGTATTGAGCTTGCGGTAGTCAACACACAGTCTGAAGCTGCCATCCTTTTTCTTGACAAGAACGACATTCGATGCCCACGGCGACTCGCATTCCTCAATGACGTCAGAGTTGACCAGTTTATGCAGCTCCTTCTCGAGTGCCTCTCTCTTAGGCGGCGACAATCTAAAGGGAGGAGAAGCCAAAGGTTCCTGTGTCTCGCTTACCTTTATCTTATGGACGGCGAAGTCCGTGGGAGGCCCCGCCGAAGCAAACTGAGCGACTCTGCCTTGCAAGAACTCGTTGAGTGCGGCCCTGTGCTCCGGTGGCAAACTCGTACCTTCATCTTGGCGCAGTGATACATCGCAGACCTCTGCTTGCGCCACGGCCGCGCTGTTCAGTACATAAGATTGCAAAAAGGGGTACCGGTCTCCTGGACTATCTGCAAAATGCCATGACTCCTGAGCTATGTCTAGAACAATAGCCGCGTTAGCAATAAAATCACGACCTAAAAGTGTTCTGGTGTCATCACCGGGGAACACCATAAACTCGGTGTCGACTCTTCGACTATCTAGGGTGACAGGTACCGTAGCGATCCTAACCATTTTCCTATGACACGAGCCGTCGGCGAGCCCGATATAGCGCTCCATTTCGTGGAATTGAACGCCGTTATTTACTAACAACGAATACAATAATGGGCTAGCAACACTGTGCGTGGCCCCGGTATCGACTATCGCTACCCCTTCCTTACCCACTACGCTTATTGCTATCAAAGGATGCGACGTCGTCGATGCGAAGAAGTCACCTTTTACTACGTTAAAATCGGACGGTTTGGTGGGCGCGGGTTTAATCGAACAAGTTTCACACTTTGACTTGACCACCCCTGGCTGACCGCATCCATAACAACGTATCGGATTAATATTATCTTTATCACTAGTACCTACTTTATTACCCTTATTGTCACTATCAACTTTATTAGCCTTACGACATTCGTTAGCTGTGTGACCGAACGCTTTGCAAAACGAACATCTAATGCGATTACGTTTCGAGGTATCATTCGAGTTAGAGGTGAGTTTGGAACCGGTGGTTGCGCTCGGACTCATAGTACCGCGGTCGGGAACGGTAGGTACATTCGGGTTATTCGCGGAAACGATCGAGTTTTTTAATTCCGTTATCGAATCTTCCACGAGTCTCGCTCTCTCTAACAAATGATCAATATCGCTAATGGTGTCTCGCGACAAACGTTTTCGTATTCGACGATGTAGTAAGCCGTACACAATATCCACTATCATCACACTTGGCACAACATAGGGTAATTGAACTAGTAATGATCGTACCTTTGATATAAAAACTTCCGCGCGTTCACACTCACTCTGTTCACGCGTGAATACTTCGCGCAGTGTCCTGTACGCGGGCTTTTGCACGCCGTAGGCAGCGCGCAGGCGCGCGAGCGCGTCCGGCCACGAGCCGACGCAAGCCCGGGCGCCGCGCCACCATACCGCCGCGTCGCCGCTCAGCAAGATGGAGAGGCCGCGTAACGCGTGCTCGTCGGACACGCCGGCGCACTCCTTGTAGACCTCCACTGCATCGATGAACGCCTCCAGTACCTCGGTGTCGTGTGACTGCCCGTCAAACCTCGCGGTGCACTTTGAAAAGTTACCGCCGGAGGTGGCGGGCGCGTTCGCCGTGGGCGATGCCGCCGGTGTCGACGCGACTGGGTTCCACTGGTTGCCTTGATGTAAAGACCGTAGGGTTTCCACCAGAGTGCGGTTGGTCTCCGCCTGCATCCTGGCGAACGACTCCATCATGGTGGACAGTAGCCGTTCGGTGTTCAGCGCCGCGGCGGGTACGCCGGTGTGGGCCCCGCCGAGCGTGTGGTCGAGGGCGGCGCCCCCCTGGGCGCGCATCTCCTCGGCCGCGTCGGTTGAGTCGCGTGCATGGGTGGTAGCACTAGTAGCGGCGCCGGCATGGGCGCGTAGCTCCACCACTGAGTCACAGTCCGCGTCGGAGTAACCGTCGCTTCCTTGTTCTTCCGCCTTGCGGTCGATTGCTGCTCGGGTTGCCCGCGTCGTTCGTGGCATGATAATGTCTCTGTAGTCACTGACTGTTAACGACACTTCACTGGGTTCGTTTAGCGTTTAGCCGTTGTTAAAAGTTGAAACTTAACATGGCCGCGAGTTGGGCGTCACTATAAAAAAGGCGTGGATGGTGTTGGTATTCTTTATTGAGAGACAGTCAATGGTGAAAAACAGTACGAGAATATTATATTAACAAACTTTTGGCGGGAACGAGCGAGAGCCGCGGTCGTTGCGATTGGAATTTCAATGTTACGTACGCTCGTTGGAGCGGCGCGCGACTGACTGGGGTGCGGGAGGGGCTACGCAGGCGGCGCGCGTGCGGCGCAGCTACGCGACGCGCATGCGCGGCGCGCGGCCTATGCTTTACTAGCTCTGCGGCCGCGCCGTACCATACCGCGTTCCGAACCCAAAATGCGTCTGATACATATTAATAAATACACACGAATAAATACAATATAAATACACCATCAACACACAAATTAAATAAATCAAATAAAAAATACTACAAATAACCTACTCCTATTCACTACAATAGTCTCTTACGAGCGACACTTTAACTTTTTTATTTCGTAAATCGCATACAAATGTTTGATGTAGTACGGGCGCGTTGAAATACGATAAAAATAATATCACCGGACCGCCCGTCGACCGGACGACAACGTTATTCCTCTTTCATTTTCAACCTATATATTTCACATTTCGTAGACCCGTTTTAGCCTCAGAATGTTTTGCGTATTAAACTACGTTAATTTTACTATCGAATAAAAATAAAACGAAAGTTGTAGCTCTAAAAACAAAATTGTGATTTTGTTTTTAGAGCTACAACAAACAGTGATTTAAAATGTTCGTGGTAACTTTCGGCCGTGCGGACATTTTGTTGTTTACGTTTCGTTTCGCATCCACTTTCAAGCGCGAGACTTTCGGGTGGGAGTAACTTGTCTGTCACAGCCGTGCCGCACATATGGACAGTCCAACCTATTGGCTATCATACTCAGAACGGTATTGGTCGCTGGCCCGCACTCTGCGCACGAGTGACAACAATAAACATTTCATTTCAGCGGCTTAGGATGTGCGTTGTCTGTGAATGAACGAATGAATTTTAAATTTTTATTAAGTTGATTTTCTCTTTGTTTTCAGCGCAAGGCTGAGCCCGTTATTCTGGAGTATTTTGAACATGGAGACACCAACGCGGCTGCCGAAGACTTTTTGGAGTTCATCACGGCGAAGAGGAGCCATTTGGTAAGCTATTTTATTAAGATAACTGAATGGCAATTCTCGTAATTTAAAACGTTCAAAATCTAGTCGCAGTCTCAGCTCGGCGACAAACAAATGTCAAAATATAAAGGTATTTTTTGACAGATTGAGACTGAGATCAGACTGTGAACGTTCTTAAAATTACGAGATTTGCCCCTCTGAGCTCTAATCACAATGAATTAGGGAAAACCACACTCGTAATCACCTCAGCGCTTAGGAGAATTGATAACACATATTCCACGAAGTAATCAATTTATTTATTTAGGAGTTACCGTAGTCAGAAGCCCGAAAGTCTGGCAACCAGTCTTACCAAGCAGCGTGACCAGATTTAACAGAATTCTGCCAGTACAACAAGAAAAATAGGACGAATTGAATTCTGCCAAATTTCTGACAAGGGTTTATTGGATTCTGCTAGAAACTGCCAACTTTTTCTAATCTGCGACATAATATGCTAAACCCTAAATTGGTGGTCAAATTCTGCTAAAATCGCAGAATTCTGCTAAATCTGGTCACGCTGTTACCAAGGTGTATCGTATTACCCAGTAACTGGGTTGTGGAGGTCAGATAGGCAGTCGCTCCATGTAAAATACTGGTATTCAGCTGCATCCGGTTAGACCTCAACGTAGTTGGGAAAAGGCTAGGCAGATAATGATGATTTAGGAGTAGCTGCGCCAGCGACTTTTTTCTCGTACATGTCTGAATTTCATGGGTTTTATTTTTTTGCGCGGAACCCTAATTCTTTTTCTGTAATAAAACTAGCCTAAGTTGCTCTTTATAACATCAGCTCTCTGCCGGTGAAAGTCTCGTCAAATCAGTCCAGCCGTTTCGGAGATTAGCCGGAACAAACAGACAGACAATTTTTTTTTTATATATATATATACAGGGTGTTCCTGGAAGTATGGATCAAATCAAATAGGGGCGTGGGCAAAGTCATTTCCAAACTTTTTGATCCTGAGAATGTTGGTAAATTTTTTTACGGTTTAAAAGTTATGACCAACTTTTGTTATTTTCAATCACTTTGCATAGTGCTCAAAGAATAAAATCATTAAAAAAAAAACTACCAGGAACTGTCAATTTAAGTTTTTTTAGACAGCCGTGATAGTTTTTTTTAATGATTTTTTTTTCTTTGAGCACTATGCGAAACGATCGAAAAAAAATGGTCAAAACTTTTGAACCGTAAAGTAATTCTCAATCATCAATCATTCTCAGGATCAAAAAGTTTGGAAATGACTTTGCCCACGCCCCTATTTCATTTGATCCATACTTCCAGGGACATCTTGTATAAGTACCGTATATACTTTCATATGCGTTTAGTAAAAAAGCTGTTATTTTGACATTAGAAACGGGCACCTCAATTTTATTTATTTATATAGATCTTCCGACAAAATATACAAGATGAAGACGACAATAAATTAAACTGCATATATCTAATGACGTTCCTGCAGTCTGCATACGAAAATTCAATCAAATATATCCAATGGTTTAGTTAATACAGCTAGTCGGCTGATCGGCAAAACCAGTAGTCGACCCATCTGTACAAGTGATCGGTCGGTCGGTAGGCTACCAAGAGCCGCCGACGCTCCGTCTCGCTCCGCCTCGTGTCTGTGTAAAGTGTTAAACCCAGAGCGCTTGTTCGTGTGTCTTGTTGACTGTGGCGCGTGTTAATTGTGTAAGTATCAACCACAGATATAGATACACCTATACAGGGTTATTGGTAAAACACCAGCAACCTTTTACGAGGTCATTGTACTCATCATTATGAAAAAATCAAAAATCAACTGTTCCCTACATTTTGACGAGATAGACGAAGATAAATGTAGGGAACAGCTGATTTATTTTTTCACGATTACAAGTTTGGCCCCATAAAATAAAATTATAACTTTCTAGTACTTATTAAGAGTCTCAGAGCTAAGCTGCGGACATGGCTAAACTATAAGGGTTCCTTGTTGCCTACGCGGAATCCTAAAAACAGAAGTAGAACAAGTCAACTAGGTGAATATTATTATAAACTTTATGTATAATGTTTTTCAACAGGTTTGCGAGACGATTGTGGAAATAGCTCTGGACCATAAGCCGTCGCACTGCGAGATGGCTTCAGTTCTCATATCTGATCTCTATGGAAGGGTGTTCTCCGCTAAGGATATAGGAGTCGGTGAGTTTTTAAACTAAATAGCGAGGAGAAAAATAAACTAAATAGCGAGGAGAAAAATAAACTAAATAGCGAGGAGAAAAATAAACTAAATAGCGAGAAGAAAAATAAACTAAATAGCGAGGAGAAAAATAAACTAAATAGCGAGGAGAAAAATAAACTAAATAGCGAGGAGAAAAATAAACTAAATAGCGAGGAGAAAAATAAACTAAATAGCGAGGAGAAAAATAAACTAAATAGCGAGGAGAAAAATAAACTAAATAGCGAGGAGAAAAATAAACTAAATAGCGAGGAGAAAAATAAACTAAATAGCGAGGAGAAAAATAAACTAAATAGCGAGGAGAAAAATAAACTAAATAGCGAGGAGAAAAATAAACTAAATAGCGAGGAGAAAAATAAACTAAATAGCGAGGAGAAAAATAAACTAAATAGCGAGGAGAAAAATAAACTAAATAGCGAGGAGAAAAATAAACTAAATAGCGAGGAGAAAAATAAACTAAATAGCGAGGAGAAAAATAAACTAAATAGCGAGGAGAAAAATAAACTAAATAGCGAGGAGAAAAATAAACTAAATAGCGAGGAGAAAAATAAACTAAATAGCGAGGAGAAAAATAAACTAAATAGCGAGGAGAAAAATAAACTAAATAGCGAGGAGAAAAATAAACTAAATAGCGAGGAGAAAAATAAACTAAATAGCGAGGAGAAAAATAAACTAAATAGCGAGGAGAAAAATAAACTAAATAGCGAGGAGAAAAATAAACTAAATAGCGAGGAGAAAAATAAACTAAATAGCGAGGAGAAAAATAAACTAAATAGCGAGGAGAAAAATATACTGCCGTAACCTAATTGCGTAACACAGCACACCATCAATATCAGTCGAGAGATCTTAGACCTTAGGAGGGGCCCGTGGCTAAAGAATAACAGCCGCACAGGTCGATCGATCAGCTTAAGCTACGCTTGCCGCGGTTGGTCTGTGGACGGGTGACCATCTTTACATACCGAGACCCCTCCGTGCCTCGGAAAGCACGTTAAGCCCTTCGTCCCGGCTGTCTTTCGTGGATCTTTGAAAGTCGTTACGGGTAGTCAGAAGCCCGAAAGTCTGACAACCAGTCTTACCAAGTGGTATCGTATTACCCAGCAACTGGGTTGTCGAAGTCAGATAGGCAGTCGCTCCATGTAAAATACTGGTATTCGGCTGCATCCAGTTAGACTGGAAGCCGACCCCAACATGTTGGGAAAAGGCTAGGCAGATGATGACTATCAATTGAGATTGATATTAAATCATTTTGAAGCATATTGCTAATCCATTGCTTCATATGTTCGAAAAATGTATCTGCTCAACAATGTAAATAACGCAATGAATGTTGTTGAACTGTAAAACGGAAGCCATTGCTACTGATAATGTAATTTCAAAGAAGGCATAGTAAAATGAGGTATTCGAAAACATCTATACATTCGATGGAAATATGGAGAAGCTACCACGCTTTAAAAGTTTTTGAAAGGCATAATTTCCATCCTTGTCGCGAGGTACCGACAATATATAGGGTGAAATTGAAAACATGCAACAAACCGAAATGGGAGATTGTACTCATCATTATGAACAACTTTTACTTAGGGAACAAAGCTGCAATCGCGAAAAAAAAACAGCTGTTCCCTACATTTTGACGAGTTATACGAACATAAATGTAGGGAACAGATGATTTTTTTTTTTCGCAATTTGGTCAGGTTTGGTTTCGTAGTAAAAGTTGTTCATAACGATGAGTACGATCTCCCATTTCGATTTGTCGCATGTTTTCAATTTCAACCTGTATATCGCTAGTATGAAGTTACATTGTCGTGACGTCACGTCTTTGTCTAGCAGTAATTTTGAAACGCTTATAACTTGACGATTTATAAGCTTTTACTCTTTTCATAAAGAAAGAAAGAAAAAGTATTTATTGCGACTCGTACAGGAAGATCACAAACTAAACTAAACATAGTCAAAAATAAAAACCAAATTATATTGTTTGCTAACAATACTTTTAAAGAACTAAAAATCTCCCTATTTCATGTGAGGTGAGTTACGCAATTACTTAGCGGATTTGGTCATGAAAGTGACTTTTTAAGCTAAATATTCTAAGCTGTAACTCCATTTTGGCTAAACTGACTTTTTGGTAAGAGAAAAATATTTTTCTTTTTCATTTGATACCAAGAAGTCAGTTAGCCAAAATGGAGTTAGCAGCTTTGAATATTTAGCTGACCATATGTACAGACGCCAGCAGATCAAGCTACTACAATCTATCAAATTTCTTTAATAGATTTTCAACTTTATCGCAAAAGCATAAGGTTCAAAGTTGATTGGGAAAATTTCACAGTTTCGGTTAGCTTGATGTGCTGGCGTCTGTAATTTCCGAGTTGATCTTGTACATCACTGCCAGCCATTTTGAAAATGGCGGCCACGCATGAAACTTAAATAAATCTAAAACATAATAAGACCGAACCCCATAAAATGTCAAGTTTCCGAGATATTAATTAACGTTCAATGTTGATGATTGAGTCACGCGATTAACTTGTCATGAAGTGCTTGAGAGTGGAGAGGTGTTCCACGGCTATCAGGACGATCCCGGAGCCCGGAAAACAAGTCAAAGATCCATCTAGATTCTCTAATTGCACCCTAATGTTCCAGCCTTCGACACGAAGAAGCTACCAGACCTGGTGTTGCACACTCCAGACGCGGCGGTGTTACTGTCGAACTTCATAGCGCGCTGTGTCGTCGACGATTGTCTCTTGATACCTTAACAACACCGTACCATTCCAGCCTTCGACCGCCTGCTGGAGAAGCTTCCAGACCTGGTGCTGGACACTCCAGACGCGGTCGTCTTACTGTCGAACTTCATAGCGCGCTGTGTTGCCGACGATTGTCTCCCGCCGCGCTTCGTGCAGACCGCTTCGAAGAAAACCGATGTCAATGCGCATGCCAAGTGAGTTTATTTAATCAATTATATACAGAGGCCAGCACATCAAGTTACCCCAATCTGTCAAATTTTCCCGATTGAATATGAACCTTATTCCTTTGTGGTAAAGTTGAAAATCTATCAAAGAAATATGACAGATTGGGGTGTAAAAAGACACTCGAAGCCGAAAGTCACGTGTACTCCTCGTCATTATGATATTATTTTAGGGTTCCGTATACCTACAAGGAAAAAACGGAACCCTTATAGGATCACTTTGTTATCCGCCCTTCCGTTTATCTGTTAAGAACCTTTATCTCGGGAACGCATGGAGGTATCGATTTGAAATTAAAACCTTATACTCAGGTCTGCGGTCCCTAGAAGCTGTGAAAAAAAAATCAAACTTCTAAGTTAACGTAAAAAAAAGATACGGCCATTTATGCCGCAAAAAGCGTATATTTCGATAATTTTTGAATTTATACAACATTGGTTTTCATCATCATCATCATCATCAGCCGGAAGACGTCCACTGCTGAACAAAGGCCTCCCCCTTAGACCACCACGCCGAACGACAATCCGCCACTTGCATCCATCGGTTGCCCGCGACTCTCACGATGTCGTCGGTCCACCTAGCGGGAGGCCTGCCTACGCTGCGTCTTCCGTTGGTTTTAGTATATGCGAAACCCGAAACACGTGTCTAGTATTTTTATGTAAAGAATTTATGTACAAAATTTCAAAACTGTATCATGAGAAATCACAAAGTTATAAGCGTGTTATGTTAACTAGTTGTCCGTACAAGAACATGCTCACCGCGCGCCGCCCGCGCATGCAGTGACGTCTTGCACTCGATAATGATTACGTAGTGTCGCTCGGTGTCCAACTTGTACTTGTACCTTTTTTTAAATATTTTTGCGACAAAATATAACATGGTGTAAAAATTATCGGAATCGATCCAGTTACTTATTCTGAGCAAATTATATTCAGGTTTCGCATTATACTAAAAATTATGTTGTATACTAAAATAATGATGATTTTGTTCCAGACAAGCCATCCACAGGGCGGAGACGTTGCTGTCTTTGAAGCAAGGAATGGTGAGGCTTGACAACATCTGGGGCGTTGGAGGTGGCATCAGGTAATCAAAATAACGGGCGTAAAAACACCCTTAACGAAGCCGAGAGAAAATTATATTCTATACAGGGTTATTTGAAAAACACCAGCAACCTCTTAAGAGGTCATTGTACTCATCATTATGAAAAACTTTTACTATGGGACCAAACCTGAAATCGCCAAATAAAAATCAGCTGTTCCCTACATTTATCTTCGTCTATCTCGTCAATATGTAGGGAACAGCTGTTTTTTTTTTTTTCGCGATTTCAGGTTTGGTCCCATAGTAAATTTATGTTTAGTAACGTTATTGATATTTTTAGGTTTTAGTATCGTTACAAATTTTTGAATGTTATACGATAACATTAGTGATAACGGAACGAAATTCATTTCGCTTTCAAGTCCCTGCTTTGATGTACAGAATGAGCAGTTTACGGCTATGTCTGGGTCTATTTACACCTAGTATTTTTATTTATCAAAATAGACGAGTATAATTTGCAAAAAATTTTAGGATACTCACATACACACTCACACACCCTCTCACAAATACACACACACACCCTATCACACGCTCGCATTGTTTCTTTTCTTATTGTTTAGTTTTACGGTTCAATACCTACCAGTGTTACTTATTTTTTGTATTTTATTACATAAAAATTGTAATGTGTATTGATGTATGGCGGAGGACACTGGCCCCGATTCTGTTGTTCACAAACTAAACTAAATTTAAGTTCAGTGCATCTTTTTCTTTCTATTTCATTATGAAAAGGACAGAAGATAAATATTAGTTTAGTCCTGTCAAATTAGTCAGCGCCTGACGTAAATTGACGTATTTTTAGTAGCCAATTTTTTAATCACGTCTAAACTTGTCTATGGATTATCTAATTTGACAGAACTAAACTAATATTTATCTTCTGTCCTTTTCCAAATGAAATAAAAATAAAAAGATGCACTGAACTTAAATTTAGTTTAGTTTGTGAACAACAGAATCGGGGCCAATGGTTCCTGTAACACCGATTCGCCTAGCACAGGAGTCAGGGGCTTCACATTTTGGTTGTAATATTTTATAGCAATAAAGTTTTATTTATTTTATTTATCAAAAATAACGTTTGCAGGCCTGTGAAGTCCCTCATCCGCCAGATACAGCTGCTCCTCAAGGAGTACCTGACATCGAGTGACCTCACAGAAGCTATGCGCTGCGTCCGAGATCTCGAAGTGCCTCATTTTCATCACGAGCTCGTGTATGAGGTAATTACCGACTTCTAAAACAATTATTTAATTACTAACTTCTGCTCGCGACTTCGTAAGCGTTATGGCTTGCGCATACGACGGACCGGAGAAAAAAGTACGCTCCGCGAATAAAAAGTCCGCCGCGGATTTACCGCGAACTCAACGCACACGGTGTGCGATCATTCGTTCCGGGCATACGTACATCACTCTCGAGCGCGCAACGCGGACTATAGTCTGCCATGTGCATTGCTTCGCCTAGTCACACGAGTTCTATTTTTTTTGCGGACTCCCCCGTACTTTTGTCCGGTCCGCTCCCCGCATGTCCTCGGTTATTCGGGGGACTTTGTACGCGGTACTTTTAATCCCTCGTTTGCGTTACTCGATACAGTTGTAAGCGATCTATTTTAGCGGACAAAAAAGTCCGCGGACGAAAATCCGTCGTCTGTGCAGGCCATTCAAGATTCAAGATTCTTTATTTGTGGGTTTTTTTTTTCTTTATCTGTGTTCATTAGCGTGGTTATAATTTTAAACAAAAAATATGTTATTTTTTACTTTGGGAAATCCAAAATGCAACTTCTAAGACTAGCAGATAAGATACCAGGGCACTCGGAATGTTGGATATTCATTGTTTTATTATTCACTTTTGTTAGTCGTAGTTTAAACAATATTATCGGCGCCCATTGATAAAAATATGGAAAAAAATGATTAAGGAAAAAATCGGACAAACGTCAATTTGTAGTTACATACCTACAAATTTGTACGGAACTCTCCGTGCGGGAGTCCGACTCGCACTTGGCCGGTTATTGTTTAAACCAATGACGCATTTTTTTATTTGTTGCTCCATTGTCTGAACAACTTTTGTTCTAGCAAAACTGGGATTCAAATTTCAGCGTGTGTTATGTATTTCTTGTGCGCGTTCCAAATTATATATATTTCTTCTGACCCCGCAAACGTTGTTTTGCAAAAAAAAAAATAGGGGTATAAAAATTTGTTATAAACCTATTCTCATACCTACTAATTATACATATAAAATTTCATCTAAATCGGTCAAGCCGTTTCGGAGGTGTATAAACACTAAAACTGTGACACAAGAATTTTATACAACGTGTGCCGGACGGGCGTGATCCACGGACGCGAAGGGTGAGGGGGAGTTGTAAGCTTCCCCGTCTCGTGGCGCTGACGTCCTGCACCTATAGGTTCGGAGTGCTTGGATTGTTCAGGAATTCCTATAGACTGGAACTGTAGCACTGAAGGCTCGTTTGACTATGTGTTAGGGGTTTCTTCAAATGAAAGCACTATCTTCATAAGTGTTCAGGTAGCTATTTCAGGACTCTTCAGGTTTCTTCAGGAACTTTCTTGCCGACGACTACGAAGTTACAAAGATTTAACACTTACTTAAGTGGCTCGAAACTTTACCTTGAAGAGAACCCGAAATTTCTTCCTGTTTTTAACTTTATTTTATCATTAAATTTGTCTTAGATACTTAGTGTTTCTATGTCTTAAAATCTATATCTTAAAGGTAACCCCGACATGTTGCATATCATTATCTTTGGTATAAAATTTCCCAATCTTTAAGATTTCTATTTTGCCTCTAACTATAATTTCTGAAAAGTTATTCAGGTCAAAAGGGGAAAAAAGGCACTGATTTAACGTAAAAACTATCTTTCAGGCTAAACTATCTGAAAGCTATGTGTCCGATTTCCACCCTCTAAACGGCAATTCATCTGTATTCTAATAATCTATTGATATGCAGCATTTAGGTTAAATTGGATAAGTTTTCAGAGTGTGAAGCGACTCTGAAGATCTCATTGATAAACCACATTATTTGTAGTATCCAACAACAGTTTTACCACATGTGAACTTGCATAAATAGTCGTTATTCTAAACTATATCAGGACTCAAGTACCTGGTTTCACTAAATAACTATATACTGCCTACTTAAGAGAGGTTCACAGGTAGTATAACCATTATTGGTCAATAAAAGACATGTCATAAAACGTTTATTACTCACTTCAAAAAATACCACTAACTTTTATAAGACAATACTATTCTACTTATTGACAAGGCTTGTTAACTAAAGGACTCTAAGTGATTATCAAACCCTATTCATTGGTACTACGTTAATCGCGACCACAAATGACTCTAAATTATAAACAAAGCTAATTTATGTTGAACAAGCCTTTGTCCTAAACACAATAATATATATTCTAATCTTTATAACTAATTATACGGTGACTCTAAGTTAAACAAAAGGCCCTACTTGGTTACGCGTTATTCGCGGCCACAAAAGATTCTAAATTAATCAAAATATCTAATTTTGATGACGCTTCGTCGCGAACACAACGTATAACGTTAAACGCGCAAAACCTGATAATAGTTTGTTCATAATTGACTACTGAATCGATTTCAGTAATTTTTAATATAGGATTTTTTTTTTTTCAAAAAAGATGTCATTACCACACTATCCACCGATTGAGCCAAAGAAAATTAAGTCTTATTTTAAGGCAATTAGACTCAATTTTGAATGCATAAAAAGCAATGCTAGGATCAACACGATTTTCTTAATAAAACTAGTTACCTTTAAAAAAAATATAGTTTTGGTCATTGTATTATGCTTTTAACTCATTGCTCTAATGGGGTTGACAAGTGAAAGCTGATCTCAGATGGCGCCACCACCATACGAATCTTTGTCAATGTCATTTTAGTTGTTGTCAATGTCATTAAAAGAGTTAATTAAAATTTAAATTTTATTATTCTACTCTGCGATATAACTGATAAACATTTACACACGCAGAGACATTTACATCATCTAATTCTTCAAGTGGCTGGATATTACTGAAGCTCTGAGTAGTTGAGTTCTCTCCTTGAAACAGGGTTTTTCTATAATTACGTGTTTTCAGGCGTTCTGCTCTCAGTATAGAGGCTGGCTTTATATTCCACGGAAACATTGAAGAGACCGCAGACTTTTTCAACATTTTGCTCTGGTTTATGATCCCAAACAAATAATTTATGTATTATGGGCAGTCTGCTTTCTTAACGCTTATTAAATCGCATTATCTTACAGTTACGTAAATACAAATAGGAGCAAATAGTTTTTGATGACTTAGTTAAACTGAAAGTAATCATTTCTCAATACCTAAGTATTTACCAATCTTTTATAGTCACTTTCCTTGAAATGTTTATGACACACTCTCGCCCCGCTTTTAGGCTCAAACTTTACTCGCCTTATCGCTATAAATCAATTTTTTTATGTTTCTCATCTTGAGGAAACTGGTGGCCTCCGGTTTCTTTACAATTTGGTACACAACATCCAGGCATTTCCTCAATAATTGTCTTTATTTATGAATTCACTACAAATTCCATACAAAAACTGCTTTGATAATGGTCTGTGCGCTGCTAGCGCCACTTGGACAGTTGTCGGCCCCATTGGGGTGTAATGAGGTTTTGCGCATTTAACGTTACACGTTGTATATAGGGTGACTGGTAATTAGTGACCGATACCTAAACACGTGATTGTACTCATGATAACAAACAACTTTTACTATGGGACCCATGCGCGGTCCGAGGGGGGGGGTTGTGGGGGTCATGACCCCCCCCAAAATCATTCAAGCTGTCTAGAGTCTGACTTGTCTTACTAACCTAACATGTGCCACGGAGACCTCGAGGGGCATAAAACATTAAGAATAGGCTGACATGGAGACTGCCACAGAAGTAAAAACTTAAACAAAAAGCCTGTTGTAAAATATACTGGATGAAATTGAATAAGTTCGTCAAATTAAAACATCTAATTCAACGTGATATAAAGAAAATTTAGGATGCACATGATACGTGCGCTTATGCAAGCCGTTTGGTAACGTCGTCGCGCATCCTTTTTTTCGTAGGTACGGTCAAAATTATGTAAGTACTACTAGTTCAACGTGTTGCCAACTTGATTCGTGTTGTGAACTTGTGATTTCTGCGATACTAGATTGCTTATCGGACGCGCGCTAAAATTTACATTTTCTTATTTGTTTTGATAATTTAGAAAAAAAAAATCCGTAACCATCGACGTTTATTCGTATCTACTTGAAGGCAATAACTTAGTTTGCACTGTCTAAGACGATAATTCCAAGATTTTTTTCAAGAATTTTGATTTGGGACATGACAATTTATATTGATTATGTAGCAGTTACTGGACCTCCAACTTCGATTTGGCGCAAGTTTTCAATTTCATCCTGTAGAATCTAGGATGCAAGAGCGAGCGAAGCAAACTCGGGATTACTGGGCACCCCGTTCGTAAAGCCAGATTCCAAAGCCTAAACTGTTGTAAAACGAGTGCATTTCGTCTTAATTCGATAAATTAAGTTCTCTTTCTGCATAATGGTCAAAAGAAAACGGAACCTATTTAAGGTAGGGTGCTAAATTTTTCAGGGTCGCTTCACTCGCTCTTGCAATTTGTATTCTGTTGATTCTTGAGCATTTCTTCTTAAGTCGGCAAAGCAAGCAATTCCTAGTCTTTTTAGAATGATAAGAAAATCGAGCCTATCCGAGAATGTGTAAAATTTTCGAGCTCGCTTCGCTCGCTCTTGCAATCTAGATTCTCATAGTTGCTTGGACTTGCCAGCATAAATCGACAATGTAACTCCTATTTCAGTATAAAAATATCAAACAAAACCTAACCAAATCGAGGCGGGTGGTTAAAATTTTCGAGCTCGCTTCGCTCGCTCTTGCAATCTAAATTCTCATAGTTGTTTGGACTTGCCTGCATAAATCGACAATGTAACTCCTATTTCAGCATAAAAATATCAAACAAAACCTAACCAAACCGAGGCGGGTTGTTAAAATTTTTGAGCTCGCTTCGCTTGCTCTTGCAATCTAAATTCTTATAGTTGCTTGGATAAATCGACAATGTAACTCCTATTTCAGCATAAAAAATCAAACAAAACCTAACCAAACCGAGGCGGGTTGTTAAAATTTTATCCTACATAATAATCTACCGTTTTTATACATGCGTCCAATTTGCCAGCATTATTAAATAACAACCCCCCACGCTAAAAGCTGCGTCCCTGAACAGCATAAGTAATTTGGAACTGGAGATGCACATGAACATTAACATAACACCACCACGCCTTTAATCCTCGGAGCGATAGGCGGCTGTGTACCTTCATATAGTACTTACACCCACATTTCGCCAGTTATGTTGAAGTCACATGTTACAGGGGGCGAGCCTACTGCAATCAACCGGGCATAAATCCATACACCGGGCTATTTCTGAAAAATTTCTGATGGATAAATCTAATAATACTTTACCCGACCTAGGAATCGAACCCAGGACCTTATGCTCAGTAGTAACGCTTGCGACCACTACACTAACGAGGAGATGTACCCTTAAAATATTCCTCGGCACCCATGGTGACCCCCCCCCAAAATCTTGGGCTGCGACCGCGCCTGATGGGACCAAACCTGAATTCGCGAAAAAAAAATTGCTGTTCAGTACCTACATTTTGACCAGTTAGGCGAACATAAATGACTGAACAGCAGATTTTTTTTCACAATTTCAGGTTTGGTCCCATAGTAAAAGTTGTTTGTTATCATGAGTACAAGCACGTGTTTAAGTATCGGTAACTAATTATTATCAGTCACCGTATATATTAGATAATTTTATATTTCTTTACAGACTGTTCTACTTGCTCTCGAGACAGTGAACTCAAGCGTTGAGGAGCAGCTGTGTGGCTTCCTTGCAGAGCTCCGGAGATGCGTTATCGTCACCCCCGACCAGATGGACAGAGTAAGTTAACGAAAGACGCTAGGTAGCCCGCGAAATATAAACTTTTATACGCTTCGTGATGGCTCAATGGCAGGCGCTTCACTTTGTGTAAATTATTTCATCAGCACTGCTCTCAAAACGGTGAAGGCAAACATCGTGAGGAAACCGGCATGTCCTAGAACCAAAAATTCGAAGACATGTGACATCTACCAACCCGCACTGGGCCCGCGTGGTGGAATTCAACCCACACAAAAAACAAATTTCTGTGCCATAGGGATTTTTTTTTTTTGGATATGACATCTCGCAGTTCAACCTATGAGGTTGTCGTCTGTCTCGTCGGGAGCAAGGGATTGGCTGGATCGGAATAATGTGCCAGAGGATTCAAACTCTGTTCACCTTTTATACCCAGAATTTGTCCAGACGGTTAAAAAAGGCAGCCGGTATATCCTTGTTCTTGTCTGCCAGAGGCTTCAAACTCCGTTCACCTTTTATAACCAGTATTTGTCCAAATGGTTAAAAAAGGCAGACAGTGGCCCCGATTCTGTTGTTCACAAACTAAACCAAATTTTAAGTTCAGTGCATCTTTTTCTTTCTATTTCATTACGAAAAGGACAGAAGATAAAATATTAGTTTAGTCCTGTCAAATTAGATAATCCATAGACAAGTTAGACGAGATTAAAAAAATGGCTACTAAAAATACGTAAATTTACATCAAGCGCTGACTAATTTGACAGGACTAAACTAATATTTTATCTTTTGTCCTTTTCATAATGAAATAGAAAGAAAAAGATGCACTGAACTTAAATTTAGTTTAGTTTGTGAACAACAGAATCGGGGCCAGTATATGCTTGTTCTTGTCTGCCAGAGGCTTCAAACTCCGTTCACCTTTTATACCCACTATTTGTCCAGACGGTTAAAAAGGCAGCCGGTATATGATGCTTGTTCTTATCTGCCAGGGTTTCCTCCGAGTTCTGGAAGATATGAGTGATATAGTACTGGATGTACCGCTGGCTTATATCATGCTGGATCGCTTTATGGAGCGCTGCCAGCACAAGTTCCGTCTCGGAGACGCCGTGCTCAAGCGGATGCCTACCAGGTCAGTCCAACGCCTAGCCTTAAGAATAATTTAATGAAACTACATATTATTATTATAATGTGTATTAATTGTATTAAAATCAACATTGAAACTTTTATTTGAAAACATATTTTTGCAATTGATAGCCCGATTCTTGAGGAAGGCTGTAGGCTTATCCAACACTAGCAGCGCCCCGGTTTCACCCGCATAAGTGTCGATCCCGTGGGAATATCGGGATAAAAAGTATCCTATGTGTTATTCTGATGTATAAGCTATATTTCTGTAAAGTTTCATCCAAATCCGTTCAGTAGTTTTTGCGTGAAAGAGTAACAAACATCCATCCATCCTCACAAACTTTCGCGTTTATAATATTAGTAGGAAGAATAGTAGGAAGTAGGATTACTAGGGCCCTAGATTAATCCTTACATAATAGAAAACAAAGTCGCCGAAATGTCTGTACGCGCATAACTTCCGAATCACCAGCAATCAGCACCAAATTGGATAATTCTTTTTTTGTGTTCGGTATTGCCAGGACAAGGTTTCTATGAAAGAAAATTTCGGAAATTCGAAAAAAAATTGCACCTATGCGAAGCTGGGGCAGGCGCAGGCCCCTAATGTTAAAAAACCCTTAGATGCCGAGCAAAAATAAAAAAAGACAGAAAAAAGTGAAAACAAAGTAATAGCGTGAATGGGCGATGCGATGCGACGGGTGGGTCGGGGCGAACCACCAACGTCGACATTCAATACCGAATGTCAAAAGAGGCGAAAAATCGTAATCGTATCGTTGTTTCGTTTGGCGCGGATTAAAAATGAATATTTTATTTTATTTGCTATTATTTTACATAATATATCTATTTTATAATTTATCTATTTCTGTAACTGCCCGTGACATCACAGCGGCCTCTATCAGATCACCAGTGCTGCGACATTTATTTTTTAAATGTCGCAGCATTATGCTGAGATAGGAGCCTTTTGGCCTCGTATAGGATTTTCTGTTTAATTTTTCTTTAAGTATAATTTAGTTTTTTTTTATTGTTAACTGTGTTTAGTTTAGTTTGTAATCTTCCCGTAGGAGTCGCAATAAATATGAATGAATGAATGAATGAATTGCACCGATCCCAGCGTGGTTAAACCAGACTCGATTAATCGAATGAACCCCAAGATTCGCACTAGCTCCTGTAGCCTCATGTTCATGGTGCTACAGCAACCATTGCATATCAAGGAATAGACCGGGGGGCGCGGTAATTGGTAGGGAGGACGTGCCCGTAGGATAGGGAAGGATTTAAGAGCCTACCGGATATGCATCCTAGAGCAAGCATTGGACTAGTGGAGAGATGGGTAATTATTATCTATGGATGGGCATCTTTTAACGACCTTGCCTCCAGGTTGGTTCAGGTCGAGCTTCATCGGTGAGACTTTTAGCGGTGTTCTACTGCTTTCTCGGTTCTTTTGTATGTCATTGCTCTGCTGTGATAAGTTGTGTTAGATGTTGCTGTTTTCAATGTGGTCGTCGGAGGTCTCGCTACTATCCGTTTCCGGTTTTTGTAAAGCTCACAAGCAGGAATCTTGATCTTATTTCTCCAGGTTGGTTCAGGTCGAGCTTCATCGGTGATTCTTTTAGCGGGGTTCTACTGTTTTCTCGGTCCTTTTGTATGTCTCCGGTTTTTGTAAATCTCACGAGCAGCAATCTTGATCTTATTTCTGTTTTCCGGCGTATACATTCAAAAATTGATTCTCTTGTCAAAGTATTTCATGTCCTGTTTTAAGTTGTCGTTCCATGTGTAGATAGGTCGGCCGACCTTCTTGGATTTGGCCTTGTACTACGTTACTGTATGCACTAGGGTTGTTTTGCGGTGCCTTTTAACATGCGCGATGTAACACATCCTGTCGTTCTTGATACGTTTGGTTACTGTTTTTCCGTCTAAGATTTCATGCATTTTCTTTTATCTTGGTTTATTCCTAGAGTGGTTTTTTTATGGTAGTAAACGATTTGGGGTTTCTCATGGCCTGTTCGCAATGATTTTTAATAGTGATTTTTCTGCGTAATGTAGATGCTATGTATGTTGTAGGTACGTAGGTATTTAATTTCATCACATGTTGGTATGCTTATTCCATTAAGATTGCTGTTGACTAATTCCATTTGGACATCCTTTCTGATTAAAATTGCAAGTCCCCGGTATGCTTTACCTGCGGGTCCAGAGAGCCGCCCCATTCGTGGTGTGTATAGTTTAACTGCCCCGTTGGTCTCGTGGTTGCAAGCGCGACTGCTGAGCGTGGGGTCCTGGGTTCGATTCCAGGGTCGGACAATGTGTTATTGAGTTTTTCTATTGGGAATTTCTTAGTAGCAGTCCGGAGTTTGGAATTTGGCGGTTTAATACCCCCGTGTCTCGGAAAGCACGTAAAGCCGTCGGTCCTGCGCCTGATCTCTCTCCGGCCGTGTCGGATCTCTGTCCCATCGGACCATGATAGTACAGGAACGGAGAGTGCACCTGTGTCCGCGCACACACTTGTGCACCATAATATCTCCCGCGTACCCGGCCAATCTCCGTTGAGAATGGCCACCGTGACCGAAATCGGTCGGGGAGGCTATTACTCGTATTAGTTGTATGCTCCTGAGTTCATATCATATCACATGAATGCCCCTATGTGAAAGTTCAGTTGTGTTTTGAGGTTTGGTTAGTTTTTGAGTTAGATCTAATGGGTTGCTGTTGTGTAATGTTCGTCGTCGGTCCTGACACTGCTATCATAGTGCTTCTCTTTGTAACATCCTTGTAGAGCATGCGTATGTTGCCGGGTATTGGTTCGCCGGTAGGTGAATACACTAGTGTGATTCTGGTATCTGTGTGCACGATACAAGGAATTTGAACGCTGCGATTAGAATATACTCTCTTCCCCAGAACGTCTCGTTAAAATGCGCGGTTATGTATTTTGTTATCCTTTGTTCCTGAGAGAGATTACTGTTAGGGAGAATTTCTTGAATATTATTAAGAATTCTTTTGTTTGTAGGCTGTCACAAGTGGTGAGCTCTCTCGACATGTGCAACTTGAGTTTGGTAACCACTATAGACCAGACTTGACAGGGGACCGTGTACCGTCTGAATTTTATGGGCCCGGTCTTTGTTTCTTACCAACAAATTTTTTGTTATGCAAACTTGAGAGTTCGGGTAATGTGTTTTTTATTTTTGTTTTTTTTGAGCTGTTGGTGCAAATTTAATGCACGTGGGTATGCAGACTTACTAGCTACGAATTAGATACCTTGTTCAAGGCAGTTTTCGGAATTCAGTACAATGTTACAATACGTACGCGGACGTTCCAAGTTGCAATACGCAAGTCTAGGCAAGTGTACTTTATTGAGGTAGACGGTTGGTTTCTAAGTATTGTGGACCCAGTGACATCTGCGACTACTTCTGATAACGGTGTACACATTGGTGCTTGTTGTTCATATTGTGTTAATGAGCTAGCTAATTGAGGGCTGTTCGTTTGAGACTGGGATTTCGTGAGTTGACCTTTCTCTTCACGTGTGTTGTACTGGTTAATTAAAGGCTTATTATATAGTGTTGTTGTGACATTGTTCGATTTTTGCATTATATCTATCGGGTTGCTGTTATAGTGTTTGTCGTCGGTCATGACCCAGCTATCGTAGTGCTGGTCCTTGTAGAGGATGTGTATGTTGCCGGGTACTGGTTCGCCGGTAGGTGAATACACTAGGTTGTGTCTTGTATCCGTGTGCACGTGCAAATTTACAAGATAGAACTCGGCTGCGGCGATTAAGATATCCTCTCCTCCCCAGAACGTCTTGTTAAACTGCTGTTATGTATTTTGTTATTCTTTGTTCCTGGGAGAGAATGCTGTTAGGAAGAATTTCTTGTACATTATTTAGAAGGGCTAGGCGAATTCTTTCGTCATCTCGATGCTCTAAAACATATGAAGCAAGATCCTGACGGACAGACACGTGATCGAAAGTTAAACCCATTACATTATTTATTTGATGTGCTATGGCCCTGAATAGGCAGTTTCCGTCTTTTGTCATACGCACAATTGTGCCCATTTTAAAAGAAGAAACTTTTTGTTTTTATGGTATTACAAGACCTGCTCTGCACACATGTGTTGTGTAGCTTTGGGTTTGTGAACCACTATAGCTGACAGGGGAGCTTAACGCTTGAAATTTATGAGCTTCGCTATTTTTTGTTACTTAACCTTTTTTCTACCCTTTGGGTCCAATTTTGCGCGCGGTATACAAATTTTACAAGCTAGGAAATAGGTAGCTTGTTCAAGGCAGTTTTGATAATTTAGTACAATGTTAAATTAAGTATGAAAAGCGTGAAGTACTAATTCTAGAGCGATACCGTATTTCAGGTTAAAATAATAGAGTGTATTAGTTTGTCCTTCGCTCCTAAATATAATATGAAGACATTTCCTTAAAGCCTATTTATAGCTTACAATGATGTTAAATTCACGCGTGGCGTCAAAAGTCCAAATTAACAACGCAAAACGCAGTTTTATACAGCCTCCAAGCCTCTAGCGGAGGTCCCTGAAATATATAATGGAAAGATCTCACCAAATCCACGTCGTCGATATTCTCGGCCGGAAGGCCTAGACCTCAGGCTTGTATATCAGGACCACACGTATGCCACTTTACCACCGTTTTAAGGTGTTTTAATTTGCACCCACAAAAACACAGCAAGCGAAACACCGTTCGAGTTTCAAGCTCAGAGTCAGCCACGTGTTGTGCACATTGCATCAAGTAAAAACAAAGGCGGGTCACGACACGACACGTCTGTCCCCTTCGGCGGCCACTATCCGAATCTTCCCGTAGGAGTCGCAATAAATAGAAAGAAAATACGTTTATTTGCGGTGAACATGACGGAAAAAGAACAAAAAAAAAAAAAAAAAGGTACGAAACATGCGTGACATCCACGCAAAACGGCTACCGCTCAGCATTATGCTAATACTTCTTATTATTTTCTTTCTTTAAAAGAAAAACTGTTTCTGGGAATTGAAACTCCAATCATATCTGCTACAAGTAATCTTAAAACATCCGAGCTAACTAGACGAAATCAAACATTAAATTGTGTCTCGTTCAGTGTGCTTTAACGAGTTAAAGAAATCACTGTAATGTACTTTTCTCCTCAGGGGCCGCAAAAGGTTTGTCTCTGAAGGCGATGGCGGTATCATCAAGGATCACGCACTGAAACTGCGCGAGTAAACAGTCACACGCACGTGTCGACGGAGCCCTGGAGCCCTAACGAAGACCTAGACGTAAATAATTAAGTATCAGAAACAATTGTTCACCATCAAAATTCAGCCGAAAGACTCATTATCGGAGATACCCCCTCCCTTCCTATTGCTTAATATAGTTGTCGCATTTTAGCATTGCAATGGCGGTCATTGACCCCACCTACATTTTCTAGCATTATTTAACTAAAAAACTGAAAATTAAGTCCGCGAACGTCCTGAATCAATATCTATCGAGAACTTCAACATGTTCCAATAACGAAAAACCATTCATAGTTTATCGTTTTGAGTTCCAATGGAAAGGTATTAGGGAAAGGGCAATGACCGCTATTACCACGCTAAAACGCGCCAACTTAGTACTATAATTCTTTATAATAAACAAGGTCAAATTATATTAACTAGCAAAATTTCACAGGCTGGGTATCGAGGTGATGATAAAGTTAATTATTTTAATTTGACCTTGTATACACATTAATTTTCTCAAAATTGAATTCTCAGAACAATAATGTACAGGGTGGTGTAATAAGACAATAATTAAAAATATTGGCAATACTAGTACATAGAGGTTTTGTCAAACCTTCTTCGAATACCTAAATCCAAACAGAAATTTAAAACAAAAACAATCTAAATCTTATACTCTCAACAATGATAACGCCCACTCGTGTGTGTTGAGACTTTCAAGAAAGCAGTAGAAGATCCAGTGAAAATTATATATCCTATGTTGCGACTATACAGGGTGTCCCTGGAACTATGGATCAAATCGAATAGGGGTGTGGGCAAGGTCATTTCCAAACTTTTTAACCCTGAGAGTATCGGTGAATTTTTTATGGCTCAAAAGTTATGAGCAATTTTTGTTTTATTTTTTCAATCACTCCATATAGTGCTCAAAGAAAAAAAAAATATTAGGGCTATCTAAAAAAAATTAAATTGACAGCCTTGATAGTTTTTTTTTTAAATCTAAATAGTAGTATAGGGCCGACTATGGGTTTTGCCGATTAGCCATGTTGCTATAGTGACTAGTATGTATTTAGATTGATTTTTTTGTTTGTCGACTTGGGACGACATTCAATAGTTTTACAGTGGATTCAGTAGATGCTATTCTAGATCCACCAGCATTGAAAGGGCTTTGAAGACCCGTGGTATGCCTACCAGTCCGCCATTTTGTTTTTTTTTTTTTACAAAATGGCGGCAACGCCTGAAGCCTATATAAATCCATAGCTGACATCAATGCAAACAGAAAACATTTTAAGACCAAACGCCGTAAAGCGTCACGTTTCCGAGATTACGTTAAAAGTTGATCACGTGACATTCATATATTTTGAATTTTTTTTTCATCTTGTTGCATAGATGTTTGAAAAAAATTAATTGGCGTACAGGTAGGTATGCTAGGCTCCTTATAAAAATCTTCAATACCCTTTTACAGGTCTCTCAAAGTGATAATGCGCATAGAAATCTTCGTCACTGTTCGGCAACGGTCGTATTCACCGAGCGTCGGAAGACGATAATAAAATTATGTATATACAGTGGTTAAGTGCATTTTCTTCATGCATAAATTAGTAGAATTGTGTTTTGTGCTTTGTTTCCGGGAATACGACAATTAGCGAAGATCTGCATGCGCATTATTAATTTGGAATACTGTATATCTGTTTAAAAAAAAATCAGCTGTTCTATACATTTTGAACGTGTTGTTTGGTATTGCATTTTTTTTTATGAGAATGCTGTTGTTTTTTTTTTAAACCGTGTACATACGAAGTTTAATTTATTTTCAATTTTGAGAAAATTAATTATTAATACAGCACCTATTTGATTTCCCGTTTTTTGAAGTGAAAAAGTGATTATTTAGGCGCACTTTACGTTTTTCCTGAACAGTGAACGAAACAGCCGGTCGATTCTGTAAAAATTTCACCGTGACAAGTTAGGTGAAGTGAGCGTGAAGTGAGCTATCAATAGTGGGAATCCCTAACATCAGGTGGAGTGACAGCTCACTTCACCTAAGTTTTCACGGTGAGATTTTTACAGAATAGCACTGCTGAACCGTCAACTTCGATCAACAATATAGCACTAGATTATAGATTAGGAACAAAAACATCAACAATATTTATGGAAAAATAAAACAATTTCTAAGCAAGCAACCTTATCGGTTGAAAGAACTATTTTGCAAAATAAGACCAATCACACATCAACATCCTCAGAGGTGGCTCAAGGTAACGGCCGCGATTTACGAGTTGTAGGTCGTAGGTTCGAAGTCAGTCAGGCCCTTCAATCAACTCAGCCTATCGCAGTCCACTGCTGGACATAGGCCTCTCCCAGGCTGCGCCACAACACCCTGTCCTCCGCCTTCCTCATCCAGTCCGTTCCAGCCACTTTTCTTTAGGTCGTCCGTCCATCTAGCTGGGGGGTGTCCCACACTACGCTTGCCGATACGCGGTCTCCACTCAAGGACACGTCTGCTCCACCGGCCATCAAACATGGCCAGCCCACTGCCACTTCAGATTGCTCACTCTGCAAGCTATGTCGATAACTCCGGTTCTTTTCCGGACAATTTCATTCCTGATTTTATCCTTCAAAGAAACTCCGAGCATAGCTCGCTCCATAGCGCGCTGAGCGACCTTGAATTTGTGGACCAGCCCGACCGTCAGTGTCCGCGTTTCAGCACATTATGTCATGACGGGCAGGACGCACTGGTTGCAGACCTTAGTCTTCAAACACTGCGGGATAGGCGTCAGGCCCTTTATATAAATTACTAGCTGCGCCCCGCGGTTTCACCCGCGTATATTTCGATCCCGTGGGAATATCGGGATAAAAAGTATCCTATGTGTTATTCTGATGTATAAGCTATATTACTGTAAAGTTTCATCAAAATCCGTTCAGTAATTTTTGCGTGAAGGAGTAACAAACATCCATCCTCACAAACTTTCGCATTTATAATATTAGTAGGATACCATCGCCACTGCTCTCAAAACGGTGAAGGAAAACATCGTGAGGAAACCGGCATGTCCTAGAACCAAAAATTCGAAGACATGTGACATCTACCAACCTGCACTGGGCCCGCGTGGTGGATTACGACCCACTCCCTCTCACAGAGGAGGCTTGTGTCTCAGCAGAGGGAACATTATAGGCTGAGTGTGTTGGTTGTTGTATCGGAAATCTAGTACTATTGTTGATGGCAGACCGTCACCCTCGGGTCGGTGACGCTGAATCGCGTGTACTCGCCTCCAGTCGTAAATTTTCACTTTTATCGTATAGTCATCAGCACAGACCCTTTTTTAAGGGCGAAGCCCTAAGGTAGCCCGCGAAATTCCATTTTTTCTTGCGATTTTTGCAATTAGCAGCTCAATGTCAAGCTATACATTTCTAGTATAAGCTGATCTCACATTGTATAGGATTTCCGTACGATGCGAGACCAGCGTAAACTGGTTTTGTATAGCTTGATGTGTAGCCGTGTGTACGGTAGTTAAAATATGTTTCGCGACTGTAGCAAATGTGTATTTACAGAATTATAATCATTAGAATCAGTAATACAACTTGTTAAGTTAGTATAATCCTAAATGTCAAGATTTCATGAAATAATCATTCAATAGGATTACTTGGTCTTAGAGAGTTGTGTTGATGACTTTAATGATTATAATTATGTAAATACATATTTGTTACGGTCGCGAATCATATATTAATCAACGTACAACTTAATACTGACTAGTAAATTGCAAAAGACGTAAAAAAAAATTGAACTTCGCGGGCTACCTTGGCGCTTTCGCCTTAATAGATAATAGACACTTCTTCGTATCTGAGCTCCGTGGTCACGGCGTGTGTATAAAAGGCGTTAAAACTTAATCGCCCTTCGTGTCGTCTTTAGACTATAGAAATATTAGATTCATCAAAGCTTTTTAAGACATTTTTTTTAATAAAAAAAAATAAAAAATGTTGCTGTTTCAAGTCAAATGTCATCGATATGAACGCTTTACAAATGAATGACTATGTTTTCTTTCATAATTTGTTTTTTTTTGAGATACTAAGGGGTCCATTCGGGTGCGCATGGGTCGGCACAACCGAATGTTCGGGAAAAAAACCGCTCGGCTTCTTAGCTCGAATTGTAGCCAACCAACAAATTCCGAGTTTTGAAGAATATTGCTAATCCTTTGCTTCATAGGTTTGAAAAAATCATCAGCACGCAGGATACAAAGGTCTAAAAAGTTAGTAAAGAACATTTTCGAAATGTCTTATTTAAAAAAAGATAACTGGAAATCTCTGTTTCTAGAAAATTTAAAATCGGTCTAATTTGGCTGTAACACTATTTTTTGAAAATGTTCTTAACTGACTTTTTATACCTTTGTATCATGCTTAAGCGTATGAAGTTTCATTAAAATTGGATCATACATTTTGAAAAATGAGGGCTTGAAAGTTTGTATGAAATGCTGTACGTCATAAACGCTCTTAAACGAATATCAACTTTCTGCTAGTGTACATTAAATTGATTTCAGAATGACTATTACTATTGAAATTGTCATAAAAATATTTGAAGTTGTAGCACAAACTGAACTTTATGTGCACGAATTAAAGTTGAAATTAGTTAAATCGCGAACAGAGCTTCGAATTGGCTGTATTGTTCAACAAATACTGTCGAATCAAATGTGCCGACCCGAAAAAATGTGTAAACCCTTCAGATATTACTAGCTATTGATTCGGCTAAATTATCTATTTCATTTATAAGTTCCTTATTAATAGTACCTAACGACAATAATTGAGTGCAGTAGTTAACCCAGCATAGCTATTCACAACCTTCCGACAGGCTATCGTATCGAAAATTACCTTGCCTCAGACTGCAAACAGCTGTCGGAAGAATAGTGGACGTCTATTTGATATAAACTGACAAAATTTTCGGGTTTTGGAATTGTGAACAGCGTTTAAAGGACTCCTACGATAACATTGATTGATGTTCGATACGGTACGGAAGCGTATCGAGAGTGGTTGCGAATAGCTATGCAGGTTCATACTGACGACCGTGCCTACACGAAACAACCGTAGCTTTTCAATATAAAAATAAAGTACAGGTACACGACACGGTTCTTTTACGATGCGGCGTGTTGTCCGCGCCGTAGAGAAATCACGTGACAACACTGATGACCGGGACCGTGCCTACACACGGCGAATCAACCGTAGTTTTTTACGACAAAACCGCGGTTTTTCACGGTTTGAAAAACGTGTTCAACGGGCTTTACTGCTCCTTTATGTGGTAGCAGTAAGTGCGGTTTTCATAATTCAAATGTGACTAAAGGGGTTTGGAGATCCGTGGCATACCTAAAGTCGCGCCATTTTGAAAATGGCGGCCACGCATGAGACCTTTATAAATCTATAGCTCACATCAATGCAAACAGAAATTCACGGTTTCGTTTTTCACTGGGAGTCAACAACTCGCAGATTTTTGTAGAGCGCTGCCATAATTATGGCAAAGAAACAAAATAGGATAACGTATAGAAAATGAACAGACCCTTTGAATAATCAAAAGGAGAAAGAAACATACCCTGATTCAGAGATTCACAAACACTTCACATAACCAATACCATGATAATGTTATGTATTTGCAAAGTTAAATTTTGGTTTAAGTTCAAATAATATACATACTTCGATCCGTCGACTATGATAAATTTTCTACAAGGGTCAAGCTTAATAGAAAAAAAACCCTCGTGAGCCCAGAAAATTCCTTATTGAAAAAAAATCGAAAGGAAGATTTCTGGACAAGCAAAGTAACAAAAAGTGAGGTTGTATTTATCGACACTATCCCAACACTAGACCGTAGTTATCGGTAAGTGCTTACTGTCGCGCCATTTTGAAAATGGCGACAATGCATGAGACCTATGCAACGATTTATGTGAGTTTCATGCGTTGCATTTTCAAAATGGCGCGACAGTATGTATACCAAGCTACAAAAATTTTCAAACCCCTTTTAAAAAGAATATCATTATTGTCAGAAGTTATAATTATTTGATTGATGCAGTAAAGCGTTCATATTCATTAGAATAATAAGTTTATTAATAGAATAAATAAATTCATACTACGCCCCATAATTGGACGTTAATATTTTTAATACGCGGCGTATCCACGTCATAGCATAGGTTTTTAAATTTACATTTTTTTTTTTTGGTTTTTAATAATCTCGTTTGTACAATTTTGTGTAGAAATAATCATCTCATCGACTGTCTTTTCTTGAGGGGCTCATGGCTAACTAAATAATAACAGCCGCACGGGTTCATCGAACGTACTAAGGTGGTTAGCTACGCTTGCCGCGGTCAGTTCGTAGATGGGTAACCATACATTAGATACCGAGACCCATCTGTGCTTTTGCTCTCATTCGTAGATCTTTGACAGTCGTTACGGGTAATGAGATGCCCGAAAGTCTGACAACCAGTCATACCAAGGGGTACCGTGTTACCCAGTAACTGGGTTTTGGAGGTCAGATAGGCGGTCGCTCTATGTAAATCCATGCCTATGCCTTCGGAAAGTACCAGCCGTGATGTTGTCATGATATTTCTATACAGAATTGTAGAAAAAGAGTGCGAAATGACTGTGTTAACTTTAGTCGCACATCATACGATTTTTTTTTTCCTTTTTTTGTAAACTTAGCTATTAATAATATTATAAAATAGTACAAGATGTTTTTGTGTGTTCAAAATTTTAAGTTTTTGGTGGTCTGTTAAGTTGCTTAAAGATAAGTCACATTGGCTATAATTACTCCCGTTTAAATCGATTTTAAACCGTAATTTGAAAAGAGTCCTATTCTTATCGACGATCACCAATACTTATTCTATTTTAATTGAAAGTGAACTATGTAATAATGATTCCAATATAAGAGGCATTTATTTTGAGCCAGTGAGCGTCGGACATTGTTTTTTTTTTTTTTTTAAATAGCTGACCCGACAGACAAAATCTTGTCAAAATTTCTATATGAACTTTTTTTTTTTTTGATGGGATCAAATGACCCTACCCGCTCATGGTGGAGCAGGAGGGAGTGTCAGACTCTTACTGACTAAAGGCAGCGGTAACCCTTTCGGACAATCCCGCTGCCCCGGCAATTCTATAAGAACTTTAGTTCATAAAAAAAAACCAATAGAAAAAAGCATTTTTAGTTTATCCCGAGTTTTCCAATATTACGGGCAACTTTGTCAGGTTATCTTTCCATAAAAAGCTAATTCAGACAATTACGAATATTTTAAAACAAAAAATAGCCTTATCGGTCCAGCCGGTCTCAAGTGATGCGCGTACCAATGAACAGCATTTCATTTTTATATACAGGGTTATTTGTAAAACACCAGCAACCTCTTAAGAGGTCATTGTACTCATCATTATGAACAATTTTTACTATGGGACCAAACCTGAAATCGCGAAAAAAAAATCAGCTGTTCCCTACATTTTGACGAGATAGACGAAGATAAATGTAGGGAACAGCTGATTTTTTTTCGCGATGTCAGGTTTGGTCCCATAGTAAAAGTTGTTCGTAATGAAGAGTACAATGACCTCTTAAGAGGTTGCTGGTGTTTTACAAATAACCCTGTATATTACTGATTTCTGAAAACTGAATGAACATCTAAATCGCGTATACTTGGCGCTAAATCACGTATATTCGGCGCTGCATCGCGTATAATCTGCGCTGAATCGCCTATATTCGGCGCTGAATCCAGTATACGATATACCATACGTTCCCGAGGGATAATTTCCGATGTAAATGCGTGCAAAGCCACGGGCATAAGCTAGTATTTAATAAATAAAAAAACAATGTTTGACGCTACAGTTACGGCAATAATTGGAAGTTTTTTTTTATTTGTTAAAGTTTTGTATGTCTGTCTGGGCGACTGGCTGAGGTGACTATATTTTTGTATTCTGTCAAAATCAATCGTTTTAACTAACAACCTTCAAAAACGGCACAATAAGCCGGACAGTCTGTTTTTTTGGCTTCGCTGGGATGCGCTCTGTTGGATTCACAATGCTCGGCTCTATACCGAGAGTTGAAAATCCAGTGCGCGATAAAATCCCGCAGCGATATTTTTACATAATTATGCATGTACAGACGCCAGCACATCAAGCTACCCGAAACTGACAAATTTTCTCAATCAACTTTGAACCTTATACTTTAGCGATAAATTTGAAAATCTATTAAAGAAATTTGACAGATTCTAGTAGCTTGATGTACACGGACAATGTTATATTGTAATGGCATACTACAGATGACACGTGTCAGTAGGAAGGCATGTCGTGATTATCGGGAGCGGAAAAGAGACAAGCATAATATGTTGCTTTCGTTGACATCGACGCAACACTGAGTCACTGATTTCATGTGTGCTAACGAGCCAAGTTTTAACATGCTACTTGCGGAGCACATATAACCTATGTACCTCTTTTTACCCCTAATATTATTCTATTGTATGTTTTTTTAACAATTTTGAGAAACTGATGAACCTTAGAACATTTGTAACAAAACGGTTCTAATAAGTTTTTGGTTGCAATGGAATTTGAACTTTATTTAGTTCATAATGAAGTTTGTTGTTCCATGACTTGAAAATTATCTCAAATCTCCTAATTCAAATATAAATAACATAGTCGGCTTGTACACCCTTATATAATTATATATAATGTTTAGAAACTAAAATTGGTAATCCGAAATCTCGCTAATAGTATATCCTGAGCATTTAATACGATTCCATTTTGACAGAAATGTCAAAATTATTATGATCCATTTTGCCTTTACAAATTTAAAGTGCATTTTAATATTAAAGTTTTTTTTTATGGGCCTCCTTTCAATGGGCTGTCTTTTGACTACTACGGAACCCAGCAGTTGTATGCTATGGCACATCCAGTTAAGAGGGATGCGCCAGGGTATACAATTTCGCAGTGACCTGCAAATTGCAAAAAACATAAGAAAATTTTAATTCCGTGGGCTACCCTGGCGCTTACGCATGATGTTTCATCTTACGCCTGATGTTTCATTGCTAAGGTAACTTTAGAAAGAAATTCTCAGTAGCCATGTTAGATTTTTGTCGCCAATTTAAGTTTCCTACATTTTGCATTAAAAAAACAAATGAAAGTAAGTCAAAAGACAGCCCATTGAACAAAAAAGTGTACGAAATTTTTGTATCCCAGACCAAATCTCCAGCTCGTAAGGTCGGCATTCAAAAAGTTTCGTATTTTTTTAATTGCTCTAGTATAGATGATAAGTTGTATTTTTATTTGCGTAAGTTAGAGCCAGGATTGCTTCGACAATCATTTGTAAATAAAACGAGGCAAATATATAGAATGTTTCACTTTTTGTGTGTTTTAATTATCCGATCCAGCCTGTCCCTTGCTGCCATCTGCCAGCGACGCCCTAAACCGAGGCCCGTACCCCACAAGGGGTGCTTAGCGTGTAGCAAAGAGTATATTAACTTTATGTAGGAAATGAGAGCCCTCTCGCGCGAAAATTATGCCCCGTAGCAAAAGCGCCATCTATCAATGGCGGATCTAAGTAATCTGTGTATACATGTGTAGGTAGGTCTCTATTGGTGTGTAGTCGCTTAGTTTTTTAAACCCCGTTTACATTCAGCCGAAGTGAGCAGGGAACTGGGCAGGTTGAGTATGTAAACACGATACTTCTCCTGGTGCTGTCCCTGCTACTCGCGCTGCCCGGCGCTCCCCAAATTAGCGGTTTTTTGTGCGGAAGTCAAAGGACGGGCAGCGCGAGCGGCAGTGCGTGTTTACATTCAGCTCCGTCGCTCACTTCTCGTCTAGCGCCTGAACGAATCGGACGTGCGTGCCGCCTTATTTTCTTACTGTCAAAATGACGTTCGCGTGGAGTGATCAAAATACTATCAAATTTTTATAACTACTAGAGTGTGAAAAAGTAATATGGGATATCAATGATAAAAACCACAGGCTAAAACACAAAGTTCACGATGCTTGGAAAAGAATAAGTGTAGCTTTTGAAGATGTTCCTATTGAGGAGTTAAAATCAAAGAAGTCTGATGGCCACGTTCAGGCCTCTTTTGAAAAAAAAAAAATTCCATTCGATCTGGAGCAGGAGCAGACGATATATTTCATCCTGTATATGTATATGGGTATAGATAATTAGAATTTAGTTTACGCTGACGCTGTAATTATTTCGATGTCCGCCATTGCCGAAAGTCGAAAGCGATGTGAGTGGTAGGGCAGTATGTAAACACACACTTCTCTCGATCCTGCTGCGGCAGTATTTAGGGAAGTATCGCCGGCAGCGCGAGGAGCAGTGGCAGGGGCTGAATGTAAACGAGGCAATAGAGGTGTGGGGAACAGGGTGTAAAGTTCACTCATACTCTATAGAAATGGGAGGATCCTCCGACCAGACGGGTGTTGTCTGGCGGGCAACTGCCCGATGATTCATTTCGGGCCGTTGTATACAAGGTGTAACAGAATAAACGCAAGTCCTGAAAGTAGTTTGTTCATAATTGACTACTGAATCGATTTCAGTAACTTTTTATATAAGTTAAAAAATTATGATTTTTCAATACTCACCGTCGATTGAGCCAATTGTCTTTTTTTTTTTCAAAATCAATTTTAAATGCTAGGGTCATCACGTTTTTCTTAATAACAATAGTTGGATTTTTAAAAATAAAATTTGGTCATCGTATTAAGCTTTTTGAATTAACACAACATTAATTTGGGATGTATGAGGTCTTGCGTAAATTATGTTACCTATAAACCTATTGTAAGATTTGTAAGTACACACATCAAAAGTGTCTAGGGATCAAGCATTTTTATGCGGATTTCTTGAGATTGAGATGTGGCTTTGTAATAAATTTATGATTTTATAAATTTATATGGATCCTTTTTGGTGCATTTCATAATTTGAATCAGGAACTGTGAATCAAATTCGAGTAAAAGATGAAAATCAGCTGTCAATATTTTCCCTATAAAAACATACAACGCATTGAAGACATTATTAGTGCTACTGTTTCCCTACTACTGATTAAAACCAACGTTATTATGGAGCGGCGACGTCATTTAAGCAGGGAAGAAATGCTCAGAGCCGTGGGAATGATAGAAGCTGGTTCCCGGCAACGTACTGTGGCTTTAGCTCTGAATACAAGTCAGAGTGTTATCAGTCGACTTTGGACACGTTACCGAAGCACTGGTACCGTGGCTGAGCGCCATGGAGGACGGTATCGCTGCACCACACGGAGACAAGACCGATACATTCAAATCTTAACTCGAAGAGCTCCAACAATAACCGCCATGATGTTAGCCGTGAGGCTTCATCACTCTTCAGGGAACTTAATTAGCGACCAAACAGTCAGAAACCGCTTGCATGAAGTGAACCTTCATTCCCGAAGACCGCTACGGGTACCACCTATAGCAATGCACAATCGTAGGATTCGATATCAATGGGCTCTTGAACACAGAAATTGGGCAGAAGAACAATGGCGTTTCGTGTGCTTTTCTGATGAGTCTCGTTTTGGTATGAGACCGGATACAAGACGTATACGACACTGGAGAACCCCTGGACGCCAACAGCGATTAAAATCCTGCCAGGAAGTCCATCCTTATAGTGGTGGAACCATCATGGTATGGGCGGGTATTTGGATCGGCGGAAGAACTGAGTTGATTTGGATCAGAGGCAACCTCAACGCTCAAATTTATGCTGAGACGATTGTATCAGACGTCATCGTTCCTCTACAAGTGCAAATCGGTCCCTTATTTCAGTTAATGCATGATAATGCACGACCGCACACCGCAAGAGTTGTAAGACAGACTCTCGCCGCAGCTAACATCAATGTCCTGCCCTGGCCTGCTCAGTCGCCAGACTTGAACCCGATTGAGCATGCATGGAATATGCTACAGAGAAGAGCTCTGCCGAATATGGAGGGTATCCAGTCGCAAGAAGACCTTTTTTTGTTGTTGCAACGAACATGGGCGGCCATTCCACAGCGTGATTTGGATGAACTCATTTTGAGTATGCCAAACCGATGTTCTTGTGTTGTTAGTGTTCGCGGTAGAAACACGGATTATTAATTGTTTAAGTTACCCAATAAAATTTTAGAGAAAACTGTTATTTCAGTCTTTTTTTCGAACTTTTGTGTTAGTGGTTCAAATGTCAAAAATCCCTTTATTAGGAAAATGGCAAATTTCTTTATTAATGCAAAGGTGACTTGGTTTATCGTTACTGTGACAAACGAAAACACTTTATTTGATGAATCCTTAAAGAAAATTTTAATTAATATCAATCAGGAGAAAAGTTATTGCAAAAATATATGTTGATCCCTAGACACTTTTGATGTGTGTATATGCTAGTTGCGCGGTAAACTCTGCTTGCGAGATGTAGGATTAAAATTTAAAGAATACAAACGATTAACTTAACTTTTTTAATTCAGGTTTCTTATGTTTATTGATACAATCTCGAAAATCATTTACTTCTGTTTGGCATTTTCTCCAATCCTTAGTTGTTGCTATGCACTCCTGAAAAAAAAAACAAAGTTTATAGTGACAGTACTTAATTCCAATTTTATGTTAAACGTAAAAAAACAGCGTATTTTTAAAATTGGTTTTCATACGTTTTTCCTTTGTCTTGACCATATTTTCACGATGTATTCGGTTTTAATTTTTTTATCAACTATGCTGGATAAAAGGCCAGTCCAGCTCCGAATACAAATACAGCTTTAAAAAAGGCCGAAGATTTACGGACTTCGATAAAGGCAATTTACGGATTTCCACGGTATTTTACTCAGAACATTAACAATTATATTCGTCCTTCCGAGTTTTAAAAGCGAAACTGGCAACACTACGTTGTACAGAGGCCAGCACATCAAGCTACCCCAATCTGTCAGATTTTCTCAATTGAATATGAACCTTATTCCTTTGTGCTAAAGTTGAAAATCTATCAAAGAACTTTGACAGATTCGGTTAGGTTGACCTGCTGGCGTCTGTACGTACTGCTATTCTATCACTCTGTCACAATAAAATTACGCGAGTGTATTTCTGTGAATTACGCTTACATAATTCCGCACTAGATGGCGTATAACGCCTATAACGTTGGCTGAACCGTACACCTGTGCAAAATATAAAAATTGAATATAGTTTTATTAAAATGAATGTTATTAAGATAGCATCGCAATAATTTTTTTAACCTAAATTATTAATTAAAATGTCTCAAGAACCGTAGGATAAAGGCAAACAGAAATAATAAGTGTTTAAAAAAGTTAAAGGCCTATACTACCTCAAATGGCTTAGCATGATCCTCCGTTATGTCGAAAATACTGCAGCATTCATTTTGAAATAAATATATGGTAAAGTTGAGGATTATTATTAGGTCTTATGTTAGACGAAAACACGATTCTATAAAATTTTCTCTATAGAAAAAAAATCCAAAGTTACCTCCAAACCGAACAATAAACTGCTGGTATTAAAAAAATACTTCAAATTAGATCATGAAACTTTGTATACTAACCGAACTAACTTTATAGCAGGTCTTATGTTTTTTTTTTTTTTTTTTTACATTATTTTCACCGTAAAAAGCAAATACCTAAACTATTGGCGCTGCTTGCCGCCTAGCACCGCACTCTGTCTCGCTCTCACTCGGTCCGCGAGCAGTATCGAGCGAGCGAGATAGAGTGATTTTAACTGAGGTAGTGAACACTACCTATTCGATCGAGCTGTTTTGCTAAAAATAACTTAGATCAAAACAAATCGTTTATTCTTCAGTTAAGTATTCGTTGTAAAAAGTCTTCAAATTATTCAAATAAACATATAGACTTGATTGTCTAAGCAGGTGAACTAAGTAAGTACCTGAACTTTATAATGTAATTCCAAGCAGCCTGCCTTCTTCAACATGCTCTCCACTGGATCGTCATCGGAGTCCACTGGTTTCTCACGAGGCTTCACAGTCATTGTTCTATTAATAAAAAACAGAACAATTCAATAAAAACAACCTAACCTCTAAAATTATCAGCTGAGCAGATAAGGTGACGTATTATACTACTAAATCAAAAAGTCTTACCAAGTTAAGGCAACTACTTGTATTAAAGTGTATTTTAATTTAACCGGGTTATAGCAACGTTTCGTTTTTCGTTTTTAGCTAAAGGGAACTACAGTGTGTCTAGTATATAAGTTGTGTCGAGTCGACGGATGAAAAGTAAATTGAGTAGGTACTTACTTATTTTTAATAACCAACTTATATTTACAGTTTGCACCACACATACAAGTATTTTTTTTCATTTAGTTACTCTCTAACGTTGTGAATTCATTTAATTGTGCCTGTTATTATAATAATAATCCCACCGCTCTATGTTGATGTCGTGGTAGGGCTTGCGCGCTCCGAACTCTAGGTCTGTGCAGGTAAAGTTTACTTTGCCGAAACAAAGACAAACAAGTCTAGGGTGACAAACAAGTCTAGGGTGAGGAGCCAGACCAAGAAAGATAAGTACATAAACCCGCAGGGCAGCATGTGGCGAGATGTTGGGCAGTAGCGACCCCACGGACCCTATCTCCCGGGAATAGTCTTGTTACTCACCTCTTCTTCTGCATCGTTTCACTGGCATGACTGTGATTTTAAATCTTGTTTTCCAAAAACTTTGCCACTTTTACGGCGTTGTCGGTGGCAGCGCAGAGGTCACTTTGACTGCAGGTTTTGGGACCCACAAGGCAGCATAGGAGGTGTGGTGGAGCATGGCTTGTAACATAGCAATTACACCTACTCCTGTTCCGTCAAGGTAGCCCCACTTTACCAGGTTGGATTTACATCTTCCCATTTGTGTCCGGAGACGATTCAGAGACTTCCAAGTGAACCACGGAAGGTCCCTCTGGGTTGCTTTTATTGGACGGCTGGAGTGAACCCAGACGAGGAACAGAGCTCCCCTCTTTCTTGTTTTTACTGGCCAGCTTGAATGAAGATTCGCAAGAGCTAACGTGCTCGTGGGAAGGGAGTATTCCAGTAAGTGTTCGTAACTTCGTAGGGATCTTGATCATTTTCCGGGCTCTGGAATTGTTCTGAAAGCCGTGGAATACCTCTCCATTTCTCAAGCACCTCAGGACATGTTGCCCCTTATCGCTACGTCACTATGTGCTAGCGACCGTTTCAAGGGGCCCATTAATGAGTCGCAAGTTTAACTTTGCTGCAGTGCATGATACCTATATAAATCGATAGCTAACATCAATGCAAACAGAAAACATACTAGGACCAAATCCTGTAATGTGTCACGTTTCAGACATAAACGTTCAAAGTTGGTCACGTGACATCGATATTTTTTTTATTTGCTTACTTACATCTACATCGACTACATCATCATAAGTAGATGTTTGATTACTTTTAAACTTGCGCGATTATTTTTGTCAGCGTAGTTCAGCTATCGATTTATATAGGTTCCATGCGTGGCCGACATTTTGAAAAAATATCGAAATGGCGAACCGGTAGGTATGCCGCAGATCTTTAACGCCCTTTCGATTATTTTTTTCAAGTGGGTCAAAGTGGAAATTCCAAAAATAAAATAAAACAAGCTATATCTTACAGGTGAGTCAAATAAAACGAAGTACTAAATAACTTAACTTCTCATTTATTCAATTATAAAAATAAACAGTTAACTACTATGATTACTTTACTATTAGGCTAAGATCTTGCTTTTGTTACGAAGAGCTGTGTATGCAACTAGGATGGACAGTGCAGTTGCCAACACTTCTGAGTTTACCCAGGGGCCGGAGTAACCTGCAAAATAGAAAAGGCAAGTAAGGTAAGGTAAGGTTAGGTATCTAATATATTTATAGTTTTAATAGGTTTCTGCGTATCTTTATATTTAACATAATTTATTTCTCAATTTTCATGGTTGCACCGCACCTACTACTGTTTGTCTCTGCATCACCCAAAGGTTGACTGGTAGAAAATGCCTAGGGCATTGAGTCCGACTCTGTACATACTTGAAGTATTAAATAAATAAAATGTTAAGCAATAATAGATTATTTACTAAGGGAATAACGTTGTGTCTTATGTCACAAGTGCTATATTGAATCAGCAGGGTAATTGCGGAACACATTATCAGTAGCAATCGGTTTCATTTTGACAGTTCAACAGCATTCATTGCGTTATTTACGTTGTTGAGTAGACACACTTTTCGAACATGTAAGGAGCAATGGATTAGCAATAAGCTTCAAAATGATTCAAATTGAGAGTAATAGTGTGTTACGCAATTAGGGTGCAGGGCTCAAGCTACTTGCATACTTTTGTGCAATTTACAGGCATGTGTATTCCAGGCTATGCCTACAATAATAATTAGCTCTACTTATTCCCGCGGGACTTATTTCGTGAAACGGACTATATTAACTATGCCGCCATTACTGCCACAGATAATGTAGAAACAGCGAGTATATATATTTTTTATGGCAAAACCAAAACATAAGGACGTGGCTACAGTGGTAGATATACAAATAGTAAAAAAAAAACTTACTGCCGGGATGATGTAATTGAATGGCGATCAAAGGAGCGACGGCAGCGTTGGGGTCGGCGCGGCGGGCGCGGCGCAGAGAAGCCCAGCCTTCCTCATCCAACACCAGGACCTCGTGCGTACCAGAGCGGGCCTTCGCTGGCTCCTCGGTCCAAGACACCTGAAGACAACAAAATTAATGGATGAGAAATGTACCACTTTTTCTACTAACAAATTATAGAGAGAAAAAAGGCCGGCTGTTTCAAACGGTTGGCTCTAGTAACATACATTATTATATGACATACAAGTCGGCAAAAGAGATAAGTATGCAGGGTCGTTGAATATAGTTGAAGTTTACTAAGAAAACAATTGATGTTTTCAAATGAAATTTAATTTTATAAACAAACTGTTTGTTTTCTATTAATTTAATTGAATTTTGTTCGAAAACATCAATCGGTTTCTTACTAAAATTCAACTATATTCGACGATCCTGCATACATATCTCCTTTTCTGACTGCATCAAAACCCCAGGGTTCCCAGTTATCATTCTTTATTTTTTCCTAAATTTGAAATAATTTCTCTCCAAAATGTACAATTTTTCTAAGTTTTACCCAAAGGCAAAAAGTTTGTACTATTAAGCAACTGTAACCATTAGAGAACAGTTTTTAATGACATTAAATAAAGTAGCCACTGATAAGTGCACCTTTCAATTTGTCCGATATCTTGTTTTCGTGAACATTTTGTACACAAAAAAAATATAAAATTGTAAAATACCAAAAAAAAAAATTAAAAATGTCGATGTTGATCACTCTGCCAATGTCGAAAGCAAGTGTGCATTGTTATAAATTTAAAAAAAAAATAGAATGTTGTATGTTGTTTCAATTGGGACAAGTGGACTTAGACAGTGTCTCTGTTAGTCAAACATATACTTATTACTTTCAGTATGGCTAATTAACACTGCAGGACATTAAAAGCCGCCAGACCTAATAAAAATAAAACTTTAGGTCTCGTTCAGTTTCCTTCAATGAGTTAATAACATTACTTAAATACATGTTAGGAAACCTTTCTGATGAGCACAGATGGACACTTTTACTCACAATTTCGTAACTTTCTAAACGAAATTAAGCGCCCCGAAAATAACACATAAATTCAGAAGGCTTATGAAAAACTTGCCAGCGTCACCAGCACTGGAAACGGGACTTAGAAAGTGAAAAATACACCAAAAAGGTTATGCTTACCTGATATTTATTATCGCCGACACGAGCAGCAGTCAGCGGCTTTCCTTCAACCTCGGCGTACAATGCGTAGTTTTCAGGCAGAGGGTTGTCGCATTTCAGCGTAAATTCAGTAATATACGCTATATGTGTCACTACTGTCGCGTCTAAGCTAGTGAAAGATGAAGCCTCAACTTGTGGGTTTGTGCAGCCCTGCGCAAATGCGACAGACGCAATGGCCAACAAACAGATCGCGTATTTTGTGACCATTTTGCTCAATTACTAACAAATTGTGACTTGTTGAAGCTAATTTAATATTTTTAAATGAAGTTACAGCAACAATATCACTCGTTCCGGCTCCACGTACTTCGTTCTTAATGTAGCGTTCGAAAAGTTGGTCGGATCGGATTTCTTAGTGAAAGGAACTTCGAATACTTTGAGAAAGTTAAAAGTTCGATTGAAAAAAATTAAATAAATCAACCATTTATGAAATTTCTAAAAAATCTGGTTCTTTTATGTTGATTTCAGTTCTTTGATATTTTATTGTTGACAAAAATTTAAATGGCAATATGTTAAGGTTTTAGGCAGCGTGAGTTCGAATTGTATCCATATTTTTGTTCCGAACGCACTTTCCAAACGTCAGCGATGACGTGTGACGAAAATGCCAAGTCTATGTTTTTTTTTGGCCTTTCAGTTGCGTTCATAATTAAAACAATGAACGCGTCGTTAAGAAGAAATCCTATATAATAGTTTTATGTTCATTATTTTATTTGGCATTTGCTTAGCTTGGTAAAAAGCAAAAGCAATTCACGCATAGAGGTCAATTTCACAAAATAGGAAAGTTGATCTAATATTCGCGACGGTCGGGGGACCCCATCAGGAACAGTTTTATTACAGTCATATTAGTGTTTGCAATCTGAAGTAGTAAGAAGTTCATAAATAGCAATAAACAATACATTTATTCATTTGTCATTATGTCATTTCTTTCAATGGAGTGTCAGTGGTTGACCATTGGAAAGTCTTAATGACGCCATTACATTAGTATATTACCAAACTTGTCAAAATCAACAATTATGAAATCAATGATAGACCATTTTGACACTATTGTAATAGCAGACTTGAGGCTCCGGGCGGTTGCTCTGCTCGCCACCCCCTTTTTTTTTTTTTTTTTGTGGATGGGAAATCATCCAATGACCGCTCTGGGTGGAGCAGAAGGGAGTGTCAGACTCTTACTGACTAAAACCCACCCGTGTTCCTTCCTTAGCCCTTTGTGTTCCGGGGTAGCGGTAACCCTTTCGGACAATCCCGCTGCCCCGGCAGGCTTCGGCCCTTTCGGGCCCCTTCCTTGCTGCTGACATCTCTTTGAGGCGCGCGTGGAACACGTACGCGCCGTCCGGCACGGGCCTGGTCCTGATCGGACGGAGAGTTACCCATTACTCTCCGCCCGCAGGCCCGCGCCTACGGTGGCCGGGAGTCGTCTCGCGGCTCCCGACGCCCGGGGCGTCTCCCGCGGCGGCTGGGACGTGAGGCCCTCTCCCTCAGCCGTCCCGCCACCTCCTTCGCTAGCATGACTGCTTCGCAGAAGGAGGTGACTGCCTCCCACTCCCTCTCGCCCCGGACCATGGCTTGAACCAGGGCCGGGCGCGAGAGGTCGCCGCCGCTGCCGATCGCCTCTGCGAGAACACGGCGGTGCTCCGCCCAATTGGGGCATACCGCCACCGTATGCTCCACCGTGTCCTCCGGGCGACCCTCGCAGTGGTGACACCCGGGCGTTTCCTCCCGCCCGATGATGTGCAGGTACCTCCCGAAACACCCGTGTCCGGTGAGGACCTGCGTCAGGCGGTAGGTGAGGGCGCCGTGGCGCCTCTCTAGCCACTCCTCAAAGAGGGGTCTTACCGCCGCTATCGCGGCGTGCCCTGCGCTGGGTTGCGACAGTCGCTCTTTCCATGCCGCCATGAGATCCTCGCCACCCCCTAAGGCCGTTACTGGCGGCACCCTTGAGTTTTCATGAAAATAGAAGTGGCAATGAAAATGTTAATGGGTGCATTTGAATTGCACGCTTGAAAGGCAAAATTTGATAAGCGACATACGGCTTACTTTACAGATTAACTTTTCTAAAAAAAATGTCATATAAATTCTGATTCAGATGATAAATCAGTTCCAAAACAGTAAGAATTACGGCCCGATTACAAGAATTTATTTGACTTTTTTTCTGAAATTTAAACTTTATTCTGAAGGCCAATTATTCTCGTTAAAACGTTCAAAATCTAGTCGCATTCTCATTTCGGCGACAAACAAATGTCAAAAACTTGTCAAAAATGTTGAGAAACTAAAGGTATTTTTGACAGATTGAGACAGTTCAGACTGTGAACGTTCTTTTAATTACGATACTTGCCCCTCTGATCGTGTCCGCTTCGCTTCGCACCGCACCCACATGAGGTTGGTCACGTAAGCCACCTCAATAGAGTGTCATTGGCCCCGATTCTGTTGTTCACAAACTAAATTAAATTTAGGTTCAGTGCATCTTTTTCTTTCTATTTCATTAAGACAAGGACAGAAGATAAATATTAGTTTAGTCCTGTCAAATTAGATAATCCATAGACAAGTTTAGACGTGATTAAAAAATAAATACGTCAATTTACGTCAGGCGCTGACTAATTTGACAGGACTAAACTAATATTTATCTTCTGTCCTTTTCTTAATGAAATAGAAAGAAAAAGATGTACTGAACTTAAATTTAATTTAGATGTGAACAATAGAATCGGGGCCATTGTTTGTTTCAGTCGCGCCGCTTCGCTTTGCGATCGCGTTTGCGTTGAATCGCCTACGTAGAGCATCGCGTTAGTCGATTTTTTCAAACGTCGATAATGTAGGAGAGGAAAACAAATTAAAGTCATAATGATAATTTATCCATAAAGGCCTATATTTATTGATTTATTTATATTTTGTTGACATAATCCTTGTGTGCCCGTTCAATAATCCGAGAGCCGTTAGAACAGCCGCGCTGACTTCATACCAACCGCTTTACAAGTCCAAACTTCACAATATTCACATTTACAAACAATATAATCATCTGATATCTCTTTGTGTTTATGGTGTCCTAGTACATTTGATCAAGAATCTTTAAAGCAACCGCTTCAATCAATAATAGAACTAGATTAGGAACAAAAACACATCGCTGAAGTGGCCGCGATTGCATATAACTTGATTATAAACCTTAACACTCAAACATAAAAGTCTATAATCGTTTGTATATTTACTACTTTGATTGAAATGTAAGCGTATTGTTACAATAATAACAGAAATATTTATTTAAAAATAAAACATAATTTCTAAATTGAAGAAAAAAAAAACTATGTTGCAAAATAAACCACATTGTCTGTGGTCTTATTTTTCCGTCCGTTTTAGATGAGCTCATCGGAAATCTAGTACTATTTATAATCGAAGAGTTACCGTGGACAATTGACTGTTCGTTTGAGTCGCCGTCCATTCTCATACTGTCCTTGTCAGTTTTAAGGTATTTTGTGGCTTTAGAACAGTATTGAGCCCGATCACTCGTACCACGGCACAGCACAACAACAACACATAAGTGGTCGGGCGATAGTTTGTGCAAAATGGCGACGTTAGTTCCGATTTTAGCCACACGCCAAAAGAAAAGGCATTATAATTGAGCAGTTCTTGGCAATTGTAGTCAATATGACATGTCGATAACACCTACCAAATGAAGGAAAAACTATATTAGTGTTTGTGTCTGAGTCTGTGTTTTTATTCGCACACTGGGATTTCAACGCAGTGCTTAGCGCAGAGTTGAAAATCCAACAGTGTTTTTTTGACGCGCTGGGGTGCGCTGTTGGATTCTCAACGCTCAGCTCAACACCTAGAGTTGAAAATCCATGCTTACGGAATTGCCTAGAATTGCGCAATTTAACAAATCCATTCTTTGTATTTAATGAATAATAATGTAGAATACTCATAATTAAATAATAAAAATACTTTGAACACTGAATAATGATAATACACAATAGAAACAGTACTAATTTAATATAATTCTATAATAATACGATATTTATATCTCTATACAGGGTTATTTGTAAAACACCAGCACCCTCTTAAGAGGTCATTGTACTCATCATTATGAATAACTGTTACTATGGGACCAAACCTGAAATCGCGAAAAAAAAATCAGCTGTTCCCTACATTTATGTTCGTGTAACTAAAAATGTAGGGAACAGCTGATTTTTTTTATCACGATTGCAGCTTTGGTCCCATATTAAAAGTTGTTCATAATGATGAGTACAATCTCCCATTTCGGTTTGTCGCATGTTTTCAATTTCACCATGTATAAAATCAAATTTCTATTCAGCTGAGTCAGTAAAATACAATACAATAAATTTTCAACCATTCAGTATATTATTCCTTCTAAATCTCTGAAAGTATACATACAAAACATATAAGTTAAAAACGTTATCTTCTTTTTGGGCTTTGCTGCAGTCATTTAAAAACTCAGACTATTCTAGAATGGAGTTATTAGGCTGTGCACAGACCTGAGTCAAGATTCCATGAACAAGGAACGGGTTTTATCGACGGAAGAATAGACAAAATGGCCCCGATCCTGTTGTTCACAAACTAAACTAAATTTAAGTTCAGTTCATCTTTTTCTTTCTATTTCAATATGAAAAGGACAGAAGATAAATGTTAGTTTAGTCCCGTCAAATTAGATAAACCATAGACAAGTTTAGACGTGATTAAAAAATTGGCTACTAAAAATACGTCAATTTACGTGAAAGGCGCTGAATGATTTGACAGGACTAAACTAATATTCATCTACTGTCCTTTTCATAATGAAATAGAAAGAAAAAGATGCACTGAACTTAAATTTAGTTTAGTTTGTGAACAACAGAATCGGGGCCAATGACAGATTTTAGGCAGATATCTAAAGAAATTCTGTCATTTTGTCAAAACCCCTACACGTGCTGGCAACATAACCATTTCGTGTTGACAGATGAAAACTATCTTAACTCTGATGTGCCCACTGTCTTGAAATCGCCCTAAATTATAAAGGGTTTATATTTGGTGTTTCAAAATCAACTCTACAAACTATAAGAGGTGCTTTAGATCAGAGGTTCTCAGACTTATTTTGTCCACCACCCACTTTGAGAATATTTCTTTTTTTTTTTACTCACCATCTGTCGGGAATCTGAAACAGCTATAGCCATGATATTATATTTAAATGCGTAATATTATACAGTCGTAAGATAGGATATATAATTTTATCTGGGTCTTCTACTGCCCCTCTGAAAGTCTGTAGCGCCCACGAGGGGGAGTTATCGCCCACTTTGAGAACCTATGCTTTAGAGTTAGACCATCGAACTGAACAACTTTCACTATGGGACTAACTCTACAATAAGAAAAAAAAATTTGCTGTTTAATACCTACTTGACCAAAATGTATGAAACAGTTGTTTTTTTTTTTCTTATTTCAGAGTTGGTCCCATAGTGAAAGTTGTTCAGTTTGATGGTCTAAAGCACCTTTTAAAGTTTGTAGAGTTAATTTTTAAACACCTTACAAACATTCCATAAAGTTATGTAATGATTAGCGACTGTTTAACTATACATTTTTGATGTTTAAACGTCTCTTAACTTTAAGCAACGTTTATAAATAAACCATGAAACAGTCATTGTTCAAACTGAGGCGACTCTCGCTTTACATTTCTCTTTTATAACAATTGTTTTTATTTATATTTTATGTACAGCGGCCAGCACATCAAGCTACCACAATCTGTCAAATTTCTTTAATAGATTTTCAACTTTATTGCTAAATCACAAGGTTCAAAGTTGATTGGTAAAATTTGACAGTTTCGGGTAGCTTGATGTGCAATAAAGTAATGTCATAAGTCGCTAAAATTTATATATCTGAGTTTGCGCACTCACTTGTGCACTCTGTCATCTCCTGCGCAGAATGCTACTTAAGAGGCGTGGCTAAAATCGGAACTAACGTCTTGTCGACACACAGTGACAGTTTCTACAAATGTTTACCAACAACGTCAATGTCATTCAGGAGCCAAAAGATTCTTGTAAACTTGTCTAGTCTCCGTTGAGATTAGCAGAAATCCACTCAAATTTTATTATGAATTTATTTAGACGGTTGCCAGTCTTACCGCTTAGTTTCGTGTTACCCAGTAACTGGGTTGTGGAGGTCAGATAGGCAGTCGCTCCATGTGAAATTCTAGTATTCAGCTGCATGCGGTTAGACTGGAAGCCGACCCCAGCATAGTTGGGAAACGGTTAGGTAGAAGAATTATACACCTGTTTTTGCGCACACATTCGGTGCACTATAACATCTCCTGCGTAGGATAGTTTTGAGATAGTCCTTGCACAATTATTTCACTTCTGACAGCAACAACCCAACAGCAACCTAATTTCAATGAGCATAAAGATCACAGTGACTTTGCCAGCCTTCTCAGACGCAGCAATCCAAAAGCGGCCTTCACTGAACATTATAACTATACTTTCGGCAGCGATGCATAATCAGAATTAAAATAACTGGGCAAGGAGTTCGCTCAGGGGCCGTATTACGTAGTATGAATGCCATGTTTCCAGTGCGAGAAAGGGACGGTGCTACCGGAGACGTACAGCTCCGCCCCTGTGCCGCACCGGCGCGGCCCCGCACAAGTGGGCCCCGCACAGGTGGGCCCCGCACAGGTGGGCCCCGCACAGCGCGGCCCCACACCCGCGCGCGGTCGGTCAGTGTCCGGGCGGCGTCTTGGCGGGCGAGGCAGGTGGCGGCGCACTCCAGTCATCATTACCCTCGTACTGTGTGTTCTCCAGGCGGGTGATGAGTCGTTCGTCCTCGTCGCCGAACTCGCCGCCCATCAGCGAAGGCTCGCCGACTACCATCACGTCCTGGGGACAGGTTACAGGATCAATAGGATATTATTGTTTTTGAGAACAGGGGCCCGTGGCTAAATAAAAAACAGCCGCACAGGTCGATCGATCAGATTAAGCTACGCTTGCCTGTGGATGGGTGACAATCTTTACATCCCCTCCGTGCCTCGGAAAGCACGTTAAGCCGTTGGTCCCGGCTGTCATTCGTGGATCTTTGACAGTCGTTACGGATAGTTAGAAGCCGAAAGTCTGACAACCAGTCTTACCAAGGGGTATCGTATTTCCCAGTCACTGGGTTGTGGAGGTCAGATAAGCAGTTGCTCCGTGTAAAATACTGGTATTCAGCTGCATCTGGTTATACTGGAAGCCGACCCCAACATAAGTAGTTGAGAAACAGGCTAGGCAGATGATGATGGTGTTGTAGAGAACAGATGGAGATGGAACGCCCTCAGGCTAGGTGGAGCGACGATCTTCGCAGGATGGCTGGTAGCAGCTGGATGAGAGTTGCCGAAAATCGAGTTGAATGGCGTGCAATAGGAGAGGCCTATGACCAGCAGTGGACTGCTGTAGGCTGATGGTGATAAGGTAACTGATGAACTTGGTAAAATTTGAAAGCGGCCCAGGCAAGGCAATAAGATTAAATTTGAAATGCATAAAGTAATGCTAGTGTCAACACGATTTTCTTAATAAAAACAGTAAGCTTTAAAAAAAGGAAGTTTTGGTCATTGTATTATGCTTTTAACTCAATACTCTAATTGGGGTGTATAAGGTCTTGTGTTAGTTATGTTACACCTTGTATCTGGGCCTTGATGCCTGGAATAAATGGATAAATAAAATAATAAAAAATGTATACGTAGTTAGTTCTTGTACCTGCGATGCTAAACTGAAGTTAGGTCCGGGAGATCGTTTCTTAGCGGGCGCGGGCGGCGCGGCGTTGGGTCCCGCCGAGCCCTTGCGCTTGCGCCGCTTGCTGGCGGGCCGCTGGGACTCTGTGGGGACAGGACCTAACATTGTAGTACCAGCGCACTGCAGGCTTCTTCTCAGACTAAGAAGGCAGAGGCAGGAACATAACGAATGTAAACACACTTAAAAAAAGCAGAGAGCCACTTGTACTCCCCGCCATTGTAATAATTTTTTTTGTACTGGACCATACTTGGGAACCTTCCGGTTACAGAGATATTGAAGGACAAAATTGCAACTTTTACTGATTTTTTTTTTTTTGACGAAAACAAGTTTTTGATGTTTATAACACGACTTTAAATACCCCCACGACACTTGTACCATTATGTTGCTGTAGCATTATGCTGAGCGATGGCCGTTTTGCGTGGATGTAATGCAAGGTTTCCCACAACTTGTTATTTTTTTTTTTCGATTTGTGCTCATTGGCGTAGCTAGGGATTTTGTCTTTCAGCCTTCTAGCTGAACTAACCACAGTAATTTAATGAGAGATCTTATATGATGAAATTAATAATTTAATAAATACTCCCACCAAATTTTTTTAAAAATCTTTTTATTACATATTTGATATTAATATTTCATATTTATATATAGGGTCTTGAATGACAGACTGACGGACAACGAAGTAAGGAAAAGCGATTAAACAGTTCTGCTCTTCAATAGTGTCGATCTTTCTAGGATGGGTAAAGAATATTCTAGTGTGGTGGGTACTGTTACCCACTCTTGATATTATTATACAGACAATTCTAATTTTTCAACTCTTTATTAGTGGTTGTAATGTCAATCATATCACTTGGTTTTAATAGGTTTTTATATTTTATTTATCCTTTTGATAGATTCTTATTTTGTAAATGTGAGGACTTTGTAGGCTCTGTAGACTTTAGATCTGTAGACCATTTTTTATTTTATCAAGTACCTGGTACTTGTTGACAGGCCTACGCTGTCCTCCCATACCTACTGTAATTTGAAAACATTGTAAAAGCCAATTATTTTTAAAAGAGTAACCGGGGACTTTCTTGCTGGCTCTACTCCATAGGAAACAACCAATTGGAACCGTGCACCTAGCTTCTGATGTTTCATAAGTGCCCTTGTAGGCTTATGTAAAATAAAATATTTTGATTGATTGATTGCTTGCCCCCCCTAGCTACGCCCATGTTTAAGTTCTTTTTCTGCGTCATTTTTAACGCAAATAAACGTATTTTCTTACTTTCTTCCTTTATTCCTATGATTGACTCACCAGGTGGCGCCACCATCCGCTGCCACTTCTGAAACAGCGTGGTCTTGAGGCAGTCACGCGGTGACAGCGCGTACGCCTTGTGTCGAGACATTAACTCCTGCATCGGCTCCAGGATCACGCATAACTGAAAAACAGGGGAAAAAAAACAGTTTAATAACATTTTTACTTTTAGCAGCACGACGCAGACGAGTCCTGGGGCCCAAGTCTGCTATTTTTATAAATTCGTCATTCCAACACGATCCCATTGTCATTTTGCTAAAAGTTCGTAATCTGCTAAATTCATAATGGTCGATCATTGGTCGGTCAATGGTGTGAGAAAAACTACTACTAAATTTCATGCTAGATTTCATTTAATATATATTTTTACATATTACGTATTAGTGTTTGCAATCTGAAGTACAACATTACATTTATTCATTTGTCATTATTTACGAGATTACCATTTTATGCCATTTCTTTCAATGGAGTGTCAGTGGATGACAAGACAATGAAAGTCATAATGACGCCATTATATTACCAAACTTGTCAAAATCAACAATTATGAAATCAATGATAGGCCATTCTGACACTATTGTAATAGCAGACTTGAGGCCCTGGAGTGGAGACCGCGTATCGGCAAGTGTAGTATGGGACGTCCCCCAGCTAGATGGACGGACGACCTAAAGAAGATGGCTGGAACTGATTGGATGCGGAAGGCGGAGGACAGGGTGTTGTGGCCTTTATTCCCGTATGCCATATCCCCGTCACTGGGACAGGGGGACGTGATTAAATTTATTTCCCGTTGTCCCCATAACGTACATTCGGCTAACGGGGACAACGGGAAGTAAACGGAATTTAAAACAATAAACATATAATTGAATTAGTTTAAGATTGTGTACTTACCTATTTTTTAGGCAAAATTGAGGGCATTATCATTCACAATAATCTACCATTTCGATCAAATTAATTATATAAAAAAATCTTACTTGAAAACAAGGTCTAAATCGTTTATATTAATCTACCGGGTACCAAGACAAATCTACCAATATTCCATACACTTTGTATGTTGACGGTTTTTACTTATTTTATTTAACTATATTAATGGGGACAGTGTACGGGGACAACGGGAAGTATTTTTAAATATTTAATTGAAATACCGCTGTCCCCGTAGGACGGGGACACGGCGTATGGGGACACCGGGAATGAGGCTGAGGCTACATTAGGCCGCGATGCGACCTGCGACACATGAGCGATTAAAACAAGTAAATGAATGCTCACGTATATGGCTACACCGTACATCAAATATTACTAGCGATCTTTGATTTCTTTATGCTATAGGAACAACATTACTGTAATCACGGCATCGGCTACATCAACATATCAGCCATCATCGCCGAATATACGCCGGAATTTCGCTTATAATGTAGCCATACCATGTTTTTCTCGTTTCGCTCTTCCAGTCACATCTAGGGATGTAAAGCAGTAAAATTACCACCGTACAATACGGTAAAAAACGTTTTTTACCGTAAATTTCGGTAAAAAACGTAAAAATCGTAGTTTTACGTTTTACAAACATAAATACGGTAATAAATGAGTGTGTTTGTATGTATCTTATTCTTTCACTATGTATATGAATGTGAATTATTCAATTCAAATATGAATACATAATAATAATAACAAAATAATAATAAATTAAATATATGAATTATACCACGTCATCGATTTAATAATATATGTAAGTATGTTATGTGCAAAGGCCGTTAAAAATTAAATTTTTAGTTTTTGGAAAATTACTTGTATTTAGTATTAAACTAACTACATTTCTCAGAATCAACAATTTAAATAATAAAATTAAACAAATGACAATACAAAAAAAAAGCAGAAAAATAAAATAGATCTATAATCTAGCGCATTTTGCCGTACAACTTGACGGAGCGCACTTGTCAGCAACGTCGCATTTTGATTTTGTAACGCCACGCGCGCGTGATATAAAATAAATTAAAACCATCGTTTTCGGTAAAATTACGTAATTTTGCAACCGTAGTCACATCGCAAATCGCTGCCTACTGTAACCTCAGCCTAAAGGGACACCGCGTTGCGACTTCCGGAGCGACGGACGGAAACCGGAGAAGGGCGTGAGATGAGGTTGGCCCGCCTCGGACTCACCCTGAGATAGTTGAGCGTGGAGTTGGTGATGCCCTGGCGCGTGATGTTCTTGGCGAGCGCGTCGAGCGCGGCGTGGTCGGGCGGGTGCACGGCGGCGCGCGGGATCAGCTCGCGGTGTGCGCGCACGGCCAGGTGCCACGTCTTGATGCGCATGAGGTCGTCGAACGTGAACTCCAGGATCAGACGGCCTTCTGTGCATACCTGTGGGTGACAGTTGTGTAGGAAATTAAATATGCTAGTTTCATAGAAAATTTATCTTCGCAGGTACATCGGTAAGCCATATCAGTTGGGTACGTGGTTGTAAGCGCGACTACTGAGCATGGGGTCCTGGGTTCGGTTCCCGGGTCGGACAAAGTGTTATTGAGTTTTTCGTGGCGCCGTTGGTCCTGCACCTAATCTCTCTCCGGTCGTGTCGGATTGCCATCCTATCGGACTATGAGAGTAAAGGAACAGAGAGTGCACCTGTGTCTGCGCACACACTTGTGCACTATAATATCTCCTGCGTACCTGGCTAATCTCCGTTGAGATTGGCCACAATGATCGTAATCGGTCGGGGAGGCTATTACTTATACCGGTTCCTGAGTAATAGGCTAGTTTCCACCATGAATAAATTGAAAATCTATTTAGTCCGTCAGTTAGAGTATTGGAAAATAATGGACACGTATTTTTTGTTTTTGTAAATCAATCAATATTAACAAAGATAAAACGCATCAAAACTCGGGAGTTTAAGGATGTGGTACAGACCATCAAACTAAACAATTTTCTGCATGGGACCAACATCGTAATCGCGAATAAAAATTCAACCGTCCCATACGTTTAAGGTCGAGTAGGTATTGAAGTTTTCTATGGGACAGTTGATAAATTTTTCGCGATTACGATGTGTTATTTTGATGGTCTGCACCACATCCTGAAATTTGGCTGGTCATTGAAAAGTAACCCTGTATAAACATTAATATTATTATTACTTACTTTAGTGAACATTGGTTTCCCATGATGCGTGACCATGGTACAGTGGTCGCAGTCTAGCGTGATGCTTGTGTTGTGGAAGGACTCCTTGGGCTGCCGCATTGTGTAGTACAGCTCGGAGACGCCACCCTCGTAGATGCTGCGGAAGTACCGCGGTATCAGGGTCCTCCCTATCGCTGGAAACAAGACATGAACATGTTTCAGTCAGGGCCGTCTTTAAGAGCCTACACTACCTCAGCTAAAATTCACTCTATCTCGTTCGCACGATACTGCTCGCGGACTGAGTGAGAGCGAGACAGTGCGATGCTAGGCGGCAGGCAGCGCCAACAGTTTAGGTATTTGCTTTTTACGGTGAAAATAATGGTAATTAAAAAAAACATAAGACCTGCTTTATAGTTAGTTCAGTTAGTATACAAAGTTTCATGATCTAATTTGAAGTATTTTTTTAATACCAGCGGTTTATTATTCGGTTTGGAGGTAACTTTAGATTTTTTTTCTATCGAGAAAATTTTATGGAATCGTTCCATAAAATTTTTCCCCAACTTTACCATACATTTATTTCAAAATTAATGCTGCAGTACTTTCGACATAACGGAGGATCATGCTAAGCCATTTGAGGTAGTATATGCCCGCCTTAACCTATTGGAGGCCCTGGGCACATAAGGATCTCGGGTCACGGGGCCCCTGTGTGCCCAGCCGTGGGACACTAATGGGAAAGAAAAAAAAAATAAAGTAAGGGAGAAGGCCCCGTTGGTATAGTGGTCGTAAGCGTGGGGTTCCTGGGTCGGGCAAAGATTGGGATTATCTCAGTAACATCCCGGAGTTTGGAAGTTGATGGTGTGAAGCCCCCGTGCCTATGATAGCACGTGGCACCGTTGGTCCTGCGCCTGATCTCTCCCCGGTCGTGTCGGATTGCCGTTCCATCGGACTATGAGAGGGAACGCGTGCCGGCGGCAGCTGTCGACGCGTCGGCGACTGCCGTCGACAACGTGTCGCTCGTGTATATGCACACTTCTTCTTCTTCACATCTTACGGCTTCCACGCAAACGAAGTAGCGGGCAGAAGCCAAGCCATTGTATCACATTAACACCCGGGTGTACCAGGCGAGCATAAGTTTGAAGCGTACTCACTGTATCTCTTAGGTCCATCTTCTAAACAGAATGTGAGGGTCAGCGTCGCGTCGTCTTCAAAGAATTCTGTTGCGAACGCATCCCACCACAGGTTATCTGAGTCCTGGAATGTATAAGTTACACTTTGAGTTCATGGTATCCTGGTACGCACGGCTACACATCAAGCTATACATAACCAGTATAAGCCGACTTCTGATTGTACGAAAAACCTATACAATGCGAGGTAGCTAAAACTGGAAATGTATAGCTTGATGTGTAGCCGTGTGTACCTCAAAATATCATACACTGATGAGCGAAAAGTAACATAAAAAATCGGAGAGGCGCCAGGGTAGCCAGCGAAATTCAAATTTTCTTACGTTTTTGCAATTTGAAGGTCAGTGTAATGTTGAATATAATATGATTCGCAAGCGTAATAAGTATGTATTTACAGATTTATAATAATTAAAATCAACAATACAACCCTCTAAGTTCTTATAATCCTATTAAATGATTATTTCAAATATGAATCAATAGGATATTATGAATTTATGAGGTGTACGGTTTTTATATTTTGTGTAGGTAGCCCACGAAATTCAATTCGACATTAGGAAAAATATATGGGGGCATTTCTGTACAATCTTCTTTTAAATTTCGTCAGCTACATTGACAGATCTCCATGAAGTCATACTTTTGTCTATGGCTCTCTTAGCCTAGGCAGCACAGACGCCTATTTCCCGCAGCAATTTTTTTTTCGCGCACTTGGGTTTCAACGCACTGCTTTTTTTTTTTAGATGGGAAATCATCAAATGACCCCTCCCGCTCTGGGTGGAGCACAAGGGAGTGTCAGACTCTTACTGACTAAAACCCACCCGTGTTCCTTCCTTAGCCCTTTATGTTCCGGGACAGCAGTAACCCTTTCGGACAATCCCGCTGCCCCGGCAGGCTTCGGCCCTTCCCTGTTGCTGACATTTTCAACGCAGTGCTTAGCGCAGAGAGTTGAAAATCCAACAGTCTTGTTTTTTTGACGCGCTGGGACGCGCTCTACTGGATTTTCAACGCTCGACTCAACAGCTAGAGTTAAAAATACCAGTGCGCGATTAAAATCCCGCCGCAATATCTTTACTTCCGTGCGAATGTGGGCTTAGTTACATCCTAACTGATCATCTGCCTAGCCTTTTCCCAACTATGTTGAGGTCGGCTTCCAGTCTAACCGGATGCAGGTGAACAGCAGTATTTTACATGGACTGCCTATCTGACCTCCGCAATCCAGTTACTGCGTAATACGATACCCCTTGGTAATACTGGTTGTTAGACTTTCGGGCTACTTACTACCCGTAACGACTGTTAAAAATCCACGAATAACAGCCGGGACCAACGGCTTAACGTGCTTTCCGAGGCACGGAGGGGTCTTGGTACGTGAAGATGGTCACCCATCTATGGACCAAACGCGGCAAGTGTAGCTTAACCTGATTGATCGAGCCGTGCGGCTGTTTTTCCTAACTTCCTAACTAATATTATAAATGCGAAAGTAAGTTTGTTGGTTACGCTTCCACACTAAAACGGCTGACCGGATTTGGATGAAATTTGGCACATGGGTAGACCATGACCAGGAGAAGGACTTAGGATACTTTTCATCTTGGATCGCAGACCAAGTCGCGGGCAACAGCTAGTTAAAAATAAAGTGAAATGATACCAACCTCTGTCCTCTGTTGTAACCGTTTGTTGAGTTCGTAAACTCTGTAATCTGGCTGACCGAAGTAAGGGGCATGCCGCCTGAAATAATAGAAAAAAGAAACTGTTAAAATATTATAAGAAACAATCAGTACCCTCCTTTTCGAGTTTGGAGGCAATCGAGTAAAGAGAGTCTTAGGTAAAACTGAAACGCCATTGTGCGCTTTTATGATTTCTAAAGGACGATTTCCACCAAACGGCTCGCACCGCATCGGATCGGAAAGGATACGAACGGATGCGGCGACAGACGATCGTGTCCGGCAACATGTCGACGCACACGATCGGCTCCGTACCGTCGCGTCGCTTGCGAACGTATGCGTTTCTGCGCCTAGTCAAATAGTTTCATTCCTACCGTGTTGCCGTGTTCTGATTTTTGATATATTTGACGTAGTATTGTTGGCTATTGCAGTAGAAGAAGAAAATAATCATAAAACACAGAAGAGAAAACGAAAAATTTGGACGACAGCCGAAAGGATTCGATCGGATACGACGACAGGCGAACAGCGCGCGTCGCAGCATACTTTCGGCTAAGATCGCGCCCGCGAAGACGCCCGCGGTTAAGCTGCTGTGCGCGGCTTGGTAACATAGACTTTACATAATATACATGTGCACGATTTAATATCGTTGTCAAATCCGTTCCGTTCCGATGCGACGCGAGCCGTTTGGTGGAAATCATCCTTAACGTGACGGTATAATCGTGGACAGCCAGCGAGGTAATTGCTTAATAAACTAACGGTAGCAATGTCTTTCTTTTTTACAGTTGTACAGAGGCCAGCACATCAAGCTACCCCAATCTGTCAGATTATCCCAATTGAATATGAACCTTATTCCTTTGTGCTAAAGTTGAAAATCTATCAAAGAAATTTGACAGATTGGTGTAGGTTGACCTGCTGGTGTCTGTACAACATTCACTGCGTTATTTACGTTGTTGAGCTGACAAATTTTTCAAGCAATGGATTAGAATCATTCAGATTGTGATTGATAGTTTGTTACACAGTTAGACCGCTTTCAAATTAGGACGTTAGCAGCGCGATAGTAGCGCAGTAGAAGCAGATGCCTTCACATTATAAGAACAGCCGCGCGATAGAAGCGCGGTTGCCGCGCCGCAGTTTGGATATAATCGTTCGATGTCAAACTCGCTCATTGTGCAGTCTATAATCAAGTGCGCTTGCAACATTGACTCATCACCAATTGAGCTCACCCGGAGGCCGCGCTTCTGTTTTTAATATGAAATTCTGACTGGGCGGCGGTCGCACGTCTGTCGCGCTGTTAAAGTCGCCTAAGTGTTAAAGCGGTCTTAGGGTGCAGGTCTACGCCCTGGCATCACGATAATACAGGGATGCATCGGGTGACAAGTTTTGCGCCACCCTGTACTTTCATATAAGTATTAAGTAAAAAGCTGTTAGTTTGACAAAGCAAAATTTCAATTTTCTTTGCATTTTTTTTAGCTTAAATTCTATTTCTTTGTAGTATGTATACTATAGATGTGTAGCGGTATCTACAACGCCACATGCGATCAACGCGTCATATTGACGTCATGCAAAATCCTGCATCTCGCAAGCAGAGTTCACCGCGCAATTAGCCTATATACAACGGCCCGACATGAATCATGGTGCAGATAGATGCCCGCCAGACACAACACCCGTCTGGTCGGAGGATCGTCCCTTTTCTATGGAGGATGAGTGAACTTTACACCCTCATCCTCGCACCTCTATAGATGTATAGATTTTTAGTTGGCGTAAAATTTTTTGAGGAGAAAACTTCTCGCATTGAGGGATTTTTGTTAGGGGAAAATCTTATGGGTTCGCGTCACCGACATGCTAACATTAACAGTATATAAAATTCTCGTGTCACAGTGTTAGTTACCATACTCCTCCGAAACGGCTGGACCGATTTGTATGAAATTTTGTGAGCATATCGGGTAGGTCTGAGAATCGGCTGGCTACTATCTATTTTTAATATCCCAATTTTTTTTTTTTTGTAAAACGACGTTTGCGGGGTCAGCTAGTTAACAGTATACAGGGTGTTTGGAAGCTGGATGCAAAGCCTTAAGGGGGTGATAGTTGACACCATTTAGAAAATTTTGAGCCATACATGTCTTAGTCTTACAATTAGACGAAGTATGTTTTTTAAATTTTTTCTGCAAACTTTTGGTGAAAAATAACATACCAACTTAAACTGGGAAAAAAATAAAATAACATACTTCGTCTAAGACATGTATGCTTCAAAATGCTGTAAATTTTTTTTTTTTTTGTTTATTTATCAAGAAAAACAGTTTACACGCATTTTATAAACATACCACATAAACCATCGCGGGTTTAACAGCGGTATGGCCAGACACGGCAACTCGGTGCCACTACATAATATTATTCATTAACTAACATTTAGGTAGGTACTTACAATATATATTCTTGTTTTTTTTTTTTAGATCGCACTGCAATCTATAAAGTGTCTTTTTAATACTTTTGAGCAGTTTTCCGCATTTATAACGTTGCAGATTTCCACAGGTGAAATGGTGTCCAGCTTCCAAACACCCTGTATTTATGTACATGTAGCTATGTGTATGACACGTTGCGCTTGGCCAGCAGTGTGTCTACTGCTCTACTGTTTCATTGTATTAAGTTTTCATTTCTGTCGGCAGTCTCCATGACTGTCCATGTTTATTTTGAAGTGAATACTTCTTTATTCTTTCTGAACAGTGAATGAAACTGACCCGTCACGCTTAGGTCGGTTAAGCTACGGTGTTCTAAGAGAGCGGTGACCGCCACTAGCGGCCGTAATGTCCAAATACAGAGCGTTCTTTGACACCTTAATATTAAATACTGGTGGAAGTTAAAGTTTTTAATGACGTCCGTTATAAATATGACGATAACGTTCTTCTGACATTGTTCAGACCAAACGTATTGTCGGCCGCTGACTGTGAGCGTCTAGTTTAAAATTTATGAAAAAACAACTTCGGCCGCCGATTGACTAGCCTTTATTTTTCATACAATCTCACGGTCGGCGGCGGACAAGATGTTTACGTGTGAACGATGCCTTACGCTGAATTGAGTATACTCGGTCCCAGTCGGTCGGTGACGCTGAATCGCGTATACTCGACGTCGAATCGCGTATACTCGGCGCAGAATCGTGTATACTCGGCGCTGAATCGCCTATACTCGGCTCCAGTCATGAGTTTTGCATTATACTTAGCGCTTAATCGCGTATACTCGGCGCTGAATCGCGTATACTCGGCTCGAGTCATGCGTATACTCAGCGCTGAATCGCGTATACTCAGCGTTGAATCGCGTATACTCGGCGTTGAATCGCGTATACTCGGCGCTGAATCGCGTATACTCGGCTCCAGTCGTAAGTTATCACTTCTATCGTGTAGTCATAAGCACAGACCCTCTTTTTCAACATCCTTACCTCTGACCTAAGGAATCAACTCTAAAAATATATCACACCATTTTTTTCCTCTTTACATAAGCTGAATAAAACGTTCCAGAAATACATAATTATTCCATCCACACAGTTCAACGTGTCTATTACGTCATCGCACAATGACGTCACCCCGTCGAAGCCTTACGTCGCGTCCGTTCCCAATTGAGAAAAACAATACCATTTGTACGAGTTTGTGTCATTATGAGAGTAACTACAGGTTTGCTAATTGGGTACCGTCCACTTCTAGATTGCTACAAAAGGGTCTTACGATCTCCATCGTCTGCCTAGCCTTTTCCCAACTATTTGAGGTCGGCTTCCAGTCTAACCGGACTTCTTTTTTATTGCTGAATGGGCCCGCTCTTGTCCTCGATCATGGCTGATGGAAAGCGATGTATGAGGTCTGTGATGGAACGAGCGTGCCCAGAAGATGCCTAAGGCACTGGAACTCCCACGCATCAACGAAACACAGCAGGCTGCTTAACGCCGGAGTGCGGTGAGAAGGTGGTCGCAAACCAGGCGGTAACGCCCGCCTGGTTTGCGACCACCTTCTCACCGCCTTACCACCGCAAGGGAAGAATTGGCCAGTCAAATATGGTACAGATAGTGCAATTCACGAAGACGCACCCCACTCTTGTTTTCCTAATGCTTATAGCACGAGTGTGCAAGATTCCGCTAGTGTTTTAGATTTGTCGATACACACTAATTATTACTCGTATTAGTGACTAATTAGTGTGTATCGAAGACACTAAAACACTAGTGGAATTAACTAGAGATAACCATTAACGATTCGGAAGAAGAGTGGGGCGCGTTTTCGTGGATTGCACTATCTGTATTGAGTGTGACAGTGCAGGATGCGCCGATTGCTACTGATAGTGTGTTACGCAATTACCCTGCAGGACCCGAAGTGGCGGTGCGTAGTGTTCCACGCGCGTCCCTCTTATACCTCATTTACATTCAGCCCCTGCCGCTGCCCCTCGCGCTGCCAGCGATACTTCCCTAAATACTGCCGCAGCAGGATCGAGAGAAGTGTGTGTTTACATACTGCCCTACCACTCACTTCGCTTTCAAGTTTCGCCGGGTAGCGCGAGTGGCAATGGCAGTGGCATGAGAAGTATCGCGTTTACACACTCGTCCTGCCCACTTCCCTGCTCACTACGGCTGAATGTAAATGAAGCATTAGACGTCGCGGGGGGAGTCAAACACCTCACTCCCCCCTGACACGAGTATGCCCGCAATGGCGGGCCGGCACCAGTCGGGGGTTGCGGAAGGATCGTACGTTCCCGCGAATCCCGGCGTAGGTGTAAGATGGAACACCGGGGTGGTTTTTAGTCAGTAAGAGTCTGACAGACCCATCCGCCCGCCCCAGGGCGGCGGACATCCATGAGGATTTTCAAGCCCGGATACAAAAAAAAGCAGGCTACTTTACTTCAAGAATCATTTGTGAATACAGGCGTAAGTGTTTACATACATAGGGTCATCATCTGCCTAGCCTTTTCCCAACTATGTTGAGGTCGGCTTCCAGTCTAACCGGATGCAGCTGAATACCAGTATTTTACATGGAGCGACACCTATCTGACCTCCACAACCTAGTTACTGGGTAATACGATACCCCTTGGTAAGACTGGTTGTCAGACTTTCGGGCTTCTGACTACCCGTAACGACAGTTAAAGATCCACGAATGACAGCCGGGACCAACGCCTTAACGTGCTTTCCGAGGCACGGAGGGGGGGTCTTCGGTATGTAAAGATGGTCACCCATCCACAGACCAACCGCGGCAAGCTGTGCGGCTGTTATTATTTAGCCACAGGCCCCACTTATATATATACAGGGTGTCCGGTAATTAATGGATAACCTGGTATTAATGATAAGGGGTCATGCATGGCTTAATGACTGTTATCAATTTATGTTAAAACTATTTTTAACCGACTTCAAAAAAGGAGAAGGTTCTATTGAAAAACTCCTCCTAAATAAATTTTTTTTTTTAAATCAATGAGTTGTTGATTTTTAAAATTTATTTTTTTTATTAATTTTACTTCAGTACTCCGTTATTTATAAGCCGATGTGAAAAATTATTTTTTAATGGATAAGATATGCCTCAGGGCGGCAATGTTAATAAAATTTATATGGGTCCACCCATATAAATTTTATTAACATTGCTTGGGTAATTTTATAGTTAGCTTCAATACTAAAAATTATTTACACTTTGTAAACATTAATGATGTTTTAATAACGTCCTATCACTGATATTTACATAGCAAGTACTAAGTACTGCTATATTATGAATTTTTATGGGGTAGGTACAACTAAAAAGTGAAAAATAAAAATATTTTAATTTTGCAAAAAAAAAAAGTCGTCAAAAGGTGTTGTTGGTTCCGCATTTCGTTTTTTGACACCGACTGCGACTTCCGAAATTAAAGTTATTTTTCACTTAGTAGGTTTTTTTTTTGAAGTCGGTTGATTTTTTTTTTTTTGGAAAAAGTTTACCTAATAATTATTAAGTTATTGTGTTCCTTAGAATGCATCAAAACGGATGGGCTGGGATCGTCACACAGTGGGTGCCTAAAGACGGGCGTCGTCACCGAGGCTGGCGTGACTAGTTGTTAGGGGGTCTCGTTCCTGACCGATTAGCCTAAGAAGGCACAAGATAAGGAAAATTGGAGAAGTATTAGGGAGAGCTTTGCCCAGCAGTTTGACAAAATAGGTTAAAATTATAAAAAATGCACGATTGTGACACAATAATAAAAAAAAAACTAGCTTCTGCATTTTTCATCTCTAGATCCAATTCTGAAGCCACGCAGACGAAGTCGAGGGCAGAAGCGTAAAATGTACCAAGCTGAAAACGTCAGCCATTTTCTATCAAAGTACTAGGCGCACATACTTCGAAGCAGCAGTGCTATCCTGTAAAAATCTCACGGTGATAACTTAGGTGAAGTGAGCTGGTATTCCACCTGTTAGGTATCGCCCCTATTGATAGCTAACTTCACCTAAGTTATCACGGTAAGATTTTTAATGAATCGATCGGCTGTTTCAGTTTACCTAAAATAGGGGTCCGGTATGGGATGGTATATCGGCGGCGGCGGCGGCGGCGCATACTCGTGGTACTGTATGTGCGCCGGGTGGTGCGGCGAGACATGGTGGCCGTACTCGCGGTACTCGCCCTCGCCGCCGAGCGAGCCCAGCGCCACCGGCATGTAGGCCACCTTGGTCACCGAGCCATCTTCGTGTCACTTGTTAGGCGTTGAGAACTCTTTGACGATATGCGCGCCTGGTAGCTCACAGATTATCTTCTTCAGATTTTTTCACTTACTTTTTAATAATATTGCCCACTTTTTTAGTCACAGTTTTCAACTAATTTTATTACTAAAAATATCTTTGAATAAATATAGATTTTATTTCTTATTTAATAAATAGGTAATTTGTTTAAACACACTAACTTTGGGCACTTTGGTTTTTGACAACACATTTATTTATTACTAAAACACTTCTTCACGTCTAAAAGCGACTAAAAGAAAGAACAAAACTATTTATTATTAGGTAAATAAACCGCTCCAAGAATTTACTACGCGCCGCGCATCACGAAGTTCGACTGATAAAGCTTTTCAAATTTTTCGCGCGGGAAGTGTCACAGTACCGTGAAACGTCCTAAATCCTTTATATACTTAATGTTGCTACACGAATTTGGGCCTAATCGCGAAGCAGTAGAGGCGATAAGCGTGAACGGTTCAGAGCACGGCAGGAAGTGCGGCAACGTCGCGTCAGCTGGCCGTGCTAGTACTAGCGAGACGCGTTCGAAAAGGTCAACATCGGTTACTATTTTTTTTTTCATCCCGCCGGCTATTTTCGTTTGCTTTGTTTGTTTTTTTATCATTGATATATTGATTTTTTTGGGTTGGAATGTGGATTGGAAATCATCGAGTAAAAACATGGCTAAAGAGTTCCGGTTGACGTATAAAGGTATCGATTTTCATACAAGAATGTCTGTATTGAATTTCATAATAGACTGCATTTATGGCGTCGTTTTCGTAGCGTTGTTTGTATCAGAACACCAAAAAACTGTTCCCAAATGCAAAATAAGGCTAATCATCAAAATATATTATTCATCAATGTAAAAGTTATCACATAAAATAATTTATTCAAGAAAAATTAAATAATAAAAGACTATTGTTTTCACCGCGGCCTCGGAACGCACGCGACGTTGCCGCTCTTACCGTTCGCGCCATACTTTTTACTGTTTCTTAGCACATAGAAACGCTCATTACGCTGGCACGCACACAGACAGGCAGCGTTTATATTGTTGTATCCGCAGTACATAGTGCAAGATGGTATATAATGTACATTCCGCGACGGTAGATATGTAGGTAAACTACGTCGCTGTACAAATCAAACATTCGCGTCTATAAATAAAATGCAGACGTGTCCATGAAACGCGCGCATCTTCCGATTGTTTTAGGAAAATGATGAAATTCGAATTAATTCAAAAATGGCGGGTGGAACGTCATAGTGACGTGGGAAGTTTTTTTTTTTCGCAAACAGACGCTGTTTAGTCGAGTGAGCGCATGGGAAAGTTTTGGAATTTGAAAATGTAAATTCGTATAATTAGGTCGATGAAAGTAGCATTTTTTCCGGCGTACTACTATTTAATGTTCGCGTAGCTAGGTTACTTGTTTGAATTGATACGAAATAGTCTTTATAACATAACGACGATGACAAGTTGACAACAACAATTTATATTATTTATTTACATTGTGAAAAAAATACTAAAACATCGTCCAAAACTAGCAAGGACGTCTCAACAATTAAGTACTACAAAAACCTCTCATTGTAAGCGCGAAGCATAAAAAAACAATTCACACAATTGTCGAATCGCGAACCCAAGGATGTTGCCTTGAAGCGTTATCTAGATACACTGATAACAACACCAAACAACGCGGCGCAGTACACAAGAAACTATAACGTTCATAAAACAATAAAATTAGACAAAAAAACGTCCGCGAGGAGCCGGCGACGTGCAGTTTTGTCGGATAGAATGTATGTCATGACGAGTCATTGACTTCACTCTAGTACAGAGTAACACGTAAAGTTATACACGTGCGGAAAGAAAATCGGGGTGGAAATCGAGCCCGATCGAACATCGCGACACGCGTGCGTTGCACCCGGCGGCTACAACACTAATAATTACACGTAAACATTATCAAACGAATCGATTACAAAAAAAAAAACGTAATACAAAGCAATTCCAAATTTGAATGCACACTAGCTAGTTACCGGCGCGACGGCGTACTGCACCTATGTAAAGTACATAGCAGAAGTGTGCCGCTCTGACGGGTGACGGACTGTCAACGCTCGGGAGTTTCCGTGAGCTCTCGGCGGCGCGGTCGTATAGCGTCGGCAGGCGGCGAGTTCGGATACACGATTAGATTATGTCAAAATGATTAATATAAACCGGTTATAGCTAGGTCAATCACATCGACTGGTTACAAATTTACAATGGCTGGCTAGTTTTGGCGGTGGGCAAGTGGTTCCGCGATCTGAGGTCGTCTGATAGCGGGTGATAAATCTGTTTGCAACTAAACGATGCACATGACGTTGACGCGTCACAATTTGGTGGGAAAACTTGTTTCTTGTACGTTATCGTAGTTACTATTAGACATAAATAACTTCGAGATACTTTCGTTTCAACTACTTTTTTTCACTGCTTCGTTGGTCTAGTGGTAACAAGCGGTACTGCTGAGTATGAGGTACTGGGTTGGATTCCTAGGTCGGGCAGTGATATTGGGAATAGGCTTGTCAACTGAAAAAAATCTAATTAGTCCGTCAGTTAGATTATCAAAAAATATTTGACCCGTATATTTTCTTTTGTTACGTAAACCAGCAGCGCCTCCGCGATGTTCGCGGCTGCTGACACAGACGGCTTCGCGGCCATCATGCGCAAACGGTGCGCTTCTATCATGCGCCGTACGCGCGACAGTCCCAACACCATCCTGCGCGTGCTGGCGGACCGGTGGGACTCTCCGATGCTGGCTCGCTGGATACAGCTGCATGCAGTCGTATAGTGATTTGTCACCATCATCGGGGATTCCACCCGGACCTGCCTCTTACTGTTTAATTAAATAGGATAAAATTTTTATTATTATTATTATATATTATTTAATTAAATTGTTATTACTCGTATTATAGCTCAATCAATTATTAATACTATTATTTATTACTAACACTAGTTTGTAAGCTTGCAAGTGTACTAACAAATATGGATGTAAGAAATCTGAAATAAATAATAATAATATTTATTATTATTATTAAACCAAAATTGACGAAGATACGACGCTTTTAAAATTCTCAATACGTCACACCTCGGTGTAATTTTTAGTGCGTTCTGACATCACGGGTCCCCACTCCCGAGTTTTGATGCGTTTTATCTTTGTCAATATTCATTGATTTACAAAATCAAAAAATACGTGTCCATTATTTTCCAATACTCTAACTGACGGACTAAATAGATTTTCAATTTATTGATGGTGGAAACTAGCCTATTACTCAGGAACAGTCCGGTGTCTGCACCCTAATTGCGTAACACACTGTCAATCGGAATCTGAATCATTTTGAAGCAAATTGCTAATCCATTGCTTCATAAGTTCGAAAAACTTGTTTGTTCAACACGTAAATAACGCAATGAATGTTGTTGAACTGTCAAAATGAAACCGATTCCCATTGATAATATGTTACTCAATTGCCCCGCTGGTTTTGTTCCCGGCTGTTGGCTATAGGATCCTCCCCCCCTATTACATAACTGAGATGTGGGTTTAAAGCAGGTATACCTCTACCTAACGCTTAGGGGTTGCCTTGCGGGCATAAGGTGAAAAATTGCTGCAATCATTACGAAAGGTGATGATGGCGGAACAGGCTAGAACGTTTTTATTATTTTTATTATATGTCTGCTCTTGAGGGAGAGGAGCTTGTGGCCAAGTAATAACGCACGGGTCGATCGATCAGGTTAAGCTACGCTTGCCGCGGTTGGTCCGTGGATGGGTGACCATCTTTACATATCAAGACCCCTCCTTGCCACGGAAAGCACGTTAAGAGTAAACTAGTCGCGTGCTCGAACTCGCTGTGGTGATGGTCAAAAAGCACGCTGTCTCTCTTGGCTTCGTGTCCGGCAGTGCTAGTATCAGTGATGAGCAGTTAGACGCTAGTCTACACGAACAACGTCTAGTTCTCACGCACAGAAACACCGTACCGAACTGAAAGGCGCGTAAAAAGATTCGAAAAGTGCTTTGGAAAGTCGAGTTTTATGAATAAACCACTGCATAAATAAATTACAAATAAAGTTTATTGATCTCTTCGATAACTGAGCTTTGTCGGTACGGACTTGGTTTTGAAGATTTACAGTTCTTTTATTACTTATATACACCCAAAGTTACGTTAAAAATAGCAAGAAAACCGAATCTTTGTTGGCTCATAACTTTTTAATGGCTTTTTATTTTACTATTTATTCTGTTTCCGTACAGACACAATTAATAATAAGTCAAAACATCATGTTTAACTTTGGATGCACAATGTCAAACAGTGGAGTAATATTCTCCCGAAATTTGTATAGAAAAAATATCGAAAAGTGGCACCTTAAGCTGTTTGTCCCGACTGTCATTCGTGGTTCTTTGATAGTCGTTACGGATCGTCAGACAGAATACCGAAAGTCTGCAACTAGTCTTACCAAGGGGTATCGTGTTACCCAGTAACTGAGATGAGGAGGAAACATAGGCTTCAATTCTGTGTGGTAATTATAATTCCCAGCGAACTTTACCACGTGCATACCACGTCAATGGCCCCGATTCTGTTATTCATAAACTAAACTAAATTTAAGTCCAGTGCATCTTTTTTTTCAATTTCATTAAGAAAAGGACAGAAGATAAATATTATTTATTTATTTATATATACTTTATTGTACACCAGAAAATACATAACAAAAAAAAAACAATTATTACTACAAAACATACAATGGGCGGCCTTATCGCTTTCTGCGATCTCTTCCAGGCAACCTTGGAATGGACAGTGATTACGTGGATATTTAAAAATGGGGTTGTCAGTGGTGCAACATAATATAGATACATAGACCTGAGGTTTAGAGGTTTAGTCCTGTCAAATTAGATAATCCATAGACAAGTTTAGACGTGATTAAAAAATTGGCTACTAAAAATACGTCAATTTACGTCAGGCGCTGTCTAATTTGACAGGACAAACCTAAAATTTATCCTCTGTCCTTTTCATAATGAATTAGAAAGAAAAAGATGCACTGAACTTAAATTTAATTTAGTTTGTGAACAACAGAATCGGGGCCAATATCGTGTCTTGTAGAAACACCTGGGCCCTAATCTACTATGACTATTTAATGATTCCTTACGCCGAAACCACGTCAATCTCTTACCTAATCACGACATCTGAAGGCCAATTCTCGTAATTTAAAATGTTCAAAATCTAGTCGCAGTCTCATCTCTGCGACAAACAAATGTTAAAAACTTGTCAAAATGTGGGGAAATTAGAGGCATTTGTGACAGATGGAGACTGTGAACGTTCATAAAATAACGAGGATTGCCCCTCTGCTAACACGTAATACGTATTCTCTATGACACAATGGCGTGTTTTGAACTGTCAAAATACATGTTGTCCGTAGTCAAGGTTACACGCTCAATCTGGCGTCAGTTCAGTCCATTAGTTTGGTCCGGCTAAGACTGATGCCAGAATGATGGATGAATGTTTAATTTTTGTCATTCTGGACCATTGAGCTATATAACTAGAGAAGAAAACCTCAATAAAATGTGTCAAAAAAGTGTAGCCACTTTATAAACGCGACGACGTAGCTTTGAAACCACTAAACATTTAAAAGTAAACATATATCTGTCTCACTTACACGCGTCGTAAGAATACTACCGTCGCTTAGATTAGACAAAGACCACAATATAAACATGCAATGACGGGATGGGGTTGCCTACCCATGCGAAATTTTACCCAACATTTTAAGCCATAAAAAGCGTTTTAGGTTAAGTTAAATTAATTTTAAAATATTTGAATTATGTATTTCATAATGGATGTGTAATAGAAGTTTATAAATAATGAAAATAACTAAGACATTTTCTTTTTGAATATTTTTTCTTTATTATTAATGAAATTGAATGATTTAGTAGGTAGCCAGTCAGTCTCTTTTCTCAGCAATCGGATTATTTCCACCCATTTTTCACGGCGTGCTGCATCTTTAGGCACCCTGCTACGTTGATATTATTAAAAAATATTTAAAATCACTTATTCCATAAATTAAAAACTCCCACTAATGTGGGAAACTAAAACTAAGTTTTTAGTGGTAACACTGAACCCAATTTACAAAATTCTACATTTTATTGCGTTTTTACGTTGATATAAACACAGAGACAATTAATTTACGTGTGGAAAGTAATTCCGGTTAATTTATTATGTTTTTGTGATCTTGAATCGCACTCTTTCGCGATATTTTTTGTCGCATGTCACTCGGTTGGCGTCACACAGAGCACTGAACTGACGTTAGCTACGCTGATGGCTGTAGCCATCAGCCTAGTGGCAACGCCTTGGTGCGGTAATTGCTAATCTAGTGTATCATATATATCAATGTTCTGGACCATCAGTCCATCAGTCAACCGGTTAGACGATAATTCTCCTGACGTCCTGTGTAACCTTTGACGTACAGTTGACATTTCGATTCCTTGCCGTAAACAAGACACAAATATTGACGTGTTTTGAGCATGGTAATATTTCGCGGGGAATATTACAGAATTGTAGCAAGGAATTGAAATACCAACCGTACTGACAACATGTATTTTTTGACAGTCAAAACCACGCCAACTTCGCGGCCATTTCGCGCGGTTTTGTTAATTGTGTCATAGAGAAAACGTGTGATTAGCTAAGGAACAGCCGATCGATTCTGTAAAAATCTCACCGTGATAACTTAGGTGAAGTGAGCTATCAATAGGGGCAATCTCTAACATCAGGTGGAATGACAGCTCACTTCACCTTAGTTTTCACGGTGAGATTTTTGCAGAATAGCACTGCTGATCTTTAAGTGATCATAGGTAGGGTCCAGAGGACCACATAGCTCTGTTATCTTTAAAATATACAACGTAGAGAACGATACAAGATAACGTAAGAGTAATTTGGAGTATGTCAGTATTCAGACCTGCTTATCATAAAGCAAATAAGGATGAACAAAAACAAACAGTGTGGATGTGGAATATTGTGAAGTACTTCCAAATATAGCTGGATACAGGATAAGCATGCTGAAGTGGAAAATATCGGGAGAAAACCTGGGTTTATCTATAACTAGCGACCTGCCCCGGTTTCGCACGGGTGCAATGCTGATACTAAATACACTACATATAAACCTTCCTCTTCAATCACTCTATTTATAAAAAAAAACCGCATCAAAATCCGTTGCGTAGTTTTAAATATTTAAGCATTCAAAGGGACAGAGAAAGCGACTTTGTTTTATACTATGTAGTGATTATAATAAAACTGAAGAGTTGGTTTGGACGCGTTCATCTCTGAAACTACCAGTCCATCAACATAGCCTATCGTAGTCCACTGCTGGACATTGGCCTCTCCCAGGCTGCGCCACAACACCCTGCCCTCCGCCTTCCTCATCCAGTCCATTCCAGCCACTTTCTTTAGGTCGTCCGTCCATCTAGCTGGGGGACGTCCCACACTACGCTTGCCGATACGCGGTCTCCACTCAAGGACTCGTCTGCTCCACCGGCCAACGGTCCTTCAACAAACATGGCCAGCCCACTGCCACTTCAGTTTGCTCACTCTGCAAGCTATGTCGATAACTCCGGTTCTTTTCCGGATAATTTCATTCCTGATTTTATCCTTCAAAGAGACTCCGAGCATAGCTCGCTCCACAGCGCGCTGAGCGACCTTGAATTTGTGGACCAGCCCGACCGCCGAACTACAAGTCGGATTTGTAAAATTCTTTTTGTATTTGATAGCCAAATTCTCAAGGAAGGCTATCTACTATATAACATCACGCTAACACACTTAGGATCCGAGTAAAAACGAAACAAGTAAAAAAAGGAACGCTAACCGAAAACAAAGTGTCAGCACGGGCACGTGAGGCGACGCGACGGGGTGGATTGGGGGTACAACAGGGGCGTAGCTACCGCCGTATTAGCTGTATCAGTTATACGGGGCCCCCGAGCTACAGGGGCCCCTGACGCGACGCCGACGTATAAGCAAGAATTTGTAAAATACTATCGAGAACCTAAAATTCTTATTGATCATTAAGAGGCTTGTAAGTGAATCTATAATTATACAGGGTGTCCCTGGAAGTATGGATCAAATCGAATAGGGGCGTGGGCAAGGTCATTTCCAAACTTTTTGATCCTGAAAATGATTGTGATTGAGAATTATTTTACGGTTCAAAAGTTGTGACAAATTTTTTTTTCAATCGTTTCGCATAGTGCTCAAAGAAAAAAAAATCATTAAAAAAAACTTTCAGGGCTGTCTAAAAAACTTAAATTGGCAGTTCCTGCTAGTTTTTTTTAAATGATTTTGTTTTTTGAGCACTATGCAAAGTGATTGAAAATAACAAATGTTGGTCATAACTTTTGAACCGTAAAAAAATTCACCAACGTTCTCAGGATCAAAAAGTTTGGAAATGACTTTGCCCACGCCCCTATTTGATTTGATCCATACTTCCAGGGGCACCCTGTAAAATACAGGATGTCCCAGAAGTTGACATTAAGCCGGAATCGGGTAATAGGCCAAGCCTAATAATTATCAGAAAAATAAATCTAAACTGGCGAATCTATCAGTATCTCCCGGGCCCCCAATTCATGGTACTGGAAGGAACAGTGAAGTGTTAGGAGTCCGACAGCAACAACCGTTCTTCTCAGACGACTTCCAAAAACAATAGGAACCGTGAAAAGGGCCCCCAAATTTTTTTTTCTATAGGATAAGCTACGCGACTGGGGTAGAAACATGCGGACGAAGTCGCGGGCAGAAGCTAGTGAGACATCATTTTTGCTTACAACAAGAACAAAATATGTCTGAACAGAGCGACAACGTCAGTCGTCACTGAAGCATCAAAACGATGACGAACTTTCTAACTTTCTCACATTTGTCGAGCAAATCACTTCTGCTCTGGATACGAGAAACATTAAGAGCCTACACTACCTCAACTAAAATTCACTCTTTTACTCGCTCGCACGATACTGCTCGCGGACTGAGTGAGAGCGAGACAGAGTGCGGTGCCAGGCGGCAGGCAGCGCCAATAGTTTAAGTATTTGCTTTTTACGGTGAAAATAATGGTACTTAATTAAAAAAAAGTAAATAACATAAGACCTGCTTTATAGTTAGTTCGGTTAGTATACAAAGTTTCATGATCTAATTTGAAGTATTTTTTGAATACCAGCGGTTTATTGTTCGGTTTGGAGGTAACTTTGGAATTTTTTTCTATCGAGAAAATTTTCTGAAATCGTGTTTTCGTCTAACATAAGACCTAGCATTAATCCTCAACTTTACCATATATTTATTTCAAAATTAATGCTGCAGTATTTTCGACATAACGGAGGATCATGTTAAGCCATTTGAGGTAGTATAGGCTCTTAAGCCTGTAATACAACAAGGTGTGGGCAGCGCTGTTTACAAGCTGGCGGGGACATCAGAGCAGTGGAGAATAACGAGCATCTATTTAAAAAAAAAAATGCCTTTATTAAAAGTTACTGAAATCTGAATATTAGTAGTCAATTATGAACAAATTACTTTTAGGACTTGCGTTTATTCTGTTACACCTTGTATACTATGTAACAAACATGAATGCAATCCTACTTCCTACTAATATTATAAATGCGAAAGTTTGTGACGATGGTTGGATGTTTGTTACTCTTTCACGCAAAAACTACTGAACGGATTTTGATGAAACTTTACAGTAATATAGTTTATACATCAAAATAACACATAGGATACTTTTTATCCCGATATTCCCACGGGATCAAAACTGACGCGGGTAAAACCGCGGGGCGCAGCTAGTAAATAAATAATCCCCCACGCGGGCCCAGTGCGGGTTGGTAATGTCAAATGTCTTCAAATTTTTGGTTCTAGGACATGCCGGTTTCCTCACGATGTTTTCCTTCACCGTTTAGAGAGCAGTGGTGATGAAATAATTTCGACACCTGCAATTTAAAATATTGTAACTCATTGTAATTCATAAAACATATAAAATACATAAGTAAACAACATATTAGTCATACAGCAAATTAGATAATCCCTTTTTACTTATATTTACAAAATTGGAAGACGCTAGGACTTTATAGGAACAAAGTGAGAATATATTGAATGTTTAAATCGCTATCCTGAAAAGTAGTGAAAAATGAGTTACAATGTTTTAAATTGCAGGTGTCGATTTGCACACAGTAAAGCGCCTGTCTGGGTTCGAACCTACGACCTACAACTCGTATGTCGCGGCCGTTAACACTGAGCAACCATTGCTTACTACAAATTATACGTTTCCGAGATTATAATTTAGGGTGAATGCGCAGTGGTAGACCGCGAAATTCAAATGTTCTTACGTTTTTTGCAATTTGCAGGTCAGTGTCAGGTTGTATCTTGATCAAAATTTGATTCGCGACTATAACAGGTACGTATTTACAGAATTATAATCATTAGAAACATTCATACATCTTTATAAGTGAGATTTGTACCATAAACACTTTTCCCTAGAAGATTTCTTCTTGTGGTACAAATCTAACTTAGGAAGATGTATTAATGATTCTAATGACTATAATTCTGTGAATAAGTACCTGTTATAGTCTCGAATCATATTTTGATCAAGATACAACCTGACACAGACCTGTAAATTGCAAAAAACGTAAGAAAATTTGAATTTCGCGGTCTACCACTTCCCATTCACCTTAACGAGAGACAGATGTCTAACATTTGACACTATATTTAGTGGTGTCAAGCAAGGTGAAAACGATAAATGTCTACTTACAGTATAAATTATCGACAATTATTAACGAACTAACTTCTGCCCGCGACTTCGTCTGCGTTCGCTCTGACTTTTTAGGGTTCCGTACCAAAATGGTAAAAAGGAACCCTTATGGTGCGACTCAACTCTGTCTGTCTGTCATAGCCGGATATCTCGAGAACTACTAATGCTATTAACTTGAAATTTTTAATAATTTTAGATGACGTTTGTCCAACTATTGTTTTGCTCGACTCCCTAAGAGTTCTAGCGGGATGTTATGTAACCTTAACTGCCCCCGATAGTAAAAAAGGACGTATCTAACATTTTTTCCAAAATTAAGTTATAAGATACGTCTTTTTAACTATCGGAGGCAGTATAGCCTTCCTCAAGAATTGGGCTATCAAATGCAAAAATAATTTTTCAAATCCGACCGGCAGTTTCAAAGATTAGCGCGTCCAAACAAACAAACACTCTTCAGCTTTATTAATTACTATTTATAGATAGATTCTCTCGACAGTGAAAAATCTTTTCTCAATTATCGAATTTGTTATGCATTTATCATTTTTTGATATGGCATAAATCTATAATTTATTATTATACTAGCTGACCCAGCGAACTTCGTATCTACCGCCAAAGAATCTTGAAATAAAGGTTGAGATGAACAATCTTTTTTTTTTTTGTATTTTTCTCAGTGTTTTTTTTTTCACTTGTGAAGATGTCCGTAAATGTTACGAAGAGAGAATCGCCCGTAACTTCGGACGAAACTACGGATTCAATCAGGGAGTAGAGTTTCAGATCGTTAAGAGTCTACACTACCTCAGCTAAAATTCACTCTTTAACTCGCTCGCACGATACTGCTCGCGAACTGAGTGAGAGCGAGACAGAGTGCGGTGCTAGGGGGCAGGCAGCGCTAATAGTTTAGGTATTTGCTTTTACGGCGAAAATAATGGTAATTAAAAAAAAGTAAATAACATAGACCTGCTTTATAGTTAGTTCGGTTAGTATACAAAGTTTCATGATCTAATTTGAAGTATTTTTTTAATACCAGCGGTTTATTGTTCGGTTTAGAGGTAACTTTGGATTTTTTTTCTATCGAGAAAATTTTATGAAATCGTGTTTTCGTCTAACATAAGACCTAACATTAATCCTCAACTTTACCATATATTTATTTCAAAATTAATGCTGCAGTATTTTCGACATAACGGAGGATCATGCTAAGCCATTTAAGGTAGTATAGGCCCTTAATCATTATACGAAGTGTTAAAAAATTACCCCGACAAACTTTAAGAGGTGCTTTAGACCATCGAACTGAACAACTTTCACTATGGGACCAACTCTGAAATCACGAAAAAAAAAATCTGCTGTTTCATACATTTTGGTCAAGTAAAAATGATCATTGAAATTATACCGATGTCGGGTTTGATATTTGTATGGCGTTGGGTAGATTGATAACTTCACTACATAGTATAAAACAAAGTCGTTTTCTCAGTCCCTATGAATGCTTAAATCTTTAAAACAACGCAACGGATTTTGATGCGGTTTTTTTAATAGATAGAGTGATTGAAGAGGAAGGTTTATATGTATAATGTAGTGTATTTAGTATCAGCATTGCACCCGTGCGAAGCCGGGGCGGGTCGCTAGTGTTCAATAAATCAGTGTGTTGCTAACCCTCGCCTTTCATTGACGCTGCAGAAATGTTGTATTACAACAATTTTTAATTGACCAAAATGTTGCCTGGGTTCAAATCCACGACCTAACTCGTAATTCGGGGCATTTGCCGCTGCGCCTTCTCATACAATACAATAATTATCATTTTTTTTAAATCTATATTTATTTAGGGGCTTTTATCAAAGATATGTCAGCCCCATCTTACCCTTTTTAACCGACTTCAAAAAGGAGGAGGTTATCAATACGGTTGTATTTTTTTTTTTTTATGTTTGTTACCTCAGTACGCCGCGCGCCGTCATTTATGAACCGATTTGGATTTTTTTTTTTTATTTGAAAGGATATGCTTCCAGATTGGTCCCATTTTTGTCAAAATCCGATGGGATCCATGAGGAATTGAGGGAACTCCTCAAATATTATAGGCATACATATAGCAATTTTGGTATTTTCATAAACATGTCAAGCATTTGCATTCAAAAAGTATAATTTGGTGAAGTGGAACTGATGAAGGAGACCACAGATAGCCACAGGAACTCTTCAATGATAATAAGTATTTCACGGGTGGCGATAAGATATCTCGATTAAGATAGTTAAGCGACTATGACGAAGCAAATTTAAATAAATGATTCTGACGAAAATGGTACCATCAAACCGATCTGATGATGAAGCTGGAAGGTAGGTACCGGAACTTCGTAATAAAACCATGTATTCTAGCCGTGTTTGGGCTTATTGGAATTGTCATGAGATGCACTCTGACTATAAAAAGTAAAAACTTTTTAACAAAAAAAACAACCGACTTCAAAAAAAAAACACTACAAAGTGTAAAATAACTTTAATTTTAATTTTGGAAGTCGGTGGCAAAAACGTATATACAAAAACAAAGACACCGATTTCCAAAATTAAAATTAAAGTTATTTTACACTTTGTAGTGTTTTTTTTGAAGTCGGTTGTTTTTTTTGTTAAAAAGTTTTTACATGAATAGGCTCACTTAAATAGTATTAGTTATAATAATGAATTAGAGTTATTCGTGCAGGACAATAATTAATTGGCACAACTTTTTAATAATCTCCGAAGATGGTATAGATAAGATGGATTGGATTATGCCTACATCAAATTTATTTATTTTAAAATCCTTTATGAATAACTCACGTTCTACTCCGTTCCGAGCACACTCCAAATAATTATCATTGAAATGTTGTTCAATGATAATTTTTACTTGACCAAAATGTATGAAATTAGCTGTTTTTTTTTTGTTGTATTATTGTATTGTATGAGAAGGAGCAGTGGTGGCGCAGCGGTAACGGCTCCGAAGTACGAGTTGTAGGTCGTGGGTTCGAAGTTCGAACCCCGTCAAGCGCTTTATTTTGAGTAAATAATTTCAAGATCATTGCTCTCAAAACGGTGAAGGAAAACATCGTAAGGAACCCATCATGTCGTAGAACCAAAAATCGGCTGAGTGCGTGTCGGACCACGCACAATGAAGGGTTCCGTAGTTGGAATGAATTTATCCCAAGAACAAACTTAACATTGTAGTTGAAAATCATGTTCTCCCATACATTCTAACTGAAAATGTAAGTTTGTACGCACAATATTGAGAGATTTAACATGTTGTTTTAAAAAACCACAGACTTCTTATAGATTTTCCTGTAATCTATAGGTATAGAACTATTTCTGTATTTTTTTCTAAATTTTATGCTCAGTAGTTTCGGAGATCAGGGGGGAGGATCGTCAATGTTCGTCTATTTTCTTAAATAACTTTAACAAAATTTACTTTAAAATTATGAAAAAAATATATTTGAGATACAGTAAGCCCTTTAATTCGATATGTCACACAGTACAGATTATTCAAAGTTTAAAAAAAATATATATTGGTTCCCCTAAAAATAACCGGATAATGAAAATTAATTTATTTACGTTACACGTTTGTGTTGGGGTCACAGAGATTCATACGTGTGCCAAATGTCAACTTAATCGGTCCATTAGATTCGGAGCAAATTGGCTGTGACAGACGGAAGGACAGACAGAGACACGAGTGGTCCTATAAGGGTTCCGTTTTTTCCTTTTTAGGTACGGAACTCTAAAAATTCGAAGACATGTGATATCTACCAAAAGACTGGACCCGCGAGGTGGATTACAGCCCACTCCCTCTCACAGAGAGATGAGAAAGGAGCCCTGTCTACCAGTAGTGGGCACGTTATAGGCTACTTATGCTATGCGTGATAGATATTCTTGAGTAAAGTCGTTGTTGAGTTATTTAAAGACAAATAATTATACATTTTTTCAACCATAAGGAACCAATATTTAACACAAACCCAAGTATGTATAAAAAAAAGATCGAATTCCTATTTTGAAATAAATTCAAATATGGAACGATCATCTATCGAGAGGGAGCGAGCGAGGTTGTTGATTTAATTCATTAGCAGGACAGAGACGGCAATAGCGGCGTGCGAATGAGATAGAGGCATTACGATGTGTTAAGCGGTTTGTACACTGTCCGGCTGTGTCGTTGAATTTTCACAGGTGACAGTGATTATAGTAATAACTGCATTATCACATATTTCAAGGGACCACCTTAAGCAGAAAAACGCGATGCTATTTTTAAGCGCGCGAAATCAATTTTTTTTTTAATTTTTAAGAGTCCCATTGTTGGACTAAGACTTTCCCAAATCCTTTCACACCCTATCAATCACTATCTGAATCATCTTGACGGATGGTGCTAATCCACTGCTTCTTATGTTCGAAAAACTTGTTTATTGAACAACGTAAATAACGCAATGTATGTTGTTGAACTGTCAAAATGAAAATCATTCCGCAATTGGAGTAGTTGCGGAATGCCTTCATTTTGACCAGGAACTCTTTTCCCGCGCCACCTCGAACCAGCCCTAGTTTAGGTCATCTCGCCACCTCTTTCTGGGCCAGCCTCGGCGGCGCGGCCCCAGCCATCTTCAAGCACCTTTTGTGTGGAGATTTTGGCCTAGTGGTCATCGTGCAATTCCATTTTAGCCTGGTAGCCTTCTTGGCTATAATAAAAGTTCGCAGTGCTGAACGTCCCTACCCTATTGCAAGTTATACAAATATCAACTTTATTTCAATGACAATAAAGTTGATTTCAGAGTGACTAGCACTATTGAAAAAGGTATAAAAATGTTTGAACCTGTAGCGTAAACTGAACTTTATTAAGTAGGAATTAAAGTTATTTTTCCATTAATTAATATTTGTTTGCATTTTTAGATTTTGTCTATTATTAAACACTCGCCCCCTAATTGCGTAACACGCTTTCAATCATAATACGAGAGTTTTGAAGGATATTGCTGATCCATTGCTTCATAGGTTTGAAAATACCGTCTGCTCAACAACGTAAATAAAGCAATGAACATGGGTGAACTGTTAAAATGAAACCCATTGCGATCATTTTATGTGTGTTACGCAATTACCCCATCGTTCACTGTTCAGGAAGAGTGCAAAGTGCGCGTAAAGAAGTTTTAACTTCAAAAATAGGTCAAGATCAAAAGGATTCATTAAAGTGGTCATAGTTATGGCCGGCTCTCACCACAGGGCCGTATTCTTTATGACACAATGAACGAAATCGCGCGAAATGAACGCGGCATTGGCGGGATTAGCTAAGGAATTGACTTTGTTTCGAAGTAAGGAATCGTTAAGTGATCATAGTGAATTAGGGCCCAGGACGGCACAATACGATACTGTAGGCGATTTGTTTTAAATGTCAGCTTTATTAACACAGTTATACAGAGGTCGAATTAAATTAGCTAGCGAAACTAAGCAGACGAGATGAGTACATATCAATATTTAAACATGGTAAAACAAAAAAAAGTTAATTTGATGACTTTAATGTGACCGCAACACAAGAAAACAGATTTTCCCAACTCATACTTCAAGTAGCTCCCCACTATAATTTTATTTTAACGTATTTATATATCGATACCCGTCACGTATGCATAGTTTTGCTAGCTAATTTAAATTGACCTTGTATATTTATTCGATACCTAAGAATCCTGCGCCATGCCATCCCGTTCGTGATCGCGGGCCATTTGGATTGCTGTTGCACTTGTTATTCAATGGAAATAATATTAAAGTAGGCCCAATTTTGTAACACTTTCAATTACAATCCGTATTTTGAAGGATATTGCTAATCCATTGCTTGATATGTTTGAATAATTCATGTGCTCGCTAACGTAAATCACGTAATGAATCTTTTTGAACTGTCAAAATAAAAGGCATTGTCATTGTTAGTGTGTTACGATCATCCTAATCGCGTAACACGGTTTCAATCACAGTCCGAGGGTTTTGAGGAAAATTCGTAATCCATTGCTTCACGTTTGAAAAGGACAATGCCCGAAACTCTATAGAACTTTGCCCCGTTCAATACAATAATTCATTTACAACCATGCAATATGCAGCATCGTATTGCTTTTGTATTACTGATAACTAAACATTTTTCCTAATGCCTCTAGAACTTGCGGTTTCTGAAATGTTTGATGAGGAAATAGCAAAAAGGAATTTCAAGGTTTGAATTCCATATAACGTTGATTTATAATCCGCAGATCAAAGAGAAACGATTTACTATGATAAGGTCCAATATTCATTACAATTATTTTCATTAATTTAAATTTTCTGTAAATTATTGGGGCAGGATCTGGCATTGTCCTTTCGTATGGTCAACAACGTAAATGGCGCAATGAGCGTGTCTGAACTGTCAAAATGAAAGACATGACAAGACACAATGAAAGACATCAATTGTAATTTTATGTGTGTTACGTTACGCAATTACCCCGCTGTCAATATTTAAGTAAAATTTAAACGTTTTAAACATCAACATGTCCGCAGATCAGAAACAACCATTAGGAACATAAAAAGTAAAAACATTACAAAAAAACAAAAAAAAAGCAGCTCAACCATTCCACGCTTTGTCAATCTTGACGTCAAAACTCAACAGTGTATAACCCTCTTAATACTGAATGAGTGAAAGGCACCGGCGAGAGAGCGAAACAGACATACGATACTACCCCGCGCTAGACAGGGACAGCTACAGTCTGTTGACGTAGTAGTAGATGAGATAAGGGGCTATCAGCAGTTTCGTGCGCGTTCGAACCGTTTTTTTTACTTGAATACTTTTGTGACGGGTTTTTATGGCAAGTGCGCGGTTGTAGTCAGTGGTGTTGAGATTGTTACGAAATCTAGGTGTATGGGAAATGTGTGAAGCTTGACTTTTTAAATGCAAGTTCTGCATTGTTGGACATTTCTCAAGGTAGATGCTGAAATAATTAGACGTAGGTACTTTATGTTAAATATGTATTTAAAATTTGACTCTTAATTTGCAAAATAGTTGATTGTTTAAGGAAGCCATGTTTTTGGGGGACATCAACAATCCCACGCTAATTTGTTGGTAATTGTTGCTTTCGTTTAGATTCGTTTGCGGTTAGTTATACAAATCCTTTAAAAATATTGTACCTGATCTAAATTTATCAATCAGTCAAAGTGTGGCTTGAAATATCAAGATTGCTATCTCAATTCCACGATTGTCTGCGATAAACTTGAAACAGTTCTACACATTCCACTGGCCCATCCGCTCGCCTAACAACTTGCCTCCGACAATGACAAGATGCAAACGCGGCACGAGCCGAACGCACACATAGGAAAGTTACGTCTCACGCACACAGACAGGAATTATTATTATTACAGGACACAACAGATAGATAATGCTGTAAGTGAAAAATGTTTTCTTGCGAATCCGAGAATGTTTTTAATGTGAGGATTGAAAACTAATTGTAACGTTGAAAAAAACATATTATAGATTTAAAAAAATACGATAATATTGCCAGAAGAAAGCCTACTTATACCAAACAATAATACTGGTAAGTAGAGAAACTTCGAATCTTGTTTTATTATTCTAAAACGAAAACGTAATATCAGGAATTATATGGCGAAGGTACGTATTTATCTTATTTTTTTTTTTGAAAACTGACGTATCCCTGGGGAGTTTTTTATTTCTCTTTTTGAGGGCAGGGTGTTATAAGCTTTTATATTCAAAAAAACTTCAACCTAATTTGAATAATTATTGAATCACAGTAAGAGTAGATTATCAACAGCTATGTAGTGTTGATAATCAAATCTATAAAACTCTACATATACACGAGCAGATATGCAACTGCCAAGCCAGCAGTCAATAAAAAAATTAAAATAAACTACAAAACACTTGTTTTATTTACATACCTACCCGAATTCAATCTGCCTAGCTTTTTCCCAACTATTTTGGAGTCGGCGTCCAGTCCAAACGGATGCAGCTGAATATCAATATTTTACTTGGAACGACAGCCTATCACTCCACAACCCAGTCCAGTTACTGGGTAACTTGACAGCCTTGAACTGTCAAACTTTTGTGCATCTAACCCGTAACGACTGTCAAAGATCTACGAATGACAGCCATTTACGTACACGAAATAAAAAAAAAACAAAAACAACGAAAGAAATAATAATCAGAAAATTCACTTATAACCTTACCACAATGCGTCGTGCGCCGTTGAACTCACACACACAGGTGTAAAAGTCTCATGTGTGTGAAGAGTGAAGACAATAAAATACGTATGTGTGAGTGCGATGTCTAGATGTATACCGCGACCGCACAGTTATGATACTTGCGGCCGGGATTATTTTAATAGTAATGGGGTAAAGTTTTTGGGCAAAATAATACTACGGGATAATATAAAACATCACGCCTTTATGGTCGTAAGATGTGAGCAGAGATGTATACTTCAATTGACGGCAGGTTTATTTAAAAATTAGATTTTTATAAAAGTTTTTTTTAATTTGATTGCTCACAAACAGCCACGACTTACGAGTTGCAAGGCCGTAGGTTCAAACCACCAATATAGATACACCTAGATAACGCACCAACCTACGTTAAAAAATCGTAAGCCGCCACCTTCGCGCTCAGTCCTGTCTCACCGTGATAACTTAGGTGAAGTGAGCGTGAAGTGAGCTGTCAATAGGGGTAATTCCTAGCATAAGGTGGAATGACAGCTCACTTCACCTTAGTTTTCACGGTGAGATTTTACAGAATAGCACTCCTGTATACTGCTGGCTGGGTGAGCGTGAGTTAAAAAGAGCGCTTGCGACGTCATAGTAGGTAGTCAAAAAAATAGCACGCTTGGTTTTCATACAGATCGTGATACTTGCGTTATCTAGGTCTATCTATATTTGTGGTTCAAACGCAGACAAGTACTTTGTCTAAATAATTTCATCACCGCTGCTCTCAAAACGGTGAAGGAAAACATCGTGAAGAAACCGGCATGTCCTAGAACCAAAAATTCTAAGACATGTGACATCTACCAACCCGCACTGGGCCCGCGTGGTGGATTATGGCCCACTCCTTCTCACAGAGAGGAGAGCTGTGTCCTAGCAGTGGGAACAGTATAGGCTGGAAAAATTTTAAGGGGCTTGTGGGTTAAGCTACGCTTGCCGCAGCTGGTCCGTGGATGGGTGACCGTCTTTACATACCGAGACCCCTCCGTGCCTCGGAAAGCACGTTAAGCCGTTGGTCCCGGCTGTCATTCGTGGATCTTTGACAGTCGTTACGGGTAGTCAGAAGCCCGAAAGTCTGACAACCAGTCTTACCAAGGGGTATCGCAGTACCCAGTAACTGGGTTGTGAAGGTCAGTTAGGCAGTCGCTCCATGTAAAATACTGGTTCAGCTGCATCCGGTTAGACTGGAAGCCGACCAAAATATAGTTGGGAAAAGGCTAGGCAGATGATGATGATGATTATAAAGGCGAAAGATTGTGAGTGTGATTGTATGTTTCTTACTTCTTCACGCACAAACGGCTGGACCAATTTTGATAAAATTATGTATGGAAGTAGCTGACACCCTGAATTAAAATATAGACTACTTTTTATTCCGATATTCCCACGGGATCTACATTTATGCGGGTGAAACTGCGGGGCGCAGCTAGTATTATAAACGCAATAGCTTGTGCCTCATAAATGAATGGATGTTTGTTACTCTTTCACGCAAAAACTACTGAACGGATTTTGATGAAACTTTACAGTAATATAGCTTATACATGAGAATAACACATAGGATACTTTTTATCCCGATATTCCCACGGGATCGACACTTATACGAGTGAAACCGCGGGGCGCTGCCAGTAACTACATAAATTAAAAAAAAAAAAAATAATGCAAAGAATCAAAATTACCACGCTGTCGCGTTTATACAACTACATACATAATTAGTGTTCGGTATATATGATACACACATACATACAAGCATACAGATAACATATTGTAAACGATCTGCGCATGTGTGACTGTTTTAGTTTAAGAGTAACTTCGAAGATTTTGTACAACATACCTTCAGGACACGTTGGAGGGGCTTTAAGTAATAACAGCCAAACGGGTCGATTGATGAGGTTAAGCTACGCTTGCCGCGGTTGGTCCGTGGATGGGTGACCGTCTTTACATACCGAAAGCCCGAAACCCCTCCGTGCCTCAGAAAGCACGTTAAGCCATTGGTCCCGGCTGTCATTCGTGGATCTTTACCAGTCGTTACAGGTAGTCAGAAGCCCGAAAGTCTGACAACCAGTCTTACCAAGGGGTATCGTATTATCCAGTAACTGGGTTGTGGAGAACAGATAGGTAGTCGCTTCATGAATGAATACATGAATTGCACCGATCCCAGCGTGGTTAAACCAGACTCGATTAATCGAATGGACCCCAAGATTCGCACCAGCTCCTGTAGCCTCATGTTCATGGTGCTACAGCGACCATTGCATATCAAGGAATAGACCGGGGGGCGCGGTAATTGGTAGGGAGGACGTGCCCGTAGGATAGGGAAGGATTTAAGAGCCTACCGGATATGCATCCTAGAGTAAGCATTGGACTAGTGTAAAATATTGGTATTCAACTGTATACGTTGAGACTGGAAGCCTACCCCAACATAGTTGGCCAAGTCTAGACAGATGATGATTTTCATGACACGAAGCCATGGGGCTAAAGGTATCCGCAGCCCTCTGCTAGCCCCATGGCGGGCTAGCAGAGGACTGCGGTTACCTTTGAGAAACTTGTAGACGAAATTATATGCTACCTACGATCAGCGGTTTCACCCCGTAGAAAATCATTATCATCTCTGCCTAGCATTTTCCCAACTATGTTGGGGTCGGCTTCCAGTCTAACTGGATGCAGCTGAATACCAGTATTTTACATGGAGCGACTGCCTATCTGACCTCCACAACTCAGTTACTGGGTAACACGATAATGCTTGGAAAATCTCTTAATATATAAAATTCTCGTGTCACAGTGTTAGTTACCATACTCCTCCGAAACGATTTGACCGATTTTTATGAAATTTTATATGCATATTCAGTAGGTCTGAGAATTGGCTACTATCTATTTTTTTTTTTTGCAAAACGACGTTTGCGGGGTCAGCTAGTATCGGTATAAAGATATCCAATGTCATAACTCCTAAATCGAGGAGCTGGGTAGGATCCGTCAAAACTGGAAGGAGGATGCGCGGGCTCGCGAAATATGGAAGGAATCGTGGGACGGCTTTGTCCAGGGGTGGGACCGTGGGATAGCGTAGGCTAGTAAAGAAAAAAAACAACCGACTTCCAAAAAAAACACTACAAAATGCAAAGTGAAAAATAACTTAAATTTCGGAAGTCGGTGGCAAAAAACTAAAAAATACAGGATCCCAAGACTTCCGAAATTAAAGTTATTTCATAATTTTGAGTTATTTTTTTTTTAGAAGTCGATTTATTTTTTTACTTTTAAATTGTACTTACCACACACGAATTCGTGTAACACTACTTGTTACGTAAATATCAGTGACAGGAAGTTATTATGTCATCATCAATATAAACTAAGTGGCAAAAATACGTATTATTGAAGCTAACTGAAAAACTACCCAAGCAAAGTTATAAAATTTATATGAGACCACCCCTTTTTTTTTTCGAGGATGTGAAATCATCAAATGACCCCTCCCGCTCTGGGTGGAGCTGAAGGGAGTGTCAGACTCTTACTGACTAAAACCCACCCGTGTTCCTTCCTTAGCCGTTTTGTGCCGGGGTAGCGGTAACCCTTTCGGACAATTCCGCTGCCCCGGCAGGATGGGACCACCTGTGAGGCATAGAAGTCGGCTAAAATAAAATGTCATAATCCAGGTCACGATCTACCCATGTGGTCATCAAAATAATGCGCTGTTTTAGCGTGAAAGCAAAAAAAACATACATAAAAATCAATATTTTCTCTCTATAATATTAATTTAATAACTGCATTCGCGATTTATTTGCAAAAAATGTAAACAAATATAAGTTAATGGAAAAATAACTTTAATTCCTACACAATAAAGTTCAGTTTACACTACAACTTCAAACATTTTTATAACTTTTTCAATAGTGCTAGTCACTCTGAAATCAACTTAATTGCCATTGAAATAAAGTTATTATTTGTTTAACTTAAAATTATGTCAATTTGAAATATGTTTGAATAGAATTTAGATAGTCTGCCTCGTTGGTGTAGAGGTCGCAAGCGTTACTGCTAAGCTGTTGATATATCTTGGGTTCGATTTCTGGGTCGAAAAGTGTTATTGTGTTTTCCTGAAATACAAAGTTGAAAAAATCTCTTCATAACGTTAATGTTACCCAGTAACTGGTTTGTGGAGGTCAGATAAGCAGTCGCTCCATGTGAAATAATGGCATTCAGCTGCATCCGGTTAGACTGGAAGCTGACCCAACATAAAAAGCAAAAAGAAAAAGTCAGAATTTTAAAACGCTAAGCGAAAATTAAGATATAGCAGGTGATGCGTTGCGACGGTCTGCAGGATAATTGCGTAACACACTATCAGTAGCAATGGGTATTGGGTTTCATTTTGACAGTTCAACAACATACATTACGTTATTTACGTTGCTGAGCAGACACATTTTTCGAACTTATGAAGCAATGGTTTAGCAATATCTTTCAAAATTTAATAATAATGTGTTACGCAATTAGGGTGCTGCGTCGGGGGAGCAAGTAATTTCACGTGGATGAAGTCGGGGCTCTGATCACGCGCAGAAGCTATTTGAGTAGATCTGTAGACCATTTTTTATATTATCAAGTACCTGGTACTTGTTGACAGGCCTACGCTGTCCTCCCATACCTACTGTAATTTGAAAACATTGTAAAAGCCAGTTATTTTTAAAAGAGTAACCGTGGAGTTTCTTGTCGGTTCTTCTCCATAGGAAACGATCAATTGGAACCGTGCACCTAGCTTCTGATGTTTCATAAGTGCCCTTGTAAGTTAGCATAACATAATCAGCCTATAATGTTCCCACTGATGGAATTCAGGCCTCCTCTGTATGAGAAGGAGTGGGCCATAATCCACCACGCGGGCCCAGTGCGGGTTGGTAGATGTCACATGTCTTCGAATTTTTAGTTTTAGGACATGCCGGTTTCCTCGCGATGTTTTCCTTCACCGTTTTGAGAGCAGTGGTGATGAAATTAAATATACAAAGTAAAATGGCTGCCTAGGTTCGAAGTCACGACTCGAAAGTTGGGACCGATTCCACTGAGTACATGTAGAAATTCTCAAAAATAATCCCCGTACTTGGTGCAGTCATCGATTTTTCATTTACATGCCAATTGAGACGGATATATACCGCTGCTTCGTGAGCGAGAAAGATAGTGTATTTATTATATTAATAGGGGTGACTTTACGCACCCTTCACTCCGAAACTTGATGTCGATTTTTGAAATATTGATTTCAAAAATGTTTTAAAGTTTTTCGGAGTGGAATTATAAATGGTGAATAACTTCACAGTAAACTTAGGCCAGGAATTTGAGAACACTTTAGGCACCTCGCGCACTAGACCGTACCCGCAACGTGGCCGCAATCTTGGTCGCAGAAGCTGCGGTTGGGCTTTTTTTTTTTGAGGATTGGAAATCATCAAATGACTCAGAAGGGAGTGGAGCAGAAGGGAGTGTCAGACTCTTACTGATTAAAACCCACCCGTGTTCGTTCCTTAGCCCTTTATGTTCCGGGGTAGCGGTAACCCTTTCGGACAATCCCGCTGCCCCGGCAGGCGTCGGCCCTTACGGACCCCTTCCTTAATGCTGACATCTCTTTGAGGCGCGCGTGGAACACGTACGCGCCGTCCGGCACGGGCCTGGTCCTGATCGGAAGAAGAGTTACCCATTACTCTCCGATGGCCGGGAGTCGTCACTCGGCTCCCGACGCCCGGAGCGTCTCCCGCGGCGGCTGGGACGTGAGGCTCTCTCCCTCAGCTGTCCCGCCACCTCCTTCGCTAGCATGACTGCTTCGCAGAAGGTGGTGACTGCCTCCCACTCCCTCTCGCCCCGGACCATGGCTTGAACCAGGGCCGGGCGCGAGAGGTTGCCGCCGCTGCCGATCGCCTCGACGAGAACACGGCGGTGCTCCGCCCTAGTGGGGCAGACCTCCACAAGCTACGGTTGGGCTGCGGCCAAGTTTGCGGCCACGACCACGACTGGTCGTAAAGCGGCCATTTGTCGAGCTGCTGCAGTTGTTTTTCTGAGCTCGAACAGTATAGACATAGAAATTGTGTGCCTTACTTGATGTGGAAAAGACGCAAGACGTTATTGGATACATCCTGTGTTGGAAATTCGTAACATAAATACCTTAATATGCAAATTAAGGCCGTACGGTGACAAGATTTTTAAATACACAAAAATGTATTTTTTTTTGTGGATGTGAAATCATCAAAGAACTCCTCCCGCTCTGGGTGAAGCAGAAGAGAGTGTCAGACTCTTACTGACTAAAACCCACCCGTGTTCCTTCCTTAGCCCTTTATGTTCCGGGGTAGCGGTAACCCTTTCGGACAATCATGTCTGTGGCTAGTCTTGATGAATTACTTTTACTGATACAAGATTGTATAACTGGTGTCAATACAAAAATGAGAGTCGCGCGGCCGCGGCCGGGCCGCATTCGCGGTCGCAAATCTAGTGCGCGAGCACTCATAGCAAGCTATACGTAAGTTGGTCGCCACGACCAGTCGTGCCGACTCGGTGTGCGACCAGTTGGCCGTTGCGGCCAAGTGCGCGTCGTTCATATGGTTTCTTTAGTTAATCTGGTCGTTGCGGCCATTGGTCGTCGTCGTGGCCGCGTAGTGCGCGAGGTGCCTTAAAGTTATGGAACAACAAACCGAATGTCAAAGAAATTCCATTGCAACCAAAAAATGCATTAGGACCTTTTCGTTACAAATTGTCACTCAAAAATAAACTTAGAATACATTTCACTAGAGTAGGTAACTGATTAAGTGGCGATGGAATGTAAATTATCTGACATTACGAGCACTTTATAGGTAAGTACAGTCAACGGCACATCGGTGATAACAATTTGACATTGACAGTGCTAGTCAAAATTAATCAGCATTGCCGAGCCTTTTGGGCACTTTTCCTACTGACAGCGATGTGGACGAATTTTTTGACAATGAGTTCGTTGTTTTCATTATGTATGTATGTATGTCCGCGATTTCCTCAAGAACTAATGAACCAATTTTGATAATTATTTCATTAATGTGATCTACACACTTTCAGGAAGGTTTTAGTATATACATAATACATTAGATAATTATTCTGATGTACGAAGTTATATGCATAATTGTACTGCATGGCCGGCATTTCTATATGAATTTTGATGATTTTCTTCTAGTCGGTCTGTTCAATAATTCAATGCACTAGTGTTTAAATTGAATTTGTGTGGGGTAGGTACTAGGTACAACTAAAAAGTGAAAATCAATTTGTGTTTTTTTTAGTCGGTTGTTTTCTTGTAAAAAAGTTGTTTCCCTTTATAATAGTTGTAACATAATATGTGCTTTAAGTTACCGCTTGCCGCAGACGGTTTGTGGATGAGCCACTAACCTTCCACGGCAAGCGTAGCTTAACTTTTGATCGACCCGTGTGGCTGTTATCATTTAGCCACGAGCCCCTCGAGCTGACAAATTACAGTAAAAGAAAAAAAAATCCCAAATAAATACCATAGACTGGCCTTTTTAACCGATTTCAAAAAGGAGGAGGTTCTCAATTCGACTGTATGTTTTTTTTACGCGGTATCTTCGGCAATTGTAAATCGATTTCAAAAATTCTTTTCAATGGAAGGGTATGTCTTAGGGTTGGTCCCATATAAATTTTATTAACTTTGCTTGGGTAATTTTTCAATTATCTTCAATAATACGTATTTTTGCCACTTAGTTTATATCGATGATGATAAAATGACTTCCTGTCACTGATATTTACATAACAAGTAGTGTTATACGAATTTGTGTGGAGTAAGTACAACTTAAAAGTAAAAAATAAAAACTTTTTACAAAAAAAAACAACCAACTTCCAAAAAAGACACTACAAATTGTAAAATAACTTTAATTTCCGAAGTTGGTGGCAAACAACGACAATGCGAACCCTGTAAGTTTTAACCTACTTCTAATTTTCGAATCGAAATGAAACTTATAAGTAGTTCAGATGACAAAACTATAATTTGGTATCTTGGAACTGATCTGATCATGGAGCCAGTGGCGGATTTACACATTTGGCGACATGGGACATTATTGTAGAGGTCAGTAGGGGCGGCAAAATTTGAATAGCCTATATTCAAATTTTGCCGCCCCTACTGACCTCTACAATAATGTCCCATGTCTTTTGTATACTGCTTCGACACGCTTAGTTCCCTTTCTTCAAAATACTTAAAATGTTCTGGTTCAGCTACGAAAAACTTGCAGAGATTGTAAAGATCGGCAACAGTGTTCAAATCTACGGTAGACCTTGTTTATACTTCCCAATAAAAAAACATGGTAGGTATATAAATAGGTATTACTTAATCTTTTTAATTTCAGTACGACATTAAAAACAAATTAGCCCCAAATTTGCCGCCCCTAAAATCTGCCGCCCCTAGGCTCCAGCCTATTCAGCCTTGTTGGTAAATCCGCCACTGCATGGAGCCAGGAGGTAGATAGTGGAACTCTTCAGTGGCTACTAGCAAGCCCTTAGTTTGTACTGATATGATATTTTTTTACTCACAAAAATAACACAGCGAGCCGCGTCTGCTAGTGAACTCACTCACAGATCAGGCAGAAAATATAATTTATGTACTGTAACTTAAAATTTTGTAGGTAACAGGAAATACTGAAATAAATTTATTATCAGAATGGCTCTCGACGACACGTTCGATGTTATAACGGCGTTCATTTTTCGCAAATATTGTGATGGTCAGACTATTAAAAACGTTGAAAAAAAAAACATAATTAGCGTATAATGTTCCCACTGATGGAATTCAGGCCTCCTCTGTATGAGAAGGAGTGGGCCATAATCCACCACGCGGGCCCAGTGCGGGTTGGTAGATGTCACATGTCTTCGAATTTTTAGTTTTAGGACATGCCGGTTTCCTCGCGATGTTTTCCTTCACCGTTTTGAGAGCAGTGGTGATGAAATTATTTACACAAAGTAAAGCGCCTGCTTCGCTTCGAACCCGGGTTACAAATGGGTCACGAATGCTAAAGAAAAAAAAAACAAAAATGACGATTTCTGGTTCTGCTTCTGCCTAATAGACCAGCAAACATCTATTCACGTGTTACAAAATAACCTAGATCCCTGCCTACCCCCGTAACGGCGATCGATACCGCCGGCAAGTACCAGGCACTCATAAGTTACAGAAGGCAGCGAGCGGCGGCGCGGCGGTGGGCATTGCATGCCGCGCCACCTGCCATGATGGCCGTGAACTACTAGGGTAGCATAGATACGTCAAATGTCAAAACATTGAACTGAGATGGGCGGAGAAATTTATCAGAACGCAGGAGAAAGATGGCTGATTGATATGAAATAGGCGTATTAGCAATGGCAGACACCCACACAGTATTCTCTATCTTAATAGATTACACTATAATGAAAATAGATTTAGATAATTATACAATGTTATTGTTTAACTAAGAAAAATCTACTTATAATTCTGTGTAACCTTTGACAAGGTCGAGAGTTATTACAGGAGAAGTAATTTGATAACTAACGAATCAATGCTATGTATTAGTTGCTACCCACGACAATGATTCGTCTCCAATTCTGGATCACCAATACCACTAATTAATTAACTCCAATCAATACCTATAATTTGTCAGAGGGAAAAAAGATTCATTCGGACACAAAGTACTAGGAGCGCATAGCCTCACAGCAAAACCCAGGTGACGCTGACTCGGCCAATGATGATAATATTTTTTTGCAGCTCAGCATTTTTGCAAACCGTACTCGCAGGGGGCACGCGATCGAGGGGATCTCGTATACTGCGATGAAGTAATCTTGATCATTGAGTAATTAAATCATTCGCGAAAAGGGCTTTTCTTTCGGCAGTCACGATTTATTTTTTCTTTTATAATTCTGTTGTCCTAGTCTTGTATTGCTTGTTTGGAGTAAAATAATGTAGCTCGTATTATACTAACGACTTAAAACACCAATAAAACTGTCAAAAAATAATAAAAACATAATAAAACTGTCAAAACTTAATGAAGATAAAATAAGATTTGCCCGGAAATGGTATAATTTGAATGGGAAATTATTATGACAGCCTTTTAACACGTAATATGGTGACAGTTTATGTTATGTAGTTGTCAAAGCGGTAATAACGATGTGGAGGTTTCGCATACATTTGTAGTTTAAATTGAATATTTATTTCTACATATGTTATCAACGTTGGGAAGGGCTAGCTAGATTCGATATAGTGGATATTTAAAATAGTAATATTTGAAAATAATTAGATTACCATAAACTCGCTATCAACAGAAAGTAGAGGTTCCTACGAGTCCCCCCCCCCACTCTAACTGCCAGTGACGTAGGCAGAGTCCAGGTTCCTAACACCGGTTGGTGAAGTAAGATTTTTACCATTACTAAAAGTCGATCTAAGAAGTAGTAAGTAATCATTAATTTACCAAAAGACTTAGCCTAGTCAACCAATATTGTTATAAGGGTTGGATATGGGTATTACAGATAAGTAAGACCCCTGACTTCAAACTAGAAAAAATCTTGTATCTTAAAGGACAGGGTTTTTTGTGATACTGGATTGACAAGTATGTATTTAAAATGTTATCAATAAGTAAATAAAGAGCTTTTTGACGCATCATTTACTCGTGTGTTAAATTGGAACTACTGCATGAACTTGTACATAATATCTTGTAAAAATTAAGTCGCCATCAATGGTCGCCATCAAAAAAAACAATATCTCGCTCGATCAAAGTACCAAGACCGCAGCGAGCCGAGGGGGTTGCAACCACCCCTCGTTCGCCACGTGCTCGCCACCCTCGCGTACATACCTACAGCTATGTACTACTATATACTTAAATATAGGTTAGCTTGTCTGTCACTGTGTGGAGTTGCTAACCACGTTTTTGAACTTACTATAGCTATAGCCGGTTGTTCTACTTCGGGGTCGGTAGAACTCTTGGTTAAGTACGTATGTGTATACTCACACATTTTTCCCATAGGGTTAGGCAGAAACTATAGAATGCTTTTTAAGACTACGATAGTTACACTCATTTAGCTTTGTATACATTTTAGTCTTGTCATTTATTTGTTGTTTGCAGTCGCTACGGGTCGTCAGAAGCACGAAAGGCTGACAAACAGTTTTACTACCAAAGGGTACCTATCGTATTGCCCAGTAACTGGGTTGTGGAGGTTAGATAGGTAGTCGCTCCATGAGAAATACTAATATGTATTAAGCTGTATCGGGTTAGACTGGAAGCCAACCCCAACATACATAGTTGGGAAAAGGCTAGGCAGTATGAATGTATGTAAAGGATCAGAAATATGATATACAAAGCATGAAAAAGTCAACACTAGAGCCTACCAAAAAGAAAATATCAATTCCACACTCATGTTCTCTGGTTCTTGTTAAATTTATTTTAAAAAATGTACTTACTGAAGATTTTAAAAAAAGTTCTGGTTTTTCCATAATGCAAAATGTATTGCTCCCTAGGGTTAATTTACAGCCTCTGTAAGCTGTTAGCAGTTGAAGATCACGATTTAATACAACTCAGTGCATGTCTTGATTGATGGTCAAACGACGCAGTGGTGAAGGTCACAGGGAGCCCTTGAACTATGTGGCTTAGACAAATTAAATAATCTTATATACTTACAAAAAAAGGACAACATTTTTATAGACGTCACATTTACAAAATACAGAAGTAGTATCTTAAACGTAGGCTCCCAAATAAGGTTTATTAGTGTGACTTGGGATTCAGCGTTCCTCCATTAAAGTCAGCGAAAGAAGTTCCTTTAGATGTATATTATGTATTAAATAACAGGTACAATAAGATAAATTAGTAAGTTTAAGAGAAACTAAATGAAGAAAAACAGTTTCGTGAGTGAGATGGTCAAAATGTTGCACTTTTTCGGTCTGGCTCTCATTCACAAGTGTGCAGAGTATAATGTGCGATAAGGAACTTCATTCCAATAAGATCACATCAGTCATCAAGGGATAAACAGCCACCTGCACGGTGCAAGCTGCACCCTAATCATTATCAACCACAATCTGAATGAATCATTTTGAAGGACATCGCTAACCCATTGCTTCATATGTTCGAAAAATGTGTCTGCTCAATAACGCAATGAATGTTGTTGATCTGTCAAAATGAAAATAATTCCTACTGTTAGTGAGTTACGCAATTTGGGCGCAGATCTTAGAATTTTTTAATAATTTTTTCAACAGTGACTGCCCACCTGACCGCCGTCTACAGACACCTGCAACGCCAAGGGATTAGCTGATGCGTTGCCGAGTCTAAAGACAAACTTAAAATGAGTCACGGTCCCGTAATTTCAACGGTCTGCCCAACCATTTGGAGTTATCAAGCGGAGTAACGTATGTTTCTGTAGTAATTTATAAACCAAAATCTTTCTTTATATGAAGGTGCCTTCGAGTTGGTATTGTATTGTATTTATATCTTTTATAAACAATGAGTAGCGTATTGTTTTAAACCACAGGTGAACTTTACAATTTGTCAAAACGGTGTTGATAAAGAGACGAAAAACAAAGACCGTTGTGGATTGAAAAAAAAAAAAAACATATCTTAAGATTTTTCACAGCCAAACCAATAATATTATGTTACTATTTCATTTCACAAAAAATACCTTTAAAAAATATTAATTTTCAAATACAAACTTCATAATTTCTTATAAAAAAAATATATAACAAAAAAAAATATATTCATTCGAATTTCGAATCGTTTTGATCGTGGAGCGCGCGGCAGACGACACTCCAGCGAAGTGGAGTTTCAATCTAGCTATGTATCGTCAACCAGGTTAGCGTGACCCCTCGGAGGCAGCGGTTGTGGTAACAGCGAGGATCAAGATGGGTTGGGCGAAGCGGTACCGATGTTATACTTAGGTATGTAGGTACGGGGTGGGCTAGTACCGACAGAAAATGTGGTTCATTTGTGTTTAATTATTTTTGAGGTTTTCTGAATTAAATAAATCCATGTTTTTGTGATGGTAGCTTAGCTAGTGAATGATTTCTATGTGAGTATTGCAAATGATATTAATAATGTCTGCTTGCTAGGGCCGAATAAAAAAATATTTTAAAAAAATATAAAAGAGCAATAGCTGGCTAACACAGAAGTATGGAAAAAAAAAGACACGTTGCGCCGTCCTCAAATAAATTGGGATAGCGGCAGGAAAATTATTATCAGAGAGCGATAGTAGTAGATAGTATCGAAAAGCGAAGCAAAATAAACTTTTAAACACATTACTGCAAAAGAAACAATAATAAAAACAATAAAAAAGTGTAAATTGTTATAAGATTTATTTCAAAAATACCTATGGATGTAGTTAACGTAAATTAAACTCTTAATACCTAACAATTAATGAATCAAAATCAAGTCATCTATTCAAACTAGGCTGAAAAACAGCACTTTTTGAACGCCAAAATTACATAAGACAGTCTCCCAAGACGGCCGCCCTTCACCACTTCGTAGTGCTTTCGCTGGGGAAAAGAAGTGGCGCAACAAACTCCCCAGCAGCACAGCTGTCTGTTCAGTTAGAAAAACTTGCTTCTAGTAAGTAAAAAACAAATCACAAAAAAAAAAAAAACAATCCAAAATATTATTATTTAATTAAACCCAATTTTCTGTCGGTACCAGCTATAAGTACATACTACATTCACCTACATTTATTCGTGCACACACACAGAGACAATTTTATGACTCGACTCGAGTCGCACACACACAAGCTCACACCGACACCGACTCGAGCGAGGTACCCCACACATACGAAGGCATTATTTTATTCTTACGAAGGCGGTGAATTTTTGAGATTTTTTTGGCATTATAAACCCTATTTTGTATGTATTGGTAGATAAAAAAGTCATCATCATCATCTGCCTAGTCTTTTCCCAACTATGCTGGGGTCGGCTTCCAGTCTGATCGGATGCACCTAAATATCAGTATTTTACATGGAGTGGCTGCTTATCTGACCTTCACAACCCAGTTACTAGGTAATACGATACCCCTTGGTAAGACTGGTTGTCAGACTTTATGGCTTCTGACGACCCGTAACGACTGCCACGATTGGCAGCCAGGACCAACGGTTTAACGTGCTTTCCGAGGCACGGAGGGGTCTTGATTTGTGAAGTTGGTCACCCATCCACGGACCAACCGCGGCAAGCGTTGCTTAACCTAATCAATAGACCTGCGCGGCTATTATTACTTGTCACAAGGTAGAAAAAAGTATAATTGTTTATAGAATAATATTGCGCCTAACTCTAAAGGGGAAAGCAGTAAAGAGCAGCCGATCGATTCTGTAAAAATCTCACCGTGATAACATAGGTGAAGTGAGCTATCAATAGAGGCAATCCCTAACATCAGGTGGAATGACAGCTCACTTCACCTTAGTTTTCACGGTGAGATTTTTACAGAATAGCACTGCTGGCAGTCTGAGGAGGGGCGGTGGGGGGTGGGCTTTACTGGTTGTGTTTTTAATGTAATGTAACTTTGTTTTTACTAAGTATTTGTATTTCCTGTGTGTGTCAAATATAATATTTTACTTTCCAGTAATATTTTTAATTAACTAAGAGGCCGTGGCTAAATATTGACAGCCGCACGGGTCGGTCTTCAAGGTTAAGCAACGCTTGCCAAGCCAACTTACCGAGCCCCCTCCGTGCCTCGGAAAGCACGTTAAGCCGTTGGTCCCGGCTGTCATACGTCGATCTTTGACTGTCGTTAAGGGTCGTCCGAAGCCCGAAAGTCTGACAACCAGTCTTGCCAAGGGGTGTCGTGTTACCCAGTAACTGGGTTGTGGAGGTCAGATAGGCAATCGCTTCATGTAAAAAACTGGTTCAGCTGCGTCCGGTTAGGCTGGAATATGGTTGGGAAAAAGCTAGGCAGATGATGATGATTTTGAAGTAATTAACTATAATCAAAACTATAGATTTTCGTTTCATCAATAATTATGCTGAGTATGGAAAAATTACTTTTACGAGTAGTGTGACCATTTGTGGCAGATTTCGCTCCTAAATTTTGACTGTGGCAGATCATGCTGACGATTTACAAAAGTGGCAGATTTAAAAGATTTCAAGAAAATCCACACTATTTAATTAAAATTTTCAATGAATTCCTGTTTTTTCAATGTAATTACATCAGGTTTTCTATAAAATTAGATTACAAATGATTCTATCGAACTGGCAACTTCTGTTTCATGGCCAAATTATATGGGCATTTCTCAGGTGAATTTAAACAAAACAAAAATAAGGAAATTTTCTTAATTTTTGGTTAACAAAAGAGGGGATTGTGTATTTTGTAAGGCAAATTTTTGGCGCCAAGTGTGCAGATTATGGCAGATTTTTTGCCCAGTCTGTGGCAGATTCGCCATTTATAAGATGGTCACACTGTTTACGAGTAACTCGTGGTTCCGGAAAACTTTACAGGGCGTCCCAGAAGTCGACTTCAAGCCGGAATCGGATAATAGGCCAAGTCATAATAGTTATCAGAAAAACTTGCGAAACTCGCTCAGTACATTTTTTTTTCAGTATAGTCAAAGTTGGGCTAAGTATTAATTTTAAATATTTGGTTGGGCAAAAAGTGACATTGGCCCCGATTTTGTTGTTCACAAACTAAACTAAATTTAAGTTCAGTGCATCTTTTTCTTTCTATTTCATTATGAAAAGGACAGAAGATAAATATTAGTTTAGTCCTGTCAAATTAGTCAGCGCCTGACGTAAATTGACATATTTTTAGTAGTCAATTCTTCAATCACGTCTAATTTTGTCTATGGATTATCTAATTTGACAGGACTAAACTAATATTTATCTTCTGTCCTTTTCTTAGTGAAATAGAAAGAAAAAGATGCACTGAACTTAAATTTAGTTTAGTTTATGAACGACAGAATCGGGGCCATTTTCTTCCAAGCTGGAGCAATTGACTTTACATTTTAGACAAGAGTTTACAGAAACATTATTCAGAATAACAACAAAAAAAAAATAAAGTTGATATTTGTAGCAACAGGAGTGAAAAGACTGTCACATAGTGCAGATTTGGCAGCGGGATTGTCCGAAAGGGTTACCGCTGCCCCGGAACATAAAGGGCTAAAGAAGGAACACGGGTGGGTTTTAGTCAGTAAGAGTCTGACACTTCCTTCTGCTCCACCCAGAGCGGGAGGGGTCATTTGATGATTTCACATCCACAAAAAAAAAATTGGTGCCGACTTTCTCGATTTTTAAAAAAAATACACAATTAAGATTTTTTTACTTGTTTTTTTTTTTTTTTGAGACTGGATGCGGAAGGCGGAGGACAGGGTGTTGTGGCGCAGCCTGGGAGAGGCCTATGTCCAGAAATGGACTGCGATATAGGCTAAGTTGATTGAGTTTTGTTTAAAATGTTTTTCGGATAACTATTATGACTTGGCGTTGGCATATTACCCGATTCCAACTTGACGTCGGAATCGGTTATATGTCACATCATAATATCACGCCTGTATCCCCGCAGGGTAAGACAGAGGTTTACTTAAAGTCACCCACACCCAGGGACTTAAAAAACACCTTTATAAAGGTTACAGAATTATAATTAACTAGCGACCCGCCCCGGCTTCGCACGGGTGCAATACTGATACTTAGGCCCGTATTACAGAACGTCACTCAATACTCAAGCATTACTTAAAACTAGTTTCAACCAATCAAATGGCTTGAATCTAGTTTTAAGTAATGCTTGAGTATTAAGTGACGTTCTGTAATACGGGCCTAAGTACAGGTATTTCAAGAATGCCAGCACGCGCCGCCGCGGCCGTTACCGCAGCAACCGCTATGTCCATGCATTTTAAATCTGTAATATCTTCAAAAATATTCATTTAAATTACATGCTGTAAAGGGTCATATTTATTTATATTAAATGCACAATGTATTTAAGGTACTTAATTGGATAAGGATTAATGCTGTATTGCTTAAAATCGCTTCGTAAATAAGCCATTATTTCTCGTAAAAAGTAAAGGATAATAAATGATTATTGTGGGTTATCCCTAAGAGATAGACATATACCATCGCGGACTTTTTTGTAGACCTTTTTAAGGTGTACAATACTGTAGTACATTATTTTGACCTATCTCGTAGGGTTCAGCCAGCGTTTGAAAAGTAAGCGCAAAAAAATGTGTTTATTTACGACATCACATGCATGCATGTATTATATATATAAACCTTCCTCTAGAATCACTTTATCTATTAAAAAAACCGCATCAAAATCCGTTGCGTAGTTTTAAAGATCTAAGCGTTCAAAGGGACAGAGAAAGCGACTTTGTTTTATACTATGTAGTGATAGTTACATTAATTACATAGTATAAAACAAAGTCGCTTTCTCTGTCTCTATGTATGCTTAAATCTTTAAAACTACGCAACGGATTTTGATGCGGTTTTTTTTAATAGATAGAGTGATAGAAGAGGAAGGTTTATATGTATAATGTAGTGTATTTAGTATCAGCATTGCACCCGTGCCGGTGCGAAGCCGGAGCGGGTCGCTAGTGAAAATGATAACAGAATCAAATATGTAACACTTTTTGTGTTTTTTAATGTGTTAACCCAAAACACTTACAAAAGTGTAACCGTAATATACACATTTGTAACAGATATGAAAATGTTAACAGTGTTAATAAGTAGTGTAATCTGTCAGTTAGAGTATTGGAAAATAATGGACACGGGTATTTTTTGTTTTTGTAAATCAATGAATATTGACAAAGATAAAACGCATCAAAACTCGGGAGTGGGGGGCTCGTGACGCCAGAACGAAGAGAAAAAATTATACTAAGGTGTGACGTATTGAGAATTTTAAAAGCGTCGTATCTTTGTCAAATTTGGTTTACGTAACAAAAGAAAAAATACGAATCAAATATTTTTTGATAATCTAACTGACGGACTAATTAGATTTTTTCAGTTGACAAGCCTATTATAAAGGCGAAAGTTTGCGAGTGTGATTATATGTTTGTTATTTCTTCGCATAAACTACTGAACAAAGCTGAAATCGCGAAATAAAAATCAGCTGTTCCCTACATTTATCTTCGTCTATCTCGTCAAAATGTAGGGAACAGCAGATTTTTTTTTCGCGATTTCAGGTTTGGTCCCATAGTAAAAGTTGTTCATAATGATGAGTACAATGACCTCTTAAGAGGTTGCTGGTGTTTTTCAAATAACCCTGTATAACATATCGATTACTTAAAGTCAAACAATTGAAGTACATTGTGTACTTAAGTAAATAGGTTAGTTTTATTTATTTATTTAAGTTGCTACATATGAGTTTAAGAACCACTAGTCGGCGCATCATTCACAAAAAAAATGAATTGGCTAATTTTTTTGCCACCTACTTTCATTCAGACAGATGTTATACCTCAAGTTGTACGCAGAAATATTATCTCCCGCCAATGATCAGAACTAAGACCTCGGTCAGAGAGAACACGCGGTGACATGGGCGGTGGCGGGCGCGATTTGGTATACACGAAGAAATAATCAAGCTATACGGCCGCACGGGTCGATAGATCACGTGAAGCTACGCTTGCCGCGGTTGGTCTGTGGATGGGTGACCATCTTTATATACCAAGACCCCTCCGTGCCTCGGAAAGTTAAGCCGATGGTCCCGGCTGTCATTCGTGGATCTTTGACAGTCGTTACGGGTCGTCAGAAGCCCGAAAATCTGACAACCAGTCTTACCAAGGGGTATCGTTTTACCCAGTAACTGGGTTGTGGAGGTCAGATAGGCAGTCGCTCCATGTAAAATACTGGTATTCAGCTGCATCCAGTTAGACTGAAAGCCGACCCCAACATAGTTAGGAAAAGGCTAGGCAGATGATGACAATTCCAGTATGAGCCGACTTCTCATTGTACGAAAAGCCTACACAATGTGAGGTCAGCTCAAACTTGTTATGTCGCCGTGTGTAGATACAGACGCCAGCACATCAAGCTATCTGAAACTGACAAATTTTCTCAATCAACTTTGAACCTTATATTTTAGCGATAAAGTTGAAAATCTATTAATGACATTTGACAGATTATAGTAGCTTGGTGTGTTGGCGTCTGTACATAGATAGATAGTTAGTTAGCCATACATTTTCACCACTATGTAAGGCTTCTAGAGTTAGGGGCTTCGTTCTACATTAGTTCTGATAACTTTTTAACAGATTAAGCGTTATGTGAGTCTTGGCAATAATGTTATTCAAACAAAAATTGTTGAACAAACTGCGAAGTAATTGCGTAACACACTATCAATAGCAATGGCTTTAATTTTGACAGTTCAACAACATTCATTGCGTTATTGACGTTGTTGAGCAGACAAATTTTTTGAACATATGAAGCAATGGTGTGGCAATATCCTACAAAATGATTCAGATTGAGATTGATATTGTGTGTTACGCAATTAAGGTGCTGCTGAGATATAAAGTTAAATCCTTCTAAATACAGATGAGATACAATGGCCCCGATTCTGTTGTTCACAAACTAAACTAAATTTAAGTTCAGTGCATCTTTTTATGAAATATGAACTGTAGTTACTGTTGATACATTTCAATGTTCTTTACCGCATTGTAAAATGCTGCCCGGCCCGGCCCGATGCGAGCCGGTTGGTCTGAATCGTACCTTACACTATTTTTGTGAGAAGTTACAAACGCGCTCGCCTCAGCGCCCGCGAAAGCTTATCACTCAAGACGCGCCCTAAAGAAAACATAATGAACTTTGAGCTACCGATAAGAGATTGATAACTAGTATAGACGGCCGCCAGACTTTATGGACCGCGTAGCCTAATGTTTGAGGAAAATCTGCGTTTAACTTTAATAGTACGCATTAACTTTTAGTGGGCATCAGCATAATTATCATTATTTTATTTAAATATTATACACACGTCACGTTGCAGTGTAAAACTGATTTACATCCGTCACCTCACACATCAGGTCCAGTTGAAAACCAGCGTCAGGCACTAGTGTCTGGCATTCTTCAATTATGAAAGCATGCTCGCCTTCAGTGTGACCATTTGTGGCAGATTTCTGCCATTTTGGCAGATTTCGCTCATAAATTTTGTCTGTGGCAGATCATGCTGACGATTAAGTGGCAGATTGCGGCTGGGACGTGAGGCTCTCTCCCTCAGTCGTCCCGCCACCTCCTTCGCTAGCATGACTGCTTCGCAGAAGGAGGTGACTGCCTCCCACTCCCTCTCGCCCCGGACCATGGCTTGAACCAGGGCCGGGCGCGAGAGGTCGCCGCCGCTGCCGATCGCCTCTGCGAGAACACGGCGGTGCTCCGCTCAAGTGGGGCAGACCTCCACCGTATGCTCCACCATGTCCTCTGGGCGATCCTCGCGGTGGTGACACCCGGGCGTTTCCTCCCGCCCGATGGTGTGCAGGAACCTCCCGAAACACCCGTGTCCGGTGAGGACCTGCGTCGGGTGGTAGGTGAGGGCACCGTGGCGCCTCTCTAGCCTTATCGCCACTATCGTGGCGTGCCCTGCGCTGGGTTGCGACAATCACTCTTTCCATGCCGCATTATGCTGGAGCTGAGGCCCTTTTTAACTGACTTCAGAAAGGAGGAAGTTCTCAATTCGACTGTTTCCTTTTTGTTTTGTTTTGTAAGTTTGTTTGATTTATTAGTTATATTAATATTGTATTGCATGTGTTTATATGGACCTTGATGCCCGAAATAAATATAAATAAATAAATTGTGAACCGATTTCAAAAGTTTTTTTTTTTAATGGATAGGGTATGCCACAGGGGTGGTCCCATATAAATTTTATTAACTTTGCTTGGGTAGTATTTGAGTTAGCTTCAATAATACGTATTTTTGCCGCTTAGTTTATATTGATGACGTTATATTCTAATGACTTCCTGTCACTGATATTTACATAACAAGTAATGGTATACGAAAATGCGAACCCAACGACACCGACTTCTGAAATTTAAGTGTATTTCACTGTCTTTTTTGGAAGTCGGTTGTTTTTTTTTTTTTGTAAAAAAGTTTTGTTATCTTTGTTTTCTGTTTTTTTTATAGTTTTAAGGTGTATTTATTCTGGTGTAATGCCAACAAAGGCATCTTTCTTTATCTATACAAATAAATACAATACATAACGGGTGTCAAAAATACACTTAACAAAGCCGAGAGCCATTTGTAGTCCCCGTCATTGTAATCATATTTTTTTTTTACTGAACCACCACCAGGGTTTTGGTTGCCGAGATAATGAAGGTCAAAGTTCCAACTTTTACCGACGTTTTTTTACGAGAAGTTTTCTTTAAATACCCCCATGACACGAAACCCCTTGTATCCGCAACGCGCATAAGCGCAATGTTTTACGTGTGTTACATAGCGCACTATCGCAAACGGCAAAAATTAAAGTCGATTTCCAGAAATTATTTTTGTGCAGTTAAAAGTTTGATGTACAGACGCGCCAGCACATCAAGCTACCCGAAACTGTCAAATTTTCCCAATCAACTTTGAACTTTACGCATGCAGGGATACAGTTGAAAATCTATTAAAGAAATTTGACAGATTGTAGTATGTAGCTTGATGTGCTGGCGTCTGTACAGAACGCGTAGTGGTAATAGGTATTTTTACACTCTGTATACAAACAAGAGTATATGAAAGTATATACGGTACTTATAACAAAAAAAACTAATTTTAATATTTTTGTCTGCAGTCTGTTCCGTCTATTCTCCGAAACAGCTGGACCGATTTTAATGAAATTTGGTCTGGGGATGCTTTGAACCCTGGGGAAGGACATACGATACTTTTGATCGATATACCACGAGGGCGAAGCCGCGGGCGGAAGCTAGTATTTTATAAATTGAAGTCGCTTTTCGTGTTTCTATGTGACCGCGTTGTTCTTCGAAACTACGCAACGAATTTTGATGCGGTTTTCAAAATCATTTTGAGATTTTATTCCGAAAGGATGTGCATAATACTTTAATATTAGACTTACATATTTTAATACAGAAATCTCGATATTTTGTCAAGCCCTAGAAACTGTGCGTTAAGTAATATAAAGAAAATTAATTAGTTGGTTCTAACCATTTTTTTGGGCAACACTAAGTGTTACACATAGATTCAAAAGGTAGCCAATTCTACCATCAACTGGGGTCGGGCTTAGTTCCTGCGTTCACGATTTAGATTCCAAACATGTAAGCAAATACATGTTTTTGTAAAAACAATTTTAAAATCCACACATAAAGTTCAGTTTGCGGTAGCGGAAAATGAACTTCAAAATGTTGAAGTTGTAGTACTTCAAAAGTATTACAGCCGTATTCACAAACATTGCTATAAGGTCTTATTCTCAAAGTGCGCGCGGACGCACAGGGTCTCAAAAATCTATTCATAGAAAACACTTGAGTGGCGATCGGCACTAAGCGTCCCTTATGTAACTTATGTTGTATTTTTATGAAATTGAAGGCATGCCATATGGAATGCATTGGTTACTTACTTCGCATAGTATTGCTATTTTGCTTAGACAAGTATTGTTTGTGAATAGGGGTGTTAGTCATTTAAAAAACCAACTTAATTTACACTAAAATAAAGTTGATATTCGTTTATGTGGTAATAACAACAGTTATAAACAAGGGCTTGAATAGACTTTAGGTGGTTCATCGTTTTGAGAAAAGAATCCCTTTTCCGACCAGGCGGTTGTATTGACCGAATACGTGGTATAAAGGCTCCCGCAGAAAGACTTCATGGAATTTATTCTACCAGTATCCCGTCGCTCCGTCGCGCCGTGCCTGTCTGCGGGAGCCGTAAGATGGTTCACTCGCGGTGACGCAAGTCGTGCTACGTAAATGCTGCAGAGGCATGCGTGCGTCTATGTGACTCCGTACAATCCAGTGCATTTCTGACGCGTATGACTTGCGTCACCGTGCGAGAACCGTCTAAGGTCTACGAGATGACGCACAGACAACGTCTAGAGGCGGAATCGTCAACACTGACCATACAAACCAAGCGTGTCACCGTCAACTCGCACTATAACACTATTGACGTATAAAAACTTACAACTTTGATGGTGGTCTGTGACTGAAGTTAGGCACGAATTTTATTAATAAAGCCGTCTCTAGACGCGGCGATTCTGTGATCTGTGTCTACGAATCTTAGGTCTAAGTGTCTAAACACACTATGCCGAAGCTACGCCACCGAAGTTCGGCGGCTGATTTTACGTTTCGACGTATTCGGCTGATATGACACACCATAAGTGCCGAACTAACGCGGCAGAAATTCAGTTCCGCAACTCCCCGCTGCTCCCCGTCCCCGGATTTTCGTCGGCAATCGAACCGAACTTCGGTCGCGTATAATGTGTGCTCACAGAATAAGTTGCCGCTGAACTTACGCCCGACCGAAGTTAGGCTGTACGCTAAGACGCGACGTAATTTCGGCATAGTGTCTTGTCACTAATTCAAATAGCATTGCAGTAATTGTGCTGAACTTCGGCATAGTGTGTTGAGACACTAAGAAAAAACAGAAACTGACCTGTCAACAGGCGGCGGCAAGGGCGCCATCATATGCGGGTGAGGCGGCATAGGCGGATGTGGAGGGTGCGGGTGGAAGGGGGAGCCAGGCGGCGCGAAGCCCGGCCCAGGGAAGTGTGGCTGCTGCGGCGGGCCTGGCGGAAACCCGCCGCCGGAGCCCGGCCGCGCCGACGGCGAGCCGAACGGGCCCGGCGCCGCATACGGCGGGCCCGCGAAGCCAGGGCCGGGGGTCGACGGGGCTGGGGACGCGGCGAACGCCGGCCCGGCCGGGGATCCGGCGGGCGGCGCGAACGACGCGAACGGCGGCTCGGCGTTGCCGCTCTTCCACGCCGCCGGCACGCCGCCGCCGGTCTCGTCCAGCGCCGGCACGCGCCTCTGCAGCCCCACCGACATCTGGGTACCAGGACGACATGGTTACCTAAGAGTTTCATACAACACCTATTCTATAACTAGGAGAAGTTCTTGCACCGATTTCCACCAAGGCAGAGAGGAGCGATATCTCGTCATTCGAATATCTCTTCACTGACTGGTAACCTAGTAGCTTTCTAATGGACATCTTAGTATCTTCTCCACTTAGTGGAAATTGGGCCTTCTGTCATAAACCTAGGTACGCACGGACGCGTTTTACCGCGTTGATTTTTTTTTCGCGCATTGGGTTTTCAACGTACTGCTTAGTGCCGAGAGTTAAGAATCCTACGGTGTTTTTTTTGACGCGCTGGGATGTGCCCTGTTGGATTCTCAACGCTCTGCTCAATACCGAGAATTGAAAATCCAGTGCCCAGTCTGTGCTAACGTGGACGGCTAACACGTTAGCTTTCATTTCACAATTCAACAATATAAGTTTCCTTGATACTAATAGTTGTCGAGCGACTATTTTTAAAAAACAAATAAAGCAATAGACTTCGTTGTATCGTCAAAATGAAAGCAATTGCGAATCGGCAACAGTCTTCCCTTGCAATCTTCAATATAGTTGCTAAGTCTTATGAGTATGAGAATTCATAACAGGTTATAGGAAATGTTAAGTTCACCGGCGCGGAAGCATGGATGAAGGTTGTAACTCAATGACCGAGTTCCCTACCCCAAAAAACTCATAGCGAAAGCGCCAGGGTAGCCCCCAAAATTAGAGAATAGGCTAGTTTCCACCATCAATAAATTGAAAATCTATTTAGTCCGTCAGTTAGAGTATTGGAAAATAATGGACACGTGTTTTTGGTTTTTGTAAATCAATGAATATTGACACAGATAAAACGCATCAAAACTCGGGAGTGGGGGCTCGTGACGTCAGAACGCACTAAAAATTATACCAAGGTGTGACGTATTGAAAATTTTAAAAGCGTCGTATCTTCGTCTATTTTGGTTTACGTCACAAAAGAAAAAATACGGGTCAAATATTTTTTGATAATCTAACTGACGGACTAATTAGATTTTTTCAGTTGACAAGCCTATTGTATTGCTAATTCTAATGATTATAATTCTGTAAAGCCATAATTGTTATGGTTGCGAATCATATTTTAATCAACATACAACCTGACACTGACCTGCACCCTAATTCACAACCATACGACAAGCTATCGTATTGAAAATGACACATTTCAATATCCTGATTTGCCTTGCCCCCGACAGCAAACAGCTGTCGGAAGAATAGTGGTCGTCTATTTGATTTAAACTGACAACATTTTCGGGTTTTGGACTTGCGAACAGCGCTTATAGGACTCCGACAATAACATTGATTGATGTTCGATACGGTACGGAAGCGTATCGAGTATTTGTGAATAGCTATACTGGAATTTCGCGGGCTTCCTCAGCGAACTCCCCGTAAGCCTCTAATATTAGCAAAAGTTAAGATAACGCGTAGTCCAGATTCTATGGTTGATGCTCTTTTGAACGAATACTACCGCGTGGTATCAAATAGGGGTTGTCAGTGGTTGCTATTGGCGGCCGCTGAAGGACTGATTTCAATTAATTCTATTAATGAGACTCAATGTACTCAAACCTACATCTTCCGTTCATAATTTGTGTTACACTAGAGATTGACAAAGACGGCTGTCATTCGAAGATCTTTGACAGTCGTTACGGGTAGTTAGAAGCCCGAAAGTCTGATAACCGATCTTACGAAGGGCTATGGTGTTACACAGTAACTGGGTTGTGGTGGTAAGATAGGCAGTCGCTCCAAGTTAAATACTGGTATTCAGCTGGATCCGGTTAGACTGGAAGCCGACACCAACATAATTGGGAAAAGGCTAGGCAGAGCGATTGAAAAAGACGACGTTCTACAAACCCGAACTGTTTTTATAACAGAAGGCCAATTGTCGTAATTTAAAATGTTCAAAATCTAGTCGCAGTCTCATCTCAGCGACAAACAAAAATGTTAAAAACTTGTCAAATTGTAGGGAAATTAGAGGTATCATTTTTGACATATTGAGACTGAGATCAGACTGTGAACGTTCTTAAAATTACGAGAATTGTCCCTCTGTTGTGCCATATTCAAGGCGGGGATTTTCCAAATACGAATTTTGAAAACAATACGAAGGAACGTTAAACAAAAGAATCCCTTTTTTGAAATTGGTAATCATCATCATCTGTCGAGCCTTTTCCCAACTATGCTGGGATGGGCTTCAAGTCTAACCGGATGCAGCTGAATACCAGTATTTCACATGGAGCGACTGCCTATCTGACCTCCATAACCCAGTCACTGGGTAATACGATACCCCTTGGTAAGATTGGTTGTCGCGTCTTTGGTCAAATGGACCCACGGACCCACCTATTCAAAATGTGATTGGGTTGAGTGATCAACCCAATCACATTTTGAATAGGTCGACTGGACCTACTGTCCAATTTAATCATTAGTACAGTCGCGGAGTAAAGCAGAATCTTTTAGTTTTATTTCCATGACTTAAAATACACTAATATATATTATTTCAGACTTTCGGGCTTCTGAAGACTCGTAACGACTGCCAAAGATCCACGAATGACAGCCGGGGCCAACGGCTTACCGTGCTTTCCAAGAAAGCGGTAATCGTCGTTCAAAAATTCGAAATTCGAGCATCACTGACAGCGAATCAGCGTTACAATCGACGCCTCGTGTTGTGTAGAGTTTATTGAACTATTTCTATACAGTTGTTACACAACTTTGGTGCAGCGGCGTACGCGCAGCTTACGTCATACGCTCAGTAAATTGTATATTATTGCTAAATATAGAAAGTGTACGGTCTATTAAATTGTATTATTTGTTTTTTTTTTGGTGCGAAATAATTTAGTATTGATTTCGTGGCAGACTTGTATGGTTACGATCTTCGATTACCTTCTTTTCTGGAAATTTCGAGTAGAAGCTGTAAATTCTCTTAACTGTATTATAAATGCACGGCTCTGTGGGATAATTTTTAGGTATTTGTTTTGTTTAGTCGATTGAATTCCCTTTGTTATTATTACATAAAATAGCGTTTACGCTCAAACTTTTGAGAACTATGCGACGAAACCAATTTTTTACCGACTTCACAAAAAGGAGGAGGTACTATGTTCGGATGTTTTTTTTGTAGTTTTTTTTTCCATCGAATACTCCGCCAATTGCCGACGGATTTTCAAAATTCTTTTTTTGTTTGAAAGGGTATGCTCCCGAGGTGGTCCCACTGTCACCAAATCGGAATCTGATGAGGGAATCCCATGGAAATCGAGGGAAACCCTCAAATTTTGTAGGCACTCTGTCAATAAAAGAAAATGCGGAACCAACGACACCGACTTCCGAAATTAAAGTTATTTTTCACTTTGTAGTGTTTTTTGGAAGTCGGTAGTTTTTTTTTTTTTTGTAAAAAAGTTTTTTTCTGAGCTGTTTACGATTGTTTTATCACGATATAACTTTTGTTTACGAAATATTTTTGAATAAGTAAGTCTTCTTTGAAAATACACTACATTTTTTATATGTACCAAAAGTGATAAGGAACCAGGGTCGTCGGTATAGTTGAAATTTAGTAAGAAACCGATGGATGTTTTCGAATAAAATTTTATTTAATTAATAGAAAACAACAAATTAAATTTCAATCGAAAATGGCCAAGATTCTGTTGTTCACAAACTAAACTAAATTTAAGTTCAGTGCATTCTTTCTATTTCATTAAGAAAAGGACAGAAGATAAATATTAATTTAGTCCTGTCAAATTAGTCAGCGTCTGACGTATTTTTAGTAGCCAATTTTATAATCCCGTCTAAAATTAGCTATGGATTATCTAATTTGAAAATATGTGAAAATTTCAACTGTTTACCTATCATGGTTCATGAGATACAGCCTGTTGACAAACAGACAGACGGACAGCGGTCTTAGTAATAGAGTCCCGTTTTACCCTTTGAGTACGGAACCCTAAAAAGTAAGAAGAAACTCTACGCGACAACAAAGTAACAGCGCGGGCAGGCGATGCAATGTGACGGGGTATGTCAGGGGTACAAGAAACACGAACAAAGTCGCGGGTAGAAGCTAGTTCTTAGTATAAATAGTATAGATCTAGGGCGAAACATGTTTTATACGAACGCAGTTACTTTGTAAGAGAACTGCATTCTGAAATTGAAAAGCGTAACGTCTAACGCATTTCCTGCGTTTGCGCGCACTTGACATTCTGAATCAGTGAATGTAGCATAATAATAAATAGCCTCCCTGACCGATTCCGGTCACGGTGGCCAATCTCAACGGAGATTAGCCAGGTACGCAGGAGATATTATAGTGTACAAGTGTGTGCGCAGACACAGGTGCACTCCCTCTTCCCTCACTCTCATAGTCCGATGGGACGGCAATCCGACACGACCGGAGAGAGATCAGGCGCAGGACCAACGGCTTAAAGTGCTTTCCGAGGCACGGGGGTATCACACCGCCAACTCCCAAACTCCGGGCTGTTACTAAGAAATTCCTAATGGAAAAACTCAATAACACTGCCCGACCCGGGAATAGAACCCAGGACCCCGACACCAACGGGGCAGTTAGTTATTTTAGCATAATATCACGCTTGTGTACCCCGAAAGAGTAGACAGAGCTGAGCTGAGCAACTATAGCTTAAATTTTCGGACTAACTGACCGACTAGTTAATTTTGACAATTCAAAAGTGCCTGTAAATGGTTTAATTGAAATAAATGCTTTGAGTTTGAGTAAGTAAGTAGAGTAGGCATAATCAGTCCATTATGTTTCCTCACACTTGGGACACAGACACAGGCGTCCTCTTGGTGAGATGGGAGTGGATGGGTGGGTCTTTCCATCCACGCGGGCCCAGTTTTGGTAGATGTCCCATGTCTTCGAATTTTTGGTTCTAAGACATGCCGGTTTCCACACAATGGCGCCGATTCTGTTGTTCACAAACTAAACTAAATTTAAGTTCAGTGTATCTTTTTCTTTCTATTTCATTATGAAAAGGACAGAAAATAAAATATTAGTTTAGTCCTGTCAAATTAGTCAGCGCCTGACGTAAATTGACGTATTTTTAGTAGCCAATTTTTTAATCACGTCTAAACTTGTCTATGGATTATCTAATTTGACAGGACTAAACTAATATTTATCTTCTGTCCTTTTCATAATGAAATAGAAAGAAAGATACACTGAACTTAAATTTAGTTTAGTTTCTGAACAACAGAATCGGCGCCAATGTTTTCCTTCACCGTTTTGAAATAAACTACACAAAGCAATGTGCTTGCCTGGGTACGAACTCTCGACCTACAACTCGTGAGTTGCGGCCACATACCACTGGGCCAGCACTGATCAGCAAGATATATTTCGGTTGAGATTATGATGACAGGTAATTGATATTAGCACCGAGTCCCCTGAAGATTTCAACCTAAATCCGCTTATTAAATATGTTGTTTTGCGTAGATTTTATAAACTAAAGCGACCTTTACAAATTATACAAGGTGTAACATAATTAATGCAAAACCTCATACACCCCAATTAGAGTATTGAGTTAAAAGCTTAATGCAATGACCAAAACTTATTTTTTTTAAAGCTTGCTATTTTTATTAAGAAAATCGTGTTGACACTAGCATTACTTTATGCATTTAAAATTGAGCCTTATTGCGTTGAAACAAGATTTAATTTTCTTTGGCTCAACCTACGGTCAGTACGGTAAAATACAAAATGTTTTAAAAAAATACCTATAGGTATTTTTTTAAAACATTTTTACTGAAATCGATTCAGTAGTCAATTATGAACAAAATACTTTCAGGAGTTGCGTTTATTCTGTTACACCTTGTATTTATTATACTAATATACAGGGTTATTTTAAATTCGCTAGCAAAACTCCGCAGACGTGATGAAAAAAAAAAACAACTGACTTCAAAAAAAATCACAACAAAGTGAAAAATAACTTTCAATTTCGGAGATCGGTGTCGTTGGTTTCGCATTTTTGTTTTTTGACACGACTTCCAAAATTAAAGTTATTTTTCAGTTTGTTGTGTTTTTTGGAAGTCGATTGTTTTTTTTTTAATATTTTTTTTTTTGCGTCATGTTTACCGCAAATACAGGGTATCCCTGGAAGTATGGATCAAATCGAATAGGGGCGTGGGCAAGGTCATTTCCAAACTTTTTGATCCTGAGAATGATTGATGATTGAGAATTATTTTACGGTTCAAAAGTTGTGAGCAATTTTTTTCAATCGTTTCGCATAGAGCTCATAGAAAAAAAATCATTAAAAAAAAACGAGTGTGCTTATGACCACACGACTGAAGTGAAACTTCTTTCGCTCCATCTGTATGTATATATATATATATATATGTGTGTACAATATATACATGTATACACATATAAATATATTAATTTTCTACAAATATTTAAATTTATTTCATGGTTTCATTGGTAAATTAATATTTTTGCATAGATCTTCTATTGCTTAGATATACGGAACGTATTTGGCTATGAGAGGAAGAGAGAAAGAAAATGTGCGCGCGCACTGCTGTCTCTTGCTTATATCCCCCACTTAACTTCCGTTCGCCTTGCCCGATCACACTTTTCGTAACGCTTACGTCACGCGTTCGCCAGCTTACTCCCCAAGTCAAGCGTGCGTAAAGAAGTTTCACTTCAAAAACTATCAGGGCTATCTAAAAAACTTAAATTGACAATACCTCGTAGTTTTTTTTTAATGATTTTTTTCTTTGAGCACTATGCAAAGTGATTGAAAATAACAAAAGTTAGTCATAACTTTTGAACCGTAAAAAAATTCACCAACATTCTCAGGATGAAAAAGTTTGGAAATGATTTTGCCCACGCCCCTATTTTATTTGATCCATACTTCCAGGGACACCCTGTATATGCGCGTATTTTATAATGTGAAGCAGAAGCTAGTCTAGTATACGATTTATTAAACCGAAGCAATCCATATACACAGCGTTTTACGTACAAGATACAAGGCAGAGTTCTTTCCGTGTTGTTAGAGAACAGGTTTCCATGAACTACCAACCTGCCGCTACTTGTTTGTTGCCGTTTATCTTTCAATCTATGCTCCTTGGGTTTCTGCTATCCTGGTACTATGACGCCCTTGCGGGGACGGAAGTCATTTTGGCCTTCAAGGTCGGATGCAATCCAGTTTTTATTCGACAAAGGTGACTTCCGAGATGACGACTAATAGAGAAGTATGGATGAATTTTTTTTTTACAAAAAAAAAACAACCGACTTCCTAAAAAGGCACTACAAAGTGAAAAATAACTTTAATTTCGGAAGTCGGTGTTGTTGGCTTTGCATATTCGTTGTTTGCCACCGATTTCCGAAATTAAAGTTATTTTTCACTTTTAGTGTCTTTTTTGGAAGTCGATTGTTTTTTTTATATTTTTTTTTTTCACTTTTAAGTTTTACTTACCCCACACAAATTCGTATAACAATACTTGCTATGTAAATACCAGTGACAGGAAGTTACTATAACATCTATACTTGTAATAAATCTGTAGAAGTAAAAATTCTGTACATTGAAAATATCAAAAAAAGAAGTGGCAGGGGGTGTTACTAGACCGACACCGAACCCAAAAAAATGATTAAAAAAATGTTTGTCTGTCTGTTTGTTCAGGCATCATGCAAAAACTACCGGTTCGATTACGATGAAACTTGGTATAATTATTATTTAATATCCTGGTCACCACACTGGGTACTTTTTATCCCGGAAAAGTATATACAATAAAACTTAATTTTGCGGTTCGATCCCTAGACCCGATTACTGTACCAACCGCAAATAATAAGTTTGTCGTAGGTTACGTCACCCGCAGTGGAGTTCACTAAGGGGCGCTACACACGGCTAAGATACTATAATATTTTATCATAAGATATAGCGCAGGCAGGCGTTGCGATGCGACAGGGTGGGTCGGGGGAATTAAAAATTTCACGCGGACGAAGTCGCGGGCAGAAGCTAGTCATCAATATAAAACTAAGTGGCAAAAATAAGTATTATTTAAGCTAACTCAAAACTACCCAAGCAAAGTTATTAAAATTTATATGGCTGGTCCTCTGAGGACCCTATCCATTAAAAAAATACATTTTGAAATCGATTAACAATTTTCGGAGATATCGCGTAACAAACATACAAAAAAAAAACATTCGAATTGAGAACCTCCTCTTTTTTGAAGTCGGTTAAAAAGACATGTTGCGCCGACCCGAAATAAATTGGGTTAAGGGCAGGAGAATGATGACGAAATGGCTAACTTTATATATCGATACCCATCACGTCAAGTTTCGCTAGCTAATTTAATAGCGTCCCCAAACGATTTCGGTCACGGTGGCCAATCTCAACGGAGATTAGCCAGGTACAGAGGAGATATTATAGTGCAAAAGTGTGTGCGCAGACACAGGTGCACTCCCTCTTCCCTCACTCTCATAGTCCGATGGGACGGCAATCCGACACGACCGGAGAGAGATCAGGCGCAGGACCAACGGCTTTACGTGCTTTCCGAGGCACGGGGGTATCACACCGCCAACTTCCAAACTCCGGGCTGTTACTAAGAAATTCCTAATGGAAAAACTCAATAAATTGCCCGACCCGGGAATCGAACCCAGGACCCCGCGCTCAGCAGTCGCGCTTACGACCACGAGACCAACGGGGCAGTTAATTTGATAGCTAGCTAATTTAATTTGACCCTGTAGATATTATTAGTACAGATTAGCAACAATCAGTTGCCAGGTTACCGTCTTCCGCAATCAGGAGAGAGCAATTAAAATACCAGGAGCGCATAACGATTGAGGTGACTGCATCGAGGATCTCTCGCGTGCCAACTTATCGCGTGCTAAATTTAGGGCGTGAACTTTCAACAGACGTGCAGGTGGTTCTGTTGTTCGACAAATTGACTCACACCCATCTATATTATATGGAGGGTTTTTGATTGAAAAAAAAAAAAACCGGTCAAGTGCGAGTCCGACTCGCGCACCGGGGGTTCCGTATAAATTTATAGAATAGTTCTTTATTTGCATAGAAAGTAGGTACAGTCACGAGCACTAATATGTCAACACTTGGCAACTTTCAATTGCGATTTTTTTGTGAAATAACGAATGCAACGTTGAAATACGACACTTTACATAAACCGATGGGTTCGAAAATACTATGTTCGTAATAACATAAAATTTCATTCAAAAACAAAGGAGAAAATCGCCTTTGAATAAAGCCAAGTGTATACATACTTATGCTCGTGACTGTACAAGTTACAGTTGATTTTAAAATCATCCTATACTAACTACCTTAATTAAGAGGCATGCACAGTTTTGGCAATGATAATAAAGACTCATTAATATTAATTACTTATTGGTACATTATTTGAAATAGGCAATACAATACATAATGTCGAGTTTAATAAAATGGGATTATAAATTCGTCAAGTTCGAGGTCAATAAAAATCTAGTCGCAATCCCATCACAGCGACAAACAATATCAAAAACTTGTCAAAAATGTAGGGATATTTTTGACATATTGAGACTAAGATCAGACCCCTAATTACGTTACACGCTATCAATCTCGATCTGAATCATTTTCAAGAATACTACTATAGGCCGAGACGTTGCCTGGGGTAGCAGCGCGGTGCGGGAGGGGTGTGGTGACGTGATGCGAGAGCTCAATGATTCGTCAACTTGTGACAACTATCACCCCTCCCGCACCGCGCAGCTACCTCTGGCGACGTCCCAGTTAAGTGGTCGGCCTATAATCCATTGCTTCATATGTTCGAAAAATGTGTCTGCTCAACAAAGTAAACAACGCAATTAATGTTGTTGAACTGTCAAAATGAGAGCCATTGCTACTGAGAGTGTGTTACACAATAACCCCGCAGACTGTGAACGTTCTTAAAATCACAAGAATTGCCTCTCTTGGTCAGCATAAACTATAACAATAAGAAATAACATAATATCACTTCGAAGGTCGGTATGACTCACTTACTACCTGTAGCATTGCAAAAACTTTAGTCCCTTGAAAACAGATCATTATATTTATCGTTTGGAACGACAAAACAGCGGCTAAAGTATTTGTTTTTAAATAAACATTTGGTTTTTATCACATCTATTCAAAAAGAGCAAAGTATTTGTCGTAAACAGGGACTAAAATAGCTCTTTAATCCCTAGGGATTAAAAGTGATTTGAATTTTGAATTTGGATATTGTTAGAAAAAGTTCCAATCACCAAAGAGATTAATCACGAACATTGTATGAACAAGTAACAGGCTGTATGGTAAAGAAAAAGGCAAGCGAGCCAAAATAAAGAAAAAAAAAACGCGCGAAAAATATTCTGCCTTCGTTCGTAATTGTATGTAAATAAATAAACGAACACAAGTTATTATTTTTTATAATTCATAAGTTGCACTTACTTATTTTTTCATAGAGGGTGATAAAAGTTTAGTGTCCACCTCGGGAGCAACGCTATTTTTAAGCTCGAGTGACGTACTTTGAATCCCTCTCGCTGCGCTCAGGATTCTACTTTAGAACCCCTTGGTGCGCTCCGGATTCTACTCTAGAATCCTTCGCTCCGCTCTGGATTCATAGAAACACTCTCGCCTTCAAAATAATTGTTTGCTCCCATGGAAAACAATCTACTATATTGTACAATAATCGTGCAACTTATAGTCATTTATTCAAACGAGGCTGGGAATCAGCACTTTTTGAACGTCGAAACAGTATAAAACAGTATCCCAAAACGCCCGTCTTATAAAGCCAAAGGGTTTGTTTGTTTGACCGCGCTAATCTCTGGGAGTACAGACGAGACGCGAGCACATCAAGCTACCCGAAACTGTCAAATTTTCCCAAACAACTTTAAACCTAATGCTTTTAGCGATAACTTTGAAAATCTATCAAAGAAATTTGACATATTGTAGTAGCTTGATGTGCTGGCGTCTGTACCAGTCGGATTTGTTTTTTTTTGCATTTTAGGGGCCCGTGGCTAAATAATAACAGCCGCACAGGTCGATCGATCAGGTTAAGCTACGCTTGCCGCGGTTGGTCTGTGGATGGGTGACCATCTTTACATACCAAGACCCCTCAGTGCCTCGGAAAGCACGTTAAGCCGTTGGTCCCGGCTGTCATTCGTGGATCTTTGAGAGTCGTTACGGGTAGTCAGAAGCCCGAAAGTCTGACAACCAGTCTTACCAAGGGGTATCGTATTACCCAGTAACTGGGTTGTGGAGGTCAGATAGGCAGTCGCTCCATGTCAAAACACTGGTATTCAGCTGCATCCGGTTAGACTGGAAGCCGACCCCAACGCAGTTGGGAAGAGGCTAGGCAGATGATGATTTGATAGCCCAATCCTTTGGAAGGTTTTAGGCTATTTATCATCACGCTACGACCCACAGGAGCTACTCAGCCGTTTCTAATGTGCCACCAATATTCATTAGTGAAGTTGCTGAAGAGAGGAGTTTTTATTTTGCATAACACACTAAGGCCCGTATTACGGAACGTCACTCAATACTCAAGCATTACTTAAAACTAGTAGATTCCAGCCATTTGATTGGTTGAAACTAGTTTTAAGTAATGCTTGAGTATTGAGTGACGTTCTGTAATACGGAACTAATAGTAGCAATGGCTTTAATTTTGACAGTTCAACAACATTCATTGCGTTATTTACGTTGTTGAGCAGACAAATTTTTCGAACATATGAAGCAATGGATTAGCAATATCCTTCAAAACGTTCCAGACTCTGATTGATAGTGTATTGCGCAATTAGGGTGCTATCCTCAACTCCTCATAGAGTTCAGAAGAGGTTAACATTAACCAATAATGGGCTGTGTGAACTTGGCACCCGAATTTTACCGTTTGTAGTAAGTAATCTTACATTCTTTTGAACGAGATTTATTCAGTAAAAATTACGCCAAAAAAACTTTTTCTTGAGTTTATCACTTTTAATCAAGTTTTTTTTTCAACTACTATCAAAAATTCTTCCACTACTAACCTCTACAAACCATCCTCAGTCAATTTTACCGTTTGTAGTAATCGTATAGGCTTTCAGAACAGAATTTAAGTCATAAAAATCGTTTTGAAAAAATACTCCAAACTATTTTTATTTTTTCTGTTTTACTATTTACGAAAAAAATTGCACTAAAATCCACCACTAACGATTATCTATGAGAAACAGTCGGAAAAAAACTGAGTTTACGAATTTCGGGGGATGACATTTTTTTATATTTTTTTTTGGCATTAAAGTACTAACGAAAATAGGTTCACTACTAACCGAAATCTTCCGAAAAACCCTTCAACAAAATATTTTTTCCAAAGTCGGCTGCCAAGTTCACACAGCCCCAATAATGGCTCCCGTCCAAAGGAGCGACGCGTCTCAAGTAGAACAATTTCTATGAAAACTTTCATGGAAAATTGTTCTACCAGAATCGCGTCGCCTGTCTGTGGGAACCTTTACGAACGGTACCTATTTATTCCTACTGAGTTCTCGAGAATTTATAACAACAAGGGTCGAAGGGACAAAAAAAAAACTGACCGAAACGGGTTTCGAACCTTGAGGTGCTGCGCGAGCTACCAACACGACCACAGAAATCTAAATAATAGAATAGAATACTCTTTATTATGTACACCATATAAATTACAGACTAAATATATAACTACTACACTATTAAACAATGTGTAACGTTAAGGCGCCACTTTTCGATATTTTTTCTATACAAATTTCGGGAGAATATTACTCCACTGTTTGACATTGTGCATCCAAAGTTAAACATGATATCGTTTTGACTTATTATTAATTGTGTCTGTACGGAAACAGAATAGTAAAATAAAAAGCCATTAAAAAGTTATGAGCCAACAAAGATTCGTTTTTCTTGCTATTTTTAACGTAACTTTGGGTGTACATCACTACATAGTATAAAACAAAGTCGCTTTCTCTGTCCCTTTGAATGCTTAAATATTTAAAACTACGCAACGGATTTTGATGCGGTTTTTTTATAGATAGAGTGATTGAAGAGGAAGGTTTATATGTAGTGTATTTAGTATCAGAATTGCACCCGTGCGAAGCCGGGGCGGGTCGCTAGTAAGTAATAAAAGAACTGTGAAATCTTCAAAACCAAGTCCGTACCGACAAAGCTCAGTTATCGAAGAGATCAATAAATTTTATTTGTAATTGATTTATACAGTGGTTTTTTCATAAAACCCGATTTTCCGAAGCACTTTTCGAATCATTTTAGGCGTCTATCAGTTCGGAACGGTGTTTCTATGCGTGAGAACTAGACGTTGTTCGTGTAGACTAGTGTCTAACTGCTCATCACTGATACTAGCGCTGTCGGACATGACGACGCTAGATGAGACAGCGTGCTTTTTGGCCATGACCACCTGCGAGTTCGAGCTCGCGACTAGTTTACTCTTAAATGCACAAAACCTAAAAATAGTTTGTTCATAATTGACTACTGAATCGATTTCAGTAACTTTTAATATCTGGTTTTTTTTTTCAAAAATTATGTATTTTGCTATACTATCCGCCGATTGAGCCAAAGAAAATTAAGTCTTATTTTAAGGCGATAAGACTCAATTTTGAATGCATAAAGCAATGCTAGGATCAACACGATTTGCTTAATACAAATAGCTTTAAAAAAATAGTTTTGTTCATTGAATTATGCTTTTAACTCAATGCTCTAATTGGGGTGTATGAGGTTTTGCGCATTTAACGTTACACGTTGTATATTACTATTGAATATTTAGATTTCTGTAGTATCAATTTAAATACGGAAAGCTGAGGGGCGACTCTCGTAATTTTAAGAACGTTCACAGAGTCAGAGATAGAACTTTAAGTTCAAAATTTTCTTACGTTTTACGCAATTTGCAGATCAGTGTCATGTTGTAAGTTGGTCAACTTTGGCCTCAAATGTCACGATATTATGAAATAGTCATTCAATAGGATAATTTAAAGTTAGACCCTCCTTATTAGAAAAGCAAAGTTTTTCTTTAAATTAGGTTTAAGCCACCGAGCTAGTTATTGAATTAAGAACCTAACTGTTATAGAAATGCAGTTCATTATACAAAAATGTCGATAGATATAAGGCTGAGGTTACAGTAGGCAGCGATTTGCGATGTGACTGGAAGAGCGAAACGAGAAAAACATGGTATGGCTACATTATAAGCGAAATTCCGGCGTATATTCGCTTCAATTTCGCTGATATGTTGATGTAGCCGATGCCGTGATTACAGTAATGTTGTTCCTATCGCTTAAAGAAATCAAAGATCGCTAGTAATATTTGATGTACGGTGTAGCCATATACGTGAGCATTCATTTACTTGTTTTAATCGCTCATGTGTCGCAGGTCGCGTCGCGGCCTAATGTAGCCTCAGCCTAAGAGTAGGGAACGACCAAAGAAACGATGGTTGGACTGTGTGAATGATGATATGGTTAGAAAGGGGGGGGGACTACTGAGATGAAGAATAATAGAGAATTATGGAAGAAATAGACATGTTGCACCGAACACAAATAAATTGGGATGGGCAGAGAAATGAAGATGATTATGACAGCTTAAATGGGTCCCTTAATATATAACTCTTTACCAAAAACTATCACCAAAAAAACACCCACTCATAAAAACCCACTCATCACTTCAAATAAATTTTGTGTAATGCTAAGAAAATGGTTATGTCAGCAATGTTTTTACTCAGTTGATGAATTTCTAGCAAAAAACCCATGTAAATTCTACAATTGTGAGTGATCTGTGAGGTATAGACTCTAAATTAAATTAAGTTGAATTGTTATAAATGTTCTATTCTGTGATAATATTATGATATTTGAACTGTATAAAGATTTGCATGTCGCCAAGCGGCAAGATGTATATGGCACCTTGACTATGTTTTACCACCATTATGTACCTACATTTTATGCAAATAAAGAATTATTATTATTATAGTTCGGTGCTAAGTTGTCATTTTCAACTTTACCTAAATAGAAATATGCGAAATACAAATAACGACTTAAAGGTTTTGGCTAGAAAAGTTAGATTTCGTTTTGTAATAAGACGGAGAGAGTTGTATTGACGACTCCTATTATTATTATTCTGTAAATACACATTTGTTACGAATAGCGAAAAAGTAAGAAAAAGTCTTTACGAGTTTGTTTTAGGTCGTGAGTTTAAGACTGTGCCGACCGCACAGTGGCGCCCTCATCGTTTGTTTGGTTATTTCATACAATTTAGAATGAAAATGCAGAAAATAAGCACGTTAAGTTGTGCTTCACAAGATTATACGTTAATATTATTAGAAGCGGTAGTTTTATATTGTTTAGTTTTATTATAATCCTTAAAACGGATAAAAGTGGCCACTATATTCCGTTTTAAGGATTATAATGAAACTAATAAATACAAAACTACCGTTTTTCATAACATTAACGTATAATCTTGTGAAGCACAACTTAACGTGCTTATTTTCTGCATTTTCATTCTAAATTGTATGAAATAACCAAACAAACGATGAGGGCGCCACTGTGCGGTCGGCACAGTCTTAATTTAATCACTACTGCAATGCTATTCTGTAAAAATCTCACCGCGAAAACTTAGGTGAAGTGAGCTGTCACTCCACGTGATGTTAGGGATTCCCACTATTGATGATAGCTCACTTCACCTAAGTTATCACGGTGAGATTTTTACAGAATCGACCGGCTGCTCTCAAAACGGTGAAGGAAAACATCGTGAGTAAATCGGCATCTTTTAGAACCAAAAAATATTCAAAGATATTTGACATCTACCAACCCGCACTGGGCCCGCGTGGTGGATTACGGCCCACTCCATCTAACAGAGAGGAGGCCTGTCCTGAACAGCAGTGGGTACATTATAAGCTAACTATGCTGTGTTGCAGCTATTTGTCACGTGCTGGTAGAACTGCGCAGTAGCAGCAATTTTATCAACTTCCCAGCCTAGTACGAGTATTTCGATCATTTTCCTCATTAGTTTGACTTATTACACTAGTGTAATAAGTGCAAGCAGTATGATAAAGAGAGTACCTAACGTGGCAATCATGTTTTTTTTTCTTTTTTTTTTATGGGTTTGCTCTTGACTCTAGTCTATGTCAGAGGTGACAGAGACAAAGTCGACGATGGAGTGAGCTTACCCAGAAGAAACCTGTTCACACTCACTTTGCAGAAAGAAACTAGATTTATTATCTTTATTTGATTGATTTGATTCGTGATTTCTAGAATTAGATTGAAGGTTTTTTATTATTCAACTAGCCCGGGACTTCGCGTCGCGTGAAAATCTCATTTTAACAAAAACTTTTTACAAAAAAAAAAAACAACCGACTTCCAAAAAAAACACTACAAAGTGAAAAATAACTTTAATTTCGGAAGTCTGTGTCGCTGTTTGCGCATTGTCGTTTTTTGACACCGACTTCCGAAGTTAAAGTTATTTTTCACTTTGTAGTGTTTTTTTTTTGGAAGTCGGTTGTTTTTTTTTGTAAAAAAGTTTTTATTTTTCACTTTTTAGTTGTATCTACCTCACACAAATTCATATAACACTACTTGCAACAGGGAAATGAGGTGTATAACGCTAGTGTTTACATACTTTTTGTGAGGGTGTACCATGGTATACTGAACACATCTGCGTACCCCTTTAAAGGGTACAGGCGCGATGTTATGTTGTGTGATTGCGTAAACAATGGAAACATATGCGATAGCAGCAATCGCGGTTGATTTGCTGGCATTTATTGAAGAGTATTGTTGTCTGTCTCCGAAACTCACCATCAGATCTTTACAAAATTTAAATGGGACCTTTTAGAAATACACATCTTTCAAACAAAAAAAGAATTTTGCAAATCCGTCTATAAATGATGGAGTTATGCCCGAACCCGTAAAATACTTATAATTGAGTAGTTCCGATGGCCATCTGTGGTCTTCATCATCAGTTCTATTTCACCAAATGGTGCTTTCCGAGAGCAAATGCACGAGTTACTATAAAAAATACACAAATCGCTATAGGTGTGCCTATAAAATTTTAGGGTTTCCCTCGATTTCCATGGGATTCCCTCATCAGATTCCGACTTGGTGACAATGGGACCACCTCGGAAGTATACCCTTTCAAACGAAAAAAGAATTTTGAAAATCGGTCCACAATTGGCGGAGTAATCGCGTAACAAACACACACAAAAAAAAAAAAAAAAACATACCGTCGAATTGATAACCTCCTCCTTTTTGAAGTCGGTTAAAAAAATATAATTTGTGTAGCTTTGCCCCGTTAGTTCGTTTTCGAAGAGACTTTTTTCTTTTTGCTCGGCTCCTTAGGGTCGTAGCGTGATGTTAAAAACTCCATAACCTACCTCAACAATTGGGCTCATATCATACCATAATCAGCCTATAATGTTCCCACTGCTGGGAAACAGGCCTCCTTTCTGTGATGGAGTGGGCCATAATCCACCACGCGGGCCCAGTGCGGGTTGGTAGATGTCACATGTCTTCGAATTTTTGGTTCTAGGACATGAAGGTTTCCTCACGATGTTTTCCTTTGAGAGCAGTGGTGATGAAATCATTTACACAGAGTTAAGCGTCTGTCTGGGTTCGAACCTACGACCGTCGCGGCCGTTACCACTGCGCTCTAATTGGGGTATCAAAACGCAAAAATAATTTTTCAAATCCAACTGGAAGTTACAGAGATTACCCCCTAGGCCCCCTACACACAAAGTTTTACCTCCTTATAATAATATTACTAGCTAACCCAGCGAATTTCGTACGGCCTCATCAAAAAAGCCGTTCCTTATAAAATGTATGAGATTGATGAATGTATAAAATTTATCCATGTTTTAATGGTTATTCTGCTATTCGGGGCGGAGACAAATCAAAGATCATAAAAATCGGTTCAGCCGTTCTTGAGTTATACATGGTGTAACTAACACAATTTTTTTCAAATATAGTAAGTGGAGATTTGATTTGAATTTTTTGAAATTTGGTCTGTTGTTAGAATGTTGTCAAAAACCCAAAATTAAAGGTATTGCCATTGTCAGTGTGTTACGCAATTACCCAACAGGTGTTATGATAAGTTTAAAAAATGTGAATGGCGAATGAGGCGAAGTTTCTATGGCATTTATCCAGTGTAACTGTAATGCGGACTCTTTCGACCGTTGACCCAAGCAAGCCCAATTTTCTGCCGCCAAAAAAATGTAGCCTAGCATTTTAGAATTACTGATATTATGAGTCAAGACGCTAGCAGAATATAGCCTTTTTTTTTGTTGTTTTCTAAATTCTATTAATTTTTCCTTGTTGGTCTCAAACCATAAGATCCATCTATACTAATATTATAAAGAGGAAAGAATGTATGTATGTTTGTAACGAATTGGCTCAAAAAGTAAAGGACCGATTTTAAAAATTCTTTCACCATTTGAATGCTACATTATCACTGATTATTATAGGCTATTTTTTTTTCTTTTTTTTTCCACCCGTGCGAAGCCGGGACGGACCTCTAGTGTTACATAATAATTATGTAACATGGATCTTATGGTTTGTATAGTTACACGTTACTTAAATGTGCAAAACCTGAAAATAGTTTGTTAATAATTGACTACTGAATCGATTTCAGGAACTTTGAATATAGGTTTTTTTTTTCAAAAATTATGTATTTTGCCATACTATCCGGCGATTGAGCCAAAGAAAATTAAGTCTTATTTTAAAGCAGTAAGACTCAATTTTGAATACATAAACTAATGCTAGGATCAACACGATTTTCTTAATAAAAATAGTTTTGGTCATTGTATTATGCTTTTAACTGAATTTTCTAATTGTGGGTGTATGAGGTTTTGCGCATTTAACGTTACACGTTGTATAGCACCGCCCCGCGGTTTCACCCGCATACGTGTCGATCCCGTGGGAATATCGGGATAAAAACAATCCTATGTCCTTTCCCGGGACTCAAACTATCTCTATACCAAATTTGATCAAAATCGGTTCAGCAGTACAGTTAGTGCAATCCACGAAGACACCACCACTCTTTTTCCTAATGCTTACGGCACAAGTGTGCAACATTCCGCTAGTGTTTTAGTTTTGTTGATACACACTAATTAGTGGGTAATTAGTGTGTATCGAAAAAACTACTAGTGGAATAAACTAGCGATAGCCACTAACAATTCGGAAGAAGAGTGGGGCGCGTCTTCGTGGATTGCACTATCTATAAGCGCTTAAAAACGTGAAGAGGTAACAGACAGACAGACACACTTTATATTAGTATGAACATTAAGAGAAAATACTTGATCTTTTGTAGGTTTGCCAGGCAGCTGTGCTGGTGGGGAGTATATCGTAGTACTAGTGGGAAAAAAAAATCCCATTAGTTCTACCGTAGAACTGTTCAGTAGAACTACGGTTGCAAAATTACGTAATTTTACCGAAAACGCTAGTAAAATACGGTAATTTTACCGTAATTTACGGTAAAATTACCGGTGGCATAACATTCTAAATTTTAATTTATTTTATATCACGCGCGCGTGGGGTTACAAAATCAAAATGCGACGTTGCTGACAAGTGCGCTCCGTCAAGTTGTACGGCAAAATGCGATAGATTATAGATTTATTTTATTTTTCTTTTTTTTTGTATTGTCATTTGTTTAATTTTATTATTTAAATAGTTGATTCTGAGAACTGTAGTTAGTTTAATACTAAATACAAGTAATTTTCCAAAAACTAAAATTTTAATTTTTACTGGCCTTTGCACATAACATACTTACATATATTATTAAATCGATGACGTGGTATAATTCATATATTTAATTTATTATTATTTTTTATTATTATTATTATGTATTCATATTTGAACTGAATAATTCATATTCATATACATAGTGAAAGAGTAAGGTACATACAAACACACTCATTCATTACCGTATTTATGTTTGTAGAACGTAAAACTACGATTTTTACCGTTTCTTACCGTTTTTTACCGTAAAATACCGAAATTTACGGTAAAAAACGTTTTTTACCGTATTTTACCGTGGTAATTTTATTGCTTTACATACCTAAGTAGAACGAGTGGGAACATAACGTTTGTTGCGCCACTTCTTCTCCCCAGCGAAAGCACTAGGAAGTGATGAAGGGCGGCCGTTTTGGCGGACTGTCTTATGTTATTTTAACGTTCGAAAAGTGCTGATTCTCAGCCTAATTTGAATAAATTACTTTTGTTTGATTTTGTTAAGCTTTCACGCTAAAACCGCTTAACGGATTTGGATGAAATTTGGCACGTCAGTAGACCATGACCTGGATTAGTAAACAGGATACTTTTTATCCTCATATTCCTACAGGATCGCGACTTAATGCGGATGAAACCGCGATGCGTAGCTAGTATCTAATACAGCTGAGAGTTTGTTTTTGGTTTGAACGCGCTAATCTCTGGAATTTATAGTCGAATTTGATGTTTTTTTTTTTTGTATTTGAAAGCCCAATTCTTAAAGAAGGTTATCACGCTAAGCGAAGTAACAGAGCGGGCGGGCGATGCGATGCGAAGGGGTGAGTCGGAGGAACAAGTTTCAGGCGTACGAATTCGCTGGCAGAAGTTAGTTGATGATGATAGTGTCGTGTTGACTCTGTCGGGAACAGCAAAATAACCGCCCGGCCACGACTGCCGCTATCAGAGGCAAGTTAGCGCAAACAATATCGGGCAAAAACGAGCAAAAAAATTACATTTGTTGTATGGGAGTAGTATTTGTTGTTATAGCGGCAACAGAAATACATCATCTATGAAAATTTTAACTGTTTAATTATCACGGTTCATGAGATACAGCCTGGTGACAGACGGACAGACAGACAGACGGACGGACAGCGGAGACTTAGTAATAGGGTCCCGTTTTACCCTTTGGGTACGGAACCCTAAAAAAATATAGATTATTTTATTGGTTGAAAATATTTCTTAATATTTTAAGTAATCAAACACTAAGCGGCAGAAATATTTGTTAAAAATATCACTTCCTTTCTTTAGAATACAGTATCCTCAACAGTAAATAAATGCGTTTTATCATATGAGAGATAGAGCATACAATAAATTGAATGCTTATTTTTAATTATTAGTTCGAAGTTGCCAATTTTGCGCAGAAGAAGTTGATATGATATTTTTACAGACTTCAAATAAAAGGAGGTTATCAATTCGACACATGCATGTAAGTAATATTATTGGAACTGCAATATATTCACATATACATTTTGACTGCCCGGTCGCAAGCGAGACTGCTGTGTTCTGGGTTCGATTCCCGGGTCGGGTAAAGTGTTATTGAGTTTTTCCATTAGGAATTTCTTAGTAACAGTCCGGAGTTTGGAAGTTGGCGGTGTGATACCCCCGTGCCTCGGCAAGCACGTGGCGCTGTTGGTCCTGCGCCTGATCTCTCTCCGGTCGTGTCGGATTGCCGTCCCATCGGACTATGAGAGTGAGGGAAGAGGGAGTGCACCTGTGTCTGCGCGCACACTTGTGCACTATAATATCTCCTGCGTACCTAGCTAATCTCCGTTGAGATTGGCCACCGTAACCGAATTCGGTCGGGTCGGTAATCTATTAGGGCTTAATTCGATAATGTTAATTTTGTTTAAATTGATTATCATAGTTAATTTTAAATATTATGGTTGATGATTATAATCATCATTTCTACAGCTTACCCCATAAACACAAGCGTTTGTAATAACTAAGGCTAAACAATTTCGTCATAGCAATGTGCCAAGTAGGTACCTACGTACTTAGTAAAAACAAGTTTTTGGGTTACCTAAACAGTCGGCGTTCCAGTTTTTTTTACTTGCTAAGCGAATTATTGATTTCTTATGTATTCGCGATACTGTGTCTGATACCAACTCGATATTATTTCTTATTTGTGGTTTGAGCAGTTTGCTATATTATTTCGTACTAGTTGTTCCCGCGAATTTGTTCGCGTGTATTTCAGAAAACAAATTAATTTCATGGGTTTTTATTTTTAGGTACCTCAACAGGAAAAAACGGAACCCTTATAGGATCACTTTGTTGTCCGTCTGTCTGCCTGTCTGTCAATAATACCCTTTATCTCGGGAACGCGTGGAGGTATCGAATTGAAATTAAAACCATATACTCAGTTATACAGTCCCTTGAAGCTGTGAAAAAATCAAACTTCTAAGTTAACGTAAAAACAAATTTGACCCAAATAAATTAACAAACCGTGGAAGCTAAATAAAACAGTTTAAAAAGATACGGCTTATGCCGCAAAAAACGTATATTTCGACACTCAAGGGAATCAAAATTTATAGGGTACTTTCCGTTGACCTAGAATCATAAAATTTGGCAAGAAGTAATGTCATGTAGTACAAGTAAAGGAAAGAACCCGAAAACAGTAAACTTTTACTTACATATCTACAAATTTGTACGGAACCCTCGGTGCGCGAGCCCGACTCGCACTTGACTGGTTTTTCTTGCGCGGAACCCCTAATTATTTCTCTTAAATAAAAGTAAGCCAAGTAACTCCTTATAACATCAGCTATTTACCAGTGAAAGTCCTGTCAAAATCGGTCCAGCCGTTTCGACGATTAGCCGGAACAAACACAGACAATTTTTTTTTTTTGTTATTAATACAGCATACTTAGATGAAATTAGTAAAAACGCTGTTATTTTGACAACAGAATCTTACAGTTTATTCTCCTTCTAGCCTCAGTCTACTGACATTTCTTGCCAACCCATTATACAAAAGATTGGCCACAAATATTAGTAGTTTCTGCCCGCGACTTCGTCTGCGTAAAACTATTCAGCCGTCGGACCGCCTGAAAGATAGACCCTCTGCCTTATCTCTTGTACAGACTCACATGAAGCTACCCGAAACACAAAATTTTCCCAATCAACTTTGAACCAGGGACTTGAAACGTTACTCAAAATAACGTTACGCGTAGTTCCTGTACCGATAATTTGTATCGTTCCACCAAGAACGTAACGAAATTAATTCCTTGAATATAACGATACTGACAAACGGAACTAAATCCTAGACTGTTCATGAAGAATAACGTTATACCAGTAACGTTATTACAAGCGGATAAGCTTAATGTTACTGATACCTATATCGTTACTTATCGTTCTACGAAAACTATATTCTATACTACGTTATGTTTTATAACGTTATTAATATATTTAGGTTCTAGTATCGTTACAAATTTTGGAACGTTATACGGTAACATTAGTGGAATTCGTTTCGTTATCAAGTCCCTGCTTTGAACCTTATGCTGTAGCGATAAAGCCGAAAATCTATTAAATAAATCTGACAGATTGTAGTAGCTTGATGTGTTGGCGTCTTACGTAAAGCAGTATGATATGCCCTGGTTCGAGCCATGGTCCGGGGCGAGAGGGAGTGGGAGGCAGTCACCTCCTTCTGCGAAGCAGTCATGCTAGCGAAGGAGGTGGCGGGACGGCTGAGGGAGAGAGCCTCACGTCCCAGCCGCCGCGGGAGACGCTCCGGGCGTCGGGAGCCGCGAGACGATTCCCGGCCACCGTAGGCGCGGGCCTGCGGGCGGAGAGTAATGGGTGACTCTCCGTCCGATCAGGACCAGGCCCGTGCCGGACGGCGCGTACGTGTTCCACGCGCGCCTCAAAGAGATGTCAGCATAAGGAAGGAGCCCGCAAGGGCCGAAGCCTGCCGGGGCAGCGGGATTGTCCGAAAGGGTTACCGCTACCCCGGAACACAAAGGGCTAAGGAAGGAACACGGGTGGGTTTTAGTCAGTAAGAGTCTGACACTCCCTTCTGCTCCACCCAGAGCGGGAGGGGTCATTGGATGATTTCCCATCCACAAAAAAAAACAAAAGCAGTATGATATGGATTGTTTCGGTGTAATAAATCGTATACTAAGACTAACATCTGCTTCACAGCGTCGCATCGCATCGCCTGCCCGCGCTATTACTTCGTTTTCCCTCAGCATTCTTTCTTACTGTTTTTCTTTTTCCTCGGCTTCCAACAGTCCTAGCGTGATGTTAAATAGCCTCCCTCAAGAATTGGGCTATCAAATGCAAAAATAGTTCCAGAGATCAGCGCGTTCAAACAAACTCTTCAGCCTTATTATTAGTATAGATTATACAATCTCTCTTATTTTTCAATTTTAAGTTGTACTTACCCCACACAAATTCGTTCTATGTAAATATCAGTGACAGGAAGTCATTATAACATCATCAATATATTGACAAAAATACGTATTATTGAAGCTAACTCAAAAACTACCCAAGCAAAGTTTATAAAATTTATAAATGGGAGTCAGGCCCTTTCATCCAAAATTCGTTCCGCCGTTTTAGTGTGAAAGCCTAACAAACAAACACAATTAAAAAATATATATTTTTAAGATTTTTTTTTCTTAGCCTGCATTTACCGACTTCTGAAGTCCTGAGCAAAGGCCTCCCCCAAATCCTTCCAGGCATCCTTTTCTAGAGCCACCTCAATCCAACCCTTGTGGTACCCCTCTAGGTCGTGACGCCACCTCTTCATCTTTCTATCATTAGTTTAGATTAATATTAAACTTACATCATCATCATCATCATCTGCTTAGCCTTTTACCTTTAGTAAAGATGGTCGCCCATCCACAGACAAACCACGGCAAGCGTAGCATATCCTGATCGATCGACTTGTGCGGCTGGCGCAGTTATAGCCCGCGAAATTCAATTTTTCTTACGTTTCTTTGCAATTTTCAGGTCAGTGTCAGGTTGTATCTTGATCAAAATTTGATTCGCGACTATAACAGGTACGTATTTACAGAATTATGATCATTAGAAACATTAATACATCTTTCTAAGTTAGATTTAGAACAAATAGAAGTTTCTTGACAATTCAAAAGTGCCTGTAAATGGTAATTGAAATAAATGCTTTGAGTTTGAATTAGAACAAATCTCTTATGGAAAAGTGCTTATGGAACAAATATAACTTAAAGAGACATACTAATGATTCTAATGACTATAATTCTGTAAATACACACATCAAAAGTGTCTAGGGATCAAGCATTTTTATGCGGATTTCTTGAGATTGAGATGTGGCTTTGTAATAAATTTATGATTTTATAAATTTATATGGATCCTTTTTGGTGCATTTCATAATTTGAATCAGGAACTGTGAATCAAATTCGAGTAAAAGATGAAAATCAGCTGTCAATATTTTCCCTATAAAAACAGACAACGCATTGAAGATATTATTAGTGCTACTGTTTCCCTACTACTGATTAAAACCAACGTTATTATGGAGCGGCGACGTCATTTAATCAGGGAAGAAATGCTCAGAGCCGTGGGAATGATAGAAGCTGGTTCCCGGCAACGTACTGTGGCTTTAGCTCTGAATACAAGTCAGAGTGTTATCAGTCGACTTTGGACACGTTACCGAAGCACTGGTACCGTGGCTGAGCGCCATGGAGGACGGTATCGCTGCACCACACGGAGACAAGACCGAAACATTCAAATCTTAACTCGAAGAGCTCCAACAATAACCGCCATGATGTTAGCCGTGAGGCTTCATCACTCTTCAGGGAACTTAATTAGCGACCAAACAGTCAGAAACCGCTTGCATGAAGTGAACCTGCATTCCCGAAGACCGCTACGGGTACCACCTATAGCAATGCACAATCGTAGGATTCGATATCAATGGGCTCTTGAACACAGAAATTGGGCAGAAGAACAATGGCGTTTCGTGTGCTTTTCTGATGAGTCTCGTTTTGGTATGAGACCGGATACAAGACGTATACGACACTGGAGAACCCCTGGACGCCAACAGCGATTAAAATCCTGCCAGGAAGTCCATCCTTATAGTGGTGGAACCATCATGGTATGGGCGGGTATTTGGATCGGCGGAAGAACTGAGTTGATTTGGATCAGAGGCAACCTCAACGCTCAAATTTATGCTGAGACGATTGTATCAGACGTCATCGTTCCTCTACAAGTGCAAATCGGTCCCTTATTTCAGTTAATGCATGATAATGCACGACCGCACACCGCAAGAGTTGTAAGACAGACTCTCGCCGCAGCTAACATCAATGTCCTGCCCTGGCCTGCTCAGTCGCCAGACTTGAACCCGATTGAGCATGCATGGGATATGCTACAGAGAAGAGCTCTGCCGAATATGGAGGGTATCCAGTCGCAAGAAGACCTTTTTTTGTTGTTGCAACGAGCATGGGCGGCCATTCCACAGCGTGATTTGGATGAACTCATTTTGAGTATGCCAAACCGATGTTCTTGTGTTGTTAGTGTTCGCGGTAGAAACACGGATTATTAATTGTTTAAGTTACCCAATAAAATTTTAGAGAAAACTGTTATTTCAGTCTTTTTTTCGAACTTTTGTGTTAGTGGTTCAAATGTCAAAAATCCGTTCGAGTTTATAAACATTGGCTTGCAAGGGGTCTTGAAAGACCAACAATTATTGTGGAATGAAAGAAAACAATTCATTAAAGTGAGCAAATTAAGGAGTTGACCAAACTTAGGACAACGTAGGAAACGTAAAACTTTCAGTTTTTTTCGTTGCACAGTTAGTCGTATTGGTATTTACATATCAACAGTTTATAAAGCTCAAAAAAAATATGAAAAAGACTTATTAAAAAATACTTCAATGAAATAAAATAGTATCATGATCAAAAAAATATATTTTTCGTCGCATAATTTTACTGTCAATTGCGTAAACTATCATATTTTTTAGGGAATTTAATCAACCAAAGAAATGCCTAAAAACTATTCCACTGAGCCGTGCATTTATTTAAAACTGCAAAATGACTTTTATTTTACTGGTCATTCTTCAACTAAGATCAAACGCATCGCTGTTTTGAACCTTATTTTTTGCCGCGATGCGCAATTATCATCGGGCTGCGGGGGATGATATTTGTTTATAATTTTTTTGGCATTACTACTAACGAAAGTAGGTTCACTACTATCCACTACTAACCAAAATCTTCCGAAAAACCCTGCACCAAACTATTTTTTCCAAAGTCGGGATGCCAAGTTCACACAGCCAAATTATCGTTTACCTCTACCACGCGAGGGTAGTGTAGTGGGCGTCGAAGTCTTCGAATTTTTATGACATGGTGGCTTATTTGAGCAGCCCGTGGCTAAGAAATAACAGCCTAACGGGTCGATAGAAAGTTAAGCTACTCTTGACAAGATCAGCCAGTGGATTGGTGACCATCCATTACACCGAAACCCCTACGTGCCTCTGAAAGCACGTTACGCCGTTGGTCCCGGCTGCCATTCATAGATCTTTGTCAGTCAGAAGCCCGAAAGTCTGACAACCAGTCTTATCAAGGGATATCGTGATATCGTAACTGGGTTGTAGAAATCAGTTAGGCAATCGCTCCATGTAAATGTTTTTATGGAAAAAGTTTTTATTAAACACCTAAATGTCGAATACTGCTGAAAATTACGCTAGTAGGAATATACTAAATCTATGAAAATTACAGATTTTCATGATGGCCGTTTCATAATGACAGAAACGCTTTCCTAGAAACCAACGATCCCGCCTACATTTCCAAACAAAGCGTAGATGGGTTGCTGTGGACCGGTTGTTTCAAAGGGTTGGTTAACGTACAGAGGCCAGCACATCAACCTACCCCAATCTGTCAGATTTTCCCAATTGAATATGAACCTTATTCCTTTGTACTAAAGTTGAAAATCTATAAAAGAAATTTGACAGATTGGGGTAGGTTGACCTGCTGGCGTCTGTACCATATGCTTCATATAAGGGGCCGTGTCCACGAGCGAGAGAATCGCGGCGATATTATCGTCGTGCCATCAAAATCAATAGAAACCATGAATCAATCTCCACACAGCGACATCATCGCGACGATAATTTGATGGCACCGCATGACTATCGCCGCGATTCTCTCGCTCGTGGAGAAGGCACCTAACGATTACGTATTCGTAATACTGTAATTGTAATTCGAAACAACTTTTTTTTTTTAGTTTGACGATAGCGCCATTTTTGACGTATACACGTGCGTCAAGAGTACGTGAAACAACCCGCCCTTAATGGTCGTTCGTCAAAGGCAGAATCGAGTTCAAACTCACGTAGGTCGTTGTCAGCACATAAAAGATGGTCGTCGAGATCTCATCATCTCCATAACCTTGACCCGTGTTACTCGTGGTCGACGCAACATGGCGTCACGGATCGTATAGACCCGTAATACTTAAAACCTAGCTAAAGAACATAATAGATCGGAAATCGATCCCAAAAAAGCAAATCTTATAGAGTGATATTTAATGAAGTAGTCATTCAATAGGATTATAAGAACTTAGAGGGTTGTATTGATGATTTAATGATTATAATTCAGTAAGAACATTTTAATTTAGCGGTTAACCTTGGCGCATTCCTCTTCATACGAAACGGATTGGTCCTCCTTCTTTCTTATTAGCACTAACTATAGAGCATAGCTGAAGAAAAAACAAACCACAATAAAGCCTTAGATGACCCTCTGATTTTAACATTTGCGAGTTTGATAGCGCCTTTCTCTCATAGCGATAAGGGACATTTTCGTAAGGCAAGTGCTATCAGCACGGTGGCTTTCCTGGTGGCTCTTTGTTTACACTTTTGGAGGCCTAGATTATCCATTGATGCAACAATGACGCAACTGCTGAGCGAAAGGGTTTTGTCTCCTGGTCGAGAAGAGTTCGGATTTTTATTTTTATGAAATTTTGCTTTGTTTATTAGTAAACTCTGGATTTTGAGCCACTACCGAGCACAAATCGGCTCGTAGGCTCGTGGATAAATAATTACATCAGCACGAGACGATCGAAGGTTAGCTACGCTCGCCGCGGTTGATACGTGAATGAGTTACCCTTACATATCGAGACCCCCCCCCGTGGCTTGGAAAGCACGTTAAGCCGTTGGTCCCTCTCATGCGTAGATCTTTGACAGTCATTATAGGTAGTCAGAAGCCTAAAAATCTGACAACCAGCCTTACCAAGGGGTATCGTGTTACCCAGTAACTGGTTTGTGGAGGTCTGATAAGCAGTCGCATCATGTAAAATACTGGTATTCAGCTACACTGGAAGCCGACCCCAACTTGGAAAAGTCTAGGCTGATTGAGTGGCCAAAGGCTTGGTCCCTATTGGAGCTTCAACAAAGCTGGTATGTAGGGATGTACTACAGCTCTCAGTCTCTGCCAGCATTGTCTATCCATATGAGGACTACTGCCGACTGCTGAGCGTGGGGTCCTGGGTTCGATTCCCGGGTCGGACAAAGTGTTATTGAGTTTTCCATTAGGAATTTCTTAGTAACAGTCCGGAGTTTGGAAGTTGGCGGTTTAATACCCCCGTGCTTCGGCAAGCACGTAAAGCCGTTGGTCCTGCGCCTGATCTCTCTCCGATCGTGTCGGATTGCCGTCCCATCGGACTATGAGAGTAAAGGAACAGAGAGTGCACCTGTGTCTGCGCACACACTTGTGCACTATAATATCTCCTGCGTACCTGTCTAATCTCCGTTGAGATTGGCCACCGTGACCGAAATCGGTCGGGGAGGCTATTATTTTTTATTTACTGGCAAGATGTCGTGCCGTAGATCCTCATAATCATCAAAGGTATGAAGTTTCTGAGAGCAATGGCGGCACAGTTGTCTTGTAACGGCCGTGACTTACGAGTTGTAGGTTGTAGGTTCGAACCCAGACAGGCGTTTTACTTTGTGTAAGTAATTTTATCACCACTGCTCTCAAAACGGTGAAGGAAAACCCGTACTGGGGGCTCTTGGTAGATTTCCGCCCACTCCCTCTCGAGGAGAGGAGGCCTGTGTCTCAGCGGTGGGAACATTATAGGCTGATTACGATGTGTGCATGAAGTTTCTCACCCATTCTTCATTCATCCATACGAAACTACCTTTTGGAAGGAGCAAATAGATCCAATTCTTCTTTTTTTTCTTGTAAGTAAATGACATTCAAAAAGCTATTAGATATATTTGAAACAAACGTTTTGATTTTGACCTTATGGTGTTACCACAGTCACCACGATTGCTGATAAAAATGGCTATCAATGTTTGTGGTTATTAGAAAATAGGAGATTATTTCCTTTTTCTTTTGGCATATAATAAAAAACTTTATGGTACAGTCCATTTTTAGGTTTAGTTTTTTATTCACGGCTTTCTCAAGGTACTAGGATATCATGATCAAACAGAAGGTGTTTTGTAATAAACAGTTGGTGGTTCGAAAATTAAAATCACTCGGAGAGAATAGAGCTCTGCTTGCCACCGAAGTGAAGGTAGGATACAGATAAGAATTTCTAATCTTCATCTATTAAAAAAACAAATTACGTATGTAATTATAACCTTCAATATGTATTTGTTTGTATTAACAGCAAAGGTCCGTTTAGCTCAAAAAAATATACTGAATACGACGAATAACACTTAAACGTACAGAAACACATACCTACCAATGCGATTTATCCTAAACTTTTGAACGGTAAAACCCGAAGTTAGCCGACAACCGAAAAGACAAACTTTGTTTTTTAAAAAAAAAAGAACTATCGACCGATCGATTTTTTTGTTTATTTATCGAAAACGCGTGTAGAAACTCGGACGCGAGTACTAGGCGCTTATAACCTACAAGAGTATCGATTCGTAAACATTCCCTCCAAAAAAAAAACGCGTCGCACAAAAAAGGGGTTACGTGAGACCTGTTTCGGTAAAAAAAAAAACACTGAGGACATGAGGGATAGTCCTCCGTACCTCCGTTTTTGATCAGCGGCCGCCCCACTCGGATAAAACCTCCGTGGTCTGGGGCGAGCTACCCCGCATTTCTGGCCAAACACAACTTAATAACACTGAGCCATACGCTCTCACTTACAATGTTCCTTGTGCTTTTCTTCCTCATACGATCATAGCACGCCGTTTATACATTTACCTATTTTAATACACTACACTGACACAAGCATCCTCACTTCCACCGACATTGGAGTTTTTTTTTTCGGGGAGCGTTGTCGCGTGCGTTCGCCGGCCGGTAAACAATGCTCACGGTTTTTACACAACACTAAAACTATACTAAATGTTGATTAACGTTATTATTTACATTATTTCACTGAATAATTGCGTGTAATGTTGTGTTCGGTTCATCATAATCGCGTAGCGTGGCGCGTTCTCTGTTTGTAGCAGGTACGCGCGGTACGTGTCGCTCGATCGCACTGGTTTCGTGCGCCCTCGGAGGGGGCGGGTACGCCGCCGCGGAGGGAACGCCTGTTTTACCGACGCACGGTATTTCTGAACTGTTTTATCTACATTTGGAACGGACAGGTGGCGCGGTTGGTGGGTCGAAGCAAGAAAGCGCTTGAAGCGAGTGATTTTTTCGGGCATACAGCGGTGTGATTTTTATTGATAATTATTGTTTTATTTAGCAAGAAACTTTGACTACAGATTCCAGGAACTATATTCTATACCAAAAGTTGTTATCTTTGTAGAAAAATGCGAAGTTCTTTTCTAAATAAATAATTGTCAAATGTGAGTTTAGTTATTACTTAAATACTTTATTGTACGGACACTACATAAAACATTGTTATATAGCTCAATGACATAAAACAAAAAGGACAAACATAAATAATTAATTTACAATAAATTTAATTTAGCTAAGTGTCATATTTTTTTATATGGTGCGTGCAGGATAGATACATCCTACTGAAAAATGTTATGATTCTTGTGATACCTTAAGAAAATGAAAATCATATAGAAAGCGTAAATATTGCCCGTCATTAAATACTAATTCGGAATTACAAAAACGGCGGAAACTGTCAAAGCGTTATTTGTGCTGTTGCAAGTAAAATAACGGTAAAAAAAAAAACGGTTCAGTAGCTTCTGTAGACGTTACACTTTCTTACTTCTTTAAATAACATAGCCCTCCCGTTTTAAACAGTCAGCTAGACCTGGAATAAAGCGCTTTGTACGCTGAATGGTCAAACGTCAGTGATGCGCTTGTCACGGAGAGCAAAATAAAAAAAAATTATAACTTTTTTATGCTTTGTAGAACACCTGAATTTACTTATTTACAACCTTCCTTAGCAAAACTTAAATCTACTGTCTATGTAGAAATGAAAAAAATGAAATGTTAAAATAGGGAAAAATTCAATTGCTTTTCTAGTGAGATTGGTGGCGCTATTGTGTATCTTTCTTTGGTCGAAGTGCTCGACGAGAAGTCGAGAATCAAGATTGTTTATTTTTTTTTTCACGAGAAAGAAATTTTTAGACATTTCTCTGCTCAAATTGATATTAATAACACGTTTTCTAAGGTTTTTGCGCGAAAATTAGTGCATATGTCGTGGGTAGGGGAGTAATCAACCATTTGAAAACGATTATTGGGATTGCTAAGCCGCATCGTATCGTCATCGGTCGGCGGCCTGACACGGTCTCTCTATGCGCGGCAGTCAGAGCCACACTGCAGTCGCAGTGCACTACGCTGCTCACCGCTCACGGCTCAGTGCTCAGTTGCTCACACAACGGTCACCAACCCGTTTCCTTTGCTTGTCTTTCGTGCTTACTGCAAGCATTCCACTGACGCCTCTATTTTTAATCTATTTGCAGTAAATCACAAGAGGAATTTATTAATTTATGAAACACATCAGTTAGAAGATCTCTCGATGCGAAGTATAAAGAGGATGGTTCATAAGCTTAACGTATCCTAAGTGAGTGTGCTTTTTCAAAGGCCTTAAAAAAATAAACGAAGATTCGGTATTCAATCCGTACATGTAATGTTAGCAAGTCCGTATTTTCTCAAAAACTACAGAACTGATTTATTTTGAATAATTTATGTTCATGGTTTGTTTGTTATTATAACTATATGGTGTATAGAGAGTTTAGATCTTGCTTCTTTAACAAATAAAAAAAAACATAGGTAATTATATTTGCGTATACGTTAGTGCTCATACCGAATGGCCTACTGATTAGGAACAAAAAAATGTTTTTCGTATTTTAAAAATTTTAGAAAGATATAAATGATTTATTTATTTATATATACTTTATTGTACACCACAAAAATACAACAAGTAAAGATACATCAAACACAAAAACGAAAACGAATGAAACAAACAACGAACGAATCACGAACGAATGATATAAACGATTTATAGATAAAAAGTTATAGATATAAACTTATCTTACTTATTTTCCGAACGAAACGATACAAATCTAATGAAATGTCAACAAGCCACACGTATTGATGTTAGTGATGAAACATTTATTACTAATCAATCCTACGAATTTAGTATTTCAACAAAATCGACTAAATCATTTGAATGCCAACTAAAAGCTGACTTTGTTTTAGGTTGATTTGTTTTGTTTTTCCACTCAATTTACAGAGGCCAGCACATCAAGCTACCCCAATCTGTCAGATTTTCCCAATTGAATATGAACCTTATTTGTTTGTGCTAAAGTTGAAAATCTATCAAAGAAATTTGACAGATTAGGGTAGGTTGACCTACTGGCGTCTGTATTTAATAGAAACTCGATAGCATAAAAAACGCATTGTGTCTTGCCAAAGTGTAAGCGAATCAGGCCGCTGGTATTGGAATTCCTAAGAATTGTGAAATATTTTCGTCTCAAACAAACCTAGCAACGCACGGTGAGTCTTCACGGTAGTGAAGAAGATTGGAAAGACATGGAGTGTAATTAACCATGAATCTCAGAATCAAGACCGAAGATAAAGGGGACTAATGGAGAGTATCCGTAGATGTTTTCCTCTCTGTCCCCTTTGGGCACATAGCAACGCTCGATGAACGGCGAATCCTACTAATATCCTACTTCCTATTAATCCTACTTCCTATCCTACTAATATTATAAATGCGAAAGTTTGTTAGAATGGATAGATGGATGGATGTTTGTTACTATTTCACGCATAAACTACTGAACGAATTTTGATGAAACTTCACAGTAACATAACTTATACATCAGAGTAACACATAGGATACATTTTATCCCGATATTCCCACTGACATTATGCGGGTGAAACAGCGGGCAAGTGGTCCCCCTTAGTTTTGAAAACATACAAAAGCAGTTTAATAATCTAGCAATATTTTGAAATGGGCACTGTTTTGTTTTCATATAGTCAAGTAACTCAACATGTTTTAATATTTGTATCAGTACATTTTGCTCGTCTTCAATGAAGAAGTCGAGTTTACTTTTAGTGCCTTTAGTATGATAGTATCAATGTCACATCTCTATCAAAACGAAACGTCAAACGCGATCGCATATTGACGCTTGCGATTCGCGTTCGCCGATAAAAATATTAAACGAATTTACAGTTAAATTATACAAGAAAACGTGTCAATTCCACATACATATTGTAGATCAGTTATTAGTTAATAATTTAACATGGTTAGACATAGAAAAGTAGTGTCACTTAAGACGGATAAGGTAGATACTAGCAGTAGTTCAGGTAGCAGCGAAACGTCTTCTTTCGGCAGTAGGACGTTTAAATTTCTTTCTGTCTGGAAGACCGGCGTCGGCTTCGTTTGTTTCTTAATAGCTGTATATATCAGCACTTTGGGTTATTTGGAAACGCGAGTTAACACACCGTTCGACGATGATAAGGTAAGAAAAGTGTTACTTTTTTTTAGACATTGTTTTCTCCTGTTTGATTATATTTAAGCCGGTAACAGCACCGGTAGCATCATATATCTATTTCATAATTTATTTACCTGGCATTGCTTTAGTTTTAACTAGCTGCGCCCCGTGGTTTCACCCGCATAAGTTTCCATCCCGTGGGAATATCGGGATAAAAAGTATCTTGTGTGTTAATCCAGGGTATCAGCTACCTCCATACAAAATTTTATCAAAATTGGCCCAGCCGTTTGAGCATAATTTTTTATCTAGGTGCATCATAAGGATTATGATGTATAGTTATTTGAACAGTCTTGTAGTCTTACTCGCATAGATTGTTCATTAGTAAAGTTATGTAAATTGTATATGCTGTGGATAACGGTGCGAGTTTCACATTTATATAATATCTTTTTTTATATTATTTGCGCAGATATAATGTGTTACTGTTTGTTTGTCCCAAATAAATAAATAAATAAATCATATTTATATATAATTATAATAATTAACTAGCTTCTGCCCGCGACTTTGTCCATGTGAAATTTTACCCCCAACCCATCCCGTCGCATTGCATCGCCAGTCCGGTGCTATTACTTTGTTTTCGCTTAGTGTTCTTTTAGACCTTTTTTTATTTTTGCTCGGCTCCTAAGCTGAATAGCCTACAGCCTTCCTCAAGGATTGGGCTATCAAATACAATAAGAATTTTTCAAATCTGCCTGGTATATCCAGAGATTAGCACATTCAGATAATCAAACAAACCCTTCAGCTTTAATATCATATAATTAACTAGCTGCGCCCCGCAGTTTCACCCGCGTAAGTTTTGATCCCGTGGGAATATCGGGATAAAAAGTATCCTATGTGTTATTCTGATGTATAAACTATATTACTATAAAGTTTCATCAAAATCCGTTCAGTAGTTTTTGCGTGAAAGAGTAACAAACATCCATCCATCCTCACAAACTTTCGCATTTATAATAAGTAGGAAATATTAGTAGGATAGTAGGATTAGTAGGAAGTACTTATACAGAATAAACATTTTTAAAAGAGTAAGTAACTATGGAGCTTCTGGCCCATTCTTCTCCATACGAAACTACCTTTTGGAAGGGACGACTATACAGATATAGATAGACCTTGATAATGCAAGTATCACAATCTGTATGAAAACCAAGCGTGCCATGTTTTTTATTACCTACTATGAGGTCACAAGCGCTCTTTCTCACTCACGATCATGCTCACCCAGCCAGCAGTACACAGGACTGAGTGCGAAAGTGGCAGCTTACGATTTTTGAACGTAAGTTGGTGCGAGTTTTGACACGCGAAGGAGGTGCTCTTGCGTTATCTAGGTATAACTCTATGAATCAATCTCCACACAGCGATATCATCGCGACGATAATTTGATTCTTTCACCTTTCCTTGTGCTGTGCCTTCTCCATACAATCGGTTAGGAACGAGTCGGTCTTTGGTAAACTTTGAGTTTGGACTTCTGAGCCTCAGTCAAAGACCAAGTCTGGGTGCCATAGGTTAGGTTAAGCAGAATACAAATGTCGACAAGCTTGCGCTTCAATGAAATTTTGGTAATACAATACCCAGTAACTGGGTTGTGGAGGTGCGATGTCATCAATTTTTAATCTTTCCCATTAATCTTCTAGGTAGTAAAAGAAAGCGGTCTGCAAATCCCTCAGCGGTATTGGGGTACGTACAGACCC